>JAUMJK010000323.1:1385000-1985000 GCA_033558105.1 Coccyzus lansbergi | reverse complement strand
TTTTTTACTCTTCCTGACCTCTGATTCTGTAAGGACAGAAAATGCACTCAGAGTTTGTCTATGTTTCTGTATGTCTATCTTTTTTTATAAACCTAGCTGCAGGAATGTCATGCAAAGCAACCTGCAACTGATATGCAGTTATCACCAGTATCAAATTTACCGTAAGTGTAGGCACAGAGAAGTGGTGATGAATCTAGTAAAACTTCTAGTGCTTCATCCCTTTGAAGCACTTCAGCAGTAGGCCCACTACCTTCTTCTCTCATTCTCTTTTTCAAGAACAAGTAGCTGCATTTTTAACCTAAACTCACACTTCCTAATATTATTTGTTCCAAGAAAAGAATATTTTTGTGAGACTTTGCATTTACTGAGCTAAACAATTCATGTATCTGCATATTGTAGTAAAATTACTGTGCAAAGCATCTGTTTACGTTTTACTTAATTTGAGAATTAAGAATACAGAAAATAATGTATTGAATCCTAACGCTACCCAAGCACATTCATAGAATCATAGAATCATAGAACAACCAGGTTAGAAGGGACCCATCGGATCTTCTAGTCCAACCATTCCTATCAAACACTAAACCAAGTCCCTCAGGATATCATCCACCCGTGCCTTAAACACCTCCTAATCTCCAGCCTAATTACTTGGAGTAATTCTATTATCTTTCTGAAGAAGCTTATTCTAAGTCATATACTGAATTACAGACATTTTTATTATTGGTTGTTGTTGTATGAGAAAATAAAAATAAATAATAATGACTATTTTACTATTTTGTGCACCACATATCTCTTTACTATAATTTCTGTACTAAAATACATATTAGACAAAGGTTTGTTCCTGAGTCCATAGTATCTATTATAGCCTGTAAAATGCTTAACCCCAATATTATGTCTAAAACTTTGCAGTACATTTCAATTGAAGTGCTTTTTCTATCACTGAAATCGTTCTGAATCTAAATGTCTGTATGTGTGTGCGTTAAGCTGCATGGGTAAGAGTGAAGCTATTTAACTAAAAGCAGACAATATCTGTTTTCTTGAAACTTCCTCTAAAAACATGACAAGAGTTCTGACAGTTATGGAGGTTAGCCAGATTTCTGGGCAATGTCCAGTCCTGGCCTATGCTACTCCATGAGATAAGCTGACTTCTTACAATTACACTTCAAAATCCAGTATTTACTGTACAAATTAAGTAATCCCTTAAAACTCCTCTTTTCTGAATTGTTTTTTTTCAGATCTATTTCATTTATTTTTTACAGCTATTTTCTAGAATACCGAAGAGCAGAAGTTCAGTTGCTAAAGATCCATCAACTGCAATTTACAGTGAAGCAACTAGTCTCAATAAGACTGCAATATTAACATGTCTAAGACCAAAAGTCTGGAGTAAGGAGAAAGCAGAACTGAGCTGCCAGAGGATCTAATGAACCAAACCTGCTAATTTATTCAGTGCTAGACAAGAAATAGGTGTAAATGTCCTAACATCATCACAAAAATCACTCCAGAAAGCAATATAATGTGTCTGCTGTACGTATCCCTATAAAATTGGATCAGGACATTAAAAATGAAGCATTTCTTTTTTTAGAACAAAAATTTTGCAGTTGAGATCTGTCCAAACACATATCATAGTTAAAGACAGGCTTTCTGTTGATTTCAAAGAACCTAGATATGCTGTTCACAAGCAGAAACATGGAATCAACCCTTTATACATACATACAAATACTTATGATTATGTATGTATGGCAGTTACCCACATATGAAATGAGAGTAGATTGTAGGGAGAAAAATAGGGTAAGATAGACAGAAAGCCTCCAGATAACATAAATGAATGCTTAGGTTATGGTTGACTTTTTTTTGCTTGATCTTATGAGCACAGCTAAACAGAAAATTGATCTAGATTTTTACCTCAGTCACTTCTGCAAAACTTCACTAGTGTGAGTTTTTAATGTGAATACGGAAGTTCCAGTGCATCTGGTAACCAGAGCAGTGAGTTGGGCTACTAGCTTGAGTGCTCTGTATAACTGCTTTTGCTGCACTGTATTGACAATATAAGGAGCTCTGACAACTACCAAAGATGCTGTGTTGGGTTTCTGTGCTAACACGAGACCTTCCTACAGAGTCTGAGCTGGAGTAGAATTTAGACTTATCCACATATAGTTTTGGAAAATTCTGAAGACATACCAAACAACTCCAGGACTGGCTGCAAATTTAAAATAAATGTGGTAGTCATAAATTGACAACTCTTCATAGGTTCGGACCTATAAACCACTCATCAGTCTCTCTCATTTCTATTGTACAGGAAAAAAAAGAAATAACAAGAGACAGCTTTTGGGTTTTGGGGTTTTTTTGGGGTTTTTTTTCAGGGTCAGGATGATGACAGAAATATCTGGCAACAGAAAGTGTCATACTTCTAATAGCTACCTAGCAGATGAGGTGTGAGAAGCACTACTACTCAAGTGAGACATAAAAAATTGACTAGACATGACAGAAGAGAAAACTATAACTTTTAATTCCAGTTGTCTCTTTGGAAATAAAATAACCAGCCTTAATGATGTCGTGATTATCACATTGGCATCATGTTATCTCATAATCCATTTAAGAATAAAATTGTTGATAGCCTGGTATTTAGTGTTTATCTACTGTGTATTTTAAGGTTATTGGGTTAAATTCAAAGACTGAACTCATCAGCAGACTCAGTAACACAAACTACATTCTACTTAAGTCTCTGGACAGGTGTTGGAAAGAAGTCCAAATCGCAACATATTAATCAACACCTAACCTTAGAATTCTTTGCAAGTGATATATTTTTCACATCAGCCAGAGCTTTTTACCCCTCACACTCCATCTGTTAGAAAATAATCATCTTCAGTACCACCAAAATAGAAAATTACAACTTTTTAATCCCCAAGGAAGAAGAATCACTGTAAAGAAGGAGCAGAAAAAAATATATGTATAACCTGTCAAATTAATGCATTATCAACTAAAATAAGTACTTTTCTTATCGTGCATGTTTTCTGACCCCTCAATGCCCTTTAATAACACTGTAAATGAAAGAAAAATGCTGACATTTGAAAAAGAATTGTATCATTTTTTCAACCATTAATGGAAATTCTGTCACCCTCTGAAAAACACACTCAATCTTAAATTGCTGGAAACTATCTTTAAACTGCTATTTACATCTGCAGAGAATCTTCTTTATTTTTCATTCTGAAAGCATTATATATTGTGCTTTCTCAGCCATTTGCAGCCATCAGAAAGCACACAAATTGAAAGAAAATAGGCAAATAATCTGCCCAACAAGGTCCTCAGTGTGCCTTAAACCACTTTTTGCCTCAGCCTTTCTCTAGTACTGCCGGTCCAAGCATTCAAATACAACAAATCTTGCTCCCAGCCTTCTGCAGACAAAAATCTAAAAGCAAATTATAAAAAAATTCTGAGGTATTTTAAATATTGTTTTCGTTCTTTTTTTTAATCTGGATAGCACTTGTGTCATACTTTCATAGTTTTTGACAAAACCATGGAACTGCTCTTTCTTCAAATTGATGCTGAGCGTCTTTTATTTATGAAACAATTTGGGTAACATGGCCTAAGCATCAAATAGAAAAGCAAAGAATTGCAAATGCAAGGACAGATCTTCATATCATCATCATATTTCATAACATATTTCCTTGACAGATTTACACCTTCCATGTGTTGGAGGTATAGTCATAGTATACAGTGGCTTTATACAATTCATTTTAAGACTGTGAATCCTGAACTCAGCTTCTGAAATTCTGGCATCTTTAAAATACTCACATCCTTAAATGCGTCCACTACAGCATAACAAAAAACCCCAGGAGTTATTGCTGCAGCCTTAAGTTCGCTTGAGGTTTTGTATTTCCATGTAGGAATTCACTGAAGTGATTACTTTCAGTAATTTGAATGAAAGATGGAGAGAGAGGTAAGGACTCTTGGAAAAATTATGATTGAAATTTACATTGTTCTGTAGGCAGAGAAAGCTATTTACTTTACAGAAAGGTAGATTAATGTCAGAAGACAAGTTCAGCCATAGAACTCATTCTTATTTGCCACAGAGAACACAACTGATCTCCAAAGACAATGATCATCCGGGGAAAAACTTGTTACCAAATGAAATGCTCTTAAGAAAAACATCAAAAAGGAAAACAAAAGGACAAAGACACAAAAGTGAAGAAATAAGAATCAAATCTAAACTGTTAAGCCTTCCAAAATCCTCCTTTTCATTGACACTGAGAGACAAAGCCATCACTGGTCAAATATACAGCTTTCATACTGCTGCCTGTTAGTAGATAGAAGACACACCCTCACCAAAGCTTCTGGATTTTAGTTATCTCATCTTCTATTTTCAAGAGAAAAATGTGTAGCTTGTATGGCTGCAGAAAAAAGTAAAAACTGAAAACCCAAAGCAAGCATTGCCAGCACATTTCCTTGTGCTGACAGAGACTCAGAAGTCCTAGGACTGAGGAGTGAACTTACTCACTTGAATCTACTGTGATTCAGATTCTTCTTACATAATGTATAGCAGACCTTTCTTTCAGACATTGAGCTGTGCAGGTAAAAGCAGAATTTCCGAGTGGGAAATTAATGAGAAGAGAGGGGGATTGGGTGAGAATGAGCTCAAGCAACTTCTATGCAAATGAGGTCACTGGTAAACGAAGTTTGCCACTTCAGCTGCCCCCTCCTTCAGGCATACTCTGCCACCATCCTCAGTGTATGCAACTAACTCATTAGTTCATAGTTTGCTCTTTGAGCCACAAGACATCCCCTGAGTCTGCAGAGCCCCCAGATCTGCAGCCCTCTCCAAGACTGCATGTCAATCCTTGAGATCCTATCTCCACTGCCCACAGTCTCTCCTGCCTGGTCTGATTTACTGCATCATTGTCTTATACAGCAGCCTCCCCAGAGTAATATATTTACCCTTCCACATACGTCTCAGATCCACAAAACATCTACATCCCCTGACAATGTTTATTTCAAGATGATGTTGACATAGGAGCTTCCTCATCTACCAGAGGCTGAGGAAAAAGTGCTCAGGGAGGAAAATCTGAAGGAAAATCCTTCCCGAGCCCCAGGGTAAGGCTGTTGCAGTTGAGCATAGGAGAATGCAGTCTATGTCACAAACAGGCAAACAGGCCACTGCATTAACTGGAAGGACAAGAGAACCTACTCCCGTCCACTGTCTAGGTGGGATCTGCTCTCAAGGTCTTTCACTTACCACAACATAGAAACTCAAGTTATATACCATATGTGATGTTAATAGAGAAAAGATAGACTAATATACAGATAAATGACTAGATTTTTTTTCTTAATTTACTGTGGCAAACTGGTTTCCTTCTGCCTCAGGACCTTACTCATTCTCTTGAGCACATAGCGCTATTATCTGGACAGCAGCAGAAATAAGAAATTGTAAGGCAATTCTAGATATCTGCATTTTTCATGACCCTTTCACTCTTTTGCCTGGATAGACACAAAATTTCTGTCATAAGAGCAAGAAATTTTAGTCTAACTAAGACAAAAGTCTTTAATTGTAAAGTCTTTAATTGTAAAGAAAGCTGTTCCCTCTGTGTAGACAACCGGGAAACAGAGGAGCAATACGAGGCTCCCATAGTCCAAGAGGAGGTGGTCAGAGCCCTGCTTGGCCAACTGGACACCCACAAGTCCATGGGGCCAGATGGGATACATCCTAGGGTTTTGAGGGAGCTGGCGGATGTATTGGCCAAACCCCTTTCCATCATCTTCCAGCAGTCCTGGAAGACTGGGGAGGTACCTCTGGACTGGAGACTGGCTGATGTAGTTCCCATTTACAAGAAGGGTTGCAGGGAGGATCCGGGGAACTACAAGCCAGTCAGTCTGACCTCAGTGCCAGGGAAAGTCAGGGAACAGGTGATCTTGAGTGCTGTCATGAAGCACATGCAAGAGAACCAGGCGATCAGGCCCAGTCAACATGGGTTTACCAGAGGCAGGTCCTGCCAAACCAACCTGATCACCTTCTATGACAAAGTCACTCGGCTGCTGGATGAAGGAAAGGCTGTGGATGTGGTCTTTCTGGACTTCAGTAAAGCGTTTGACACAGTTTCTCACAGCATTCTGCTACGGAAACTGTCAGCCTCTGGCCTGGACAGACGCACACTCTCCTGGGTAGAAAACTGGGTGGATGGCCGGGCCCAGAGAGTGGTGGTAAATGGTGTTAAGTCCAGCTGGAGGCCAGTGACAAGTGGTGTCCCCCAGGGCTCAGTGCTAGGTCCAGTCCTGTTCAATGTCTTCATCAATGACCTGGATGAGGGCATTGAGGGTACCCTTAGCAAGTTTGCAGATGACACAAAGCTGTGTGCAAGTGTCAATCTGCTGGAGGGTAGGGAGGCTTTGCAAAGGGACCTAAACAGGTTGGACCGCTGGGCAGTGTCCAACGGCATGAGGTTTAACACGGCCAAATGCCGGGTCCTGCACTTGGGGAACAACAACCCTATGCAGAGCTACAGACTGGGAGAAGCCTGGCTGGAAAACTGCCAGGAGGAGAGGGACCTGGGGGTGTTTTTTGACAGCCGACTGAACATGAGCCAGCAGTGTGCCCAGGTGGCCAAGAAGGCCAATGGCATCCTGGCTTGGATCAGAAACGGTGTGACCAGCAGGTCCAGGGAGGTGATTCTCCCTCTGTATTCAGCACTGGTGAGGCCGCTCCTTGAATATTGTGTCCAGTTCTGGGCCCTTACCACAAGAAGGATGTTGAGGCTGTGGAGCAAGTCCAGAGAAGAGCAACGAGGCTGGTGAAGGGACTGGAGAACAGACCCTATGAGGAGCGTCTGAGAGAGCTGGGGTTGTTTAGCCTGGAGAAGAGGAGGCTGAGAGGAGACCTCATTACTCTCTACAAGTACCTGAAAGGAGGTTGTAGAGAGGAGGGAGCTGGCCTCTTCTCCCAAGTGACAGGGGACAGGACGAGAGGGAATGGCCTCAAGCTCCGCCAGGGGAGATTTAGGCTGGAGATTAGGAGGAGGTTTTTCACACAGAGGGTCATTGGGCATTGGAATAGGCTGCCCAGGGAGGTGGTTGATTCCCCTTCCCTGGAGGTGTTTAAGGCACGGGTGGATGAGGTCTTGAGGGACTTGGTTTAGTGTTAGATAGGAATGGTTGGACTAGAAGATCCGATGGGTCTCTTCCAACCTGGTTGTTCTGTGATTCTGTGAAAAGAGCTGAAATGGAGGAGATCACTATGACTGCATATACTTTCTTCTATCTTAGAACAAACAAGGCAGAATTTTTGTTGGTTAGTCTTTATTCCTGCAGTAGAGCTCAGAACGAACTTTATATACACATTAGAGATAGTTTGTACTGAGCCTTTGTTCTAATTTAAAAGATTACTTCCACTTATTTATTTTGAAATACTGTTATTTTACCCTTGGGATAAGAGATGAACCAAATCCAAAGGCCCTAATTCAGGGCTTATTGACTTCAGAGGCCTCTTTTCCTCAGACTTTACTGGAAGTCCTTAGTATGTTGATATCATTACCCTGAAACCTTTACTGTACAAATGCTGTTCTGTCAGAGACAGCAAATAATTTCCATGGGACAATTAAATCCTGCCTAATTTGCTCATGTGAGCGAGTTTGAATTTGATGTCATGAGAGTGGCTGGGATAGTAGTAGTTATCAAACTGGATTAATGGGCTTCAGGGAGTCACTGTCAAACTCTGATATGGGGTGTCTCAGGCAAAGAGCTTGCTGTGTGTAATGGCATATCACGTGTCTGCAAATATAAACCAGAAAGTCCCAAGAAAACAGCATAAGGTATTTTTCAATACCTATTAATGCTAAAAAGATCAAGGTAAAAAAAGGAAAAAAGGATTTCAAATCAAATATCAGTTAAACTTTTTTAGAACTTTGCTAGTGATAACTTTATAAAAACTTTATTTTTAAAACTGGCCTTGTCATCTAATCCAGCTCTGACAAACAACTCATTTAGCTTTTGGAATTAGATTTATTTCAGCTAAAGAGTTAAAATAAATTCTTTACATGTAATTGTAAGGTTTCTTTGTAAAAGTCACTCCTTCCATTTATTTTTATATTTGTTCTGTTACATTACCAATCCACAATAAAACAAAATTTCTCCTTTCAAATGATCACAAAGATCAGCATATTTTATTAATCCTACTCTAGGCATGTAGTGCTGCTGAATTAGACATAGCCACAATTCAGTGCAGTAGTAAAAAAGCTCAGGTTACTTACTTCTCAACCAATTTCAGTGTAATTTATTTATGATGATTCTGAGAAGCTCTTGTGCATAACTTCATATCTATGTACTCTATCACAAGGACTTGATCAGTCAAGAAGGATATTAGACAACTTTTTTATTACCAGCTAAGACTAATGCTATAAACTCAGGGATTAAACAACTTACACAGACTCATGTCTGGATATTTCAGGTTTCACGGAACATTGTCAGAGATCATTTATAACATTCTCGCCCTTGGTTACAAATATAGACTTATACACTGTAATTTTTATGAAGAAGTGGTCAAGCTGAAATATTTTTGGAAGCTTTGCTCTATAGTAAAGGCAAACTTCGAGTACATCCCCAACTTAGTCCAAAGCAGTAACTCATCAACACATTAAAAGAGAGTGCGAAACATGTTTCCTTTTCCTAAAGGCATAGTTTGCAAATATATATTAATATACTTGCTTATTCTTTAGAAGAAACAATTTTAAAAAGCATGTATTTATATTACATTTTGTTAACATGAGTCATTACATTTTTTGCTAAGATCATCCATACTGCAAGGCAAATCCAATAGCCACTGGACTGTTTACTTTCTTACTCTTTCTGTTTGTTTGTTTAATTTATAAAGTTAAAGATTATTCAGTTTGTTTCAGCTGCCATTGAGTGTTGTAGGAGGCAAAGGGCATGCTCTGTGCAGGTGAGTGCTGCTCAGTTTGCCCATCATAGGCATTAGCCAGATGTGACCCAGAACTTTTCTACAAACCCAGAGGTCACATTAATAAATTGTTAAATCCAACCCCAATTTTCTAGCTGAGAAACTGCAAAAAGAGCAGCCAGCTATCACTGAATGTCTTCTAGGCCATGTCTTCTAACCTGTATCAGGTTAACAGAGAGCAAGGAGGGCATGAGCTCCACCATGCTCACACTCTCCTAGTATTTCTCCGAAGGCCACACTAAAGGGGCTTCCTCCAACAGGAATTTGCTTTCGTTTCCATTCAATAGGCAATAAGAGAGCAGTCTATCAGTTTTTCCAGCCTCTGTCCTTATACCCTTAAATTCCCTGGGGTTTCAGTTCTCTTGACACATTTTAAGATACTTCAAAAAAGCAATTAAATGTTAGGAAATTTTCTACTATTGGACATTGTAGATACTACTCTTGTCAACTCATGTTTGATTATGAGGTCTATAGCTGTTACTGGACAGTTAGTTCAAGCTCACTAGTGTAAAAAATCTCAAATATCTCCAGCCTAATCTGGGTCCTGGTTTCGCTGCAGGGGAAGTGCTGGGCTCCAGTGACAGGCGTGTTGAATTTCTTTTAACTTTTTTTTTTATTCTCTGAGAAACAAGAAAGTTTTTCAGCCTCATAAGAGAAGTTCTGTACATGTGTCTTCATTTTTATCAGTCAGAGATTCTAGAGAGATTATTTTCTTTTCCAGTGTTACCAGAATGTCATAGAGATGTCGAGTCTTTTTTATATTAAAAGCAATGGGATATTTGCCACTGATTTTAATGAGGAGAGGATTAGGGCCAAAATCCTAACTGAAGGGTTGTTTTTTTTTAAAAAGAAGAATTATTTCATACCAATGTCCTCTTTGTTGTGCTTTATCTGGCTAAACTGCATACTCCATGTTCAGTATTTGTTTTTAACTAGATCAGGCCAACATCATTTTGGTTGGCAGATACTCCTAAATGAACAAACACTTAGAAAGACTTCATATAAGAGCTGTGCTAAAACCTTGAATTTAAGTACAGTTTAATATTTTAGTATTCTTTAATTAATCTCATATTTTTTTAAATCTATTGGATTATAAAATTGGATAAAAATTGCATCCTGAAAAAGTAGCTTGGATCAAGGATTCTCAGTCCACATTAAGCTTATTTTACATTCTGTAAGACATTTGTTTGTATATAGTAATTTCTGTGTCCTACAAAATCTTAGACACTTATTTATGACAACAACCACAAGCTTTTTCAACTCAGATCCTGACAGTTATTTTATTTTACTTTATTTTAGTCTTTGATTCCAACTGTACATATTGATAAGTCCTAGGATTGTAATTGTAAAAATGTCAAAATATGCTTGAGAAACAGATCACAGAAAACAGAATCCAGATTTTTCCTTATTATTTAATCAGTTAAAACACAGAGGATAAAGTATTAAATAAGCAATTAAAATGTATTTAATTATCTGTTCACTTGACAATATCCAATGTCCTATGAAGATAAGAGAGAGAATGCTATCTTCGTATATAGCTTCAGTTTTACTTCAAAGTTTAACAGCTGATTATATGTAATTTTTACTAGTTGTAAGTGAGTTCCTCCTTTTGATTTAACTGATGTTTCATAGGGTGATCAGTGGGAAACAGTATTGGAACCATATAAAAAATATTCATCACTCAGGCTTGTATGGTACATTTTTAGTTAAGCTACTTATCAACAGTTTTGTCTTACAATATATCCGTCTATTAGTTTGTAGTGGCCCTTGATTATATTTTGTGAACAACTGTGAAAGCCACTGGTAGAGATGCAGTAAAACTCATTTCAGTTACTGAGCTAGGCTACCTCTTGCCCAGCTGAGCTTTACTGTCATTGCCAAGCTATGGAGCCATAGATTTCCCTTAAGACACAAATGAAGTCTCAGTTCAAGATATCAAGTTATTTTCTAAAAGTTATCTGCATTACAAGTAATCTCTTATTTTATATAAAATGTCCCTGTAATTTACAATATTTATATATATATATAGTATATTAAAAAATATTAAGAAAATAATGCTGAATCAAGAATGATTTGGCAACCAAGCTCAGTTTTTGTAAGTAAAATCATCAGATATTTTTTTCATCATTCCTTACAACACTCACAATTGTGGATACTTAAGAACTCAGCATTCAACCATTAGCTAGTCTTCGGCGCATACAGATCTAATGACTGATCAGACAAACTGATTGAAAATAACATAAGATTTTCAGTTATCTATATGGATTTTTTAATTATGAGCAGCATATCTTGCTTTATTTGAACACATGATAAAAATCAAAACAATTTCACAGTGAAATAATTTTGATGAAGCACAACATAACAGGTTTTTAAGAAGCTGTATCTCTGTTTTTTTCTCCACCTTAAACTTAAGACAACTGGCTGGCTTTAAGATTTCCTGCTGAAATCATGAGGGCTTTATGTGTTTACATCTTTTAGGCATTCTCAAAAAATTAAATTTGTGTAAGTAACACGAATGAAATTTGCAATGAAATTTCCCTAAGAAAAAAAACATATGAATGTGAATTTAACTTCATGTGCGTACTTAAAACTCATTCAACAGCATTCTCTCCTAGTTATGAAGTTCAAAATGGCTTAGCTGTGAAGTAGAAAAAAGTGATCAACAAAAATAAAACTAGACACACAGACCTGTTTTTAATGAAATTAGATGTTAGTCTTGAAAACGAGCTGTTACATTGTACTACTATAACAATACTGTTCCATTTTATAAATGTCACTGCTAATAAAATAGTAAAAATCTCTACATTTACTATAGGTTTAGAATGTATCTCCCCAGTTTGGTTCCAGAAAGCATTTCAGATAATTTTACTCATTATTTGAGACAGAGCAGAAAGTCAGACTTGAATTCATTACTGATACCTCATCTGAGGGAATGGCTCCTGACTGTCAGATGCTCAGAGTATTTTCACTTTGGCCATACTGAAGTTTTTCAGAATTATCTTGAAAATACTGCAGTGATTCAGATCTGATTTAAAGTATTGGCCTATATTTAGTTTTGTTCTAGTGTATAAAATGTCTGTGACAAAATGCACAAAATTAACTTACTGGCTTTATTTTCAGGAGGAAGTAAATACTCAAAGTTTTGATAATGATCTCTTCCTTAAATTCATTTTCCCCTCTACAGGTTTTCAAAACTCCATTAGTAAGTTTCATATCTAACTGGGTCTTCCAAAGGTTTCCTAGTATTCTGTCTCAGTGATTTGTAGTTGAGGTTAAACCCTGATCCTACTGAAAATAAAAGCAGCACTTGATTTTGTATTACTAGTAAAACGTAGCCAGGAAGCCAAAGGAAAGGAAGCACCCAATAAAAAAGAAAATCTCATTTTGGGATCAAGCCAATACACATTTCTGTCAAGTATCAACAAAACAGCCCATGCATTTTCCCTGGCTTAAACCTTACTATAAGATACATAGTTTAAATACCCTTTCACCTCTATTTAAAACAAAACCAGAAGGCAACACCCAATTGAATTCCATGACCACAGCATGGACTTACACAATTGTATCAACACATCTGAAATGGAAGCTGTGACATGGGACAGACAGAAGCGGTCAAAGAGTTCATCTGAGTCATCAAGTTGACATTGCTGCTGAACTATCTGATACATCTAACAATAGTTTCAGAGGAGAAAAGAAAGCCAAAGATGAAAGGTCACCACTTTCTACTGTTACTAGACTTCAATAAAATCTGTATGAACCTTGTTTTCTTAAGGTTTTTGTAATCTTTATGTAATGTTAGAAAAAGCTGGTTTGTTTTAAGAAACAAATTGTTTGGTAAGGCTTTATTTAAGATTTGGAACAACCAATTTTTACTAAGGAATCCTGAATGTTCCATGCAACACTCAGGAAGAAGTGGATTGACCTGCTCAGGTGGAGTGATGTAACAGTCAACAATGACTAAGAAACATTCGTGAAGGAGAGTTCATCTTATGAACTGCTTGGGACAATATGCATTTTATATGCAGCTGCATGCAAACATTTAGCTTATCTTTTCACCATAGACATCCAAAGAAACATTAAATAATGTGTCATAATATGCAATGACATAATGATTGTCTTTAAATATTGCCAGCATTTCACACTCAGTTTTTAATTTTTTAGCATTTATTTTTAATTATTATGCCAATGCAAGTCAGAGTTGGAGAAGCATAAAGGTAAAGATTGCATGGCACCTGCACCATTCCTATCAGCCAGAGCTGTTTTTCACTCTGTTTTCCTGAGCATCAAATTCACACAGGTTCTAAAGTGCAAGAAGTAGTGTTTATCACAGACATTTAATTTCTGAGCATTTGAAGAAGACAGAGTATGTGACTAAATCCTCATCTGGTTTTAATAATTAGACATAACAATAGATTCATAGCAGCTGAAGATGTGCTGTTACCCCTAAAATTAGATGCTGGAGAAATACCTAACAAACATTGAGATTATATTTGTATTGTTAATGAAAATGTTTTCTCACCCAGACTTTCAGTCTTGGCCTTGGCCTACATTTTCTTCATATGCTCAGAATTTTCTCACATTAGACCAGCTCTACTGGTAATGCACATTATTGCAATGACCTCATTCTCATGTAGTTCTTTACATTTCTCAGAATCTGGAGAATTAAAGACCAATTCATTTGACTAGGATAAAATTAAATAGACATTTAGGTCCAGAAAATTTGGAAGCATTCTTGTTGATGCTGGCATCAATAACTATCTATTTTTACTGTATTGTTTTTCTTTTCAATAAACCATTACAAGTTGGAAAACACCCTAAAACTTGCAAACAAGCTCTGAATGGTGCAATCCAAAGCACCAGCATTACTCTTCACTAGTTATTAATACTATTAATTCACTATGTTAAATAGTACAGAAAATGTAAAAAATAGGTGCATCTTCATTATGAACTAAGCCTTGCCTTGTTTTGAAATATTCTTCAAAAACTGACAGAAAAATACATTTTTATACATACAGTGTGACATGTACAACTATAGGCTGCAAAAGAAATGTCCTAGGAAAGTGGTCTAGCTTCTATATGACAGGCATGAAGGAAATTGAACTTTTGATGGGAAGAAACAGGTCCCAAAGTAGAAAGAAAGCAAAACTGACAGCTTATTAATTCTTGCACATTTATTGGCAGTATTTCACTTCTGTGTAGATGTTAGGGACAATGTTTTCATAGCTGCAATAAATGTATAAATCCTGGCACATAATTTCTTATTGCAATTTCAGTACATGATTTCAGTATACCAATAAAGCTACTTAGTAATATGGAAATGTAAACCGCATGCTTTCTTTACTATAATTTGACAACAGTTTGCAGCAACATTTTAAACTGACAGCCAGAGGCTAGAGGTGTTCTTTTCTTCTGGGTACTGTTTTTAGGAAGTTGACTAGTTTATTTAGTAAAATTACTATCGCCAATTTGCATCAATGTAATGAAACTTAAAATGTGTACCAGTGGTTTTAATTTACCACCATGCAAATTGCTGTTTTTAATTTAACTGGAAGGTCTTATGGGAAACACCTCATTTGTGGATGAGAAAGAATTCCAGTAGAAAACTAAAAAACTTTCACCTTCATCCATACTGATTTCCAGGGAGTGGTTGGTCTCACTAGCAAGGAATGACGATCTCATGTCAGTCAGCAAGTGTGATTCTCTTATACCCATGCAGAAGGAGCAACTTACAGATTGTGTACTGGATAAAGCAGTGCCAGAAGATGAATGCAAGTATTAAAAGAAATACTATGATTAAAAATTGGACATAGATGCTGTAACACTAGTGCTTACTTGCTGATGTACAAGATTAAACCATCATTTTATGACAAGGTATCATTTTATGTAATATTTTCATCAAATGAGATAATTAGTAGAGTCAGAATGAAGGGGGCGGGGGGAAAGAAACTGTTTAAAAGTTTTTAATCAGTTGATTTTGGTTTTCAGCATCCAGAGCTCTGGGGAACTGAATAGCGCTACCAATGCCAGATAGCAAGTGGGAGAAACTAGGTAAGTCAAGTTCCCAGTGCCAGTTACTTGTGTAAAATATGTGCTTGATTTCCTGGTGCAGGCAGTTATCCCCCAAGAGTGGTGCCACTTTACCTAGAATTTTACAAGTAGGAATTCAAATCTGTACCACTCAATGTATATCTCACCTGCTGCTGCGTGTGACTCTTCATGACATCTTTTGGTAACTACTTGTGTACCTTGACTACTTGATATATAAAATGCCTGCTTCTGGAAATTTTTAGCCAGTTAACAGAGAGTTTCATTTGACCCTGTACTAGAAAAGACAGAAACAATTACTTCTACTACAGGCTTGAAGTTGAGCCCCTAGTCATCTCTTTTACAACTCGACAAATCCTAATCTACAAAAGGTGTTCTTTGTATGAAAGCCCTTCTACACTTTATGAAATCCTTCTTTGACCCTGTTGCAGTCCTTATATATTTTCTGAGATGGGAGGGAAAGGTGCCGTAAGAACAGGCAGGATATACACGCTTGCTAGAATACATGGTAGTCTACTGATGCTCTGCTAATTGCCGGTTCAGCACACGCCAGACTCCTCAAAGAGAGGTTGTTCTCACTATCTCATTTTACACCTTTGTGGGTTGGAAACAGGCAATTTCATAGATAAGGGATTTCTTTAGCAAGCTGTCTTTCCAAATGATATGTTTGGTATAATAATACAAATAATATGATTTGTATATGGTAGTAGGCTTCCCCATGTAGGCTTGAAAGAGATAAACGTTGCTGAAATTGTATATGAAATTAAGAGTCTTATTGCTTGCAGGTAGTGAATCAGGGAAGAGCACACTTAACTCTACGTGGAATGAGACTATGAGGTGAAAACAAAATTAAATCCATGTTAACATGAATAATGCATTTTCAATCTGGAAGAAAACATTTTTGGCTATGTCTTTTGAAGTGAGTTAGATGTGGGAGAGAAAGGAAATTTGTTCTGGTTCTAATAGAGATTTCAATACAATCTAGAAATAGAGGAGAACTCATTTAGAGTTTGAATTATACCATATGTATGGATCTAAAGATATCAGCAATATTCTCTACAGGTTGTACAACTTGTTCTTCTATCCAACCCCTAATGTACATAAAATGAGAAACACAACCCTCTCTTCATTCTCTTTTGCTGATTATGGGTAAAATTACAAGCCCCTCTTGAACTGCATAACCTCCAAAGTAGGGGTCAACTGTTGATTCAGCTTAGGGGAGTATACAGTCCACAGATACCTACAAACAAAAAAATGTAGATACAAAGGTCAAACAATAGTAAGGTGGCTTCTTTTAAGTAGATGTATCTCAAGAACGTGCTAATAGTATATATTAAAATCAGAGACAGGGATAAGAATAATCTTAAGGTTAGTAAGTGTGGAAAACAATATTAGTCACCAGCTATTCATGGGACAGACAGAACTGAATATATTGAGAACTTACACAGATTTGGAAACTGCTTAACATGCAACTTCATCAAAAAAAAAAAAGAAACCCAAAAAACCTTTGTAAGATTGAACATCCTTCATTTAGATTGAAATTAAATTTGCAGAGAGTGAAAAGCCACCTAAAAGGATAAAAAGAAATCATTGCTATTTGTATAATAAGCATTATTGCTGTATGTTATATAAACCAGCTCCAGTCTAGGTTAACTCTAACACCTGTAGTATTACCCAACACCTTGTGCTAAGGTAATGCTCTTTATTTTGGCAGTAATGCCACTTTCACAGTCATAGGCTGAGAGATAAGTAGGTGGCACTAGAGCTGGTTTCTATTTGGTTTAATCCATTTTTGTGTACAGTCTTCCAAATCCAATTGTTTCCATTGAGCTGCTGACAGGACAAGCCTTTTGTAGTTAAAACTAAGATCTAGTAGTACTGTTTCTCATTTTGACAACTAACAGTGAAAACAAAGAACTTTGAATTAACAGAAATACAAAGTTACCTTAATTTTGAAATTAAAGAAAAAAAACTTAAGGATGCTAGTTTATGTTCTTGAATGCATTAATAATAAGCTCTCTAGTATCAGTAACTTTGCCCTACATGCAGAGATCAATGAGAGGCAGAAGCTGATACAGTCAAGGTTTACTTATTCTGACTTCTAATTATTTACTTGCTAGAAAATGCAGAAAAAGGCAGAAAGAGATCCAGTGCAGAAATGTAAAGAAACATTCCTCTGGATGTCTGCAGATTTTTCTTTGCACAAGTGGGTAGAAGAGAGGATAGAAAGGGGTCAAAGTGGAATCAGGAAGGGATTGTGTTCTGTTTCTTTAGGGTTATGACACTCCTTTCTGAATAAGAAAACTCTTCTTAACCAGACTTTGAAAATAATGCTGAGAACTCGGAGAACATATTTAATGGTCTGTGTTAGCAACTAAAATGGTGGATAAGTACTATCTTTGCAGAGACACTAAACTGATTTAAGTGTAACTCAGACACACTAAGGCATACGAGCAGGAAAAGTAAAATGGCATCATTCTGCATCGATAAAAATGTACAAATGAATGACACTTTCTTGTAATTAAGTAATATAGCTGAGGAATAGGAAGACACTAAAAAGAACAAGTGGGGAGTGAGAAGAGAGCTAATACACTTAAATACATTAACGGTATATTTAGGTTTATTTTATTTTACTGATCATAGAATCATAGAATCACCAAGTTGGAAAAGACCCACCAGATCATTGAGTCCAACTATTCCTATCAAACACTAAACCATGCCTCTCAGCACCTTGTCCACCTGTCCCTCCAGGGAAGGTGACTCGACTACCTCCCTGGGCAGCCTGTTTCTGTGCTCAATGACCCTTTCTGTGAAAATTTTTTCCCTAACGTCCAGCCTAAATCTCCCCTGGCAGAGCTTGAGACTTTCCCTCTTGTCCTGTCCCCTGTCACCTGGTTGAAGATGCCAGCTCCCTCCTCTCTACAACCTCCTTTCAGGTAGTTGTAGAGAGCAATGAGGTCTCCTCTCAGCCTCCTCTTCTCCAGGCTAAACAACACCAGATCTCTCAGCTGTTCCTCATAAGGTGTGTTCTCCAGTCCCTTCACCAGCTTTGTTGCTCTTCTCTGGACTCAATCCAGAGCCTCAACATCCTTCTTGTGGTGAGGGGCCCAGAACTGAACACAGGATTCAAGGAGCGGCCTCACCAGTGCTGAATGCAGAGGGAGAATCACCTCCCTGGACCTGCTGGTCACACCGTTTCTGATACAAGCCAGGATGCCATTGACCTTCTTGGCCACCTGGGCACACTGCTGGCTCATATTCAGTTGCTGTCAACCAACACCTCCAGGTCCTTCTCCTGCAGGCAGCTTTCTAGAGAGACTTTTCCTAGTCTGTAGCTCTGCATGGGGTTGTTGTGCCCCAAGTGCAGGACCCAAGCAGTCCTCAAGTACTTCTTAACTCTTCATACACCTTTGAAAGAGATGCATTAAGTCTCTCTTTTGTTCTCTTTCAGCTGATTTCATAATCCTTCTCTTAAGAAATGCCAGCACTCCTCTGGTAGGCAGCAATCCATTTTCCATGGTCCTACTATGGGGTAGGAAGGAGCCTGGTCAGAGTTCCCCTTTTACTTTCCTAGTATTCTAGATGTTTCTTTCAAATCTGGCTCTGAAGAACCAATAGAGCAAGAGATCAATGAATTTGGCATCAAGTTACCACTGGAGTTGTGGTAAGGATGGCCTCTCTGACCTGAGTTTAGATCCCAAGTGAAAGCTGCAATGAAGAAACACCACATTATTTTTTTTTTTTTTTTAATATTAGTTCTAAACAACTTTCATATCTCCTTCCAGTCTTCCTGGAAAAGACTCAGATTAAGTTTGATTCAAACACTGGGCAGAGGTTCAGTAAAGACTGCTTTCAAAACAGCAGTCTTCCTGAGAAAAGAGTCATAGACAGAAAAAAATAATAAAGTAGAATAAACAGTTGAAGAAACCTAAAGCCTCTCCCTGCTCCCACCTCTATGAAATATCAGCAAGTGATTAGATTATATTTCTCCTACTGATTTTCTTTAATATAAGAAAGGGACACACACAGTTTAAATTTCAGCAGTAAATCAGATTAATCCAGAAAATACAGTTCTCTACTGGACTGTATTTACGTTTAACCTATTATATAAATGCCCAGTCAAAGCCTCTTCTCACTTACACAAGGAAATCTACCAGCTGTAGCACAATTTAATTGTTATATGGGGACAGAATTTATCCTATCCTCTTCTATATGACCTCAATTTTTGGTATGCTGCTCACAAATATCTATCTTACCAGCGCAGTGCCAAAATATTCTCAGGCATAAAGAATTTCACATCTTCCTTCTCCAGTCTTCTCATTGTGGCAGTTTGGCTCTGGTACAGGTGCTGAAAACTAGATTAGATGAAGGAGGGAAAAGTAACTTGATAGTGTGATGTGGATTGGCATGAAGGATTGAAAGCTGCATTGGCACTCACATTAGATAATCAGGTTACTTAAGAGTAGTAAAGCTTCAAGGAAGTTATTCAGGTCATCCCAATACCTCCTCATTTAAAGAGTTCTTGTAACATGTCCAAAATATACTGTGAACATTTAGAACAATGAAACTGGTTTTGTTCAACATGGATAGATTGATAGCAAATCTATGGTAATATTATTTAAGGAGATAGTAGCACTTTACTTAAATGTTTTACTATTAAACCTATGGCATGGAACAATAGTTCAAAGGTCTTATGATAAAGTAACTTCAAAGTATTAGAGGTTCTTACATAGGATCTCTGCCTCCCTCTCTCTCCATTTTCTTGTATATATGTTTATTAAAAATGCATCTTTTCAAACGTCCTTCCAAAGCAGTCCCTAAAGAAAACAGTAATTCAGTAAGCGGAAGGCATTATGAAAACAACTGAAGTAAAAGTCAGGCTTTGAACACAGATACTGAACCAGCAAGACAACCCTATGCAGGGAGGAACTGCAGATTTGAGGGGCATAGCACTGAAGGAAGACTCACCAAAAGGAATTCCTTCTGAAAGATTGTGTTGACAGGATAACAGCAGTGCTGGCTGTTACAAGATCCAGCCAGCATATAACTCAATAAGCAAGCTGTGACACACATTAGCTAAAATTAAAGAAAATATTAGTCAAAGCAAGGTGATGGATTCTTAGCTGACAACAGGATCAACAGTGAGAATGCAAATTTAAAAGTGATATCACATCTCCCGTAAATGAGATCAGCCATGATGTACATGGCTTCTGCTAGTAAATTTAACAACCAACGCCAGTACAATTAGCACCAAAGAAAACGCAGAAAATAAATCAAATGTACATGTGACTGCATATCCATATGTGGGGATCTCTTCCTTACTAAAATTTCTTTGTAGATATTCGCCAGAATCGAGGAGCTTAGTGAAGTTTTGTACTTCCTGTACATTTTAACACTGCCTAACAAAGGGGAAGAAGGGAATATTCCACAATTATTCATAGCTCTAACAGGATTTCCACAACTGTTCAAAATAATTTATGGTATTCTGATCTCACCTTTTCTTGAAGGCCCTGCCTCATTAAAGTTATAACGTAGGAAAAGAAATAGTTTACGCATGGCATATGCTTTGCAATTTTCCGAAGTTAGTAATCAAAGATAATAAAAAGGCCAGGCAGACCTTTCCTGGATCTGGACAGCATGATGTGAGGGTGACCTGTATGGCTCATTTGAGTAGTGTAAGAACAATAGGTGCAATGAGGTATACTTCAAGTGGATGTAAAGGTATCTTATTCACTGGAAGACATAAGACTGGTGGCTTCCTATGAGCTTTATTTCCTTTGAAATGTGGCTATGGGCACATTACTTTCCCCAGGCAGTCTGAAAGTTGATGTTTCTTTGCACTTGCAATTTCTTCAGATGCTGCTTTCCTGTCAGCTCCCCTTTTCCCAAAAATCAATGTAGATTTTAAGACTGGCAAAGATATGCTTGTTAGAACGTCTCACAATTTTTTGGAAGGAGTTACAACTGTACTGGTGAGCTGCTGGATTTGTACTGAGAGAGCTGAGGCAAAGAAAGGCAGGGTGAGAAAGAATGAGGAGAATCCCAAACCTGCGAGCGAAAGAAGAATCGGGAAGTCTTTTTCAGTCTGCACTGAAAATTCTTCTCTTTCATCAAAAGACAAACATCAAAATTTTTTTTCTATTCTAAGCAGAAAGCTATCACCTCCTTTTGGAATGTATTTGGCTTGTTCTACATTTCCTATATGCTGTTATGAACTAACAACAGCTTGGGCTTTGTTATGTGTTAAATCTATTAGCTTCAAGTATCTTCCTGTAACACTTTGCAATGCTCTAAAATTAATATATTGTAAAGGAACTGTAGCCAAAACCTACACAATATATCTTATACATTACATTTTCATCTAGCTATGGAAAAAGTCCCCCAAATACGAAAATCCATTCTGACCTTTTCTATATAAGATATGCATATGATTTGTACTTGATAAATGAGTTTTTAAACTGAATGGGGTTTTAGGAGAAAATATAACATTAACATAAATTAAACTACAATTCCCATTTCTTTCATCTTCCCACATTGAGCTCAATTTTAAAAGCATACTTCTTTAATGAAATAAGAGTTTGTAACAGTTTCATAAGCTTGAAGTGAGTCTTTCCCAGTAATTCTCACAGTTACTGATTTCTCAATCTGATTATCTTATATTCTTAAATTGTTCATAGGAAAGGCACCATGCTGCTGTTAATCTTCACATCAACAAAAAAGATTTTTAAATTTACACCACAAAAAATTGTAACTTAAAAATAGTTTTTCTTCTTAATTATGGGTAATAATTACTTTTCTTACTGCTACCGATTAAAATACAAAACAGGAACAGGTCAAGCACTGATCAGAAATATAATGAACAGGGTCATATTGTAACGTGTCTCTGCAAAAGAGACCATGTAATGTACCAATGTAATGAGACACCTGTTCAGCCAATTAGACATTCACAAGCCTATGGGGCCAGATGGGATCTGCCCAACAGCATTACGGGAGCTGGCAGTGGTGCTTGCCAAATCCCATCATCTACCAGCAGTTCTGGCTGACTGGGGAAGTTCCACTTGTTTGGAGGCTTGCAGATGTTACACACATTTACAAGAAGGGCTGGAGGAATGATCCAGGAAACTATAGGCCTGTCAGTCTGACCTTGATAATGGGAAATGTTATAGAGCAGGTCATCTTGAGTGCTAACAAACAGCACACACAGGACAGCCAGGTGATCAGGCCCAGTCAACCTGGGTTTATGAAAGTCAGGTCCTGCCAAACTAACCTGATCTCCTTCTGTGACAAGTGATTGACCCCACTACTCAGAGCTGTAAAGGCCACACCTTAAATCCCATGTTCAGTTTTGGGGCCCTCACTGCAAGAAAGACATAGAGGTCCTGGAGTGCATCCAAAGAAGAGCAATGAAGCTGGTGAAGGGGAGATCATGTCTTACTAGGAGCAGCTGAGGGAACCAGGATTGTTTAGACTAGAGAAAAGGAGGCTGAAGGGAGACCTTATCGCTTTCTACAACTATCTGAAAGGAGGTTGTAGAGTGGTGGGTGTTGGTCTCTTCTCCCAGTTGACAGGTAATAGGATGAGATAAAATGGTCTCAAGTTGCACCAGGGTAGGTTTAGATCGGACATTAAGAAAACTTTCTTCACCAGAAGGATTTTCAGACTCTGGACTAACTGTCAAGGGAGGTACTTGAGATACCATCCCTGGAAGTATTTAAAAGGTGGGTAGATGAACTGCTTACGGATAAGATTTATTAGTGGGCAGAAACTGCTTGGTTCAAAGGTCTTTTCCAACCAAATGATTCTATGATACGATTCTATTCTATAATATGATTTACATCAATCATACTTATTTTTAATTCAAAATTTACTGTGGAAGATTTTTCTCATGCAACTCTAACCACAGATAGTCTCAGCTGAATTTTAACAAGTTATTATGGTGAGACTTCACCTTTGGTATCACCAAAGGGAATTGCAAGGTGCCTGAGGCTGGAAGGTACCCCTGGAATTCATCCAGTCCAGCTCTGTTCTGAGCAGGATCAGCCAGAGCAGATTGCCGAGGGCTGTGTCTAGTCAGTTTTTCAGTGCTTCCAGGGTTGGCGGCTGCTCTCCAATCAAAATGGTCCAGAATTTGGCATCCCTACAGAACCAATGCTTTTTCTTATTTTTAAGTGGAATTCCCTGTATTTCAGTTTTCACCTGTAGCCTTTTGTTCTGTAACTGGGCACCACTGACTAGAGCCTGGTTCTCTCTTCTTTTTGCCTCCTGTAATGTATTTATGCACATGAATAAGATTACCCCGAGCCTTCCCATGTCTGGGCTGAACACCACCTCACCCCTTACCACCTTCGTCTCTCCTGGTATGACAGATGCTTCAGTGGTTGAAGTGGTTAGCATCCTTTTCAGAAGGTACTGCAGGTATAATGTGTCCTTATTGTAAAGGAATCAGAATTGGATGTTTCAGTACAAAAGTTCTACGAGCCTTTGATGTATTGTTTACTTTGTTGACACACTTAGCCAAATAGTACAGTGTGAGAATCACATTTCTGCTTTCCCTATTGGACCTACTAACATATTTCTCTAGCTTGTATATAAATGATTACCATCATTACCAGTCTGGACTACTACCAGAGGGTAGTAGTCCATGTCACGGATCAAGGAAGGGAGTTTCCTAGCTACTTTCCTCCCTGATGCCCCTGGTAAGCAGCAGACCTCTCTGTGTAGCAGGTCTGCAAATGGGTCCCTCTGTTCCTTTGAGGAGGGAGTCCCCTACAACAATCACCCTCCTCTTCTTCTTAGTGGAGGATGTTGTAATTGTCTTCCGAGGATGGTGTGGCCTAGGAAAAGATTCAAGGCTATGGTAGCCATCATCCTCAGGACTACATTCCTCCTGGAGCATCTGGTACTTGTTCGCCAGGGGGATCTCAAATATTGTTGACTGCTTGAGGGGAGCAGGCTTCCTTCCCCTGGAAGGAACCTGCTGCCATTCCCCATCCCTTATAGCCCCAAGCTTGCAGTTTGCAGGTGGCTGGTTATCAGTCATACCAGGTGGAACTCACTGAGGGAGTGAGAGGGAACTGCTCCATATGTCTATCTCCTTCTCACATTCCCTGACAGTCCTCAGTCAAGAAAGTAACATTCATAAAAACACATTACAGTGAAGCTCTTCAGTCACCAAAGAGTACATCTCTTAATTAGATGGTACTAACTAACTCCAACAGAAATATACTCAGAAACTTGTTCCAGTAGTATTATCTACTTATATCAGATAGTGTTTCAAATGGACATGAATAAACAATTCCACTGAAGGAAAATGTGAAAAACTAAGGCAAATAAGGAGGTCTGAGCAAGAACAAAAAGGCCCTGAAAAGTAAAGCAGCATAAACCTCAGTATCACTGCACATGGATCATTTATGGCAGGAAGTGATAAGCATATTTACTAAAAAAACATAAATATGTTCCATAAATTACGGTTACTCTCCATGTTTTCTCTTAATTTTGCCTTTTTTTTTTTTTTTTTTTTTGCTAAGGCTTGATACAGAAAAACTGGTAAAATTAAAGGAAATGGATTTTAGCAAAATAATCAGGAATATTTTAAATCAAAAAAGAACATCAAAATTGGTTTGGTATGTGATTATGTTTACTTAAATTAGATTGTTACTCCTCCACTATAAAACTACAATTCTTTTGTCCAATTTCCTATGGAAGTATCAAAACAACAGTTAAGAAAGAAGCCGTCCTTATACCCTAATGGGTGTAGGAGTATCTTCTTTAGCACAGCCCTCTTACTGGCATACAGGCTGACTTTAAGGAGTTTGCTGCTTATGCACTATGCAAAATGCACCATGAGGTAAGCACACACCAGTTGGAAAGGGGTGAGCTCGCAGTTTAGGTTTCTTTGCAAACCCACTTCTCCCAGGTGGACTATTCAAATAGTGGGGTTGGATTAGCTAAATAGCATTTGTGTGAATAGATATTTAGTTTCAAAACTAGAAAAAAACCAGTTTGAGTGTCTGACAGAAACGAGGGTCCTGACTTTACAGAACCACAAGGTCACATGAGCTGCTTCTAGCATCTTTTCATGACTCCTATCTGTCCCCAGCTACTATGTAGCAAGACTTCCTGATTACATGCAAGTTTGCAGTTTTTGCTCTGTAGAACAGGGGTCTAGGAAGTAAATGCTTTAGGTTTTTTATTTATATGTCTATCAGATTCAACCCAATGCTTGCAGGAGTCCTCGCCCTGAGGAGCACAGAGCTATAGCAGTGCTCTCCTGAGAAGAGCCTCTTCCTCATGCTTCACATCCATATCTGTACTAGGATCCAGACTAGACTCAAATGTCTGTTTCTAAGTAAATCTACTTGAATTTATTCCTTCTGATTTCATCATGCCAAAACCTGGCATTGTAACTTGAAGACAAAATGATTTAATGACTTTTTTAAAATAACAACAACATATTAACCCTATTACTTTAACTACTTACTCCCAAGAATTGCACTTGCCTTTGCATATTTTTTTACTTTTTTTAATAAACTGTGACAGATCTCACATCTTCTTCATCCTAATTATTTCAATACATTCCATTCATGTGGCTTCATTCAATTTTGTTGTTTATTTTGCAAATTAGTAGTGTGTGTATGGTGCCATTTTACTGTATCCTAACAGCAGTCATTCTATTCAGTATGCAACTGAATACTGCATAAGAAATTACTTACACTTAGGTCTATTTTTCCAGGTACTGCAACAGACTGTGTTAAAGAGCCAATGATAACCTCTTGGGTTTTCTTTAACAATACCAAACTTTCATCAGCATTACTGATTTTTGCACTATGATTCAAATTTTATTCCCCAATATCACAAGTCAAATGATTAATTGTCTTTTCTAGAGATAGCATATGTTGCTAGTAATAGCAGAAGGTATTTTTTTATTCATACGGGGCCATGTAAAAATTGGAATTCTAACCCTTCTCAGAGTCAAAGTGATTTGAACACTCAGCACAAATCTTCAATATTTAGCATTTAAATCTACTGAGGAAATATTTATATCATCTGACTCTACCAACTCATTCTAGTATCTTAAGCTACGTTGATAGTAAATGAACTCCTCATTTCCGTGCTTTAAATCACCTGCTCAAGAGGCCTGCCATTTTCCATTGAACATACAGAAAGTTGAGTCTTATCTGAGGTGGTTTGAAGAAAACACTAGGAGGACCTTCAGCTGAAAAAGCTTGTGTATCTGCTGTTGACATGTCACACTTATGTTTGTACCTCAGCCTCTTGGCATTTCTTAAATGTGCTAGGTCAGCAACACTCTAGTAAGAGTAATCTTTTCTAATTGCTGACCTATTAGAAAAGCAGAGAATATTGGGATACTAAAAGCTGATGGCCAGCAGAACACTTCATTATCACATTGTAATAGTTGCACAAGAAGAAAGAATAAAAGCCAGCTAGATTTGTGGCTGCTGTGAATCAAAATGGCTTCAGTGATCTCAATAAAGTGACATCCATTTATCTGAGTCAACGAACTTAAAAACACTCATTCTCTAAAAACTATCTACATCTCAAGTACACATTCTTTGGGGACTGATCTCATCTAATCAGAATGGGCTGAGTCAAACAATGAAAATAAATTGGAGGTCCTTTTTTCCATTAATAAGGCGTAAATGGATAAAGAACCACATGTGCAAAATATCATTTACCTCAAAATAACAAAAATTAGAGTTATCATTCCTGAATACAAAAGAAAAGACAATGCTTGTATCCTTTCCACTATACTACATCCTTGTCAGGAACTGTTGAACTTTTCTAGGCAGTTTGAAACTTAGATCTTGAGATGCGGTTTTACATCCTTCCCTTCAGGAATGATAAGTGATCAAGATCCTAACTTAGGCAGTTCAGGAAGGTTCTGAAGAGTAAGGTGATTTAACCCATTTTTAAGAGACACAGTTCTAGAATAGTCTTTGGAAGGAGAATTTTGAATTTGGTCAAAACCTCAAAAACTCAGTAGAGAATACAATTGAGAATATGCATGACTAGAGATAAAAGAAAATAAACATGAATAACAAGAAGGAGGTAATGGACACTTACTAACTAATGGATACTTACTATACTTGTACTGAGAGAATAAGAAGTTTAATCAGCAGTCAGATTTAAGAAGAAGAAGAAGACAATTGTTCACAAAATTCTTACTTCATCCACGGAGCAAATTGCCATGAGGTATACAGGAAGCCAAAAGTATAAATGCTTCAAAAAGCTATTAAATAAAATCAGGAGAAAGTTCTTGGAGTCTTATTAAATGTAGATGAAAGGCTGCAACCTATGGCCCAGGATTTCTCTAAATTGCAGATTGCCAGCAGCTGGATATGCCACAGGGACTATCATTTTATGCTCATTTTATTTTTATTCGCTTTCCTTAAATATCTGCTACTGGCAGGGTCAGAGATAGGATCTTAGGCTAGAAGAACCTTTAGTCTGATCCACTACAGCCATCATTATAAGATCCCAAAGAGTTTTTTTTTCTAAGTAATGGGGCTTTTTTTCTAGAAATTCCCAAACTGTACTTTATCACACCTGGGACATTCCATGCTAAACAATAAAACATCATTCACCATTTCAAGACACCTAAAAAAAAAAAAGGCAATAGTAGTTCAAAGGAAGGGTCTTATCTATGACTTATTTTCCTTTTATCAGTTTTGCTTAAATCACTCATGTTTCTTCTAAAGTAGAATTATTTTTAATACTTCATTATGTAAAGTCTGTCTTAACATTATATTTGTATTGTCACTACAGATTTATGTGCTTTTAATATATTAGTTTTAAATTTCTTGGAATGTTGATCAAGCCTTTAATGTAGTTTGAAAAGTATCCTTTTAGTGCTTTTTAATGCAATTTAAATTGTTTAATGAATCACCCATTTTATCCATCATTGAATCATATCACTTACCTTAGAAGTTGTCTGGATTATATATACTTCTCTATTTCAGGTGGAAAAATACAACTTAATACTTGGACATCTCAAAGGTAATTTAAAAAAAAAATCACAAATTCCAAAATAAATTACTTTTTCAAAATAAAATGCAATGCTTTGAAAAGGTACTTCCTTTTATTTCTGTAGGTACAATTTTTCAGTTTATTCCCATGCAAGAAAATGAAACACTTTGTTTCTCCATAATACAGCATGCACTTTCCAAGTGGAACTGACTCATGATGTAAAAAATCTCTCTTTGGTACTGCTCTGCAGGACAGCATATGCATTATTTCTGGCTATAAATGAAACTAACAAAAAAGTTCAACCAAACAAAAAATAAAAGAAAGAAAATAAAATTAGTATGGACAATCAGGATGTTAATATCTGGGATGATTTGAAAAAACTAGATGGCGTCTTCCCAACAAAAATGGAGAACATAAAATTATCTCTAAGTTGTTCTGAGGAAAGATGTCTTGTTGAATATGAAAGAGAGATTTCACCAATGCATCCCTAGCCACGCTACCCCTGGTGAAAAAGAAAAGAAAAACACTTTTACCTCTACTTAGCACTCCATGCCGGAGGATAAGTTCTACTTGACCTTATAGGTAAAATTGTTACTCCTTAAAGATATGCTTTCACTACTTAAAGCATGAGTACTGGTTATTTATGCCTACAAAGCCACATGGGAAAGGTGAGAATTACACTTTTGCTGATCTGCTACTACGTTGAAATAAAAGACACTACCATCGCCGTGTTCATTGTTCTAGAAAAAATCAATGGATAACTCTCCAAGCTGCAGTATCATCAAACTTCTTATTGTATAAGCGTTCCTCTCACATTTTAAGTAGGTTGGAAGTAGGACTGCAGGGAAGACTAAACACCAGATTATTTCCTGAAGCAGTGAAATGCCCGTTTTACCATCTTCACTGGCAAGGTTAAGTGTTTTTCTCTAGTTCCATGCATATGTGACTTTTCAACCTTCAAAAGCAACCAAATGGAGAACATTTAGAGACTTCCACATATACTCATACACAATGCCAACGTCATCCTCACTCTAAAGTGTTTAACCTTCATTTGTTTCCCATCCTGATCTAGTTAGTTTGGGAGGCAGAGACATGTTAAGACATCTGGGATTCATCTAATTTGTTCTTTTTAACATAGGTTCAGTGTGATCAATCCCAGATGCTTAAAAACTAAGATTATATATAAAATGTTCATAGTTTTTGGTCAAAATCAGATTCAGCTTCTGAACCTTAAAAGTGGAAGTTCTTAAAATATATATGTGTTATGTTTAATTCTTTTATTATAAAAAATCAAAACTAAACCAAAAAGAAAGAAAGGTGGGAATAATGGAAATTAATCCTACCTTTTTTAAGGTACAATCATAGAATCACAGAATCACTAGGTAGGAAAAGACCCACTGGATCATCAAGTTCACCTATTCCTATCAATCACTAAACCATACCCCTCAGGACCTCATCTAGCTGTGTCTTAAACACCTCCAGGAAAGATGACTCAACTACCTACATGGGCAACCTGTTCCAGTGCCCAATGACCTTTTCTGTGAAAAATTTTTTCCTGATATCAAACCTGAACCTCTGCTGGTGGAGCTTGTGCCCACTTCCCCTCATCATGTCCCCTGTCACTTGGGAGAAGAGATCAGTTCCCTCCTCTCCACAACCTTCTTCAAGGTAGTTGTAGAGAGCAATAATGTCTCCCCTCAGCCTCCTCTTCTCCTAAACAAACCCCAGCTCTCTCAGCCGTTCCTCATAGGGCCTGTTCTCCAGACCCTTCACCAGCTTTGTTGCTCTTCTCTGAACACACTCCAGAGTCTCAACATCCTTCTTGTGGTGAGGGGCCCAGAACTGAACACAGGATTCAAGGAGTGGTCTCACCACTGCTGAGTACATAGGGAGGATAACCTCCCTGGACCTGCTGACCACACTGTTTCTGATACAAGCCAAGATGTCATTGGCCTACTTGGCCACCTGGGCACATTGCTAGCTCATGATCAGTCAACTGTCAACACCCCCAGGTCCTTCTCCTGCAGGCAGCTTTCTAGACAGACTTCTAGTTTGTAGCACTGCATAGGGTTGTTGCACCCCAAGTGCAGGACCCGGCATTTTCCCAGACTAATTTATATAGTAAGAAATTGCAAGATGTAATTAACAGTCACACTGATTACCTTTTCTAGCACTAGCATGCCCAGATGAAGCTGCTTGTAAACTGGAGTGTCATAGGACCTGATCCCTGCTATTATTGCAACTTTTTGAGTGTACTGAATGGCTTTTAGCAACATCGGTGTGCACAGGATAGACAGCACATCTAGGCTTGAAGAGATGATGGGAAGGAAAACATTCTTCAAGTAACGCTTATTTATCTAGTTGTACCTTTATCGACCATCTCTCTTCGTTCTGGAAGTCGTTCTCAGATTTTCATTTGGTTGTGGTTTTGGTCTTTTTTGATCAAGAAGAAATCAGATACATGAGGGTTTTAGACCAAATTTACAATAACAATTTCTTTTAACGTAGTTCATATATGTCTTTTTTAAAGAGTGTTCAAAATTATGGAAGGCAATTAATAACAAAACTCAGAAAAATCTCATAATTGAACTGACATGCTTGAAATAACTTTGGATAGACTCATTATATGGTAATCCATGTCATAAACAAACTGGCTTTATTTCTGCTATAACACTGTTGTGGAGTTTGATCATTCAGTAGAAATCTCTGTTGTGGTCCTCTACATATCAATTAATGACATTTCCTCTGAAGATCTCTGAAGGAGTTCAAGGAAGTAAATTGTGTGAGTATATTATTTCTATCATGGGAAAAGGTGAACCGTTTTCTTAGACTTTTAGATTTCTTGTGTTACTGAGAAGGATAAAAAGACTTCATGTGCAGGAAAAACTTTCTATGAAACTTTTTTCCCAAGGCTCCCACTCCTAAACTGAGCATGGAAGCTGTGGGAAAAGAGGTTGCTGAGGTCAGACAAGGTAGAGTATATATGACAATAGGTTTTCATAAAAAGCAAGAGATTTTCTTGTCAACCAGACACACAAAGTAAAGGCCAATTTGTAATTTATTAATTCCAGAATTAAATGTTTGTTTTGTTTTAACATAAAATACATGGACCTCATTGCTTATCACAACATTGAGAATGAAGGAGAACTGATCTCAGGTAAAACAAGAAAGGGAGAATGGGACATAGAAATGACAAAAAAAGAGAAATATTGAAGATTGATAACAAAGGTTTTCATGCAAGTAATAAATGTAATAGAGGATGAAAATTCCTGAAGTAATGAAAAATTTTAATGATACTGTTTTGATGCTCTGAGCTTGTCAAACAGTTTTGAAAATATTTTAGATTACTTTAATGTTTCGAAAGAATGAATGCAGAAAAAAGAACACAGGACCGTACAGAGCAAATTAACTTTGAATATGGGCATCTCTATAGCACATTTTACCACATGAAATCTTACCATCTGATTCCTTAGGAATACAGTATGAAATGTATGGAAGAGAAAGAGAGGGAATATAGTAGGAAGAAAACAGAAGCAGAGATTGTTTTGAGCCTCCAAGTTCAGACTTCTCTCCTTTTAGCTTGGTCATGTGGATTAACTGGACTTGAATAAGAAAGGAAAGAAGCAACCAAAGAACCTGTTTAATTCAAGAAGACTTGTATCCATCCCGTCTAAGTGTTCTATTGGGCTCAGTATCCCTGAGCTACAGCTGCTCCTTGTTAGTTTAAGAAGGCTAAGAATAGAACATATGAAAAAATGAATAAACAGTCTTCTACATTGAGAAAATGATTTTTTTTCCCTCTGTAACTATTCATTTAAATACAAAAATATTTATCCTAGAATTTCATGCAAATAAATAACTTAGCAAAATTTAAAAATATTTTTTTTTTATTTCTAGTGTACCTCTTCCGTGGCTAATTGGCATGGCTAGAGAATTGCATTGCAACCTCAGGATGACTTACATGGAGCATACAACTCTTCCCCTACTGATGACCTCTGGAACCTCTCTCTTAAGCAGCTAATACTTTACTTACTTGGAGGGAGGATGATAGGTAGATAGTCTGCTTAAGTCTGACAATCCCTAGGTTACCTATATACTCTAATGCAAACATCTTTTGAACTCTGCATCCTAGAACATATCAGACCATAAAGATTCAGTAATCAGATAAAGTTGGCAGCCACATTTCTTCAGGCTTCATACATCAAAGACACAGAACAACATTTTGAGTTATTTTTATGTCTGCTGAATAGAACATTTTTAATCTCCAGTTGAAAATAAATGTTTTCTGTCACAAGTCTGAATCTAATATGTCCTAAGACTTTTTGGCTGTCATCAAGCCACTTTTTCATAGAAGGCAGGATGGATATCACATTCCAGTGAGAAAAACAGTTACCACAAGGCTGATTATACTTCCATTTGCACTGGTGAGAATTCACACTTTCTTCCAGTAAACCCTTTTTTAATCTAAGCACAACCATGCCCAGGCAACAGGAACTGCATGCACCTCCATCCTATTGCAAACCCAGTTCCCAGGGACCAAGTCCCTCTTCTCATCTTTGAGTGTAAAGTCCAAAGGCAACTGACATTGAATAAATTTTATCTAAATTTGGCTGTCGAACTAAAGTTCTGGAAGTTAGCTTCTCAATATCACATTTTAGAATATGGACAAAAGTAACACTATGTAGTTTAGATTGTTTTTCAGATTAAATTAAAAAAACTATGAGGATGCCTAAGATTGAAGGATCACAAATCAAGCATTTATATGGCAAAGTTATAACGCTGCCAAGGTCATTCGTTTCATTTTCTGCCAGCTACTGAATCAGGAGTTTTAAATGTCAACAGTAAAAAATATGTCATTGCAGAATGCAGAATAGTAGAGAAAAACAGGAAAATGAAAAGAGCAATACCTTTCAACATAAGCTACTATAACTTTGAACTTGGATCTGACCTCAGCATGAGCCTTTCTTTGAGCAGCAGGTCAACTGAGATGCCTTCCAGATGATGCCTCTTGTTTGAGTCAGTCTATGCTTGTATGATATCAGTATTAAGTTTTACAAATCATGAGGATTACAAGACTGGACTATAATTCATTTTTCCATATAAACACAACATATCTCAGACTACACTAGCAAGGGTATAGAAATTAATTTCAACAGTAATACAATAATAGAAACATCAAAGTCATAAATTGTTTATTGAAGTTACAAGTGAAACATAAAAGATAGCTGTTTGAGGCAATATGATACCAGACTTTCACATGCTTTTAAAAAGAAATAATTAAGAGAAAGTTGAAACACATGGAAATAAACTCAAGGAACATATGTCAATAAAAAGACAAAAATTTCAAATAAATGTAAAAAATGCATTTAAATTCATGTACTTGAACTCACATCAATGTGTTTCACTGTAAACAACGGATATTGCTTTCTCTTCCCAAAATGTAAAAGCATTTTCTACTGCAAAGGAAAAGGGATAAATGAAGCAGGAACTTAATTGTGACTGAACTCAAGATCCTGACAAAATATACCTGGAAATACGCACACAGGGCTTTGGAGAAAGCAGTCCACTGATAAACTCTCGTCATGTTTGCTACATTAAGTAGTAATCATAAAATAAGTTAATCTCATAAAGCCCAGAAAGTCAGAATGATTGTGTAATGCAGTGCAATAACTTATGGAACAAGCAGGAAACAGACCCCATCTCTCATGAATTACAGTGGCTGATAGAGAAAAGAGAAACATATTTCCTCTTCCTTCAGCTGCTGTGATTAATCATCATGTAGTAGGATTGAATTCATACTGCTTTTGACCATCTAGAAGTCTCATGCCCAGTCACAGAGTCATACTACAGGGAATTTTTACACAGTCAGTGGAGAAAATTGATACCTCTAGATACATAGATTAGGTGCCATTGACTGTCAAGGACCAGTTTGAGAAGCCAAGTTCAAGCCTGGTTTGACACAAATTTGAAATTGATACAATTAGATACCTAGATTAGGTGTTAGTTACTACTTCCCACCATAGCTGTCTTAGTTAAGTGTCTAAAACCATTTGTGGTGGGTTTCAGGAACAGGACCTCTGAGCTCAAGGAAATGAACATAATTGTAAGATCACAAACCCATCATTGCCATAGCTGTTGCACATCAAACTGGAACTGTTCTCTCACATTTGCCGTTCAATAGTAGCATTTGAATTCGGCCAACTTATATCCTGTGCTTGCCTTTGTTTATGTTTTCAGTAATGGTACATATGCTATAGCAGGTATGTCAACATGCAGATGCTTAAAAAAGACATTTAAAAAAATCTAGATTCTCCTATGTCCCTATTTAAGCCTGAGACACTAAGAATGTTTCTATTATCTCTAGTAAGCCCCTTAGAAATGGTTCATGAATACTGAAAGATTAATAATTTGTATGTAAAATCCATGATATCACAGTCATCCTGAGAAAACAATAATTTTGTGAAGTGATTCAGAATTTCAGTTAAAAAAATATGCTAACAAGTATTTACAATAAATTGAGTGTAGTGCATAATTCCCTTGGTTATATGAAATTACTGTCTGAAAACAAAAATTAAACTGTTTTTCCCATGATATTTCTTTCTGAAACCTACAGTAACATATCCGAAAAACGACCCTTATTTTCAAACCTAAGATTATCATAGCTGAGACGATTATACCTCAGCTTCAGTATCAGAATTATACCAGAGCTTCAGTATCTCTGTTTTATTGCTTAGTCTTAAACAAACACATTCTTACAAATTTAGTGTTTTGCTAAATGATTGAGACCACTCAAGTCATCAAGTACCCGAGATCAGGGTTAATAGCATCATGCAGAGAAATTATTTTGTCTCTGCTAATATTCTGAAGATTAAAAACTTATTTTCTCCAACAACCTTTTCACAGGAATAACATGCCGATCATTTTCCTGTCTTTCTATATACATGACCAATGCACTCTATGGATCTTTTCTGACTCAATTTCTGCTGAAGATGGGGACAACTGCAATTCCTTGTCTATAATTCCAGCATCTGTTAAGGAAAATCTGGCCCTAATGTGTTGCTTAACGCAGCTCAGAAATCTACTACAAGAAGGGAATGAATGTGGCATGAAATGGTAACCAACTGTCTAGGGATGCTGCAGGGAGAGGCTCCTTGACTCTAGTCTAGGTGCAGACATCCTGGCAACAGCTCTTCAAATACAAGCAAAACTTTAACTTAGCAGGAGCTGCAGTATGGTTGTCAAGGCTGTCAGGCTGGACCACTGGGCTGAGTTCAACGGCATGAGGTTTAACACGGCCAAATGTCGGGTCCTGCACTTGGGGCACAACAACCCTACGCAGAGCTACAGACTGGGAGAAGCCTGGCTGGGAAGCTGCCAGGAGGAGAGGGACCCGGGGGTGCTGGTCGACAGCTGACTGAACATGAGCCGGCAGTTTTGGGCCCCTCACCACAAGAAGGATGTTGAGGCTCTGGATTGAGTCCAGAGAAGAGCAACAAAGCTGGTGAAGGGGCTGGAGAACAGGCCTTATGAGGAACGGCTGAGAGAGCTGGGGTTGTTTAGCCTGGAGAAGAGGAGGCTGAGGGGAGGCCTCATTGCTCTCTACAACTACCTGAAAGGAGGTTGTAGAGAGGAGGGAGCTGGCCTCTTCTCCCAAGTGACAGGGGACAGGACAAGAGGGAAAGTCTCAAGCTCTGCCAGGGGACATTTAGGCTAGAGATTAGTAGGATGTTTTTCACAGAAAGGGTCATTGGGCATTGGAGCAGGCTGCCCAGGGAGGTGATTGATTCACCTTCCCTGGAGGTGTTTAAGGCATGGGTAAATGAGGACCTGAGGGACATGGTTTAGTGTTTGATAGGTATGGTTGGACTCGATGATTCGATGGGTCTCTTCCAACCTGGTGATTCTATGATAAGGTTATATGAAACTGCATCAGACCAAGGAAGAAAAACAAAACTGGGTTTCTGAACCTCATACTGATGAAAACTCACTAAAAGGGGTGGGGAAGACAAATTATGATTGCTTTAGGTGGGTCATGATCTCTGGAAAGGGAGGCTGAGCAAGTCTTGTTTCAATGCAGGCATCACACACTGTGCTCTGAGGTGACTGGCAGTGGTCCTGATGAAAGGACAAAGTAAATTATGATGCAGTGCAATGAATTCATTATCTACTTTTTATGCCACAGCCATATCCTGTCACCCTCCAGGACACTGGCTTCAAACAGCCTGTGATTTCCCATGCTCTAGGCTGAGTAGAGATCACATGGCTTTAGTTCTTGGGTGCTTTAGCATTTATTTTGGTTTGTTGTTATTCTGCCAATAGGAGTAAATAATGAATAAAAAAAAAAGGATGCCAACTAGCTGAAAGACAATTTCAGCTGCTCTATGAGAAATCAGACAGCAGGGAATATAGCATACAACTGATTTTTTTAGAGACACAGACTCATTCTATTCACCACTGTAATGACCTCTCATTCATTAGACTGAACAAAAATCCACTACCTTTGTTCATGGGATAACTGGTTTTGTGGCACAGCTGCCAAATAGCCTAGCGAACTCAGTGTATTTCCTGATACGTGGGTTTTTTTATATGGTCCCAGATTCTATGACCTCTTTGGCAATCTATGTTTTAGCGGTGACAGTGTGTATTCTCACTGCTAACATTGGACAGTGTAGATCTTCATCTGACACTGTAATATCATATACTACAGAATGTTGTTCCTGCAGAGTGAGAAATACATAAAATAATTAATCTGTAGTCTTGAAAGACAAAGCAACCATGATGTGAAATTTAGGCAGAAGGAAAAAAAGAATAGTCTACAATATTTCTTTCCAAAACAGATGATATGCTGACTGATACAGGAACTTGGCTTGACTGCTAGAATGCATCCTTCTTTATTGTCTCTTTCATATTGTGCAAGAAATTAATTACTAGAGCTAACATTCTAAGGAATGTGAGCTCTATAAATTCAGTGTTAAAATCCATACATCTTCCTCTAATCAGATGGCTTGTTGTCTACAGGAGAGGATTTGGATGGAGGAAAGGCTCATTTGTGAAAGAGCAGAGGACATCTCCTGTGGGATCAAGTCTACATCTGGAAGAGACCAGTAGGAGTTGACTAGGATGGAGAAAGCTAAGTAGCCGCGTATTCTAAGTTGGGTTTGTTTGTTTGTTTGGGGTTTTTTTTCTGTAAAGAAGTAGGTTTTAAAGCTTACCCAGTACAACCATGTTTAGGAGAGGTAAGACAACTCGTTGTATTTGGTAGGTCTGGGTGAAGGAATGAGCCTAACCATGTGCTCTAACAACTGTGATGAGCAATGTAGCTCTAGAGTATGATTTTTTTTTTTTTTAACTGATTTTTTTAAAGGGAAAATTTAATCCAAGGAAATTTCCTATTTATGATATGATGACTTCCTGGTTACTATGTATCACCTCAATTTAAAAGAAAGGGAACAGTGCTGTGAAAGACAGTCCAGCAGCTGCCCTGGCACCAATCATCCACTGGCTGACTGCTGGGAGCTGGGTGGCACTGCTAGGGAGAGGTTCTGCTGTTACCAAGACTGTTACCAAGCTGTTACCAAGGTCAGGTCCAAATCAGGATCCAAATTTGGCTCTGATCTCACCAATACCTGAAGGCAATGAAGGAGATACGAGACTTTTTGAATCCAGATTTTATTATTACACAAGGAGATAGTCAGGCACACAGTCAAGTTTGCTTAGAAGCTGAGAACTTGAATGTAGAATAGAAACAGCCTACTGTATTACACCAGTGTTTCCTAAGCAGACCTCTAAGTAACATTTTCAAGGAAGACTGAGAAAAATTTACCTAGCTCTGGCTAGAATACGAACTCTATGAAGTATCTATTTCAACTAATGCTGTTCTCTTCAGGCTCCACTCTACAGAAGTTGACCCACTTATAACATTAGTTATTGAGGTAAAAGGGACTGCAGTTAACTGACGCAAAACATAAATATCTGTAAAGGATTGGGTTCTGTGACAGTAAATTCCAAATTTATCCAGGAACTCTGCATTTCAGAGAAGACTCACAAGTCAGTCATGGTATATCTGGCCAGGTAAACATTCAATCAACTACACTAAGTAGAACAACTCTGTGAGGAAAGACTGATACAAAACTTGCATCAATGCTTTGCATTCTAATGCAAAACAACCTGAATCTGACAAATAAACCATGCAACTGGTAAACAGGATACACTCATGATATTTCATAGTCACAGCAAAAGGCAGCATCTTTCCCCCTGACTACTCCCACAACTTTCCACCTATCTGTTTCTGAGGAACTCATCCTTAGGGACCTCTCAACCCCCTTCACCCCATCCATTTGAGATCATCTCCTTCGGATCAAGGACATACCTTAGAGTCCACAGTGCTCTATGACCACCAAGAACTGAGTGACAGGAACCAGAAAAGACTGGTTCCTGTACCTGAATCTCAATGAGAAAGCAATGGAATTTTGTTTCTGAGTGCCTAAATTACTATTAAAAAACAGTGCTAATTGATTTTCTTCCAAACCTTTCGAAATTTTTCCATTTATTTCAATAATTTTATCAGGATATCATCGTTAACACATTTATTATCTTATTTTGCAGATCCTGACCAAAGAAAAACAGCTCTGCGAGTCAAGAACCTCTCAAGAACCAGGTTTATTGACCATGTCTTCAAAAATAGTGAGAGCATTAAACATAATATTTTACTGGGAAAGGCTGGAAATGCAAAGCATTTTTGGCCTGATACAGTAAATCATTTTCCTCTTTGGTGTGGCAAATAGAGCGACTGCTATCAAAACAGATCATCCCTCAGGCAAGTATATTCTGTTTTTTTAAAAAATATGTTCTTCTTCCTCAGGATGCATTTCAGTCTATAAGAAAGGCAAACACAGATGAACCAGATTAATAGTATTGGAGCGTGTCAACTTGAGATCGTGTAAAGATCAGTGCTTGCCAATTGCCAGCCACAGTCAGAGTGAGAACATAAGGCTCACATTACCCCCATCCTCCCCAGAGTAGATACGAATCTCAAATGTGTCAAGTGTATGTTTGGTCCTGATTAATCATAGGTAGAGCAGCTGCACTGTCAGTCGTATGACTGACATCAATACTACACCAGCCAGGAAAAAAATCTTTCCCTGCTCAGAGCTATGCTTCATGCATTTCATTTTAAAATTGTTTCTGGGACTGCCCCCCATGTTAAATATTTCTATGGTTTCCCGAATGCTTCATTTTCTATCCATCAACTGAGACTGATTTCAGTCAATTTTTTTTTCAAGTTTATGCCAATGTCTACTGATTAAAGAGTTGAATAGGAACATCTCTTTCCAAATTTTTCTCCCTCTTCTTTGTAACATTTCTTCTGATACTTAATATATTTGAATAACTAAATATCTGAATATCAATCTTATTTAGCCATCCACACTATGTGACACACATATTCAGGTATACTGATAGATAAATGTATCTCATGGAGAAGAAAATTCAGAAAATTCTGGATAAACCACCAGGGAAATTTTTAGTATTTCTACTGGTAAGTTTTAGCTTTTATTGGGCAAGAAGGCAACCTCTTGAGTATACAGATATTTGTGGAGTTAGGCAAACATGTCAATCACACTTGAAACTGGTTTATGTTTATTGACTATTTAAATTTTGCCTTTTATAATTAAAACCAAATACATGTTGATTTTTTCTTATTTAATGAATAATTTATACATGAAAAAAGTCTGATTATGTGTGGCATTTTAGTCTTTGTGTACTTAAAAACTATTTTAAAGAAAACAAACTGAATTTTTAAGATATTTCATTTACATGCAAATATATAATTGAAGCATTAAAAGCCATTGAGTATCATTAAAGCAATAAACTAGAAAAGAAAACAAGAAAGTTAAGGATTTAATATCCTGCAAATATTTCGGTTTTGAACTGTGTTAAATAGACCAGTTAAATACAGCATGAAAATTAAAGCTATAGATAAATATTACTTGCTAGATTTGATCATAAACTGAAAATGCAACACTAATTTCTTGTTTTCAAAGGAAACAATAATCACTTTTTTATTCATTTCTATTTCAAATGGCTCCTTTGAATACTAACCAGTTATTTTGATCCGAGTAGTTCAGAAAATGAAGGATTTCTTTGTGTAATATCTCTCTTCAAATTTTACCAAACCTAAAATCAATATTGATGTTAAAGAACTAGATGTGATAGCCACATTTTATGTGTGGCTTACTAATGAAACAATTGCCACAGTGTCAGTCATGAGAAAAGACTGTCCACATTTTTGTCCCTGAGGGGGAGTCTTTCAGGAAGGAAACAAGCACTCAGTTATTGACTTGAAAATAAAACCCTCATGCTTTATAGTGCAGCTCTGAAACCAAAGTTATTGAATATGTTCTGGTACGATAGGGAAGAAACAGGGACACCAGCATCCCAATTATCCATTTTTTTCTGGAAGTCTTCAAGAATAAGTTTCTGTGCTGACTGGGACACAGAGCTTCTGGAGACACACTTTAAATCCTTCTCATTGGATCACCCAAGTACATCACACAAGATAGGAAGAAGTGTGATTCTCTTCTTCCATGCAACTGGAAACTCAGCAGAGAGGGAACAGAGAAATCAAGACCCAACAGTAAATATTAGTTCCCCTAATGACTGACTTGGTTGAGTAAAGAGTAGCAAGATTTCCATCACCTGCCTATGGTCTACTAGAGTTTTGTATGTTCTGGAAAGCATCAAGTTTGATGAGCCCATAAGCTTAACAGAAGCAGAGTAGGGGAGCACCTTGATTTTCATGGAGTAACATCATTTTCATCAGCACAAAAATATTGAGCACTTCTTTACAGAGACCAGCACTCTGAACCGTCATGAGTAACACAGCAGTGGAGAATGTTGACAGTTTCAAAATCCCAATTTGTCAGCTCTTAAACTTTAAAACTGCAGGATGACATTGTATAGTGAGCTTAAAGGCAACATAATACTGTGACATTTCAAGTGATATTCTTGGTCTGAAGAAAAAATATCTGACACTTTCAACTAGCAAAACTCTTCCCTTAATGACCCAAAAGTAACATTAGAGTTGATAATAATCTTTACCAAACAAGAATACAAGTTCTGTAATAGATAGTCTTCAGTGCAACCACCATCACTAAAGATGAAAGACCAGAAACTCAGATTATACTCTGTTATTTGCAGACCTTAAGCTTAAAACAACAATCAATTAAAAAAAATCATTTTAAGGACAGATATATTCACAGAAAAAGCTATAGTGACTTCTTACATGCATTTGACAAAAGCCATTAATCTACTATGTTTTGCAAGATTGCATTTTTATCTTATCGCATCTTAATTTTAGTCTTAGGAAAGGCACTGTATTTCTGTAATTGTGAGAATGAAATGTAATTGCTAGTTTATAGTTACTAAACTATCCCTACTGGTTCCTTACTTGAACACTAAAGTAAATGGCATTTAGAACCAGTGTAAATGAAAATCCAAAAGAGGTATGCAAAACTTGTCCCCCAGGTGTATCAGTTTACTTTTTGGATTGTAACCAAAGCTCTCAATTTTCTTTTAAATTCTTTCTGTTGAGTTCAATAAGGTCAGGTCCCTAATATGCTAAATCATTATACATGTTGTTGAACCTAATATTGTTCAAGGGTCAACAATCTGGTAGCTGCAGTACTAGTTGCAGTATTTGCCTTGAAGAGATGCTTCCATAGCATTTCCACCTTTTTCTTTGTCTAGCATTTTCATTGCTTTTTCACAGTTCCAGAAAATTGATTTAGACAGTTTTAATTAAGGAAGTTCTTACTCTTGTCATTCTGTGTGTTCATTGCTGTATAGTGTGCCACACGTTCAGCCTCTGCCCAAATTAGTAGCAGTAGTAATATAACTAAGAAAAAAGAAACCATTTCAGGATATCTAAAACCACAATCAAATCTGTTGATTAATTAAAGCACTTCAATTGTAAAATCAAGATTTTAATTTTTCTCTTCTTGTAAGATCATTACAAGTTCCAATGTCATTGTAGGGTTTTATTTTTTGATTATACTGATCCGGATATGAGTGCAAAATATACTTTAAGTGAAATATAATTTAAAAACATTTTTCTTAAGGAATCATATGCTTGGGGCACCAATGAACAGTTACTTATCCACATAGGCAGCATAGTAAATTCATGTGCATGTAAATGTATATATGATTAATTAAACTCTGACAAGTCCCAGATCATATTTCAGGGTGGAGCTCAATCTGTGCAGCACTGACAGTGAGAAGATACAGTGAAGTTCTGTCAGTGGCTGAGGCATTATGTTCTTCTGGAGGAAAACCAGAGAGATTGTATCTCTATAACAAAATCTTCTGTCATTTGAGCCCAGACTGGTGTATACATTGCAAACACAGAGAAAGTTACACAGAACTGCAATTGTTATTTTTCCTTTAAAAGGGCTTTTTTCTGTCTCTAGGGTTGAAAATTCACCTGCTATTAAATCATAGATGCATATACCCATTAACAGAAATTTGTTTCACTGTATTTAATATAAAGAACACTTACTGACATTTTAAGTCTTGTGATTCTGCATTTCTTCTAAGATACCATGCATACAAAACCTACCCTTGTAATCTGATTGTATGAAACTACATTAACTTATTTAGATGATCAAAAATAAGGGAGCTAATTTCAGGCTTGATTGCTAGACAAGGTCATTCAATAGCTAACAAAAATAAAGCCTTTTGTATGTAACAGCTCAAAACACTAATCTGATCTCCATCTAAGACACCTTTCTAAGAATTAAGTATGTCTAATTAAAGAGATAAGGACTAGAAAAGTTCATCTTTTCTAAAAAAATATGGCTGGTGGGAACATTAGGTCCCTGATGCAATAAACCTTTTATAATTTTATTGAATTTTAAATATATGAAAATACTGTCTTCATTGTTACTGCTTACGTGAGATATAACTAAATAGTCAACCTGTTGCTGCTGCAGGGCTGGTACCTCACAAGTTAGGTTATCTGTCTGAAACTCCAAGTGTGTAGCACTGATTCAAGAACACCAACACATGCCCAATATTAAAAGTATTTTGACAGTATTTCTACTGCAGGTACAAGATCTCAGAGCATGAGCCTAACTATATGTCTAACTATCTACTTATGCAATTAAAAAGTATCTTAATCCAAGAACATAGAAATAGATTTAAAATAACAAACAGCATAAGAATGAATGTTCAAAAATACTTCTGAATTTTCTGAGTTCATTTATAAGGGAAAGAGCTGGGAAAGGGTTTATTGCTACAGCCTTGCAGTAGTATATAACTTTTTCACCTTCCCTGGAGATGTTTAAGGTGTGGGTGGACAAGGTGCTGAGGGGCATGGTTTAGTGTTTGATAGGAATGGTTGGACTCGATGATCCAGTGGGTCTTTTCCAGCCTGGTTGTTCTGTGACTGTTCTGTGATAACGATAGCTTGAACATCTCAAGGATGTGAGAAGAACAAGGCTTCATTTCAAAACCAGTGTAACTGGAGATGAACATTTAGAGTCATAGCTGTCAATAGAGCATTAAACAAATGCTTTAGCCCTTTTATTTTGATATTTTTTTATGTTTTCCACTCTATCCAGTAAGAATACAGTTCTGCCACTAATTACAACAAAAAATTCTCATACATTTTATGAGTAAGAAGTGGGTTTGGGTAATACTAATAAACAAATGCTAAGGAACAACATTCAAACACTTAACTCAAGCATTTCTTTACAATGCAAACCCTCTGCCCCAAGGACCACGCACACAGTGGCAACCATATCATAGGGAGACCTGCTGTGGATACTTACTAACCCAGACCACTACCAAAGATGCATAGGAGTCACTCTTATGCTTTGATTCAGTATGAAATGCTGTAAAATAATCTTTCTATCTAATCAGAGCTATGCTAACTAACCTAAGGTTCTTATACATTATTCCTTCCTTTGGTAATTAATGAATTGCGTCAATATTAAATATGGTATATTGGTAAAAAATAATTACATTTTATCCCAAACTATTAATAAACAGAGTGTATGCTTATTTTTATCTGAATGTCATAATGCTTTATAGCATTTTTTTTTTCTTTGTAAAGTGGCAAATTAAGGATAAAAAGAAATATTTAATCTACTCTACAATAATGTGCTTCTGTTTGAGTCTCTACTTTTCTTGCTTACACAAACAGGAGCTCAGTCAAAATCAGCTGGTCAGTGTTTTAAACTACAATTCCACTGTGAGTAGTAATTTCTAAATAAGTGCTCTGTAAATTTTAGGTGGTCATGTGGGGGGGATTTCCTTACAAGATAGGAAAATAAGTAAGACATTTTTATTTCAATTAAGCAATAAGTAATACAGTTGTGATGACACAATTTATGTTCAAAATACCTGTAAAATAATCATAGTAATTAAAATGTACTAACCATCATGTAGGATCTAATTTACAAAAAAAAAAATACAGCAGAACATTATTGCAGTCTGGTGTCCACCTGTCCTGGGCAGTTATATACCAGGAACCTTGCTGTGAGTTCTCTAAAATGTAATAAAATATTATTAGCCCAGGGAATTCTGGACAGATGTCAAACCGGTCCCAGCCTCTTCTACTAAAGTGTTTCCTGTAGTAAAGCACACAAGGGCTGCAGCTGAGGTGACGCATTTAAATCCAAGTTTTAAATCTTACAAAAATATATGCCTCCACTGCTTTTGTACAGGGAAGTTCTCGCATTTCCTATGTGCCAAAGTTGCTTCCAACATGCCTATCCAAACATCCAAACATCCAAACATCCAAATACCTACTGAGGGCCCTGGTGCCCAGGAGTGCAAATGAGCTGAGACTTCATGCCAAGAAGCAAGATACCCACGTTTAAATTTGGTGCTTTCTAGGTTATTGAAACCATCTTGTAAAATGGGAAGCTACAGTGTCCATCAACAATACAATATTTCACAACTGAGAGGTTTTGGGTGTTATGGTAACTAGATACTGTGGTCTAATATAACAAATATATATTGAAAATGCCCGAGAAAAAATGAGTTCAGAATCATTGACTTGAAAAACAATTTTCCATGCTTTTGGATCTTTGAATATATTTTTGAGAATTCCCAGATGTTCAAATACGTTACTGCAGGAACAGTGCTGATCCTGCATAAGGACTGGGACAGGGTCATGTGAGGTACTTCAGAATCTGCTAAAATGTTACAGTCTCGACCCTGATGAGGTTTGTTGTTTTTGTTTTTTTTTTTAAAAAAAAAAGCTAAACTCACAAGAGTCAGAACAAGAACAAAAATATCTTTTGCCTCTGCTAACAAATGCCTGTCCAGTATATAATTCAATTTGAATTAGTGCCAAGCATGTTTTATATTTAGTCTGTCCAACTTATAAATGCCTGAACAACATTGGGATTTCAGAGTAACATCTGGTAACAGAAGTAGGCAGAATCTTTTTGTATCCATTGGTATCTCCCTGTTGGCTCCACAGGGCATTTACAGACCACATTTTTACAAAGTTCAGCTCTACCTGAAAAGGTTGAGATAAAATTATTATATGCAGATTAAAATAAGCAAATTACCCAAGGCATTTATGTAAAGAAGAGACAAAAGTATGACTGAGTTGGGAAGTCATGGAAACAAGACATGAAAGCTATACATTTATTTTAAAAGCAAATTTATTGAAATATTTATATCCAAGTCCAGAGTTGAAGAAAACTATAGAAATATTACCATTTTCTGGCAGTGGATACCCATAGGTGCTCTTCTAAGAAACTAGAAAGAGAATGACACTTTAAGATACACTTTTTTTTAGACTATATAAATTACAGTATTGATACAAGCTTTTTGCTTTACTCTCCTTTCCATTCTAATTCTGCTGCTGGGTACACCAACTGTTTATCTACTGAAACTTAGTCACATAGTACCAATATTAGTAAGCAGAATGTGAAATATAATGAAAATATGATTTAGTTATGCTTGGCTCCAGTAGGCTAAAGAATATAAAACACTATCAATAGAGATTTTCCTTTTATGGTGGAACAGGATACAGTTGTAAAAGAAAGCATAGCAGGAAGAGTTTAAAATTATGCTAAATTGGCTACAGCAGTTTATTTAGGGATTTGGGTATAAAATGGATTTTATTAAGTTCCTGCCTATTTTTAACAACTCCTTTAGCGTTTAAATTTCTATACTACACAGATGTTTCACAAGCATGTATTATTTATTATGGGATGTTTACTGTTGAAACATGGTAGATTTACTACTAAATAATGCTCCCTAGCTGTTTGAAATGCCAGTAAGTAACAGATGTGTTTTTGCTGAAGTTTATCACAACTGTTTGGGCTGCCGAAAGTTTCATAAGGTGACTAGAGGTCTCTAAGAGGCCTCAGTTCATAGAAGTGAGGATCCAATTGTTTGTTCTTTCATCCAACTTATCTTAAGTTGTACACAGAAGCTCACATCAAGAGTATTTTTGAATCTGTCTCCCAGTTTGGAAGTAAGGGTTTTCTTAGATCAGGCAGTAGTGTTAAACCATCACCACACTCATCTGCCCTAATTGATTCTGTGCTAAAAATCATCATAGAAATAGTAAGTATGACTGCAAGTTCAGTCAGCTATCTCCTCTGTCATCACAGCTCATAGTTACATCAAACCACAAAAGCAACTTCAGAAAAGATGCTAAAAGATTACCAGTATTGTGTTGAGTATCGTCTGTTCTGCTACCTGTGCTATGGCATTAGTAATTTACAGCAGAAGATCAGGGCACATAGCATTATCTTGCCACCATCTTAACTGTCATGATTTGTCTACTTAAGCTCTTGTTTAGGGCATGTGTGAAATGCCTACAGTTCATATTGGCAGGGCTGTTTTATTGTAATGTTACTTGGCAAAATTAATACTACTGTATTTTCTCTCTTCCTTTGATGATCATTGTACTCAAACACACAGCTGCAGGCTCAGGAAGTTCCTGAGCCACAAAACATTGGAGGCTGGAAGAATATTTTGCAAGTGCTAAATCACTTACTGAGTATATCAGTGTATATTTTCTCTATTTTGAAATTTTCTTCCAAGACATCTGGGTTTGGCCCTAGTAAAGGATAAAGAGTTGATGGAGTCAGTGGGCTGCCTGATCTTGGAATATAAACCTCTCCTTTCTATGACATTGAGCAAAAGCATAGCGACAGCAGAGTAATGAAGAAGTGCTTGGCAACAAGAAATTATGAATAGTAATGAGAATTGAGGACAAGTTCCAATAAAGAATAGAAAACAAGGAGAACTAAAAACACGGGCTATCTCTGTCACACACCACAAACACTCAGAAGGTAGAAGACCTCCACATATACATGTCAATACCCAAAAAAATGAAGAGCACCTAGGAGTAAGATAGGACTTGACTTTGCCTCAGTCTGTAATTAGTCATTCTTGTAGTCAGGATGAGGTTCTATATGATCTTGTAAGAGACTTGCAAGAAGATTGTCTTCCTTCCATAACTCAGAAAAGCCAACTAGAAAAGCAAGAAGCTTAACAGTTTAAACAATCATTTCAGGATTGTTTTATAGGACAAACAGAATATGAATAGAAACTGAGAAAAGAATTTATGAACTACCACACCTATAATGATATAAACACCACAATAAAAAACCCACATTTTTTGGCTAGTAGTGCTTAATTTTGTGTTTGTTGTAAGGATGAAAATCCACTCCCTACTAAGTTCCTAGAGGACACCAGTTACCAAGGTTTTAATTTCACTTGTACCAAACACAGTCAAAGTTTATTTACCTCTGTATTACTACTAGTGAGTTGTGTAAAGTGGATGAACTCCTGAAGTCATACAGAGTTCTGTCCATGACAACCTCCCATTGACCTCAACATAGCTGTGCAGAATTGGGAAAATTGAAAATGTAATCCTGAAAATGTGAAGGAAGGGAGGGCATTTGTGTCCTAGGTAATCACCTACTAACTGAGTTGCTTCAGTCAGATTTCAACAATTACAAGGCATGAATCCATGTCAAATTGTTTTAGAGAAGCATACAAAGTGTAGTGATAATGACCGTATCACTGATGGAAAATAGTAATCATTGTGAAAACAGATGGATGAAATTAAACAAATCAATAATTGTGCAGTTTAAAAGCTTATACTCTAACCTCATATAAATATTGTCCTTGTACGAAACATGGCATTGATTTGTCCGCATTATAACAAAATCTAAAAGAGGTCCTTCGGTAATTTGTTTCGTTCTTTCAATTCAGAATTCATTTGCCAGTCACAGTGTCTGTTACAAAGCACCATTAGAAAAAAAAAAAAAAAAAGGATCTTTAACTTTACATGTTTTTACTTATCTCTTTGCTCTATTTTGCAGCCATAACATGGTCAGAGTTTATAGGCTGTAGCTTCAGCTCTTATTTTCATAGCAACTACCTTTCACTACAAAATGAGAGCTGCAATAGTAAGTCCTAACTAAAGCATAACTCTCCCTCCGCACCTCCCATACCTGACACCTGTCCAGAACTACAGTTATCTTTACCACTCTGAGATACTGCAAAAGCACAAAGAATTTTCTTTTTTAAGCCCTTCCTCATTCACCCTATTTTCGAGTGAAGCTATTCTTCAAGCAGAAAGCTAAAGGCTACACATTCTTTCCACTTATATGCACCATTAACTGCAGCTCATTCACAGAACAAATCGCCAATTGCTTCATAATCCTTTCTTTCTTAACAGGAATTTCCAAATATTTTTCTTTCAACAGCACTGTCTTCTGCATCAGAAAGTGCAGGCATTCACCTTTAACTCCCTGCTTTTGCAATATCATGGCACTTAATCACATCCAAAAATGGTTGATATCAGCTGGGTTTGCCATCCTGCAGTCTTAAGGTGTCCAGTCCCATGAACAGAAATAAAACACTCGAACTTACTTTATAGAAATTACAGGAATGAAACAATAAAAAATATTAAAAAATAAAGAAGTAAACACTGAGGAAGAGTTTTAAGGATTTAGAAGGACTAGGGATAAACTGTTTCTCTAGTCAGTTTTCCTGATGTTGTGTTTATTTACAGTGAAGGTGAACAAACAGTCTGAAAATAGACTAGAGTGTAGCTGTGCTTTAATATTTCTGCATTTTGCTTGCTGTGAGAAAGTATCCCTCAATAAATTGGAACAAAATGAGGTTCTTTCTTGACCTCCAGCCTTAGATTGCTCTAATAATAAAACTGGCCACAAATACATTTGATTCCACTGATTTCTTTTTGTAGGAATAAAAAGGAGCAAATTAGGTTACAATGCACTGAACACGAATCTGATGTGTTATTGAGGTTGTACCAATGAATAGGAAAAACATGCAACTGAGTGTAACTTATTGTGAAAAACAGTCCACTTAAATGGAAAGAATTCCCAAATCTCAAATCAAAACTGATTTATTTCATTATAGTGTTTATTATATTCAATTTTATGGATAACTTTGCCAGATATACATTGTAAAAAACTAGTGTCTATGATAATGTAAATCAGTCAAATACAATTTGGACAAGGAAAACCAGAAGGATGTGTGATGTCTGTACTATTTTGTGTATCTTATGCACAGGGAGCTCTTCTGATTTTGATTTTCATGAAACTGAAATATGATCCTAAATACATAAAAGTGGCCAAGATAGAAAATGTATTATCTTGGCCATACTGTATACAGAGAGACAGTACATACTGTATACATAGAAAGCCTTGGAATGCAAGTTTTTGCTGTTTAAACATTCAGTTTGGATTAAGAGAAGTCCCTTCATAAAGAAAACCATACACTTCTTCCCCCTCACTTCTACTCACCCCATTTCATTATAGTTCAAAATATTGCCATCTGAGAAAATCAAGGTTATTTTATTTGTGTCTTTCATGGCTTTTTAGAAAATGTGAGGTCTTCAGCAATGCTATTCTCCTGTGGAGGTGGAGTAAAATTTGTGAACACATAGAGAATAGGTAAGTTTGCCAGAGATAGGTTAAGTGATCATAAATTTATAACTCCAGACAAATTAATTTACCAGATTCTCTGGGAATATCTAGCATTTTGTACATTGTCTCCTATGCTCCTACACTCACACTTTGAGGTCCAGAGAATATTTGATTTTCTGAAAACATGACAACTACCTTACCTGGTGCATTATACCAAGAAACTGAGAAATTTTAAGGAAAACTGGACCACAGTGTTAGAGAGTAACTCCTAGATTATGAAGACCAACAACCACATTATAAAACTCTTTAGTAATTTCTCAACTATATCAAGAACTATTGATGCATTAGATCAGAGCTGTTAGCTAGCAGAGCTGGCTGATTTATCAGATGTCCTGCAAAATACTTGTACCATATGTAGGAGTAATATCACATGCCAGAGGCATGCAACTAGTTCGCTTCAGTTCACTTGTACTAGAGGCGTGGACAGAATTGTGACAGCGTTTGCTGAGCATGAGATAGACACAACCTTGTGATTGTAGAGATGAAGTTGAAGAAATGAGCATAGAGTGGAATAATTTGGTGGTGACCTGGGTGACTTGGGAGAAGATAGATCTTAGCAAAAACTCAGGCTGACCCTTTCCCTTGCTCTCCTTGCATGATAGCTGCCACAGAAGTGTCATACCGGTAATTTTGGCCTGATGGTTTCTCTTAGGTACATACTGCTACTAGGGCAACATTTTTTAAGTCTTCCAAAAGCAGGAGTTACATCAAGAAAACAGAATAAGAGTAAGTAAGAAAAAGTAACATTTACACAGGCTTCCAGACCCTTTCTGGGTTAGGACCATGAGCTTTATAAAGGTGAGCAATAAAAGCAGGTATGGATGAATTTTGATAGGAGTGGTTGGACTCAAAGATCCAATGGGTCTCTTCCAACCTGGTTGTTCTATGATTCTATGAATATCCATATCCTATACAACATTCTTTGAAGATCGGTAAAATATTTGCAGTAATGTAAAACCAAAACAATGCAATGCAATCTTGCCTCAGAGTATTTTTTAAATTATCTTACAAGTCAATTTTCAATTTTTCCTTGCATTAATTGTAGAAAAAAGAAGGCAATTTAAAAAATAATTTCCTACTGTTCCCCATGATCTTGTCACCAAAAACTTGCTGGTGATATAAGGAATATAAGTCAGCTGCACACCTCCACCATCCAGCTCACAGCACTTTCTAGGGGTCCAGGTGTCTCCAATTTGGAAGAAATTATTAAAATCTGTTCAACTGGTTCTGAATCAAAGAGCTCTGTAATTGCTTGGTTCTGGGGCACTCTACCATCTGAGGCTGAAATGCTAACCATCTGTTAGGAATTCCTCCACTAAGTAATTTTATTTATATTCTGCAGAACAACAACAGTAAATAAAATCATTAAAAAAAAAAAACACTTTTAACTATAGCTTTGTTTTGAATGAAGTTCTGAAATGTGCATCTCACTGTGATTCTTGTCATGTTTCTGCACTAGCTGATTTTACAGCAGAAAGAGTAATATACTTTCTGTGGCGTATTACTACTTTATGCTAATAATAACTCACAGGAAAAAACAGCATTGTTTTGCTATTATTCATACATCAGTATAATGTGTACAAGGTGCTGAGAGCTCCAAGGATTAAATTCAAGAGAATTCCTGGCATAGGGAGCATAGGATTAGAAGAATGGTCTTCTCTGAAAAATAGTTTCTGTAAAATTATGTCCACTTTCTACTATCTAAGGTCACTTTGTCTTTTACAATGTTGTTGTTTAAGCTGGGAGAGGTGACTCAGCTTGTGGAAACATATCACTGTCTATGCATCTATATGCTACAGAAATTCAATTTTGATGGACTTCGGGCTCTGTTTGTGCTTTAGATGTTTGTCCATAAAAGGAAGTGCTTAACATCTCCAACTTGTTATATATTTTCCCACTTCTACAACTGATGAGGCTACATAGAGCTCCTGAATAGAACTTCATTTTCAGACAATGATTTCTATTGCATTTAATAACAGTGAGTACCTATGAAGGAAAGATTACATGATTTAAAACAATATTATAATGTATCTACATATAAGAACATTAATTCTACGATTTCAGGATTCGGAAAAAAATGTGTTTGGGGTTTGATTTTCTGGTCTTTTTTTATTGGGAAATGGAAGGGAGGAGATAGTATTAGTTTGTTGCTAAAGACATCTTTCTTAAACAACAATCACATAAGATAACTCTTACCCTTGAAGACCCTAAATGTAATGTGAGTGGATGATTGTACAGGTGGACAACTGAGGAACAGAGAGGGACTGATCAGTGAGTTAAGCAAAATTTCAAAGGATATCTACAACAAGGGTTGAAAAGTACTCTCCATTTCCAATTTCAGATTTTCTGCAGGGCTTCTCTTTGCCAGTTCAATATAAAACTGCTGACTCTGTCTCCTCACATCTGGAGAAGCCAGCACTCTGCCACCATGTCACACATGTCAGGCTCTTGACATGTGGCTTCATTCCCAGTTCTCCCAGTACAAAAGAAGAGGAGACCTCATTGCTCTCTACAACTACCTGAAAGGAAGTTGTGGAGAGGAGGGAGCTGGCCTCTTCTCCCAAGTGACAGGGGACAGGACAAGAGGGAATGGCCTCAAGCTCCGCCGGGGGAGATTTAGGCTAGAGATTAGGAGGAAGTTTTTCACGGAAAAGGTCATTGGGCATTGGAATAGGTCGATTCACCTTCCCTGGAGGTGTTTAAGGCATGGGTAGACAAGGTCCTGAGGGACATGGTTTAGTGTTTGATAGGAATGGTTGGACTCAATGATCCGATGGATCTCTTCCAACCTGGTGATTCTATGAGTCTATGAAAATCTGTGGAAGAGACTAGAAGTGACATTTAAATGACCATGCTCACAATGTTTCAGAGGAGGGGACAAAATGTTGGAATGAAAGCTAGGAGACCATGGTAGAGGGAAATAGAAGAGTTCCCACTTTTATTGCTCACCTTTACAAAGCTCATGGGCCTAACATGAAACAGATCTGGAAGGCCATGTGAAATGTTATTTTTAAGTTACTAGACACATTAAGTATTTTTACCCCTTCTCCCACTCCTGTCTCTCATGGAAGCCTTGAGAATAAGTAGGCAGGAGGTATGCCGTAATGCCTGCCTGCCTTGAACTTTTGAAGAAGGAACAGATACTTTGTCCTCCGCTTGTACAGTGAAGAGCACAATAAGGCCTTGATTGTGAGTTTGCCTCTTTGGTGTAGCATCCTTTAATGTAATATTTCAAATTTATTTTTAATTTACATGCATTGTAGATATAGATGAAAATAGGGAAGTAGGGGCTTCAGTTTTCATTTATCTTTATCTATTCCTGACAATTTACTGATCCCATAGGAAGACCAGCTGGCCACGTACTTGACGTGGGTCTTATTCTTAGGCCTAGCAGTATAGTAACAGTTAGAAGTCATTCAGAATCTGACAGTTTTTATAATGCTTTCTTGTCATATCATTGTACCATCTTCTCTTTATTCTCCCTGGTTAAGAAAAGCTATAAAAAGGAATTTTCTACCATATCAGTCTCTGAGTGGACATTAATTGCAGCCAGAGCCTTGGTCACATGCCAAACCATTTTCACTCTTCCCCTTCTACTGCAAGAAACAGGGAATTCAAAGCGGCAGAGAACCCAAGAGCTAGGAAGCACCAACAGACAACTAAGGGTGGATATCCTTTGGTGCTTAGTAAGAGAATAATCTTCTCATAAAGGCATAACAAAATGCTGGACTTTCATGCAGAACAGTGTTAATCTATCACTAGAGAGACAGACAGATGGTCATGAGCATGTGTTTTCAATCCATGTGTTTTATGATATTTGGAAAGTGTATTTTACTGGGGATTGGAGAACTGCTTTATCCTAATGTTTCTCTTTTCAATAGAGGTCTCCTTACCAGCAAAGTCCAGCCTGCAATTCCTTCCCAGAGCCTCTTGAACAAGCAGCCTTTTCTGTTCTGCCCTCGCTTCAGGACTCGAAGCCACTGACAGTCTGTGAGTAAATGCCCAACTAAAGCAGACCACTCTTAGACAGCCCACTGAGTTGTGGTTAGCCCCAGGGCTGGACATTTAATGTTACAGCTTGCATCCATCCCACTTCAGGCAAAGCATCCTCTGGGGACTGTAAAGTAAGCCATGTACTTTATTAATTCATTAGTGCCCTTTACTGGCTCTCATATTATTGTGGTAACAGAATTACTGCGACCATGAATGCTGTTTTACGGCAAAAATAAAACTGGAGCTAAATTGAGTGTGACAGTGACCATAGAGAAGAATAACATTGCTAATGGAGCTCTTGCACTGCTCAGATTCCACAGACAACTCTGGGACTGTAAAACAAGACTCAGTTTGATTTTATACATAGCAACAATATCAAAACTGACAGAAACAAGGGCTGCAAGATAGAAACATACCAAAACTATGCTTGTGTCAGAAGAATTCGACTAATGAACTGAAGACAGGAGGTCTGAAGCAATATATTTAGTGCTAAGGTTAGTAGCAGCTCTGTAACTTAGCCAAACATGCTTTTCTAAGCTCCATTTTGTTTCTAGTTGGGGAGATGCTTATTTTCTCTGGTGTTGTGAAACTGAGGAGAGTTAATAGCAAAAGTCACTTCTTTATGGAATAATATTAATACAGCAAGCAAAACTCTGAACAGTAGTCACTACATCAGCATGCTCAGCCCTGCCACCTCCAGTGCATGGCATAAAGGGCAATGGACCCAGGCACACAAGAAGCCTTCACTAGCAGGTGGTAGAGAGAACACAGGAGTGGCTTGTAAGAAGAAATCTCCCTCAGCAACAAGGCTGGCAACACACTAAGAAGCTGTCAAGCTGACAGAGGTGTTTGCAGTTAATTAGCAGAAGTCATGGTTTGAATGAAGACTGTTGCAATACAGAGATCTCTGTGTCAGAAATTTAAAGCAGCAATTGTAGCATGCTGGTTCACATCAAAGATCTGATGTAGTGGAAGCTGGAAATGAGAGAAGCAAGAACTGAGATTTAGTCTCAAGCATAATGTGCCAAGCAGATGCAATCACTTCGTGAAATCACTTTTCAGAATTCAGAGAATACTGTAAACTTGCATTAACAATTCCCAGGATAATAACCATGCGGTGCATTACATAGAATATGGAACAAACTCTCCTATTTTTCAATAATTTAAGCAGAAAGAGATGCATCCAGTAGCAATCAAACTGATTGAATTTATCAGAGTTCAAACAGGTAGATAAAAAAATAGAGAAATTAAAATAATATTTTTCAATTCTTAATTGTAAGCTGATAGTATAATTTAAAAAAAAGTTAAATTCCTACTTTATTAACATCCATTCATCCACAAACTGTGTTGGCACTGGTAGTGTCATTTTTTGGAAAAACAGTTGAATTTTGAAATATGTGCAAAACTCTGCTGGCGAAAATATTTTAGAGCCTGCAATCCAAAGGAAAAGAACTAAGAAAAGACGTAAATGTAGTAATGATGGGTCTGCATGCATAAGCCTATGTAGCAATTCTAATGCAGAACACTTGTACACTTCTACGGATTGTTTAGCAGACATGAAAACTACCCCAAGGGAGATTTCCAACCCGTAAGAAGCATCCACACCCTTCAGAAAAATCCCTCTCAGAATATAGTCACATTCAAGCAGAAATCCTGTAAAAATATTGTGCCCTACACTGATGTAACTCATCATGCATATGCACTCATTGAGAACAAGTGGAAGCATAAGTGTAGCTGGCTTTGTAATTGAGGTTTTTTTCCCAGGATTTTTTTTCTTGCTTGCTTGCATGCTTGCTTTTATTCAAGCTACAGTAAGAGTAAACTGGATGGAAGAGAGAATTTCTGATAAATTCCCTTCTTGGAGACCTACATTTGGGGTTTTGGTTTGTTTTTTCTTTTACTTTGTAGGTGGTTTAGCTTATTTTCCCTGCTTTCACAATTGCACAGGCTGCTGCCCTCTGGAGTTACAACTCTTTGATGCCTTGATGTCTCCAGTCCTAGGCTGCCCAGTTTCTGGAAAGGTGGCAGAGACAAGTGTCCTGAGAAGCTACTACCCTGGAGACCTAGAGCTGAGAGCACTCTGGCTTGAATGACAGGTCTGATGCATTCCCACAGAGTCAGCAGTATCTAGTAACCCTCCATATCTAGCTCGAACCAGGGGCGACACTGACACAGCAGAAAGCTGTCTACCTTACTTAGAAAATTTTCCACCAATATCTTTCCAAGAAGTACCTTGGGAGCACGTACTAAATCTGTAAAAAGGGTGAAGGGGTTGTTTCTGAATGTGCTTCCCCAAAAACCTGTAAAGGTATTTAACTTTCTCTAGTGCGCTAGTTGATGCTGTCTGCTGGTACACGAAGCCAGTGACTGTGGCACACATGTACCAAGACAGCACAGCCTTTTATGTGCCAAGATGAAAAGAAGGCTAAAAATACAGGCATAACATTTATCTCTAGAAGAGTCTGCTAGTGTCAGAAGCCAACTGCAGGCTCAAAACCACTGGAAACAAGTTCATCTAAAGGCAAATTTTGGTCCCAAAATCCCATTGCATGAAGGAAGTCCTATAGGAAGCAATTAAGAAATAAGCATGTGTCAAGAAAACTGCAGTTATTTTCTGTTGGAAGTATAGGAAGTAAGTAATATATTAGGCACCATTTTGTAACAACAACCACTGTACCAATGTGAAAATTTTTAAACACCCAAAAGGTCATTCTCAAAATAAATCTGATGCCCTTCATGTCATCAGAACAAAATATATGACACAGAGTTAAAAATAGTGTAATTAGAGTAATTATACTCAGTCTGGGTGAGGTTGTGTAATCATGAAGAAAGCAAGATTGCATAATACAAAATTTCATGTTTAAGGAATTATATTTATAGAATATTTATAATTAAAATTGTGAGGTTTCATCTTAGGAAAGTTGAAGTCAATGTATTATAATGTATTTTAACAGGTATATGAGAGTTGTGTGTTACCTTTGAAGATCCCCAAAGCTTTATTAGTGAGCATTAGTAGCATTGAATCAGAAATTCCAGTTCGGTAGTTAAAAGACAACAGATTCTCCAGCTTGGTTTGCTTGACCAAAGCTTTGCTATCATCAAGTCATAGATCAAACATAGACTATTATGATTATTAAAAATAGTCTACTATACAATCTTGGTCACATGACTTCAAGAAGATGTCTTGTAACTGAAACTTGCTGGTGAACAAGTATGATTTTAAAATCGCCAGAGACAGAATTTTTATAAGCTTTGAGAAATTCCCATTATTGCTTAACTTTACTTTTATCTTATTACTTTCGTATTACTGCAATATTACTTCTGTACATCAGGTATTACATTATTATAATGCTCTTACTCATCCTTATTGAAATTTTCATATTGCTCACTCATAAGTACTGACATTTTATTTTACAATGAATTTGCCTACTGTTGAATTCTATGAATTTTATTTTGTAACTTTATCTGTCACATTACAGTCATCCACCTGTGAAATAGAGCTCTAGTAGAGTAGATCAATCACCGTGTAATTTTCTCCTTGATTTTTCAATCTTTCACTATGAAGTATAACTTTTCAAACCACTAATTACTCTCTGAACTGTTTTTGGAATCTCACTCAATATTTTAATATATTTCTTAAATTACATATTATAAATCTTAATATCTACGCATATTGCATAAACATGAAATACAAGCCGTACATCGTGTACCTACCTCTTAATACTGAGCTTTGTATATAAAAGATAAATATCACATTAACAGCCTCAGTCAGAGAAAAGCTTCAATGTTTACAATGAATTGACTATGCTTATCCACCACAATCAAATCAATTTAGTGTTTGTTCTTCCAAAAGGTCATCAATATTGTGCCCATGATCCACATTTTTGCTTCCTGTGAGTAAGCATTTCTCCTTTGGTCATGAAATGAAGTTGCATACCATAAGCTGGCTTTCATCTACAAGGTGAATCCCACCACTCCAGTCTATTACTTTATCTCTCACCTAAACCTGGAACAATATGTATCTAAAATCAGCAATGACTTTATGTTTCTTACAAGTAATTTATGACAATTTTTAAAAGCATTGGACCAAGAAATATTCCAACAAAGTGCATTTTAATAGAAGCTCGCATTTTAACCAGTAATAAATCCTAATTTAGATTCACATTTAGCCAGGGTTGGATATTTCAATCCATCCAAAATAGATCATTTGTAACATTCTAGCTCCCTAAGTGAAATCACAATGGTGTAGTAATTCAAAAATTTAATAGAACAATCAATATACTATATCATTAATATTCTGCATATTGGCCAAAGTCATTATATAATGTTAATATGAATTAGTCTACAAGCCCATGCTGACTATTCTAAATTTCACTGTCCCCACTCCTTAATGCCTTATTAATTTATTATCATATCATCATTTATCAAGGTTATGATGACAAGTCTATGAATTATTCAGATTTTTCTGCATCCAAATTTTGGCTTGACATTAGCTTAGTTTGGATTTTTCTCAGTGTTTCCTGGTTCATTGAAAATAAGTACAAATGAATGAGACAGTCTCAAGCCCTATCTTTTAAATATCTTGGACACATTTTCTTTGGACCAGTAATTTAAAAATGCCTTAAGTTTAGCAACTACTTTATGACATTTTGGTAAGAGTCTATTCAGAAAGAAAGTACATGTGTGGCCTTGTGTGATACAATACTATCCCTTTTTAAAGATAACAGTTGAATTCATGCTTTTGCATTTTCTGCATAATTATGGAATCCGATATTAATATTCAAATTTTCCTTGTTCCTAACATACTTCATGACAATTCTTTTGAGTTTTCCTTTACTTTTCTTCACTACTACTTTTCCATTCTTTTTTCCATTTCACTAGTAGCCGTTTTGATTCATTCCAGTTAAATGCTTCACAGAAGAGTCATTACCTCCATTTCCTGACTCTTCATTTACAGCTATCAAATTCAGCTTAGATAATTCCATTTCCTCTCTACAATAGTTTGTTACACTTATGAGTAGGATTTTTGTAATCAGTCTAAACATTTTTTATCCAGATTGTGGTTTCTGAGGAAGTAAGTCAAGTTTTCTTTTCATTTTCAGATATGAATCATATTTTTCTGCTTAAATTTTAGTTTGGATTATTTGACTCATAGTCAGTTTCAGGTTTGAGAAGCTAAAGTTCCTTAAGGTATTACATGTTTATCTATATGAGGTCATTTGCTTTAATTCATCTGCAATCTTTATAACCTAAATATGCACCAAATTTTTACTCAGGGATTAATTCTTTCCTGTCTGACAATATGGGAAAACCAGAATTTCCAATATTTACTGCAATTCAGTTATTTAATAGAAGTCATCTATAATATATTAAAAAATGTGATTTTAAAATATAATTAAGAAGAAAGCACAAACAGCTGCTCAAATTTATTTCCACTATAATAGTGTATGTTTTACCTTCAGTCTGTAGTTCTGTTTGTAAGTATAATTTGCTCATTAATATGACCTACCACCTAACTAACTTTATTCTGTGGTATCTGGTGAAGTACTCCTCTTGAGCAGTCAGTGAAATGAAAGTAGACCATGTATTTTACTCTTTTCCTAACAGACTAGAGATCATGATTTTTGATATTTCAGTCATGCGAAGGTTCTGAAGGTTCTGATTAACACAAGTTTCACCCTTCCTTTTGCAATTTGCATAACACCTCTGCTTTACGCATCAGTTTCTTCCCTCTGAGAATGTAGATGCTCTTTCTGCTGGCTGTGAGTGGATTCAGACCACATAAACTCCAACAAAGCCTGAACTGAGAGTGAATCCAGTCATATAATCTCAGGGTTCAAATCACCTATTGTCATGCACTTAAAATTATTCAGTAAGTCTTGAGGCCAGAATAAGGAGTTTCTTAAAGAGGATCATGGAGTGCATTGCACTGGGGAGTATGCCTAAGCCCTAGTGAGAGACACTTGATTTAAATCCAAATTCCCACAGGAAAACAGTCTAATAGATACTTTTAAACTCCTAGCTTTGGTGTATAGAATTGAGTCCAGTGCAAAGCTCATTATCTTTGCTTGCAAAACATGCACAGGGTTGCCCAAAGAGGTGTTTACTTAGGAACAATGACCTGCTTATGACAGTGCATGCTCAGTTAGAGAGTGGAAAACCAAATTTTAGATTCGCTTCAGTCTTAGGTGGTTTGAATTCACTTTGCTGAACTGTCAGTTGATATCTGCCAGGCTAGAAATTCTTCAGCTTCAGTTTCAAGACTGGGAGAGTACCATTTAAAGCCAGAAATAGTATGATTTTGAAGCGAAAGTATGACTTAAACAAGAGGATCTTGACTCTGTCCTGATCAAGTATCAATGCTGGATTTGTTCCCTTAGAAAGTGAAGTAAGATCAGTGCAGGAGAGCATATGGGATCGTCCCTGGCACCTCAGTTTACCTAAAAATGAATGGGGAAATATGTGAAGTGAAGAATATCACACCTCTCTATGGCTGGTTGATGACTGGACAGTTACACAGTGAATTATGCTAAAATCTCTCAGTTTTCATCCTGTAGCTATTCCCACTGCTGTGCTACCTAATATATTCTTTTGTTATTTCAAAGTCTCTGTCCAATCACTGCTCTCAAAGAGAAATCATGCAGAAACCACATGCACATGGGCCTACTGGCTGGTGCGGCTGTTCTATCACACTGTTGCTCACACAGCTGTAGTTTGCAGTCTTGGACCAGAGAGGGTTTACATAGTCAGGTCTGAGACTGAGGCCAAATTACTGTACCTTGAACAAGTTCTTTTAAAGATACCTAAACCAGACAAAGGTACATGGATTGGGCTGAATGGCAACACTCCAAACTTCCTAATATATAGGTCAGCATGGTTCTGCCAAAGTGTGACCCTCACATGGAAACACAGCACAGTGAAACAAGACTAAGCCATAGAGGCACTCCAGACAGATTCCCACCAAGTCTCCCATCTGTATTTGCCTCAGACATGCTCTATAACCATAAACAGGACGACAATACACATCTCAGATCTCTGCTCCCTGTAAGACATGAAGGAATGACATAACGGGGTGTTAAAACCCACAACACAGCTGGAAAAGCATTCTTTCAGAGCAAGGAAGACAACATCACACATACTCCAAGGATTCCAGTCCAAAGCCTTGGAATAATTCAAGCGCTTGTTATGTTTTCCTGGACCCTGAGTGACTCCTAAACTCAAGCACTTTAAAAGATGAGAGCACAGACACCTCTGGGGCAAACAAACACTTGTGTAAATGCATACTTACAGTTTCCCTTTCCTCAAATATACTTTTGGATGGACTCTGAGATAAGAACCTCTAAAGGAGAACAATGACAAAGAAAAAGTGCTATTTTTATTCAAATGACCACTGAGAGTTCTTTTCCTTTGTGTTCTAAAGATCAGTTTGTGATACTTAAAATACGATTACCTCTGGTGAAAACCTTTGTCTCTATAGGAATAGACTCTGCAATGATAGAAGAAAGAAACATAAATAAATAAATTTATACTGAAAATGTTAGCCTGACCACAGTATAGCAAGGCTATGTATGCATTGACAAACAGAGAACACTATTTGGTAATAAAACAATAAGATCAAAATTTATCTGATAAAAAGGCTTTGAGACTGAAACACACATCACAGAGACTATTTAAAATCCATAGCTGTGTTTTGTAAACATTGCAAATGAAAGATAAGGAGTGAGACAGATTAGAGCTCCATGGCACTTTTATTATATTTCTAAATTTTAATACTATGTATACTGTTTTTATTTTTATGCCTATTAAAACGTGGGCACACATCTAAAGTTATTCTCAGTGAATTCAGCCTACTGAGAAATGCAAACACTGGCACATATATGGTGATTAAGTACAGATGTGATTATTTGACAAATAATCATAACAAATAATTGTCACTTCCTTGTTTAGAAACCACTAATTTAAAACATGTGTGCGCTGACCTAACCTTGCTAGTGCACCCTTTTCTAATGTTGGGAGAGAAAAGGGAGAGAGGTTCAAGCTGTGATCTTTTCTACAGGAATATTAAACTTTTGTTCTCTGGTTCTAACTTTCTGTTTCACAGAGTTACTTTGCTCAGAAACATGTTTCACACTGGCTTCTGTTCTGCAACACTTGTCATAAAAAAATGCTTTTGGAGAGCTGAGTGGGAAGACAGAGGAAAAAGGCATGATACGTTATGATACTATTCCTTCCAGATACACCAGTGACAGTCATTTACATTGTAATAGTGCTGCATTTTTCCAGACATGAAGAATACTCAGATATTTTTTCAGTTAGGAGAATCTTAGCTTAGATAAAGGCAACAACTAAACTGAGATATGTTTCATGAGGGAGAATATGGTTGCCTCATCTCAGGCTTTGGACTAGATATGCCCAGGAAAGACTAGGAGCTCTCTGTTCACGTTGTTGGAGGCTGATTGCCTTGAGTTCACAACATGGTTTTAGAATGGAAGCAGTGATAGAAACCTGTAGGTACAAGGGACTTCAAGCAACACATACAAGAATAAATGAAACATTTCAAAGAGAGAGAAAGACTCAAATGATCTTCTCAGCTGGCTCATAAAACATCCAATTTTTTTTGTTTGTTCAAGAACCAGACATAAAGTCAGTACTGGCATTTAATAATACCTCCTATCGTCATAAAAGGCACACAAAACTTAGTTGTTTAAATATTATAAATTAGGAATTTTAATTTACCCATTTGCATCCATAAAATCAAAGGTAATTTCATTTCAATTAATGATGTTCTACAACATAAACAAACACTGTCAGCAGTAATTATTAAAGTGGTATTTTCCTAATGCACATGTCATGTAGTAGTGTTTACTTTGAAGTATGTTGTTTATCTGTACTGAAAAATGTTAAGCCCAGTCTTCAAACAATTTAATTTAGGTTCTCGATCAAGTACTGGTGTAAAGTCTTTAGGAAAAAAGAGCAAGACTCTCAGTGAGTGTTTATGTAAAAAAAGCACTGTTTACATTTCAACTTCCCCTCAGAATCTGTAGTGCAATGTTTATAGAAAGCAGCTAGTAAAGTTGTATAATTTAATTATAATGAGCAATACAATTTTAATTAATTATTACCATTTTCTTTCATATCAGTGTTGTGAAAAAAGAAGATAAAGGAGGTCTTCTGTACTAACAGGTTGTGGACTTCTTTCACTTTCTCTGGGTTTTTTTGTAGATACTTTTCATAAAACAATAGGAATCCCAGCTTTGATAAGTCACTAAGCTTGAAATCAACAGGTATTACAGCGTATCTAAGATTACGTTTCACCATTCAGTTTAAGCATGGCTACTTTCCAGGTCTTCTCAGCCTAATGCTTGCTAGAAAAGATGTTGTGAGGACATAATATAGTGCCTTTAGAAGTATTCTGCTTTCTGGGCAGAAGAAAGGTCTCCAGGAAGGACAGAGTATTCATATGGTAGCACTAATCAGAGGTGCACCCTGAGACCACAGCACTCCCTCCTGCAGTGAGGAAAAGTGATGCTTTGCTTTGCTAATTCTCATCCTCCAATGGCAGATGGCACCCCTGAGGACACTATAAAGATCTGCTCTTCCTGGTGACATCAGTTCCTCATGTATGGTCCTTAGCTACAGCTGTGATGTAGGATGAGTGCATTGCAACATCCTGGTCCTCTGAATCTCCCTGGTTGGGGAGATATGAGAACATACCACAGATTCCTCCCTGTCCACAAATCGAAGTTGTCTTCAAAAGGAATCTAGTATATATATAGGAAGATAATAACCACACAGATTTCATCTTTGAGATGAGTGAGAATGAAGACAATAGTGGTAATAAAACCACCAGAATTGTGGAGTGAGATGTCAGCCACATCCTTCCACCCTGCAAGGACATGATGCGTTCTCTGAGTGCAGTCAAGTTTCTTTGTACATCTGAATCTGCCTAGAGCTATGTACATCTACATTTGCCTAGGCACATGTAGCTAATACACTGTTCAACTTTCATTTATGCTCTTCTCAACTATGATTTAGAAATATATGTATTCAACTGATCCCTCAAGGCAGCTTTAAAGAGCAAACCCAACCCAATATAAGGGGAAATATACTCTTCTAAGAAACGTCCTCAGTCCTACTTCTGAATTTATGTGATGATCGAAATATTCCATAGCTACATTCTTACAGTTAGTGTCATAATTAAGTCCTCCAGAAAGCATGCACAGCTCATCTCCTACCCCTGGGAAGAGCAGAGAGAGCAATCTCAGATACAAGATCATGCATAGGACCACAGCACTACAGAAACATTCACAGTGGGAGGGACTGGGGATCATACTCCATTTTTTTTTCTCCTATAACATGCCACTGCATTGGTACTGTCTTCCTCCTGCCCCTTTCACACACCACCAACCCCAGCCTTTTTATCTCGCACACTCTGGTTTTTCTCCCATGACTCTGCACCCACTCCATGGAGCAGTCCCAGAAGTCCCTTTCAGGAGAAGCAGTGGGAGTCCAGCTGCACATATCAGGTTGCAACCTCAGCTATGGAACTCACCAAGACCAGCAAAGCCAGCAGCTATGGTTGTCCCAGCAGCTCTGTTCATCCACCGTGAATAAAGAGCTGCTTTGGCTCCCAGGACTATGACTAAGCCTTTATTACCTCACTTGCTGCTGCCTACCTCTGCTCCCTCCTCTCCCTTGTCCTTTTCATCAATGAGAAAAAAAGACTAAAAGCAACCCAACAGAAACAGCTTAATCTTCTTTCCTAATAAAGATGCTTCCCAGATCAAAAGACCACAGCTCAAACCTGTGGTGAAAAAGACTCAGGAGATTCCCAAAGGCAACTTCCTAACTTTTCAGTTTCAAAACCCCACATGTTTTGTACTTTATTTGGTTTTTGATTCTTTGGGTTTTTTCCTCTAATCAATTGCTTTTATTTTTTATTAGTGTTTGGTATGAATACTCCATTCTACTTACCATGGGAATTAACAATCCAAGACCTCTGTAGTCAAATACATCAGCTACTTGTGACTTTTACAATGGCATAATCAAGTTAATACCTATGTGACTCTAGGTCCATTTACTCTATCAAAATTAGTACTACTGAGTTTGTTTCCATAACAATTTTATGTATCTTTAAATATGGCATTTAAATGCATCCATCTAAAAGAGATATTTTGGCCTTGCTTTACTCTGCAGAGTTTCATTTTCTGAATAAGGTAAATGATGTTTCCTCAGAGAAATTTCCTATGGAAAAATATGTATACATTTAAAGCTAAATCTGTGATTTTTCTGGATTAGCCCCTATATAACTGCTAAGAATTAGACACAATATCAGGAGAATTACTTCAATATAAATTTATTATATTAGGAAAAAGGAGCACAGAAACCAGCTCAGTACTGAGATTGTCAGAAGAAGGAATGCATTGGTGATATGACATGACTATTTTTCCCAGCTCCCCTTAGTGTCTGATCTCAGCATACTAAGACTTCTGTGATTTCTGTGTATGGTTGGAGCCAAAGAAAGAAGTTATCTTCTTCTGTGACGTGGCACAACTGGAGAGAACATTTCCACTACTGAGGTCAAATTTTCCTTGCCCTGTGAAAGACAAGAACTTGTGGAAGCAAGGAGTAGTTGAATGATATAGTGAGCAATGAAAGAAGGATAAATTTACCTTTTGGTCCACTTTCTTAGGAGAAAGGAATGTGTAAAGTACATCATGCTAACAAGAGAAGTAGATTCATTTAAATTATGAGTGTATCTTTAACTATGCCACTGGGAAAAACAGTTCTAGGGATGTATGACAAAAGGGCATGAAGAAACCACACCAGATTCAGTAAATGCGGTCTTACAACATGCCAGGGGAGATTTAGGTTGGATATTAGGAGGAATTTCTTTAGTGAAAGTGTTGTCAAGCATTGGAATAGGCTGTCCAGGGAAGTTGTTGAGTCACTATCCCTGGAGGTGTTTAAAAGATAAGTAGATGTCATACTTCAGGACATGATCTAGAGGTGGACTTAGCAGGGCTGGATCAGTGGTTGAACTCAATGACCTTAGAAGTCGTTTCCAACCAAAATCATTCTGTGATTCTGAAAAAAGCTGAATTTCAAGAAATTGTCACATTTTCTGACTGTATTATAGCCAAGTAAGCTGGCTTTCTAGGGTACATCAACCTAATGTAAAACTTTTCCCCATGTCCTTGATTAACATATGTGAAATCAAGCTTAATCAAATGCAACTCTCATATACCTTCTCTGGCTTTGAGAGAACTAGTTGATGGGGTGGCTATCCAGAAAAAACGAGTAACACTTGAAGCACCGTTTTTAGTGACTAATGGTACCGCTCACCCAGACCTGATTCTCACTTGCTCCCCTCAGTTTTGCTAGTTGATCTTTGGAAGAAAGATGGAGTATGACATGTCCCTTTCACCCTCAGTCTCACTGAAATAGTCAGCAGTTCAATTTTTCTCTTTCCTGCCTCCTACAATCCAGCTACAGATTCATCTCAGAAAAAAAACAAAATGCAATACATCACCACTGCAAAGGTGAGGGGGTGGGAGCAAGGTAACAAAACCCCTAAAAACCAACAAAAAACACAATCAATCATACTGAAGGCTCAATGTATGTGGTTAACTCATTATAAAAGTCTTAGCACCTTACATTTCAACAGCTCCTTCGTGGTAAATCCCCTGCGTGAAACTTGTTTCTTGAAAGCTCAGATGCAATTTTCTACATTCCTTTAGACTGGGGCTCACTGTGCAAGTGAAAGAACTCATTTACACACCCTTTTACAGATCAGAAGCAGTAGGCCCGCAGAAATTTGTTCGCCTTAATTCATCCATGGAATTGGAAAAATCTGACTGCAGATCTGTGTAACAAAACACTGCCATGAAAGGCAGAGATGTTGTCTCATAGGCACTTCCTTCAGTGAAGTATTTTACAGATATCTTTAGAAACTACTGGAAATATTTTTTTGTAAACGTGTTCTATACGCTAAGATATTAGAAAGGTGTATTTTGCACACTTAAAGGAAAAATCTTTTTGTGGCTTATCCATGAAAAACTGACTTTTATTAGTACTTTACCATATCATACCATACTTTAAATGGTTATTGAGTGAGTATTTTAGTTCTCCAGGAGTGAATCATTTTTCTGTGATGATTTATGAGTTGGTCAGAATACAATCTCTGTTTCTGTACCGTATTAGTTAAATCAAAATGCTTTTTGTGTGACTTTGGGAAATTCATTCTGATTAGTAAAAGATGAGTAACAGTTGAGTAGCAGTCAGTGAAAATTCCTTACCAACAGTATCCAAAATCCTACCAAAATAAACATATTTTTATGTTTACTTATTTTTTTTATTTCTAAGGGTATTTTTTGCCATTATAGAGAGAAATTACATCAATTCAACAATCTCAGAGTTTGAGATACATGCTAGAAACCTATGAAAAGTGGATAGAAAAATATTGAAGATTGTATTTAGCGTGTATGTAATTACAGTTTATCATCAAAACATTTCAATTTAGGCAGAAATAATGGAGAAAGCAAACCAGAAGATCATATAACATTTCTTTAGAAACAATTATGTGTGTTATGGTGAATGACAAGCTGAATATGACAAGATAATATCACATTGTTCCTTCCAGAAAAAATGTATATAACAGCTTGAGACACTCCGGAGGAAAGTAACAAAGAAGGTCAGGATCTTGCAAAAGTCTTCACTGAAGAAGGGCTGAAAGAAATAGGATTGTACCATTCAACCACTTGAAAGGTGGTTGTAGTGAGGCAAGTGTTGGTCTCCTCTTCCAAGTAACAAACGATAGGTCAGGAAGAAACAGCTTCAAATTGACCCAGAGGAGGTTTAGATTGGATATCAGAAAAAATGTCTTTATAGCAAAGGTTGTCAAACATTGGAACAGGCTACCCAGGGAAGTGGTTGAGTCCTTGTCCCAGGAGATATTTAAAAGGCAAGTAGATATGGCACTTTAGGTATGTGGGTTAGTCAGTGATACGTTTATGATTGGATTTGATGATCTTAAATGTCTTTTCTAACTGAAAAAATTCTATGATTCTATGAATCTTCCATGGTGGAAGAAATTTGGCCCAAATTTTTTCGTTCTGTATTACTTTCTTGCAAGATGAACGTTGCTGACCTTCTGTTACTGTGCAGTGATCTATGATCGCAAAGCAGTCAGGTAGAATATGAGTGCTATGAAGTACTAAGTTATGTATGGAATTAGAATTTCCTATCTCAGGGTCACTCACTACAATTTGCTTTGACTTTTAATTAGCTCTTTTGAGGGAAAGGTTACTCTGCATTCTTTCAGGTCCTCCAGGGATAGTTTTGAGAGCAGAAGAATAATGACGAAATGACAAATAAGAGAGTATAGAATATATTGTGAACAGGGGAATACTCTTTACTTCTTGACAAACCGTGTTTGTTTGCATGTGAATGTAGGTATTGATTCAAATAGAAACCATTTATCAAAGTCTTCTGTAAAAAGAAACCAACAGATTATTGGAAGAGAATAGGTTGAAAAATGGGTGAAATAAACCTTAAGAGTATTTAGGATTCTTCTGTACTTACAAACCATATTCATGGTCCAGCCAGATCCATTGCAGGCTTTGCAAGCAGGCCCAAGTCCACCACCAACCCAGGCACTATGCAGCACTTAATTACATTGGCTAAACACAGGTAAAGGTCACAAAATTCATCATCTCATTACAATAATTACAGCTATATTTTCTCCCACTAACCTGTTGTTTCTGTCAGAGACCTTATGCACTCACAGACCTGTCACTTCATGGGAGTGAAGCATTCTTTTCATCATATATTACAGTGCTAAGGTCAGTTCTGGTTCACTAAGCAAGAGGAAAATCTATCATTTCCATATCTAAGAGTCACAGTGAAATGCATAATTTTTCTTGCTTCCTTTTTCTGATGCCTTCAGCCTTCTGTAAGACTCTTATTCCTGTTTCTCCTATCAGCTCTTGTTTAGTTCATATTTCTCTTGGTATGAGATGCTTTCTGCTCTGTCATTACCTCCACTGTCCTCCCACAGAATAGCCATGCCTGGGCAGCTTTTCATCACTCTGTGTCTCTAACTTGAGCTGTTGGTAATTTTTTAAACGCGATAGCTGCTTTCAGCGGAACTGAACTACTGGACATAGCACAACATGTATTGGGGGACATCTACAGGCTGATCCCTGGCACAGAAATTTAATGGAGAGGTACTCCTAGGTAACTTAAAGACATCTCAGTCACAGTTAGGTCATCTTCCTTCTTTCTTTTAATCAGTCAGTCTTGAAAAATTATAGCCCCACTCAAAAAATTAAAACAATAAATCCTCTATTCCACATGATGTGTATGTAATTACCTGAAACTTATTACCATCAAAACAGCTACAAGGCAACTATTTGATCAAAGAGCACTAAACATTTTCAAAATAATGATATGATGTAACAACATGGCTCTTATGTCTGAAAACTTTTGATCATTTGGATGGCATTTAGTGAAGAAAAACATCAAAAATTTTAAATACTCTCACCACCAAAACAATATATTTTATATACAGTGGTCTGATATCATAACTATGAGGTATGCAGTAGTTTAGATTTTTTGCAAGATAGTTGTTATGGCCTTTTTTTCACCCTTTTTTAATGGCTACAAAAAGCCAAACTACTGAATGAAAGAGAAGTCTGCTTAAAAGGGTAATAATATAGGTAAATCTAGCTGAGAAATCAGTATATTTCTTCTTAGCCTATGAGAATTTCATTAAGGCAATGAGAACTAGATCTTTAAAGAAATGCAGGCACTCAGGTCCTAGTGAACCCAGCGATATTGTGAAAAAGATTAGGTGCATTTAACCTATAGGAATAAACATACTGAAATGTATACAGGATATCATATTTAACTTATGAATGAAAAGATTTCATGAAATACAAACTATAGATAAGATAGGAAGACAGAATTCTCCCTGGAAAAGTCCTATTGCTTCCACAATTCCTCAGTGTCAATAATCACCTGTCTACCTACAGCAGAAGTTTGCTGGAAGGAGTGTACAGCTGTCATTACAAAGTGTAGCTTACGTGTTCCACAGTTTCCAGACCTTTCAGTCACATGTCACTTCAGCTATCACTGCTGAGACCTTTCTCAGTTGGCAGAGTTTTTTTTTTTAAATTCAAGATCTTCCGCCATACCTTCATACTACATGAGCACCTAGTTAAGCCTCAGTACTAAAGATATCAGGAGTAAATGAAGGACCAAACACTTCCACAAAAACTGTATTTGATCTGTGGCTCTTGGTACTGTCTGCTAAATATTAGTTTACACCTAATGGCCAAGAATATATTTATAGAAGTAACAGTTCTGTTATTACAAAATTTTCAGCAAAAGCCTAGTTTATTGTGTTTTCAGTGAACAGAAGATATCCAAACCTCATATTGTCCTGAAGACTTTGCAAAGGCAAAGTTGCCTTTATAACACCAAGTAGATCTCTAGTATTCTCTCCTACAGCTTGTAACCAGATTTCAGCAGCAGCTCAGCTGCATGAGTGCCAAGCAGCTAGCAGAGACAATGTTTGTGTGCTTTCAACAGATGTTCATGACTACTTCTAGTACTTAAGCAGCTGAGCTATTGCCAACATCTCATTACACATTTTCCAACATAGATAATATTTTCCAGGCCATTGACCTCCTTTTCTTCAGTTGTCCAAATGCATTCAAGTGGCTCGATGCAGGTGAAACAGTTTTCCTACATGAGGCTGAAGAATGTGGGTTTGGGGTTAAGAGCCTTTTGTGGGATACAGACATCTCCTTCCTGTGACTGTAATTGTTTAAATCACTAACTAATGTCAGAGTCATTTCCCGTTATCCCATCTTTACAAAGACTAACCATTACTGAAGAGTGGCCAAAGGGATGCAGAGCTGTTGGAGAGAGAGGAGAGGAGAGGAGAGGAGAGGAGAGGAGAGGAGAGGAGAGGAGAGGAGAGGAGAGGAGAGGAGAGGAGAGGAGAGGAGAGGAGAGGAGAGGAGAGGAGAGGAGAGGAGAGGAGAGGAGAGGAGAGGAGAGGAGAGGAGAGGAGAGGAGAGGAGAGGAGAGGAGAGGAGAGGAGAGGAGAGGAGAGGAGAGGAGAGGAGAGGAGAGGAGAGGAGAGGAGAGGAGAGGAGAGGAGAGGAGAGGAGAGGAGAGGAGAGGAGAGGAGAGGAGAGGAGAGGAGAGGAGAGGAGAGGAGAGGAGAGGAGAGGAGAGGAGAGGAGAGGAGAGGAGAGGAGAGGAGAGGAGAGGAGAGGAGAGGAGAGGAGAGGAGAGGAGAGGAAGTTTTGGGAGAAGCTGTCAGTAGGCTCTGATAATCTATTAAGGAAAATTTTTTAAAAGCCAAAGTGGTACTATTATTTGATGTGAACCTCATCATAGGGTTTCCAACCAAAACTTGGTTGCTTATTCACTTTCTTTTTAAAATTATACACTTCCCTCTCTGGAATAATTGAGTTAAAATTTGCTTTCCTAATTGTTCTTGTTGAAATACAACCAATGTATCTGAGAGATAAAAAGATCAGACATTTTCCTTGTGTCTAGAGTGAAAGTTAAGTTCAGTGATGTGTTGGACATATTCTTAGTTACTTCAAAGTATATTTCACAGTCTCTGTTCAAACATCAGAAAGTTGTTTTAGTTATGAAAATTAACCCACACCTCTAAGATTATTCCTCCCTGATAGCAATCTGTGCTAGACAGATTACAATACCATCATTAAAGTGTGGGTCACTTTTTAATATAACTATACTTTCTATGTTAAAAATACTTAGCTGTGCTATATGCTCATATTTCAACTACATATATAATAAATAAAACTCACTCTCTAGGTCTTCAGTTAGCACATAATTTCTCTGAAGTTATTGGGAAATAGCTAATGTTTAGATGTAAAGATCTCAATTGAGAAATGAAGTTTTGTTCATTATTTATTTGGCTGTGAAACTAGAAAGTGACAGGTCTCTACAAACCACATAGGAATAAAAGAGGAGTTAAGTAGGAAGAGTGCCAATACATGAACTATGATGGTTTAGGAAAGCATCTGTCTTTCATATGCTTGTAAATACGTAACTACCTTTAGGACATCATAAAGCATTATACAGTCTGCTGTGGTTCACCTTAATTTAGAACAACGAACTATTGTACATGACGTTTCAATGTTAACTTTTCAACAACCACTAACTACAGTTTCCTAACAGTGCACACGCCGTAGCTCTCAGAGGATCACTTCCCTTCTGGATATCAGGGTGTTAAACTAGATGGGAGACCTGGTTGACAAATGCTCTGTCAAATAACTATATGTAACCATGAAAAGAGCAAGTGGAAAATAGTCTTTGTCAGACAGGACAACTTTGTAGGGTCAGTCAAGTACTAGCCAATGTCAGCTCTGCTTTTGCTAGTTCTGCTCTGCCACAGGAAAAGCATCTAACAGGCTGCTGAGCAAAAATACCTCTAAACATAGCTCAAACCAGGCACTATGAGCAGACTATGTTAAAGATCACAGCAGGAAGTCATTGACAGTCAAATGTCTAGCACTCAGTAACACCACCTGCAAAACCTGCTCAGATGCAGCACTTTGTATCACAAGTCACCCAAACCTGGGAGTAAACTCCTGAACACCAGAAGAAGCCACAGAGAAGGGCGTGTAGAAAACTGCCAGAGAAATACCTGCTCCTCAAGTAAAAATCCTCAAACAACTAAGGATGTCATTTTTCCAGGACAACAAGATGACTTCATACAGCGAGCTCATACATAAAGCAGTCTTGCAAGGAGTTTGAGGGAGGGGCCATGCCAACAGGGTGAGGCTACAACTGTCAAAGTAAACTCCGTTACAATGGAAAATGTTCTGGACTCAGTTACCTTTTCTGTTAAATTATTAAAATGGTCCCTGGACATATTTTGGTCTCCTAAATAATCTGCATTTCTCACTCCTACACATAGTTTTAGAGTCCAAATGGGCCATATGCCACTCCCAAAAGGCAAGTGGGCACCTTATTTTAAGGGGTGGCAGAGTATAGTAGTTAGAACACAACATCATCGAGTTTCAGTGCTCCAGAATGGGCACAGACACATTTAGCTGGAGTGGCTTAGAAACTCATGGACTTCAGCTACAGCACTTGCTAAGCAAAGAAAGACAAAAAATCTGCCATGGGCATAAAGCACAGGAGACAGGAGACAAGGATGCATCCTACTGCTCCAGCACTTACAGCTGCTCTTGCTGTCCTCCAAGGCTGAGCAGCCTCAATCAATTACAGTCTTCTCTCCCTTTATTGCAGACCCAGCAATCCTATCCAAAATGATCTGAAAACAGTATTTCCTGTGCACTGAAGATTTGCCCCAGAATGCTGTAACTCTATGTAGCACTGCTACATTCACTTTTAAGGGGTTCATGTATCACCAGTGCACCACAGCGTGGGAACTCTAGTTCATATATCATTAATCCTGCCTTGGGATAGGAAAAGGGACTGGGTGACCTTCAGAGATCTATCCAAGCCCTTTCTTCTATGATAAATATAAAAAAAAAAGTCATTCCACAATTTCTATACTTCACCAAAAGGAAAGAAAACATTTTGAGAAAATAATCCAAGCCATGTTCATTTAGTGCCTGAGAAAATACATGGGTCTGCCAAGCTCTGTCAGACTCTGAGACCGGTCAAGGAAGCCAATTTTAAATTCTATGATCTCCCATGAGAACACTCTGCTAATATTTATATCTCTGCTCTGCTCTGGGTGATTCTCCAACCTCCTCAGCTGAACTCATCCACTAACTTAGTGTCAGGAGAAAACAGATTGTTGTTTCTCCATTGTGAAAGCTGTACCACAGAGCACCCAGTCTACTTCCAAGTCTCAAGTGATACCACCAAGTGTAAAAGATGCATAAGTTTACCTTTTGGGTCAGGAGACTTGGGGTTTTGTTGTGATGATGCATTCTAAGTGACAGTTCTGGTGGTCTGTAGAATAGCACTACAATTTAATTATACTTTCATATCTAAATTCTGGGAGATACTCACTGAATAGTCCAACATGGATGCCTTCTCTTAAGGATTCAGGGATTCCTCCTGAGGAGCATGATCAGGGTGGACTTTCTCAGCCAGGATATGGAATATCCGTCACAGTTGTTTCCACTACTACTCCTCCAACTGTCCTTCAAGACATAGCTATTACCAGTTTATGGGAGTCAAACCACCAGTCAAATAACAAGAAGATGCTGGGAGAAGACATCTTTCTAGGTTCTTCACTAATTTTCAGTCTGGCCTGACTTCATTGTACAATCAAAACACATTATAAAATATTTTGAGCTTGCAGGAAAAAATGCAAACAACACTCAAATAATTTACGTTTATCAGTGACATAAAAGAGCTTATCACCATGGAGTTTATCAACAGTTCTATGTAAAATCAAAGCACCATAACAAACATGGGCAGTGAGCAGCATTTCCAAATATCTGAAATTCAACAAACTACAATTCTTTTATATGGGCTTTAATCAAAGCAAACTCAAAGAAGAAAAGGAACATGTTCTTTAATTGAGAGCATTATATTAGGCATTCTATATCTATTTTTTCAAGAAAACCTTCTTGGAAAGCATAACTGAGTATGTTTGCTCTTGCCCAGCTTAAAGCAATAGACTCCAGATTTACGCATTTCTCTCAACTTTTCCAGGTAGCATCATTTTTAACACATCATGCTGCTTAAAAGCAAATGCTTCTTTTCAAGTCATATTTTAACACAAGCAAACAAGCAGTTAGAGGTCCACCATGAAAACAACAACAACAAAAAAATCCTCATAAATCAAAGCTATTCAGCTAAATGAAAGGAAATAACATCACTCTGTTTACCTATCAGAAACCCTGCAATTGCAGACAAATATTTTTCACAACTGAACTACTGATTTTTCTTAAACTTCAGAATGACCACAAACTTTCTTGCTCTAAAACATTTATAGAAAAAATGCAGGAAACTCCAGCAGAAAAAGTTCATAGTAAAGTCACTATATAGCTTCAATACAAGCTGACTTTTTCCCCAAGATGAACACCACAATCTTAAACTACAGCATAACTGAAATTATAAATATGCATTGAAAACTTGATTCTAATCTACCATGGATTTCCTGTCAAAAATACAATATTTCAGATTCACTCATTAATTGATGGACTTCACATTTCCTATTCAACAGTGAAGTCTACTTGCTTCTGGTAATTTGGCTTTTTCAGCCCTAGATCACAAGAATTTCATCCAAATCTGACAGTCATTCCTGACAACCTTACTCAATTAAAGCTTACTTAATTCTGTTAAAACCCAGCAGCAAAATTTTGTCCCAATTTAGAAGTGGAAGGGGGAAAAATAAATGATATTTTTTTTCCCCTTATAGAAGCTGGGCAACCTGGTCAAGGGCCTCAACACCTTCATAGTGTAAAATTTCTTCCTTATATCTAGTCCAAATCTACTCTCTTTCAATTTAAAGCCATGAACCCTTGTCCTATCTCTACATATCCTTGTAAAAAGTTGTTCCCCATGTTTGTTGTATTCCCACTTCAGGTACTAGAAGGCTGCTATGAGATCTTTTTGGAGCCTTCTCTTCCCCAGGCTGAAAAACTCAAGCTCTCTCAGCCTATATTTGTAGGAGAGGTACTCCAATCCTGTCATCATCTTGGTGGCCTTCCTCTGGATTTTCTCCATCAGGTCCATGATCTTCTTATGCTGGGAGCTACAAAGCTGGATGCAGTACTCCAGATGGTGTCTCATGACAGCAGAGTAGAGGGTAGAATCACCTCCTTTGACCTGCTCGTCATTCTTCCTTTGATGCAGTCCAGGGTGTGGTTGACTTAACTAAGACTCTCAAGTCCTTCTCAGCATGGCTGCTCTCAATGCAGTCTCCACTCAGCCTGTGCACTTGGGATTGGTCTTATTATTTTTCTAACACTGATTGTTGTTCTGTTGTTACCTAATATAGCACTAGATAGATAATCCCGTTCTACTGTAAATTGGTCTGACAAGTGAATTGGCTCACTGGTTTCATTTACCTTTAACAGAAAAAATTGATAAGTGTCTGCAGGTATTTCATTATAACACCCAATCCTCCAGTCTTTTGGTTTTCTCTCAAAGAAAAGGAGACCACATCCCATCTGTTTTATTTTTTGATTCTTTAGTAACTGTTTTTAATTTTTCCCAGGCATGGGTTCCCAGCCTAGGAAACACCATTGTTTAACAGCAGGAGGACAGCATAGTAGGGAAGAAATTAATTCTTTGTTTCGTAACATGACTTCAATAGCTGTAGTGACTTTACTTTCAAAGTACATGAAAGCTATAGCTATTTGAAAGCCATAATCCCAAAGTTCAAACTGCCTTGAGTCCAATGTCATATTTAAAAAATGTCTGCGCATTTTGTATAATTATGCTTTTATTCAAATTTCTCTTTCTTTCTGCTTCCAACTGGGCTGGGGGAGCCTAGCTCTGCCCAGCCAAACCTGATTGTACAAAAACGAGGGGTATTTTCCACTGAGATGAAGCACAAAGTCCAGTGTCACTGTAATCTATCAACATGAAGCAGCAGAAAAGAGGTCTGCAGCAGTCACCTTCCATCTGAGAAAATCTCACACAATGAAACTATACAGAAAATTTGCACCATAGAGTTAATGGCACTGAAAACAAATTCTATTTCCATTTCTGGATACTGCTGTTTTGTCATCCCAACACAGAAAGCACTAAGTTGTGAAGGAAAGCATGTGGACTTGACATTTTCATACACAGATATTTGCCAGAAAAATAGTCTGGCAGGAGGTCTGGGAATCAGATATCCCCTTTTGCTGGTTCCCGGTGCTTAGAGAGTGAAAAGCTGTCTCTACAGGAGCAGCTACTTTCTTTTTACATCATCTTCTGTTACACACAATTATAGAAAAATTTTTCATTTCTGGAAAGTTTCAGGTGGGACTACCTTGCTTTTCAGACCGTGGCCACATGAACCATTCCACTGTGTGCAGATTTAATCATTCCAATCTCCACACTGCTCCTTACTGCTCCTTAGAGCTCATTCCTGCTATTCCACTTCCTTGATGCCAGCATAATATATCAATGGTTTGACCATTTTAAGAGCTAGATTGATAATGAAATGGATTTTATAGTAGGCATAATCGGAGAAGCAGGAAGTTCAGGCAGGTGCAGAAGTAACAGCTGGAGGTGAACTGAGGATGAAAATAACATAAATTAGATCTTTCTCTTTAATGAGTTAGCTCGTGCAAACAACCTGTGAGTGCATTTGGCAAGGCAGCCGAAAACGTGATCAGAAAACTTCAAAAAGGAGACATTCTGGTAGGCATACAAATTTTACAGCTTGTCCAACATCAATTTTAGTAGCACAGTTGAGGAGACAGGGAACTCTGGTATGGAACAGGAGTCATGACTGATTGATAACACGAACAAGTAGGCAGGAGGAAAGGATTTCCTAGACCACCATCTCTGCCAAGATAGGATAGAAGCTCATCCTTCACAATGTTTTCTACCTTGGTTTAGGTCCTTTCCAGAATCAGGTGCTCAGGAGTGATGCAGGGGTCTGCACTTTGAGCTGAGCTCACAGCACCAGGCTGCACAAACTTCAGCACCACTAAGGCTGTCTGTCTGTAGCCACCCCTGGGGAGCACAATCCCAGCTGTCTGCTATCCACAGTTCCCTGATTGCCTACTAACTTCACTGCAATAGTCCTTTGAGGATATAATAAGCTACTTTCCTGGTCAGTGCTGCCACTTGCCAAACACCCTCACAGGCTCTTCAGAGACTAACTTTGACTATTCAGAATTGAATCCCCAACAGACTTTATAATTTCATACAGATGTATCACTTTATGTTGAAGGTTAGCTATCTTCTCAGTGTACAGATGTCTGTCTCTCTCCTGTTAAACTGGTCCCTGCATCTGTATAGCTCTGCTACACCTGATGAGAAGTAGTTTGTTCAGACAAAACTTTCTGTCCTTGCAAAGCAAGGGACTGGCTATGTTCCTACCAGCATTTGCACAATTAGCCTGCTAGGAGAGGAGGCAGCCAGGCCGACACTGTAAGTCCACTGAAATTGCCAGAAGAGTTTGATCCCAAGAAAAGAAGTAATTCCTCTGTAAAGGTAATACGCAAAATTTGTTGAAAGCTATTTGAAAAATCACAGAAGGGAGGAGCATCTTACAGCATAGAAAAGAGTGTGTTGAAGGCTGGAGCAAACGAGAGAGGGCTGAAGGAAGCAATTTTGGTCATATCTGTGTTCCTCTGCATTGCCAAGAGCTCCAGACTAACTTTGGTTCATATTGCCACCACTCCCCATTTCTGTTACAATCCACATTACATCATACAGTAAATAATATGTGTAGATAACAGCCCAAGAAAATCAATGTTTCTAGCTCAAAGTGCTGTATCTGGCTTACAAGCAGAAAGATGAAATTTGTCTCCCACACAGGTAGACTGAGTATGAACTGGGAGAGCCATAAGGGGCACTGGTGGTCACAGACTTGTTAGGAAATGTAAACCTATTGAAATTCATCTTCATCCCCCAAACTGAGATAGCACTACAAAGTACTCTACCTAAGAGGAAGTTGGCCTTTCTACTTCTTAAATCTACCTAAGACAGTGGCTTATAAACTTTCTGGCATTATTGCCACTGATTACTATTTGAAAATGTGAAAAATATTATTTAAAGCTTTCCTCCCTTACCACCCCACTGCAGAGGCATTTTACAGGGAAGAAGGACTTGATGCTGTGGGTCTTGTTGATGCTGAGCAACCCTGACAAGACCTTGAAACAGGGAGCTAGCTCGGTGGAAAGAAGAAGCAACTGAGTGAAAAACAAAGAATAAAAATTTCAACATAGTTAATTTTAGTGTAACTTGTTTAAAAGCATGTGAGGTAGTTTAGCCAATAATATGTCAGTAACAGGTGCATGAACAAGCATTTTTAACCAATAATAAACTGTAGATAAGTGTGTGAACAACTTATGCATAACCGGATGTGCAACCTGGAGAAGTATATAAAGAAAAAACTAACACAATAAAGTGTCTTCCATCCATCAGATTGAAGTCCGTGTCCCAAACCCATAAACACCCAACCTCCCTTTGCTTTTCTTTTTCTTCCATTCTTGAGAAATTGAATGCAAAATCAGTTCCAGTTCACCTCCCTGTGTGACAGATTTCAGCTTCCCCATAACAATGCATGAGAGTGCCATGACCTGTCTTTTAGGCAGTTTACTATAGTCCTAGGCCACATTGATTCAATAGTAGGACTGGGAGAAAATATAAGCAAGAATGAGGGAAAAGATGATAACCAGACAGCAGATTCTTAGCAAAATCATCGAAGTAATGCATTTAATGTTACTACTTTTGTTTATGTTTTCTGCACATTTTTAAACTAGTTCGTATGCCTCACCTAAGACACGAAAATAGAAGTCTTTGTTTAGCTGTAAAGATGAGGAGTAAGAAGCAAAAATGACACAACCCACAAAAGTGAAAACATCCAGTCAGGTAGGTACATATGTATTCATTTATAATTCTAGACATCGAAACTCCCACTTTGTCATTTTATTGCAGTAAGAGTAAACAGCACTTTGTTTAAAGCGATTCTTTGTTCTCCCAAACCAATAAAAGCTCCTACAAGAAAACATTAGCAAGAGTAGTCTAATTTATTTTCAAGGTGAACAGAGTTCAAACACAAAAATACCATAGTCTTCACTGTAGCTTAAGGATAGGATAACCATGGGCTTCCAACCTGGGAGGCAAAGGAGCGAGGTCTATCCACTTAGGGATGCACTTGAAGAATCACAGAATCACAGAATCACTGAACAACCAGGTTGGAAGGGACCCATCGGATCTTCTAGTCCAACCATTCCTATCTAACACTAAACCAAGTCCCTCAAGACCTCATCCACCCATGCCTTAAACACCTCCAGGGAAGGGGAATCAACCACCTCCCTGGGCAGCCTATTCCAATGCCCAATGACCCTCTGCATGAAAAACCTCCTCCTAATCTCCAGCCTAAATCTCCCCTGGCGGAGCTTGAGGCCATTCCCTCTCGTCCTGTCCCCTGTCACTTGGGAGAAGAGGCCAGCTCCCTCCTCTCCACAACCACCTTTCAGGTACTTGTAGAGAGTAATGAGGTCTCCTCTCAGCCTCCTCTTCTCCAGGCTAAACAACCCCAGCTCTCTCAGCCGCTCCTCATAGGGTCTGTTCTCCAGCCCTTTCACCAGAAGAAGCCAGAGAAGTGTCTATATGGCACCAAATCCAACTTCATAGTTCTCTGTTTCCTTTCTTATATGGATTTGAAGACAGAAGTAAGGAAGAATCCTGCCTGTAGTATATTCTTCCTTCAAACTAAGCTTATTAACCTATTTAAACAGCCTCTCTGGTATTAGGACCTAAGAAATATAAGATTCCTTTTCCAGAGGCTCCCACATCTGCCATTCTCTAAGCAGCCCAGAGAAAACTGGCCATCTCTGGCCCTCTGACAATCCCAGAAAAGCCTATGGGCAAACCAAGACTCCTGCCCTGCCCCTTTTTTTAATTATTCATAATAACCTACATATCCTATATAGTGTCCCTTTGAAAGATCAAAATCTGTCCCAAACTGTTTCCCTACCCAAGTCTCATGTATTTGTTTATTATTCTTGAGCAAGTAGCAGCATTGAGGTCTCCTTGTGTTATCCTACTCTTTCTTGTCATGAAACTAAAAACACACAAAGATGGTTCCTAAACATGAATTACAATCTCTTCTCAATTTTCTGCTAGCAATCAAAGCTTCTGGAGTGCCCATGTGAACATACCTTCAAAACACCTTTGAGGGTTTTATAGTACTTGTGTAGTCCTTATAATTAAAAAATATTTTTAACATTTCTATACTATCATTAAAGAGATTTATTATCCTTGTGTTGCCTTTTCACCAAACATGTCACAGCCAGAAATGGAGCTAAGGAGTTAAAGTTAAGATCATAAATAATTAAGGTTATAGGAAAACATGGACAAAATTAACCACCATTAAACCCACCGTTGTAAAGCCTTAAAGACAGTCAAGTCTACTGGCAGTAGCAGTGGAGACTTAGCTCTAAACTTAAATCAGGGTGAAATTTTGTTCTCCTTATTCTGTGAGCACCCCACTCTACTGTAGATTCAAATGATTTCTGAAAGAAAAGAGATCTTACTCAACCTGCAGTAACATATCCTTACATCCCAACTGGTGAAAAAAAACGCTCAATCATGGGGAAGAGTCTGAAAGACTGTAATGAAACAGTCTGTAACTCAAAAGACTAATACAGCAACTCTTAATGGTAGTGAAAGGCAATGTTGCTTTGCATAGGTTATTTTGCAAGCATTTCATAATGAATTAAAAGGACAAAATAAAACCTTCAGCTTCAGGTATGTCAAATATAATTTAGCTCAGTTAAACAAGTGGTTCAAAATCTCTGCATATTAAATGTAAGAATTTGGAATTTTGGAATCTGGGAAAATTACAAGAGCTTGCTGAAGCAAGTGAGGATGCATTCATTACCAGCAAAGTGTGAAAACTCTAAAGTAAACAAAAATGATGAAAACTACTAAAACAAAGAATTCAAAATCAGGTTTCTAGGATCAAGACAGTTAATGTCTGCTGGCAGAAAACATATTCATTAGAAACACCTAATTGGGGCTACAGAATACAATGCAGTTAACAGAGTTGTAAGAAATGGATGATTCTTCACTGCTTCTGTGGTTGTGGATTTAACCTTATTTATATTCTAGAAAGAAAGGATGGCATCCAGCAGGACAGTGGCAAGCTTTGAGGAGAGGGCCCATGTGAACCTCATGAAGTTTAATAAGACCAAGTGCAATGTTCTGCAGTTGTGTTGGAACAATCTCCAGTATCAGTACAGACTGGAGGATGAATAGGTTGAGAAAAGCCCCGTGGAAAGTGACTTGAGAATACCAGTGCATGAAAAATTTGAAATGAACTGATGATGTGCATTTGCAGCCCAGAAAGCCTGAGCTGCATTAAAAGAAGCACAGTTAGCAGGTCAAGGGAGATAATTCTGCCCCTCTACTCGACTCTGCTCTTCTGAGAACCTACGTGGAGTACTGCACTCAGCTATGGGATCTCCAGTACAAGAAAGACATGGACCTTTTAGAACAGGCTCAGAGGAGGGCCACAGAAATGGTAAGAGGGCTGGAACACCTCTCCTATGAAAAAAGGCAGAGAATGCTGAGGTCATTCAGGCTGGAGAGAAAAAAAACCACCTCCATAGAAATCTTCCATATTCAAAGGAAGCCTATAAGAAAGTTGGAGAAAGACTGTTTACTAGGGTTTGTAGTGACAGGACAGGGAATAATGGTTTTACACTGAAAAAAAGTTAGGTTTATATTGGATGTAAGACATTTTTTTACAATGAGGGTGATGAAACACTGGAACAAGTTGCCCAGAGAAGCTATTGATGCCCCACCACTGGACGTGTTAAAGGTTGATTTGGACAGGGCTTTGAGCAACCTGATGTAGTGAAAGATTCCTCTGCCTATGGCAAGGGCCTTGGACTAGATGATCTTTAAACATCCCTTCCAACACATACCATTCTGTGATTCCATAATCTGAGATCTCCAGCACTCCAGAGCAGTTTGCACAGAAGCCTCAAGTTTTAGGAAACATTCCTTAGTCTGCCTGCCAAATACGGCCTCTGCTCCTCTCACTAAATGAGATAGATACTCCATTTAAAGGGTTGCTAACTTCTCCATAAAGGTTTGTGGTGTGTGCAGAGTTCTGTACATTTTGCAGTGGTGGTTGGGCTCGTGAGCCTTGAGTGAATATATTTTCTGCCAAGATAGAAACAATAAGTTACAATAAAGAAAGGCAAAGAATTATTTCTACAGCCAGCAGTGTACAGGCAGTAATAACACTCTGTGTGATAATTAATGAAAGATTTTTCTCTAGCTATCTAGAAAAAGCTGATGGATGGCAATTTGAATATGTAAGGAAGAATGTATTTATTTAATCACTGAATGCAATAAATTAGGATTGCATGTTCTTTTAATTCCATGGGAAACATGGTCCACTGCACTTATGTTTTTAAAACTATGCTTACAAAGAGCCAGCTCTGTAGCCTAAGAAAAGAACTTTCTATTGCCAAAGACACATATCCAAATCCTAGGCCTGGTAGGAGTTAGATAATAACAATCTGGGGTAGGAAAGAATAATCTTGATTTGCACCACAGAAATGTTATGATCTCATAAAGGCAGCATTAGCTGTTTTGAAGAACATGTGGTAAGCCTTTCCAGGGACGATCATGCAACATCTGTCTAAACTGTGTGTAAAACCAGAATTTAAACAAATAGAAATAGAAGGAGGTTGCATCATTCCATTTTATCTCATTATCAAGTTAGTGATTCAACATCACTGCTTCTACCTGAAAATACTAATTGAATGCTTATGCTTCCCTGGTGTAAGGAATCATAGAGCAATTTTCTCTGTTGTAGTAGAGCATATCAGGATGTAAATGGAGAGAGTACTAGGAAGTACTGAGTATCTACCAAATGAGTCGGTCAAGCACATTAGCCTCTGGACCGGACAAGCACACATTCTCTTGGTTGAATGACCAGGCCCAGAGAGTGGTGGTAAATGGAGTTTACTCCAGCTGGAGGTCACTTACAAGTGGGGTTCCCCAGGGCTCAGTGCCGGGTCCAGCCCTGTTCAATGTCTTCATCAATGACCTGGATGAGGGCATTGAGTGAACCCTGAGCAAGTTTGCAGACGACACTAAGCTGGGTGGAAATGTTGATCTGCTGGAGGGTAGGGAGGGTCTGCAAAGGGATCTAAACAGGCTGAACCACTGGGCAGAAACCAATGGCATGAGGTTTAACAAGGCCAAGTGCTGGGTCCTGCACTCGGGGCAAAACAACCCTGTGCAGAGCTACAGACTGGGAGAAGCCTGGCTGGAATGCTGCCAGGAGAAGAAGGACCTGGGGATGTTGGTTGACAGCCGACTGAACATGATCCAGCAGTGTGCCCAGGTGGCCAAGAAGGCCAATGGCATCCTGGCTTGTATCAGAAATGGTGTGACCAGCAGGCCCAGGGAGGTGATTCTCCCTCTGTACTTGGCACTGGTGAGACTGCACCTTTAATCCTGTGCTCAGTTCTGGGCCCCTCACCACAAGAAGGATGTTGAGGCTCTGGAGTGTGACCAGAGAAAAGCAACGAAGCTGGTGAAGGGGCTGGAGAACAAGTCTTACGAGGAGCAATTGTGAGAGCTGGGGGTGTTTATCCTGGAGAAGAGGAGGCTGATGGGAGACCTTGTTGCTCTCTACAACTACCTGAAGGGAGGTTGTAGAGAGGAGGGAGCTGGCCTCTTCTGCCTAGTGGCAGGGGACAGGACAAGAGGGAATGGCCTCAAGCTCCGCCAGAGGAGGTTCAGGCTCGACACAAGGTAAAAATTCTTCACAGGAGGGGTCATTGGGCACTGGAACAGGCTGCCTGGGGAGGTGGTTCATTTGCCTTCCCTGGAGGTGTTTAAGGCACGGGTGGATGAGGCACTGAGGGGCACGGCTTAGAGATTGGTGGGAATGGTTTGACTCAATGATCCAGTGGGTCTCTTCCAACCAATTTTAAATGCTCAGGTCCTTTGAAAATAAAGCCAGCATAGTGGCCTTGAGATACACTGAAAAGCTCATGCATCTCATCTCAAACATATACTTACAAGCAGGCTCACCACAAGGAAACTTTGTCTTTACATTGTTAATGTAAGTCTTGTTCTTAATGATTTTTTTACCAAACTGCCTGAGGAATATCTTGATATACTTCAAGATACAGCATAACTTTACTGTATTTTATTTCTTGTGTAGAACCCAGAATCCCAAGGGGAGAATTAAACAGGATGAATAATGAAGGACTCATCTTCCCAAAAGTAGATACAAGGTAACTCCTTGACAGCAATGGTTGGACCTGATGATCCTGTGGGTCTTTTCCAATCTAGTGATTCTATGATTCTGTAACTCCAATACAGATATGCAGATTTATCTTATGGAAGTGAACTGCATAAACTGTCATTCCTCTATAGTCAGGAAGCTAGGTGATTTTTAACAGTGGTAAAATTGTCCTGCAGAACTACATGCCTCTTTTCACAACTACCTACTGGGAAAAAAATTTAATGCTTTCTAAAGAACTTCTAGGGCTTAGTTTTGGAAAAAATAAAAATTGAAAGGGGAGGGAGAATCAAAACTGAAAAATTATCATCAGTTTTAATAATCTGGCCAAAACATTACAACCCCAGATATTGTCCCTTTACTAGCATTCTAATCAATATTGGATCATGTTCTTTAATATTTGCTACTTCAACTACTATATAGTAATTTTTATTCACTCTTTTTTCATAGGATTTCCTGTTATATGTATTTCTGTTCATCCAGCAAACTTTAGTGTTCTTTTGCCCTGTGTCATTTTTCCAAGTAGCACATAATACAAAGACAAAACAGTTGAAAACTTGTCACAGGTTATAGCAACATGAAGTTCAGGATAGAATTTATAACCATATATTGCTCCTGCTGTCTAAGTTTCTCTGAGCCATGGAGGAAATTTCACAAAAAGACACAAATATTTAGATGAGTCAAAGTAAATTTTGTTTATTCTCTTTGAGACATGGAAGTCAACTTATCTTGACTGACATAATCTAAAACAGACTAGCTACATCTGCTTCTAGAGTAGAAATTGAATAGCTGGAACTTGATTACATACTTTATATTTAAAGGCATGGATGTTTCTGGTATGTGGTTAGGATTACAATTAGTCTTCCTTGATTCATACATATAATCACTAGCATAGTAGCCAATGGGATAATGTACAGATGTATTTCAGATTCGTGTTTCCCTGTGTGCTGAAAGATTCTCTGTGGTTTTAAGAACAGATCAGACTGAGCACAGAAATGAAAATATCCTAATGACACAGTTGGTGCAACTTTTAGTTCAAGACTGAAATGTTTTTAATGCTCACATTCAGGGTCATATTGTCTTTATGTTCAAATGAGGAAACTGAGAAATGAGCTTCAGTCATATAACAATGAAGGAGTGGGAATATGGAAATACAGTTTAGCAAGGAGTTTTTAAGATATTTATCAAATGATGGTACAGGACAAGTAGTTTACTATGTTTGTTTGAAAAGGAGAAAATACAATCTCATTTCTCCCCTCCCCAGCACTTGTGTCTGAATGTGTTTTACCCCCAAAAAATATTTGATAGGCTGAATGTTAAAAGAATAGAGGTGCTCAGTAAGGAGTTTAAAGTGTACAAGTTCATCAAAGATAGGCAATGCCAAACTGAGCCTATTTCTTTCTTTGCTAATTTCCACGGCAATCTGATCTACCTGGACTTCAGTCACTATCATAGACTATTGCATAAGACATTAATAGATAAGCAATAAAAATTAGGAACATAAAAGAATTATGAGGGGCTGAAAACTGCTGTGGTTAATGTTGAAAGGTTTAAGTGTCAGGCTGGGAGAAGGAAGGGAGCTACAGTGCAGCCCTGCAAGGCTTGTTTTGGGAAGGAGTTTCACTAAGATTTTGGCACAAAAAGCAGCATGCTTGTAAAACTTGTTGATGACACATAGTTGGAAAGGAGCACCAGAGGGAGATCAAAATAGCAAACAAGAAGAACTGGTGATGGCTGACATTCAATGGACATAAGGAACAGTACTGGGAACAGGATTAAATTCTAGGGGCATGCCCATGTACAAAAAGACTAGTAAGAATTTCAGGTATAAATTTGGACAGTTGCACACTGTGAAATGAAAGGCAGTGCGACACTACTAGGCAATCAAAAAATGGCTAAGCATTCTCAATTATTATAATCTAAATCACAGAAACATAGTTTAGGTTGGAAAGGATCTCTAAAGGTCATCTAGTCCAATCCCCCTGCAATAAACAGTGGTGTTTTCAACTAAACCAGATTGCTCAGAGACCAGTTCAACTTGACCTTGAATGTTTCCAGGGATGGACATCTATCACCTCTACAGGCAACCTATTCCAGTGTTTCAGCATCTCATTGTAAAAAATTCCTTCCTTGTATCTAGTCTAAATCTACTCTCTTTTCATTTAAAACCATTACTCCTTGTCCTATCAAAACATCAAAAGAAGCATGGCCAGCAGGTTGAGGGAGGTGATTCTGCCCCTCTGTTCCTCTCTTGTGAGACCCCATCTGGAGTACTGTCTCCAGTTGTGGAATCCTCAACATAAGAAGGAGATGGAACTGTTGGAACAGGTCCAGAGGTGGGTGACAAGGATGTTCTGAGGGTTGGAGCACCTCCCATACGAGGACAGGCTGAGAGAGTTGGGCTTGTTCAACCTGGAGAAGAGAAGGCTCAGAGGAGACCTTACAGCGACCTTCCAATACCTGAAAGGGGTTAGAAGAAAGTTGGAGAGGGACTGTTCACAAAGGCTTGTAGTGATAGGCCTAGGGGCAATGGGCATAAACTGGAGAGGGGCTGATTTAGGATAGGCATAAGGAAGAATTCCTTCACTATGAAAGTGGTGAGGCACTGGAAGAGATTGCGCAGGGAGGTTGTGGCTGCCCCATCCCTGGAGGTGTTCAAGGCCCGGTTCAATGGGGCTTTCAGCAGCCTGGTCTAGTGGGATGTCCCTGCCCATGGCAGGGGGGGTTGGAACTAGATGATCTTTAAGGTCCCTTCCAACCCCAACTATTCCATGATTCTATGACTGTATGATTCTATGATTCTATGGCAATGCTTCTGCCCCTTCTTCCTCGCCTGTCCTTTTTGAATAGCCTGTAGCCATCGATAGCTACACTCCAGTCATGAGATTCCTTCCATCAAGTTTCATTAATGGCTACTAACTTTCTAGCAGTGTGGTGGCTGCAAACTCCTCCTAAATGTGAACCTACAATGTAGATTGGCAATTATCTCCAACAGAGGGTGTGTCAATACCATTTCATAAGATATTGATAAGATGTGAAGGGAGATTTTTAGTGCAGCTGTATCTGATGGGAGGTTTGAATGCCTGCAAGTATCCACCAGCTTGTGCACTAACATCTGCTGCTAGATAACTGCAAAAACCCTGTAGAATTCCCATACAGTTGTCACTGTGAAGAAGCTAATCTGCTCTCTCAGGATCTCCCTATGTAGCCCACCTAGAGGAATAATTTTTTCATGGTTTATCTATTACTTTTCTGGTGCTCATAGAACTTGAGGACACTGTCTCTTCTAATTCTACTGCTAATAGTATGTAACAGAAATCAGATAAACTCTTTTCCAGGAGGTCTGTACCATCTGGTGCTCAATGAGAGCTTTATAGCAGGGAACAGAATTAATACTAATAATAAAGGTGTGGCATTTGCATGCAGTCTTCTACATCTGAGTCAACTCATAATCTGCTACTGTAGTTCTTTTATTCGATCTTGCTTTTAGGAATTAGGAGGCAATGGTAAAACAGGCACTGGAAAAGCATCTCTCTGTATCCACTGTTGGCAAGGATTCTTCTTTGCCTGATTGTGCTAAGCACTCACATGCAAAAAAAGCAAAACCAAACAGAGATCCTACAATGTACCTGCCAAGAGGCTTGCAGAAAGATGCCTGCTACTATCTGATTTATTAACACCATGGAACATGCCATAGCCTTGCTTGTGGTTATTATATTTTATATACTAAATTACACAAAGATATTTTCTGTGCACAGGGCTGTTGTTCTTGGCTGCAAGATATCCTGCTCTCTCTGCCTTAGCATCCTCTCAGTGAGTTTGCAGTACAGCTGAAGCCAGAAAAAGTGTTTATAGACAAAGTAAATAATTTTTGTTGGTTAAGAACAAATTAAAAGAAAATATAGAACTAGTCAATACAAAGAAAATTATCTTTATTTAAGGAATTTCCAAAGATATAATAATTTATTTTAGTATCTTACTACTTTAGCCTCCTTTAGTGCAGTCTCAGTTCCCCACACAAGATGGCAGCTCTTCCTTCCTTCTACTCTGCTATTCCTGAGCACGCTGAAAAGCATTTCCCTTTCACTTGGACACTGCAGGTGCTACTGCAACAACAACAAAAAAACCCCAAACAAACAAACAAAAAAAAACCCCTCAACCTAGGGACTAGCCTTGTGACTCGAGTCATTTTTTCCTCCCAAAACATCATCTCAAGTGGTACAGGATGATTTGTGAGGAGCAGCACTTTTTCCTGGAATACTCTATTTGTCTAATTCCAGCAAACAACAGTAATTGGTTTGTACTGCATGTCACAGTTTTTGAGGTTTGAAAGTGATCCATAAAAGGGAAAACCAAACACTTGTTTCCGTTCAGCTTACAGGATATTCACATGCAGATAAGGGCATATAACCTTATGATTAAACTGTTGAACCACGTCTCCTACTGCCCTGGCTGTACTGTCATTTAGAGAAGTGCATGGTTATTTGCCTTTCACATTTGTTTTAGCACAGTAAATAAATGAGTGCACTTCAGCCAAGGCAACAGAGAATGAAGTCTTTGCATAACTCAGAGTTGCTAGAAAACAAACACTGAATTTTATCAAGCCTAATATCCGTTTGACACCAACATTGCATCGAGTGCCTCTGTAAAGTCAGAAAGTCTGCAGTGGACCTAGCAATTAATGGTTTATGATTAGCTGTCCTAAATGATGCCAAATTGCCAGCAATTCTGTTTCCTTCTGAAACAAATGACGAACCAATTTAAGTAATACAGCTTCTGTTCTGCTGAAGCTCTTTCCTCCTGGAGTAGGTTACGGAATGCCTCTCTCTGTAGTGAGCCAGTTCCCCGCTGGTGTCGAGGATGTGGATCTTTGCACCATCATCATAAGCGTAGTCTGCCCCTCTTTAAGAGGAGCCTAGAAGAAATGTTTAAGCACCTGAAAGTCATACTTAGGGTCCTCTCAGGTGCTGAGGAGGGAAAATGTGCACTCTTATGCTATGCACATATAATAATGTAGGCTTAGCCCAGTAAACATTTGTTCCAAATGTATTAATCTCCTCTAAAGGTCCAACAGCCAACCATGAAAGCACTAAGAAGCAGCAAGCAGACAACAGGGCTACCCCACTTTCCCCGCCCAAATTTCCCCAGGCATTCTGAGTTTTGTGAGGGTGAGAAACCAGCAGGTGTCAGCAAGACCTTAGGAATGGGATAGACAGTCAGAGCACACACACCCCCTCCCCTTCCCACCCCCCCAGGACTCCAGGAGAGGCAGAATCTGCTCAGTGGTGGAAAAAAAACTTTTTAAGTAGTTGATTATCTTAAAAGAACTAGCGAGCTCTCTCCTCTGGCTGACTTCAGAAAGCAGTGGAACAAAGGCAGCCGGAGCTGCAGGCAGAGCTCTGCCAAACTGCACAGCCTCTTCCCCACTCAGGCACACAGGCTTGGGCACACAGCCCTGGATTTACACTGGGGAACTTACTACGAATAGGTAGGTTTTTGACAGAGATTCAGAGTGCTGCAGGTTTGAGGATTGCCTTCGTGCATGCTTTTAGCCCAAGTTTGAATTCAGACATGCTGTAAGGATGAAGGATGAGGTTGCTTGGAGGAGTAGAGCCAGCAGCTGGTACAGCTCTCTGTATGGATCCTGCACTGTAGCTCTCACTGCTGTGAACACCAAAAGTAAAGAAAATCAGAACAAAATCAACACTGAAGATACTACTGAATTAATTCTTACACCAGTAGCTGAAGGAGCCTTTTGTAACAAACATATTTCATTCAGAGTGTTTGACTACCATTACTTGAAATGACTAAATAGGTAAGTAATTGAGAAGAAACAGAAAGGACACAACCAGCCATGAACCAGCCATGCTAAACACAGTGCTTTACATAGGCAAACTTTCAAGGGCAGAAACAACTAACATCAGCTAACAAGAGGGGGTCACATTTATTCCAAACTAAAGAAATCTACTACGGAGCCCTCAGCAGTATGAAGCACCAGTGCTATCCACCAGCAGCTACAGGGTATTTACTTTTTGATCCTTAATGAGTTTTTTATTTGCTTCCCTATCCCCTCTCTCCCCAGTTTTTATTTTTCTTTCTTCTATGTAGAAGTATAGCTAGGCAGTAGTATAACTATATATCTATACATGCAGAAAAACAGGCAGAGAAGAGAAGAGACCAGCATGGCTGCCCAGTTGAGTAGGGATGAGGTCAGGAAGGCCAAGGCGCAGCTGGAGCTGAACATAGCAAGGGAAGTAAAGACTAACAAGAAGGGCTTCTAGAGGTACATCAATCAAAAGAGGAAGGTCAAAGAGAACAACCTCCCATTGATGGTTGGGAATGGTGATCATGTATCAACAGACAAGGAGAAGGCTGAGGTACTTAACCTTTTTTAGCTCAATCTTCACTGATAACTGCTCTCCTCACCCCTCCTGGGCCTTGGGATAACAAAATAGTGACCAGGGGAATAAACTCCCTCCCACTGTAGAGGAGGATAGGGTTTGTGACCACCTGAGGAACCTGAGCATATATAAGTCTATGGGACATGTTGAGATGCATCCCAGAATCTGAGGGCATTGGCAGATGTGGTTACCAAGCCACTCTCTATGATATTTGAAAAGTCATGGCAATCAAGAGAAGTCCCTGGTGACTGGAAGAAGAGTAACGTTTTGCCCATTTTTAAAAAGGGCAGAAAAGATGACCCTGAGAACACTGGCCTGTCAGCATCACCTCTGTGCCCGGGAAGATCATGAAACAGATCCTCCTGAAGACATGCTAAAACACCTGGAGGACATGGAGGTGATTAATGGCAGCCAGCATGGCTTCACCAGGGGCAAATCCTGTATGACCAACTTAGTGGCTTTCTATGATGGGATAACCACAGCAGTCAATGTGAGTAAACTGGCGGATATGATCTATCTAGACTTCTGTAAAGCCCTTGCCACAGTCCCCCACAACATCCTTCTGTCTAAACTGCTCTCTTTCATTTTCCCGGATGCTAGTGAGCCAGTCAGGCTCCATGTGTGTAACCATGGTGCAGTGAAAACTGTCCTACAACTTTTGTAGTTGCACTGAGAAAGGAAAAATATTTCCTTACATCAGCTGCCTTACACCAACCCATAAGTTACCAACAGTCTATGCATATGTATTTTTTACCTTTATTCTCAGTTCTACAGAAATGTTTTTCACCACCAAATAGTAAAAATATAATAAAAATTCTATAGTGTTTATTAACTCAACTAGCAGGTTGAAGTTCTGAATACATAATGTTTTCACTGACAGACAGCATCCTGATGAAAAAAAAAATCCTCATGGAGTTAACACAAATACCATAAAGTACAAGGAAGTTCTTGGAGAAAACTTCACAGGCTGTTTTCATTTAAAGGTCTGTCTCCTGGTGTTTTAGGATCCTTTCACTGAGATAGATATATGATGTGTAAGATAATATCAATTTCATTTCTTTTTTAATGCTAGAGTTGAAAGTTCTATAGATAGCAACATTACAAAATGGAAACAGCCTGCTACTTCTGGACAAGATTGTGCAATCAACATGGCAAAGTGCGGGTGCTCAACCACAAACTGAAAATACCCACTGACCTCAGTGGTAACTGCACGTTCTACAAGAGCCTCAGGAACACCCTGAAACATCACATGGGCTTCAGCTGAGCTCAATGGCTGTTTAATATGCTCACCGCTCCACTTACCTGCTGCACCTACTGCATTCGAGTCTTCCTGAACTCTGAGGTGATGTCACCACACTAAGAAGAGAGAAACTGTGGACTCAAATAGGCATCAGAGGATGAAGGAGAGGACTCAGGGCTGTCCACATGATGCATCTCCCAGTACGCACCTCTAGCCCAGCAGAACTGGAGCCTGATGCCTCCCTACACTATCACACTCCCATGCAATGAGCAGCAAAAGGGATGAAGCCACCTAAAGGGATAGGTACAACTTCACCTGGGAAAGGTGCTAGTCTGAATATGGGCCCAGACTCCAGGAAAGAAAATTGTCCCCCCCCTGCCTCCAAGCCTCTACCACCATGGTGTTTCTTCTGTAGAAAATTTCACCTTGCTACACAAAAGTGGCAACTCTATACACAGAGAAACCAACTGTAAGAATTAGTTTAACATGTCTAAAACATTTTGTGTTTTCTATGCTTGGAAACAGTTGGGTAAGGATTGCTGGGTCTTTCCAAATATGACACCCAAAGGAAATGTCACGCTGAACAGCAGGAGTTACAATGCAGAGGGTTGCTGCTGGAAGTCTTGAATAATCTTACAAAAAGTGCTACCAACACTACCTTAAAAAATGTCATCTACTTCAAAAATAATTGGTCCTTCATTTGCTTGGGAAGCCAGGTTCAAAATTCTGTTTCCCTGGCAACAGTTGAGGATATTAAATGTGCGATGTGTCTAGGAAAGAAAATAGATGGAAATGGAAAAATACTCCTGAAAATTAACTAAAAGGATTTGCAGAAAGAAGGAAAACCAAGAATGGGTAAGCAGTCACACATCAATAGACTCAAAGATCAAATATTTCATTCTTCTAAGTTGTGCAGGAGATAAAAACTAAAGTTGGTAGTTGTTGTTTTCATCATCCCATGGCTTTGTTTACTGCAGTTAGTGTTACACTTAAAACCTCTTTTGAGTTCTTCTAAGAGAAAAAGAAGAGGTTGAACATTACATGCTTCCCTTCTTAAATACTGTCTGTCAAGGTAGTATTGCAAGAGTTGTGCGAGGTAGCTATTCTCAGAAGTGTCCACTGGTTCATTTTATTGAGAGAGGACACCTGTTTCTATGTGGGTCATTAGTGCCCCACTCTGTACTTCAGCGTGGTCCCTGCATGCTCACCTTTTGCTGCACAGTGACCAGTGTGAGACAGATGGAGGGCTGTCCAGCCAGCATGAGCTGCAGTGCCCAGTCAACACTCTCTTTGCAATTACAGAGCACTCCATAGGCAATCAAGCCTAATTCCAAGCACCCAGCAACTGGAAGAAAAGCTTTGCAGCACAATTTGCACAGAGTGACACTGTTTGCAGAGTGGCATTTTTCAGTTTTCTATTCCTATTAAATAGAGCCCCAAATTTATTGATTTTTGGCTTTAACTGAGCTTTCATCGGAAGACTGGCTTAATATGCTAGCTGAAATATTCTTGAGAAGTCATGCAATACTAACTGATTAAGAACTTCCACAAATTATTCTGTATTTTCCAAGACTGAAAAATGTCAGAAGAAAAAGAACAGAACTCTGTTATACCCCTGTTCAAATGACAGGAACAAGTTCTTTCTGCATAGAATCACTTTGTTTTATATCGAATAAACCAGTAGACTTTACCCTCCCAATCTGAACCATATTAAAAGAAGAGCGATACAACACCTTCAAGTCCTCCATATACCACTAGCAGTTATCTTGAAAGGCAATGGTGGGAGAATGTGACTTGTTTAGGACCCAGGCACCAGCTGTGACATCTGAGCTGATTTGTGTCCATCTGCCTCACTGCTCAGTTCTACTAGCTGAATAAAACAATAAATAAATCTGAAGTTGCAACAAAATACCAAGTGTTTATTTAGACATTTAATGTGTTTCTAGTCTGTTTGTCTCTAAATTGACTTAAGAGTTCCTCTCAACTCAATTTTTTTGTAAATTAAGTTTCTTTTCTAGACCCATTTATCGTGAAGAGTGATTTGAGACTGATCTGGCATATTTACTGCCCTGTCCTCAGGGAACTGCGAATATACTTAATATGAACTACATTACACTCAGCGACAGTCAAATCCCTTGGCCACAGGAGTCTCTCCCTGTCCTCCAGTGGCCTGGTCGAGGACTGACAAAATCAATTGTCAGATTTCTGGTAAAAGATTCCCTCTGCAACTGCTGCCACTGCCAGCTGATAAAATGTAGGAAAGCAGAATGAAAACTGCCACAGCAAGGAACAGGTGGCTCTATGCTTTTTCATGTTAATAGTCCAGTTTTATTGATGATGCTAGAGCTGGGGCAGCTAATACCTCCTATACATTAGTCTCTGGTTGTCACACTTTATTTTTAAACTCTTTTTTATTATGCTTAGCAGGAACCAGTAGGAAGAAATGAGTACTGCACAAGGTGCAAGATCCTCATTGATCGTGGTTTGAAGCTTCTTCTTCCAAGACAAATTCCTGTTCCTGCACATGTCCTTCTCTAGGAAAATTAGAGGAAGAAGATCAAATATGGTCCCTGAAAAGAAAGATCAGAGACCTAGTTATTGGATAAATGAAGATAATGGGAAAAAAATAGTCTTCAAAGAGAAATAAAAAGAGCAGTCCTAAGGATTGATCTGTGGATGAGAAGCTATTCAGGTATACTAGATAGGATTAGACCTTGCAGATGATGTGGAACATCCTTGGACTTCAATTCTGTAGCCCTAAAATTATTTGAGGATGTTAGGACTAGAAAGTCTGCAGCTGGTGCTCTCAATACTGAGTTATGTGCTACTGACAGAGAAGTAACATCAGTTTGTTCCAACCACTAGACTAGATTGACATGCTAATAATGGGAGAGCAGCAAAAATTACCATTAAGGTGGCATGTCTGTGCCCACTTTTGTCCAGCATCCAATTACACCATCACTACACGTTCTGAAGCCGTCCTTTGTCTCCAGCAAAACAACCATTGATGCCTTTTCTAGGAAGGAGATGGAGCAGCTTTCCACTTTTGTTTTTAACAGTCCTGGGTGATTGTGTCTTGGCTCAGTTTTGCCCTTAGTTGCAAATCAGTATTGACTGATTCCACCAAACCGATTATACTTCCTACACCTGTGCCTTTTGAATTTTAAAGGCTGCTCGGAGCTGCTTAGAAAAGCAGTTTAGGTGAGCAGGCACTGCATGTGGAGCAGCAATACAGGAACAGTAATTTGTGAAGGAAGGTGACAAGGGTTATCCTTTTCTCTTGTGGAAATTTGTTTCACAGACAGAACAGCCTCAGGAAAGTCCTCCACCTCCCACACATCATTGGTACAATTTAAGGTTTCCTTGTAACAGGAAAATGTTTTTATTTCAGTTATTATCTTCACCATACAGCTTTATGCAATCATTTTAAAAAAAGACAAAATGGCTGTTTCCAAGATAAGAACAAGGTCTCCAATACAACTTATTTTCTATGGAAAGTCACTGTGGATAAACAGAAGAGATTTGAGGTGCTTGTAAAAACATTTGGTGCTGGTAAACTATGCAGCAGTGCTTTCTCCTGGTTAAAGCTTCTTAAATATGTTTTCCTGTATGCCCATTAACATCATCTGGCTTCTAAATAAGAACGTAAGCTTAACTAAGGACAATTTTGTATCCATCAGATTGGAAGACAAGTAGTAGAAAACTTGCTTTATTAAGGCTGAGAAAAGAGACTTGTATTGTTAAACGAGCCTTCCTGTGTTGTCTTCCCAAGTAAACAATGATAAAAACTATGTGAAGACAGAAGGAATGATAGTGTGACAGTTAATATCAGCCACAGCTTTCACAGTCTTCAGCAGCTGACATCCAGTCACAATCTTCATCTGTTACCCTCACAGTTTCATACAAGTTTTGATAGACTTGTGAAGAGAAAAAAAAAAAAAAAGAGGTTTACAGAATATGGCAGTTGGAAGAAGACAAGGTCTAGTGGCAGACATTCCTTTCTTAACCTTTTTGGGACCCCCAAGAAGAATCTATCAGATTTTAGTGCACTTCTCAGGGCCTTACTGTTTTTCTGTGGTCTGTAGAGAGGTCTAAGAACTGAGGATCAGTTCCTGCCTAGCATCTATTACCAACAGGGGACCATCCGTCACTGGCTCTAAAATTATTTCCATTCCTTGTCATGACCTGAATCCACGTTGTGACTGATCTGAAGTGTTACCTTCAATTAGAGAAACTTGTAACAATCTTAGCATTTTCTTTGTGCTTGTTGGGAAATGGGAGCAGTGCTAGGTGGCATTTCTTCAGTGTTGGCCCCACTATGATGTATTACCAACAGGAATAGAAAAATTCTCCTTGAATGATATGGTGCTTATTTTAATCAAATGTGGCAGTGGTTCTCCATGATTCTCATATTAGTTAAAACATCATGGAGCAGAGTCACAAGGTTTGGGTCAAGATGCCATTAAGATAGTCTTTCATCACATCACACACATGCTGTTTTGGGTTTTTCTTAAAATGCTTTGTGCATTTGGAAGACTTTAAGACCAGTTCCTTTTTGGAGTAAAATACAATTAAAAAAGGTATTGATGCTTAACATTTGCAATCTAGTTTAAGGCATGCAAATTCTAAGCCCAAGGCTCTATTTAAACAACATGAAAGTAAACCTTCCTCATCTTTGATGCTGACCCTATTTATAAGCATTTTTGGCCATACCAGCTTTGTCCAAAGGATTACTGCAGAACAGCCCAGTGAAACACTTTATCAAATGGAAATGTCAACAGACAACAAGGAGGGAGCGAGTAAGGTGCAATAAAACAATTAAAAATCAACAAACTACCCAAACTCATCAGTTAATGAAGAACATCTCCTCAAGCTTTGCCTGGGGAGGTTCAGGCTGGACATCAGAGAAAACATTTTCATGGAGGGAGTCACTGGGCACTGGAACAGGCTGCCCAGAGAGGGGGTTGTGTCACCTTCCCTGGAGGGATTTAAGGGGCGGGTGGACGAGTTGCTGAGGGACATGGTTTAGTGATTAATAAGAATGGTTGGACTCGATGATCCAGTGGGTCTTTTCCAACCAAGTGATTCTGTATTATAAGGCAAGACCTTGTAAAATCCAAATCTATTATTACAGCACTAACACACTTATTTCAGTATTAAGTTTATGAAGTTTAAATTATCCTAAGACTTATTCAAGTCTGGTGGAAAAAACACTCTATGCAGCCAATGAGGCAAGAAAAGGACAAAAGAAATCTCAGTCCACAGAATTACTGAGCAGCCTAATTTCAGTACAAAAAGTATTTGATTTCACAGAGTTCTATTAGCCCAAGTCAAGTCGATGTGTGGCCGAAGATGGACGTGGAAATGAAGTTCCACTACATGTCATTATATAAACACATTAATAGGCTATTCTCAGAATTTCTGGGAGACTACAGAACTGCTGAGGTCACAAAGGGCCTGACAACCAGTGACTGACAGAACTGGAATATTCAGTTTTATTTTGGAAAGGCAAAGTCTGGTCATTGTGTCAATGACAGTCACAAGGAGGTCAGTGAGTCTTGCAAGGACTAGAGTAACTTGGTCCAGCAGCTGGCAGTGCTCACAAAATACACGTGAGTAACATGGGAAGATAGAGGGAGAAAACAAGTGCATTTTCTTTTTAGATGTAGCAAAAAATAGTTTTGTCCTTTCCTTCCAAAAAGAAAAATCAGTGGAGGAAGCAGAAACAATCAATTTTACCAAAAATAAGAAGGATCTGATTTTTGTTTCACCACGAAAGTAAGATTTAGAGTGTGAGGTTATATTTAATATCACATATAATGAATTCTGAAACAAAACACTGAAAAACGAAATGCAATATTTTTCAAGCTCTGAATGAGAAAGGTTTTGGGTTTTTACAACTTGTTTTCATATTTTCCTTACAAAATCTTTGGGCTTTGAGAGGTCAGGTGAAGGTCATGTTCTTTCTTATGTGGCAGCAAAAGATGCAGTTTTGAAAATTCCTGATGTTCTGTCGGAATTTTCGTGAAGCTCAACTATTTTCTGGAAACATTTAGTTCTAATAACTTTATATTACAATAGAAAAAGTGCTTCAAAGAAAATCATCCAGTAAACTCTAATAAAGTGTCTTGTGGTATGCAAAATGTTGGTTTTGTTGAAGCTTCATGGTCAAGCAGAGTATTAGAAGCACTACTTAACAGAAGTGAAAGACCCTATGCTTCTGCAGCTCTGTTCCCTCCTACCCCAGGCATCTGTCTTAACCCAAGAACTCTATCCACCTTCCACACAGACCTCTCCTCACTTTGTACACAGGACAGAAAGTGTTTTGCAACAAGTGGTGTCCCCAGGGCTCAGTGCTGGGTCCAGCCCTGTTCAATGTCTTTATCAATGACCTAAATGTAGGCAGTGAGTGCATCCTTAGCAAGTTTGTGGATGACATTAGGCTGAGTGGAAGTGTTGATCTGCTGGAGGGTAAGGAGGCTCTGCAAATGGATCTGAACAGGCTGGACCTCTGGGCTGAGACATGAGGTTTAATAAGGCCAAATGCTGGGTCCTGCACTTGGGGCACAAAAACCCTGTGCAGGGAATGGCCTCAAGTTCTGCCAGGGGAGGTTCAGGCTTGACATCAGAAAAATAAAATTTCATGGATAGGGTCATTGGGCACTGGACCAGGCTGCCCAGGTTGAGGTGGTTGAGTCATCTTCCCTGAAGGTGTTTAAAAGACGAGTGTATGCTATGCTGAGGGACATGGTTTAGTGACTGATAAAAATGTTTGGACTCAATGATCCAGTGTGTCTTTTCCAACCTAATGATTCTGTGATTCTGTGAAGTCATTATACTTTAATTTTGTTATCTGAGACTTGTTATCACACATTATCCAGAAAGCATCAATTTAAAAAAAATATCAGTGGAAGTTATTTATACTGATAGTGGTCAGCTCTTGTAAACATGCAGCAGCAGCAGGCACATCACTCTCATTATTCAGATAAGATTTATAGATTGCAAGACCTCTTTCTACTGTGCAACTTTGCAGAGCTACAGACTGGGAGAAGCCTGGCTGGAAAACTGCCCGGAGGAGAGGGACCTGGGGGTGTTGGTCGACAGTCGACTGAACATGAGCCAGCAGTGTGCCCAGGTGGCCAAGAAGGCCAATGGCATCCTGGCTTGTATCAGAAATGGTGTGACCAGCAGGCCCAGGGAGGTGATTCTCCCTCTGTACTCAGCACTGGTGAGGCCGCTCATTGAATCCTGTGTTCAGTTCTGGGCCCCTCACCACAAGAAGGATGTTGAGGCTCTGGAGTGAGTCCAGAGAAGAGCAACGAGGCTGGTGAAGGGGTTGGAGAACAGACCCTATGAGGAGCAGCTGAGCGAGCTGAGGTTGTTTAGCCTGGAGAAGAGGAGGCTGAGAGGAGACTTCATTACTCTCTACAAGTACCTGAAAGGAGGTTGTAAAGAGGAGGGAGCTGGCCTCTTCTCCCAAGTGACAGGGGACAGGACGAGAGGGAATGGCCTCAAGCTCCGCCAGGGTAGGTTTAGGCTGGAGATTAGGAGGAGGTTTTTCCACGCAGAGGGTCACTGGGTATTGGAATAGGCTGCCCAGGGAGGTGGTTGATTCACCTTCCCTGGAGGTGTTTAAGACACGGGTGGATGAGGTCTTGAGGGACTTGGTTTAGTGTTAGATAGGAATGGTTGGACTAGAAGATCCGATGGGTCCCTTCCAACCTGGTTGTTCTGTGATTCTGTGATTCCGTGAACTTTAAATAGGGCATTTTGCAGTTAAAATAGAGTTTATTGACAGCTAAATGGAAAGTTAATAAGTTTTCAAAAACAGCTTGCTACAATTTTGTTTCCATCATTTAAAAAAAGGTGAAGTTCCATTACTGAATCTTTCTCCTTAACAAACATGTTTACAAAAGACACAGAACAACATGGTCTAAGTGGTTTCACGTGCAGAGGAACATATGTCTCCTGACAGTGTCATGTACCAAGATGATGGCTCATGGAAGATGGTTTCAGGTTTCTGAACAGACTGGTGCTGGGATGGTGTTGATACTAAGTGAACAAGTCAGACAGGATTAGAGCTGAGTCTTTCATGTTATAGTAAACTCAGACAGGACCCTGACAATATGACCTCATTAACCTCATGACTTTTGATCTCTTAGTTATGTCCAGCTCTCTGCTCACAAAAGAATTTAGGACAAGCCTGACTCCAACAGTAATTTATTTATTTTTATAAATGCTCTATTTACATTGGCTTGGAGGTCATAATTTTTTTTTTGACAGCCACACTGAGTAGGGTTTATCTATTCTTTTGAGATGCTGTAATGGTCTTATAATACAGATGCAGGACACATATATTGTACAAAAAAATCTAACCTGTGAATTCATTTGCAAACTAGAATTTCAGCAAGAAACCAGAAAATTATGAGAAGTGTTGAAGTGTCACTTAAGATTTACTGTGATTATGCAATTACATGAGCTAGACCTGTCTGGACTATGAAAATCCCCTTGTTCAGAAGGCAGGTGAAGTTTAGAATAGAGCTAAGCTATGCTGGGAACATGCTGAGCACATAAATTATCAGTACAATAGCAGTGTGGAAAGAGATGGAGGTCATAGCTCAGTGCCGGCACAGAAGTTACCCACACAGCTCATTAATGGGAGAATATTTCTGAGTTATTTTATCCAGTAAGAGGGCTCTGGATCAATGTTGGTGTCATAATTGTGTCATTATTTCTTCTGCAACTCCTGATGTCATTATTAAAGTAAATAGGCCTAAGGACCCTTGTCGCTTGTCCTATCCTAGAGTCACAGGATGCACAAACCTCCCAGAGTAAAATCAGGGGGGAATTTGGCAGCGAAGCATCCCAGCTGTTGCTTTAGAGCTTCACATGCTTGTTACAAATTCTGTCCAAATGAAGTCACTGCATTTTCATTACAGAAGTACCTGAGCAACCTTGGATCAAGACATTCATTTTGATGAAAGATTAAAGTCCTCCTCTAGGTTGACATGCATTATATTGAAATATACTATGTCATATGCTAGTAAAGATAGACAAATTAAATTTTTGTTAGAATGGAGTGAGAAGGAGCTAACTCATGTAATCTCCAAGAATAACTCCAAAAATAATTTCTGGCACATTGATGTTCCTCTGGTATTCCAAGTCACTGAGGTACTAAGACTCTCGCCATTGTTATTCTCAAATACTTTAAAGATAGCAGTTTCCAAATTAACTGGAAGAGCACTTTCCATGTCCTCAATAGGGAAAAATCCATCCAGCTTACAAGAAAACATTGATCATGTATTCAGATATATCTGGGTGCTTATGCAATGTTTTTTTACCCTTCTGTTATTATATGGTATGTGCATTCATCACTGCTACCATTTAGCTCTGTATCTCTGGCCTGGGTTGCCATGAACCTTTCAGGGTGGTTAACTCCATTTCATGACCTTCATCCTGTTGTTTGTTCTCAGTTGTCCATACCCTCCAGTCCTAGTAACATGGAGTACTCTGTAGTTGTCTACACTGACTCTACTGACTGCTTTGTACAATTAAAATACAAGAGTTGTATTTTTTTTTTAATCTTCTGATAAGCCAGCACCCTTCATCATATCAGGCAACAACCACTTATCATGGGAGTATGTTCACTGGTATTGTTGGGAGTCTCCCTATAAAAAGTCTTAATCAGGAGCAATAGATGTTTGGGTATAACCCTTTCAGATCTTCCTAAATTTGAACTGTTTTCTGTACTGAAACATTAAAGAAACTTGAAGTCCATAGAAAAAACCATAATATCGATTAAACAAGAGAGCTAGAGCACTGTGGTCTGCATCTAATTTCCTAGAAGTACTGTTTCACAGCTGGACCTTAGTCTACTTTTAATAAATGTCAAGGAACCATCCCAAACTAAAGGCAATAGCACAAGCATGAAAGGTGCAATGGCTCAATACAATTATTTACTAAAGATCAGGTAAAATTATGCTCAGTCATAGAAATCAAACCTTCCTTTAGAAGTTTTGTATTGTTAACCTACTTGTTTCCTATTATTCCTGGTAAACAGTTCAGAATCAAAAATTATAATCGGTTATCAGTAGAAAAAGGTCTTCCTGCCTTTCAACTCCTCAGCCAGCCGCTTGCTGTGGATCACTGCTCTGGGTACCTGACTCTGCCCATGATGCTCTTGAAAGACCTTCAGTGCCTGGCACTGTGGATTCTGCTCCTAATGCAGAGCATGGGCATTCTCCAACCACAGTCCTCAGCCTTGCTGGCTTTGGTGTGGATCTGGCCACACCTGCCGAACACAACACAAGCAGGACTCACGAGCAGCACCAGCAGGGAGGAGAAGCTGCACAAAACGACAAAATACTGTGTGCTCCACTAGACAGGAACGTGGGGGGAGCTGCTAACAGAGGTGAGGGTGTAGGAGCTGCACTAAGCATTTACCACGGCAGAAGGTCTCCATCATGTATCTCTGCTGTGAATCTCATGAGAAAGTGCCTTTGAAGGCTCGTAACCAGCACCTCCAAAACAATGGCAATGAGAAATGTTTTTCCTACATTCATTTTATTGTACTTCTAATGTACACATGGCAGATATATTTCTTGCTAAGGATTTTTCCTAAGCTGATTGCCAAATGTGTGCAATATTGCAGCCCCAGGGCTGAACTAAACTTTGCCCTTTTTTTGTTATTCAACTGACAAAATAGGAGAGCTCTTAAAATGGAGCTTGAGATTAGATCTCCCTGCTCAGTGCATTGCCTGGTGCCAGCCTATGGGTTTCACTCACAGAAATGCTTCTCATGCGATTGCCAGTGGGTTTCAAAGTGTGTGAAGAGAAGCCTGTTATCTCTATTACCTCTCTCCTACCATTCAAAATCTCCCAGTCACTTTCCCATTCTTTCCCTAGTAAAGCTGGAACTTTATAAATTACTATGTGGAAAGAAATATCAAGAGAGAAATAAAGACCAATATTGATACAATGCAGCAATTTCGGTAAAAAAAAATATTGGCAATCATATGGCCAAGAAAAGAACAAAAATAGATTACTTATGTCTGACTTAGTTTCCTGATGTAGTAAAGCTTGTTAAGCCCTCATGGACAGATCTGTTGGCCTGTGTCACAAGCCTTAACAGGCTCCATATAAAAGAAAAGGCAAATGCATCAGCCTCAACAATACCACACCCAGTCAAGTGATGTGAGTACTATAACATCTTTAAACATAAACATGTGCTTCTCCTTTCTCTTTATTTTAAGAAAAAAGCTAGAAATGCTGAGGCAGCATTCTGGGGCTGTTAAATAATACTGGATTTTTATTGCTCAGTCAAATCCCACTTCTAACTATCTCCTGAGATATATAACGGTGGATTAAGTGAGCAGTGACTAGTGATCCAGGGAATGAGCCAGAATGGTTCAGTCCAGTATGAGCTAGATACAGTTTACCTGACTGAGAAGCAAAACTTCTCAAGCCAGCCAGACATGCATTTTCTAAAAATCAAAGCCACACTCAAAAATTCACCACTTCCTCATTTTTTCTGTGCTCAGATGGCTGATAATATTTGTGAGTGAAGTTGTCTTTGTTCAGTCAAGAAAAGGGAGTGAATAGTCATTTTTTTCCTCCAAATCTCTGTTAATACACTAGTCTATATTTTAAATCACTAAATCATTGACTGGATTAATGATCATACCTGTCTGTGTGCTTAAGAAAAGTATGATGCCACACCAAACTGACAAGACAATTTAAGTTGATATACCCATAATTCTCATCCCAGAACAGTTAATTCTACTTTGGGTTCTGCTACAAGCAATTATATAACCCTGTATCCAAGAGCAAAGCATAGCTTGCTCCCACACTGCAAATCAAATAATGCCTGTGGGGTAGAGTCCTCAAGATCCCACTCCTCTCATCTCCTTCTTGTAAAGAATTTTACATTTTTATCATGGTCCATCAGTTAGTCTTACATAATGTAAGAAATAAGGTAGATGTCTGAAGAGCAGTTTAAAAATGAGGAAGGTGTGGAATCTCAGCTCTAACTTCAATGGCAATTGAAGCCTAGTCAGAAGCCATGGAAACACCCATAAACACTGTAGAAACCACTTGGTCTCCTGGTAATTCCCATCACTCTTGATATCAAATGTCAGCCAGGCTCTTGCAAGTAAGTAACTTCACAGAGCTGCACTCCTCTCATAGATTGGCCACGGGACTTTTGTTCAATTAAAGCCAAGCGGCGTTAGTGGTCTACTTTTACTAACAATAACACAGCTGCATGCTGTTAAAGCAGTTGGTGCTTAAGTGGGAACTAATAAATAACGGTATGTCCTGCCTGTTGCAGTGGAATGTGATAGTGGAGAGGGAGCGGGTAGAGCTGACAGCACTCAGGAGAGTTCATTTGCATCACTCAAAGGTCAAGAATCACAGCCTCAGTTTACAGCTTTAGGATACTGGTATAATTTTCAAAATTAGAACCCCTGTACTATCAGAAACATCGTGACGAACTAGCCAAGAGGATTTCTGATTTCTACCACAGATATTTCCAAATCTAGGCTATAACGTCACTAGTTTCAAAAAATCCTTTGTGTCTGGACTTGTAAGGATATAGAATGACAACAGAGCTGAGTATGATTGTGACTGAGGCATTGAATTGCTCATTGCTAATTGCATTTGCTAACAGATAGATTAAAAAATGCCATATTTGCCTAATCCAAAAGGCAATATTAAAAAACTTCAAAACAAAATACTGAAAATACCCTGAGATAGGCCTATTTCCTCAGTTCTGAGCCTGGGCCTGAATTACGCCACTTTAAAGCAAATCATGAAATATTAGATTTATGTTATATCAAACTCTGTTTTTCTGTAGTTTCTTTGTCTTTCTGTGTGCTGTTTTTTCAGTATTTAAGGAGCTTGGAACATGTTTCCTAAAACATCCCGTCAATCTTCTCCCTCCACAAATCATGGTTTCAGAAATTATTTTTTTTTAAAGGTGCAAGACTTACAGTATAATGACAATCCTTAACAATTCGGTTAGAAGTTAAATGAAAATTTTCAACAATCCTTCAAAAATCTGCAGTAAGTCAACTATCTGAGTCAAAGGCACAATTGTGTATGTTCTGTACACTGTATTGTCAGATTTTAAACAAAACTGGAAGATTGTAAAGATAATACATACAGGAGAACAAAGTGATGCATAGCCCATAATACCTGGAAATGAATGCAATTTAAACAAACAGATGATAAAGCAAATACTTACAATGTTATTCATTCAGTACTGCTCTAATTAACCAGAAGACATCATCTCTGAAATGCTAATTATTTTGGAAATTGTGAAAATTCTATTTACCTCTCACATTTCCCACCTTTAAATCTGAGGAAAACCAATAAACAGAAACATGCAGTTAGTTTAACATAACAAAAAAGAAAACTTAACAGTTCACACTGCCTTATTAATCCTTACAAGATGGTGATTTGATTGTTAACCTCTTAATTGAGGTTTTGTAACATCTTTTGTATATATAGACCTGCGGGAGTATTTAAGTTAGTATTTTTTTGTAGACGTTTAAAGTACATTCACCATATATCATATTACACCTAGGTGTTTGATTTCAGTCTCTCCTATTCTGGTACGGCTCCCATCCATCTCATATTGCAAAGTTATGTGAAGACTTTAAATTCTTCATATTCAATGTTCTGCACAGAGACAGGTTTCAAAAGTAGCCAATAACGTTATATTCTCAAAGCCATAAAACTATTTCTTGATAAGCTGTAAACTAAGGTACATCAGCAGGTTGGAAGCACAAAATTAATTTGCTCACAGTAGTAAATAATTTTCTTGTCAGAAAAAGGTAATCATTCACAGACAAAGAGATATGATCAATTTAAAATTGAACAGCAACATATTTGTAGATATCTTTTAAGGGCTACCTTGTTTTCATGGTCTTTAGAAATTACTTAATAATGTGAAGAGAACTGAAAGCAAATTATTTCCTGCAAATTTTCACTTGAATTTTTAAATCAAACTGCTTCATTACTGTTTGCTCCTTGTTTCTGTTCACTTTCTACAGATATTCAGATCTGTGATTCTGTGAAAGATGCATTTATGCCTGAAGGTACAATGGGACTAAAAGCATCTGAGCTTACCTCTGCTTTCTTTTTTTGTATAAATTTGATTGACCTGCACAGAGTCTTTGCAGGCATTTAACTCCCAAGGAAAGCAGTGGGCACTATATGCAATAGTAGGAAGAGTGCCAAAGTGCTTTAAGGCTCTACATCCTAATCTTAGTTTGCTTCACCTGTATAGTGAAGACAACTTTAGACAAGTGATATATTCAAGACAGCAAAGAGTTTTGTTGCTTCTGTGGCAGGGCTTGTATAGGAACTTGAAGACATATGGATGCAACTCTGCATCCTGAGTTGGGTTTCTCTCAGCAATAACAGCTAGACAGCGATAACAGGTTTACCAGACTGTGGTGTAAAGCCATGTTAAATTCCCATCTTCAGTTAGTTGAGATTCTACACAGCTCTTTTCCATAATTTGGCTGGTTTTCTCTTAAACCGATCTCACCTAGAGAGAGGAGCTCTGGGCCTGTGGTATACAATTCATCAGTTATAGTTGTTGCTGTTGGGTGATGGGTCTTCCTTCCCCCTTCATTACTCTTCCACATTTCAACCTTGATTGTGACCAGGGTTTTCTTGGCAGTTTGTTGGGTGTATTTTCTTCATGAAGCAGAGCTGTCATGATAGGTCATGTTAAGCCCTGTATACATAGGATTCAAACACAAGGAATTGCTCTCAAAAAAATGTACAGACTGCTTTATTTTAATGGATAGAGAGTATCCAATCCAAAGGCTCAGGACTGGTCCATTTCAGCACCTGAGTTGTACATGAAACTGCACGCTGAATGAGATGTGGTTGCTCATTGCTATTGTTAGAATTGACACATATGATGTGAACTCTAAAAATAGGGAAATCCAGAACTCTAACTTCTTGCCCAGGTTTTCTGTGATCACCGGCAATATATAATGTTCTGACACAACATACTTAACTGTGACTTGATGAAAAGAAAATTCAGTCTCAAGGTTCTTATTGATAATGGCAGCTGGTTATATTTTACGATGAAACACAGCTTGTTTTCATTACTCACTACTAACTCTGAGGATGAAGATAGTCTCTTTCATAAGCTTAAAATTGGTTGGAAATTAAATTCCTTGTTTTAAGACATTAAAATATTAAATAATTTATATCAATATCTGACAGGGTAAAGCTATAGATGAAGGATACCAGTTTTTAGTAGGCATCCTAATAAAAACTGGAAATAAAGGAGTTAATGACTAACTGGTCTTTCAGAGACTGTTAGTATTCCAAAACATGAGAGAGAAAATGGGAGAATTTTAGACAGTATCACAGAATCACAGAACAACCAGGTTGGAAGGGACCCATGGGATCTTCTAGTCCAACCATTCCTATCCAGCACTAAACCAAGTCCCTCAATACCTCATCCACCCATCCCTTAAACACCTCCAGGGAAGGGGAATCAACCACCTCCCTGGGCAGCCTATTCCAATGCCCAATGACCCTCTGCATGAAAAACCTCCTCCTAATCTCCAGCCTAAACCTACCCTGGCGGAGCTTGAGGCCATTCCCTCTCGTCCTGTCCCCTGTCACTTGGGAGAAGAGGCCAGCTCCCTCCTCTCCACAACCACCTTTCAGGTACTTGTAGAGAGTAATGAGGTCTCCTCTCAGCCTCCTCTTCTCCAGGCTGAAGAAGAGGAGGCTGAGAGGAGACCTCATTACTATTACTATAACTATACAAATAACAATCCATCCAGGGGGGGAACAAACAAAAAAAATCCAACTTTTAACACTGACATTGGTGACCCTTCTGTTGGTCCTTCATAAATTTGGATTCAGGAAATCACAAGTATTGAATGAAATGCAACAATATCCAAAAGCAGTATTAAGGTCCTAGGAACATGAGCAGACCTGTCTCAAGATGTCCAAGAGATTAAATCCGTGTACATAGACAGAGGCAAGGAAAAGGGATTTTACAATTCTCAATGAAAGTTTCAAGCCTACTTGTCTATTTAGTTTCTCCAATTGATAGTCCTCCTATACACCTTCTGAACTCTGACTTCAAGTGCAGGTTTTGGACTTCTGACAGTCTATGGCAGTCACTGACACCAAGCCTCGCTATTCGTTGGAGTATACCTTGTGAGATAGAGAAGACACACAGAAAATGTGGTCTAGGTTCAGCTAGCCTAAAACATATTTGTGCCTTAAGTGCTTGGCTTTTAGAATTCATAGAATCATTAGGTTGGAAAGGACCCACTGGATCATTGAGTCCAACCACTCCCATCAATCACTAAACCATGTCCCTCAGCACCTCCACCCATCTTTTAAACACCCCAACCTGGGCAGCCTATTCCAGTGCCCAATGACCCTTACCATGAAATATTTTTTCCTGATGTCAAGCCTGAGCCACACCTGGTGGAGCTTGAGGCCATTACCTCTTGTCCTGTCCCTTGTCACTTGGGAGAAGAGGTCAGTTCCCTCCTCTCTACAATCTCCTTTCAGGTAGTTGGAGAGAGTAAAAAGGTCTCCCCTCAACCTCCTCCTCTAAAGGCAACCCCAGTTCTCTCAGCTGCTCCTCTTAAGACTTGTTCTGCAGCTCCCTTCACCATCTCCATCACTCTTCTCTGGACTTGCTCAAGTAGGGAGCATGGGCACAGAAATGTAAGTGTAGCATCAGCCTGTTATTCTACTAAGAATAAAATTTAAACCCAAGAAGTAATAAATTCTATTCTTACTGCAGTAAAACTTTACTGAAGAAAGCAACCCTCAAAATATGAATCTGACTGGATGACTCAGATTGTATTTAAACTTTTCTTATGATTAACAACATCAAGACATATCATAAGACACCACTGAATGTTTTCAAGGCAAAATCATTGTACACCCTAAAATTAAACATCATAAATTTAGTTATTCTCGGAATAATTGCAATAAAATTTTGCTGGCACTTTGGACAAGTTTGTGGTGTTCTAATTTTAGATTAAAATAGTGAACAATTTAATCTAAGTATTTGTTTAACATATTGCTGTGCAACATGGATTTAATAGTAGTTTAGAACTGTAATCTTGGTGATTTTCATTAGTTTTTAAGTTTTTGTTGTCATTTATCTAAACTATGTAAGCATTGAGTCTGTGGGACTATGACCAGTACACCAAGGTCAAGGACACTGTTAAGCAGTTCTTTGAAATGTACTTTAATTTCCAAACATTCCTTAGGAACGCAATTCATTTTTAGTACCATGAATCTCAATACAACTACTTGCAAAGACAGTATGAGAGTAAAAGTGCCCAAGAAACTCAACAATAATTACAGTAAAAAAACCAGCAGAGCCCCTTGTAACCAAGACAGTCACAACCAATTTTGATTTGACAAATTACATTAAACCACCCTTAATTCTTGTTACAGAAAAGCAGCATCCTTAGGAAGATTACAGAATCAGAGAAGGTTTGATGTTGCAAGGAATCTCCAGAGGTCTACCAGTTAAACCCCCAAAGATAAGCCAGAGCAGCAGATGCTGCTTGATATTGGTCAATTTTTAGATTTTTCTCCCATTTGCAAAACTCATTGGGATAGTATAAAAATAACTGGAAAGCCCCAAATAAATACTAATAGCTCTCTGTCAAACTGAATGTGCTTGTTAACTGGGCCTACTTTAAGCTTACCTGCTATTTTCATTTGTGATTCCAAAAGTGGAATAATCAGTTCATTTATGAAGTATGTATCCAGTTGCAAAACTGGAATAATCAAATTAATCACAACAAATTGAAAAAGCTATCTGAACAAATCACAGCACAATTTAATAATAACAAAGATGGTGATGTATGAAGAAACAACTCTGTGAATACAGTCATTTACCAGGAAAGTCTTTGGAAACTTTGGAGACTACATGTAGAGTACCAACCAGGAGCACAATATGCAAGACTTCTGTTTCTTTTAATCAGTGTGGGTAAGCTTATATCAGAATACAAACACAATTTTGGGCATCACACTTGAAGAAAGATGCAGGCCTAGTGTAGGGAATCCAGAAGCTGGCAAAAGAATGATCAGGAATCTCTAAAATACAAGGAATTTTGGGAAGAAGTGAGGTAATTTAGAAGATTAAGAAGGAATACATCAGTCTTTTCAAGGAAAGACTATCTCAGAAAGGGTAGGATTTGTCTGTTCTTGGCAGAATCAGAGGCTTGAAGTGATGTCATAGAAGGGGAGGTTAGATTCAAAAAAGGTTTCATTTAAACCAATTAAACCCTGGAACAGATGGCCAAGTCAGAGTGGGGAGTACCTACCTGGTCTTTAAGAACAAGTAATATAGGAACCTGAAAATATAAAGGCAGGGTTGATCCTGCCTTAGGTCAGGGGTCCTTGTTGGTCTTACACTCCATGATTGTCCTTCAACAGCTTTTTCACCTTTGTTTCACTGCATTTCTTCCCTGGCCTCACCCCTTAAGTCTGTATTTATCTTTCAGCTCATTTCTAAAGCATTGGCCACCCTTGTACTCAAGAAATCATAGGGAATATAATAAGCTGGTGTCATAGTCCTACTCTTCATGTGCACTATTCTCTTCTTTCTCTTGTATTCTCCATTTATATTAGGGAATATGTACCACTCTGTGCATGCATGCATATGTGTACTCTTGAAACACAAGAAGTTCCCATTCTTAGACAACCTTAAGAAGTCACCAAAATAAATGTTGTGTAACACATGCTTTCTAATCAACTTGCATCAGTATTCCTCACAATGCCATTTCAGAGTTATGATGCAGCTGTGATTTTACAGTATACAGAGGTGATACATTTCTTTCTAAAAAAGAAGTCTGAGTAAATACCAGATAGCAACACTGACTTACATTATGTCATCAGTTTTAAAGAGGAAATGATCCCACGGATTAATGAGGAATTCTGCCTAGAAGTCAAAGGTATGATATAGTATTATATTATTAAACAAGACCTAGAGATGAACTAACTTACTTCAAACAGTACAGCTTTTAACAGGGAGAAGAGAAAAAGGGCAAAGCACTAAGAATCCATACTTATATCTGGTGTAACACCAATGAAGCCAACAGAATTCCTTGAAGTTCAGTGTGCCTCAACACGTCACATGACAAGTGTTGCTGGTCATCCTGTAAGCTACAAGGTATGATGGATTATAAAAGCAATGTCACTTTCCGTTCCTATTTAGGAAACTAAGAAATAAGATACTGCCATACGACTGTATCTGAGAAAATGTCTGTTTATTATTATGTGACAATTGACATATTGATTCACTAAAAAAATTTACAAATTCAAATATGAAGCCCTCTGGAATGAAGAAATCACAAAATTTCCCAGGAAATTTAATTTTTTTCTGTATTGTACATACCAAAGAGTGCAGTAAATAATACCAAACCAAGTTTTATCCACAATTTTCTTGAAAAGCAGTCAAGAATGAAATACTTTATTTTTTCAAAATCTGAAAACTAGATCATTCATCCATCTGATCATGTGAGATTTACTATATTAATCCACAGACTAGAGACAGGGATTCCCTTATCCTTAGCACTGACACCAAACACTATAGTGTTCCCAGACCCCCTTGAAGGTACATTTAAATAGATGGACATTAATAGATAATGACTGAGAACAGAGCACTTACATACCTTTTAAAAAATTAACAAACCTGATTTCCTTAGACATACGAGCAATTAAAAGAGATCACCAAGCATCTTTTCAGAAAATTAATCTAAAAATTTCTCATTCACAACCTGCTTCTGGCTGCACACTCCATGACAAGGGCCACTATTTACTTGTGATGACAAGGGGTCTCTACTCTGGCCAAAGCTGTCAGCAACTGACAACACTTCCCATTTAGCAGTTTCAGACACTCTGCTCAGTATCTTTAACCTAAGCTCTGCACTTCCAGAAGAACAAGACTTTTCCCAACAAACTGAGAAATGAACAGTCCCAGGGAAGGGTGACTAAAGGAGCTGTTAATTTCCCACTATTTCCAGAGCAGGTATGTGTCACCACATTTGCATCATACATCATTCATCCGCTGCGATGAAATGCAACCCTGCGCTTTAAAAAAAGACCTCTGTAACAGCGAGGATACTATATCTTTGTGAGAAATGTTTCACATATTTTCCATGGACACAAACTGCTCCTGCTTCTATTTAAATCCCCGTAGCTCTCCTCGGGGGACATTATTCACATCAGGAAGCTCATTCAGTAGGTGCTCAGCATACGGAGAGGAAAAGTCAGCATGGCAGCAGACAGCAACACGGCTCCTGAGGAAAAAACAAGCACTACTCCTGCAAAAAGGGCTGTCCACAAGATCCGAATGGCCAACCTAGTCTTCGGCTTGGCACAAGGCTGGCAGCAGTGGGCATCTGACCACCACACAAAGCAAGCTCAAGAGCCCTCTGGATGGGTCCCCCCTGCAGAAGACCCATCAGTTGAGCCTGTACAAGAAAGGTACTTGGAAAAATGGCCTAGTCCATCAGCCAAGAAGGACCAAGGAAAAGATGATGAAAAAACTTTAGCAAAGGAATCAGTGACAATAAGAGCTGCTGAAAAAAATTCAAGGGAATCAGATGAAGCCCTCAAAAAGTTCAACATTAAAAGCAAAGAAGTGACCAAAACAGTTGTAAGCAAAGCCTTTGAACGAGGAGGTGATGTTAGCCTCCTCAGTGAGAGATATGAGAAAAACACTGGTAGTTCAGAGATGACCACACTCAAAGAAGAATCAAGTGCTATCGACAAAATTCTTAATGGCACATTATCTCCAACCATAAGGAGAAAGTGTTCGAACGTTGTATCACAGCTGACCAAGGGCTGGAAAGAGATTGAACAAGAAGACAAAGAGAGGGCTAAGGAAGAACTGCTGCTTAAGTATCATAATGATAGCCTGGATGCAGCAGACAGTGGTTATGGGGAAGCAGAGGACAAACTCGAGCAAGAAGACAGTGACCGAGAGGTGACGGCTGTGAGGATTAAACGACCCGCACCATCTTTGTAAGTAAAACATCTTTATAACATCATCAGAAATGGTTGGCAGACACTAAGAGAGGTACAGATTTCCATGAGGAAGACGGGGGGCAGAGAGGGAAGTTAGGAAATGGCCAAAACTAAACTACTGAAGAAAATAATAATTAAAAAATAATCCAGGAAATCTTTCACATATCTCTCCTTGCTTAATTCATTAGTCAACAACATCTGACATAGTTGTGAGTTTTATGTGCTATATACACAATAGACATGGGAGTTTACATTTGGGAAATATTAATTATATGTAATTTTCACACTGGATTTACTGGTTCATCAAAATCACTACTTACTTCTTAAAACTTTGGTCCATATTTCAGAATAGTAATTTTTTACCAGTCAAAGCCCCACAACTATTCATTTATTTCAGCAAATGTTAAGTCTGAAGCAATATGCTTGACAAATATTTCCAAATATTTATTCATTATTTTGCTTTGTATAATTGTAAATATTCTCAGGAGCTATTTGAAAAGAATGCCCCAAAAAGATATTACTTTTAAGTACATCAAATTTAAAAGAACTGTAAATTTCACAGAAGCTGGGACCCCAAACACACATTAGAAAGCATCCAGACTGCCTCAATATCTCCAAGATTGATTTATTGATTATTGCGGTATACATTATAAATAATTAAAAAAAGAAAACAAACCAACCAAACTATCTGAATAATCGGTAAACTGTTTAAATGAAGGTCTTTCTTTGGATACGCTATCCTAACAGGCAGGGAACGGAAGCACATTCATCGAGTGTGTTGTGGAAGTAGTTGTTCCTGCATGCAGACATCCTTATGCCTGTAAATGGTGTGAAGAAAAACGAAAGGAGAAGCTGCTACTTACCCTTCAAAGTTATTAAAGTTTCTACTTAAAATTTTGAATTAAATAGAAAATTCATAGCATCAGATAGTTTTGAATAATCTTTCAGTAAAAGGCTTGTGCTTGAAGATTACTACACAACAGCAGGCACATCTTAAATTTGGAGCCCAGGTAGTAGAGTTCAGCCACAGCTATGCAGTCCTTGGGAAGTATCCCAGAAGAGCAGAGGAACAGCAGAAGCTGTTAGAAATCCTCCGGTTTCCTTTCCCAGAGAGCTCCAGCAGAAACACTTTTCCAGAAGACAGATACAAACAGTTGTGCTGTGGCCAGACATGCCAGTGGGCAGATGTCAAACTAATTCATCGCTCCTCTGTTGCTAAAAGATTAAAAGATCCATATGTCCTGTGCTACAAGATGGGAAACTGCAGGCAGCTGTTACAGCCACAACATGGTGTTTGCTTCATTTCTCTGGTTTACAAACTTTGTAATTCCCAAGAACAAACAGAAAGGAACATATGGTTAGGCCTGAACTGTTTTGGTAGAAACCCTCACACCTAGCTGTAAAGCTGTGATGAAGGCTGGTGCAGCCTCTGAGCCAGGGTGCACCGAGCCGTGGCCAAGGTGCAGCCCGTGCTGTCTCTGCTGCCTTTGGGCAGCTGGAGGCGTAATTTGACCCAAGGCAGAACTCATCTGCCTGAGCCTGCAGAGATCAGAGAGGCTGGCACCAGGACATGGTTTCCCACCAGGAGTCATTCCACGGTGGGGCCTGAGCCTCCACTATTTCTGCTCTGTGCCCATCACCCACAGGCATGCAACACGAGCTAAGCGCAAGGCAATCTGAGATGAGAAGGCTGGGTTTTCACCCACATAATTAGGCATGTAAAGAACAAACAAGACAGCAGGAATCGGAGAATCGAAGCCAGTGTGCTCATATCGCATCCTAATCGCTATTTAGGAAATGAAAAACTGAGACTAACACTGATTAAAATTCCAAAAGACTTTGCAATCCCTCAGCAGATAGGCTGTGCTGTTCCTGATGCTCAGGGTTTATACCTCACTACAATAAGCATTTACCATGACCAACATTAGACTTTGACTAACATAGTCATGGATTTCAACCCTATGGTACTTTCTAGGACTGCCGTCTGAACACTATTCAGGTTGGTGATAAGAATGATGCTTTGTTGTACAGTTAACTAGCAATCACGTACATAGAGCAAAGAATTACTAGCCAAACTGAAAAAATCCACCCCCCAGTAACCTAGAGCTTGAGAGCTGGTGGCTCTTGCTTTTGGGAAAGACCATGTGCATTGTCCTTTGACAGAAATTAGGACCTCAAGAGCAAAGATCCCACACATATTGCAGGAAAAGAGGATAAATCTGCAGCAGACCTAATCTGTAATAACCTCGATTAAAACAAATTGCTCACATTAAAAAGCTGTAGTAGAAAAAAAAAAAAACAGCTATCTTTCTGTTAAACTTTACAAACATTTTCTTTACATGTCTGATTTAGGTGCTGGAAAAAAGCAATTAGCCAGATTTACTGAGGTGCAAACAATTGAAATAATGCCCTCTATGTTACAGCTCTCTTTTCCACTGCAATCTGACACAATAGTAATTTTCTGCATTTACAGTGTTGTTATCAGGACTGTTTTTTTTAACTACCCATTTTTTTAAAATTTATTTTATAGCATCAGAATACATTATTTCGGCCTGCTACTTTTATAAACCTGTCAGTGGGGCTTAATCTTCTTCAAAAAGGCCATAAGTAAATGGTTGTTAAAGCAAATCTCCCATTTTCCTCTCCATATTCTAGGAAAAAAAAAAAAAAAAAAGCATCATTACCTTCATTTCAGGCTGCAATATTTCTCAGAGTAAACTTGCTTCATTAGCAGAAGGCGTATTAGCACCTACAGGCCTAGGAAATATTGTTTCATTCCATCTTTGGAGCCAAAGGGGTGAAGGAGTGATATGAAACTCAAAATATTAAAAAGGGATCCATACTTTTCCCTACAGAAAATTTTGTAAGGAATGCAGACATTTTTCTCCTTGAAGTTCAGCATTTATTTAGGGTCATCAATCTGGTTAATACAGTAACTTATTTATTTGCTACAGGTAAAGCACTTCTTAATAGTGAGTTAATGTTCACAATCTTCATTTGGATCCGCAATCCATTCTGTAGGTGCCGTGCAAACAGGAAAACAACACTTCTATGTGTATACAGTTTACTGTGTTAACTTGTCATTAAGCTACATTATAGGGAAAATTGCCCCTCAGTCATCAGAAATGGTTAAATCATAGAATCATAGAACAACCAGGTTGGAAGAGACCCATCGGATCATCGAGTCTAACCAAATTAGAAGGTGCATTTAAGAAAAAAAAAAAAGATAGCAAAAGTGAGTTTCCTTCCAAACCCACATGGGGCATAATAAAAGCAAAAAGATAAGATGGTGTTTTTCTTAACCACTGAGATGATTTGGATAAGAATGGTTATAATAGTATTCAGCTAGAAAAGAGAATTAAATATTTCAGTAGGAAAAGAAGAGAATACAACTTGCTTTGTACAACCAAACCCCATGCCCACAGTTTCTCTGGGCAATGAAGCCACAATACAGGGCGAGGGGCAAAGGATCACAGCTTTCCCTTTCTCTGTACGACAACAGTTTACATACAGGAGGATTTGGTTTATCACTGGGAAACAAAATTGCCTAGCTTCACCCCACTGGTATTTTAATGCTTTCCTGCCACCACCTACCTGTCGATCATTTACTTGCACAAAACCACAGGTATATATATATATATACACACTGTCTACGCCCAGGATGCTCCCCAGTCACACAACATAAGGTGAATTTACATGGCAACCCTATATGATTAATTCTTCTGATGCTTTTCACCATATTAATGGGGGAAGGTGTTTTGGAGCTTCTAAAATACAGCTTCTTGATATAGCTAAGCCAGGTTAATGGTAACTCCACAGCTAAAAGAATGGTCCTGCTCTCCTATTCCTCCTAACCCTGTCACTAAGTGTTTGCACTGCTTGATCTAGCACTACAGTGACACCAAGAATTGGCATCCTAATGCATGGACTTGAACCAGGCGCATCTCTACCATTCCGATTCTTTCAACAAGCTTAGTAGAAAAATAGAGGAATTTTCTGTGGGTTTTCAGTCCTCTGTACTGTTTTGCTAAGGGTATTTTGGCTCTTCAGCATTACTATTAATATTCAGATAGCATTACTGGGGAGTTTTCAAAACAGCCTTCTGGGGCATAAAAATATTAGAAAACAAATTACTTTGGCACAGTCACAGCACAACATACTCCCTAGCTGAGCTCTGTACAGACACAATGACAGGATGTGGACAGCACAGAGACTAGCTCAGACTATCTATAGCTCCTCCCCAACATGTGAGACTGGCCACTAGAGGAAAGAGTATCAACAATCTGTCTGCCTGGAGTCATCCAGCAATATGATGTTGCTACACGTGCGCACACACACAAGAAAAATCAGTAAGACCTCTGAAGGTCATCCTCCGACTTCTACACAGATCTCAGGAGGCCTAAGTTACTTTCATGCTTGCAACAGTCAACATTCAGCAAAAATGTGAATTTTGGACTTCAATACTTGCTCAGAACCATATTTCAAACATAAGAGCTACAGTCCTATATTAGATATTGGTTGTTGCTTTAAACATCAATATTTATTACAGGGGATGGATTTTTTATAGAAACTACTCTGCTTTTCAGCCAGGAAGTGCTAAGGATCCAGACCATACAGTTACAGTTACTGTCAACTCTAACATCTGGGCAGGCAGATTTCAGGCTCTGCTAGGCAGACAGAAATGGGGACCCGCATGACTGACCAGAGGTATAGAAAATGTAGGCAATCTGCAACATACTGTTCTGTTCCCCTACAGCATTAAGTCACTCTGGGCAAAACTTTTTAAAAATGGGCTCAAATCTAGGCCGGAGGGTGGTAACATAAGTAAGATCAAGCTGTGATCAAGGAATTTGCTTTTGAGTGCAAACTGGAACATGGACTAAAAGCCCCCAATTTAGAAGCAGTGAACTCATGCCACCTGGTGGTTAACATTTCTCTAGAAAAACATGGTAAGCAAGTTAATGGAAGAGATTAGTACTAGAACTGTGCAGTTAAATCACAAAATGCAAAACTCAGAAGGCACTTTTTTGTTTCTTCCAGCACAAGCAGGCCTAGCAAGACATACAGCCCTGTTAACAGCCTGAAGGACAGATGGCAAGAATGGGCTGATCAGCACATCCTAACACAGAAGCTGAATCCCTTCAGTGAGGAATTTGACCACGAGTTGGCCATGTCCACACGCCTGCACAAAGGAGATGAAGGCTACGGCCGCCCAAAGGACGGAACCAAAACCGCTGAAAGAGCCAAGAGAGCCGAAGCCCACATCCACCGGGAGATTAGAGACCTGTGCTTCATCATTGAATCAATGGCTAAACCACGGCCTGATGGCAAGATCCAGGTCACTTTTGGGGAACTCTTCGAGAGATATGTTCGCATTTCAGATAAGGTTGTTGGGATTCTCATGAGAGCCAGGAAACATGGGTTGGTGGACTTTGAGGGAGAAATGCTATGGCAAGGAAGGGATGATAATGTCATAATTACTTTATTAAAATAAGCACGCTACGAGAGAAACTTGTTTTGGAAAACCTTTCTCCACTTCTCCCTTGCTATTAGCATTAGCACATTTTGAATGCAAGATTCCCCCCCGTTCACCGACACAGAAGTTTTCTGAAGATGTATAACTACTGTGTGATAATGCAAGCATCCAAAGGGATTTTTCTCTGTACCGGGAGGGCTTGCAAAAACCTCACTTAATTACTCCATGAAAAATAACAGCAAAACCTATATTGATTATAAGCAGCTGAAGATAAAAACCCATAGCAATATAGGCAGTTAGAAATTACTTGTTCTTACATTCAAGATCTTCCCAACTACTTAAACTGGAATATAAAACATGTCAGGTGAGAAGTTGAATGGCAATATGAACTCAGACCAAGTTTCTTACGTGTGAGAGTGATGTTTTGTACGTATATCCAAATTAATTTATTTAAATACATGTAAAAATAGTTTTATTTAAACACAGACTCAAGGAGTCCACATTAGTTTCCTATAAAAACAGGATATGCAACAACTACTGCAGTATTATCTTAGAGCAACTAGTAATACAATTTTCTTTTACAAATCACATACAAACTAGGACAAAATCCTTTTTTAAAATGGGGTTTTATATTTAATATATTTATATAACTGATTTATAAGACAGTTTCATATTTAGAGTTATGAATGTTGGAGAGAAAACACACAGAATGTATTGCACAGTTTTTAATAGATAGCTACATAGAAAATACCTCCTATGCAATGTTATGCAATGTATCTGATTAACTCTGTAAATGCAGGGGGAAATAATACATACTATCATATAAAAATGTGAGGTACTTGTACTGCTGTGTATAGCAAAAAAAGTGACTACAATCAGCATCTTCTACTGAAACGTACTTCTGCAAGAAAAGATATAGACAGTGTTCATAACTGAAATCAACTAAAGGAAAATGGTGTTTCTCATTACACAGAAACACTGACCTAATTTTACAGCATTTGTCATCAAAATCATCCTGATGTCACTGAAATAATGTATTTCAGACTTAGTGATGCCAGGTAGATGCTAATGAGCTAATACCTCCAGGTCTTAAAACTGTATTATGCACAAATCTGAGACCTCAGTAAGGTCTACAGCACATACTGAATTATATAGATTACTGTATTACTGTTATAAAAACAGCTACCTTTAAAATGTGCTTCACGTGAAAAGCATTTGGTTTGGAGCAAGATGACTGGGCAACTGATATGTAAAATGAAAAAGAAATGTGTTTTTTCCCCGCAAATGATTCTTTCAAACTGAAAGAGCAAATATCTTCTTACAGAAGAAAAGTTCTACAAACATCTTGTCTCTGCGATAAAACAAGTATTGCTAACTTATTATGGGAGCACGAGCACTTCAGTTTGAAGCTCCAATGAACACAATCTTATGTTAGTGATACAAGAATTGATTACGATGTCTATTGTAAGTCTATGTAAATCGTTAATATTTTAGGCACAGTTACATGTTGTGAATCCAAGAAAAAAAAGATTTAAAGATAGATTCAGTAGAATTTATTTTATGTTTTCTTGATATCTCTCACTACTCAACCTGACCTGCAAAACAGACCTCTAAGAATAAAATGTACATATCAGAATGTTTACTTGCACATTCTTACCTTATTCTTTACATCTTTATATAACTACCTTCACAGTTTGTCTAAATTGTCTTAGAATTTTTTTTTTCTCAAAGGAATACATGAACCATAAATAAAGCCCTACGTGGATTATTTCTTGTGTTATTCTTCCCACACACTAGAGAAGAAATAAGTGTGCGTATTCTGTGAAGTAAAGCATCAATAATTTGTTTCAACCTCTAAGTATATTTGTCTGTTCACAGGCAGTTTAACTATTTCCCTACAAGAGCCTCCCTGTCCAAAACACCAAAACAAGATTTCGAAGTACATGAAAATGAAACAGTTCTTATACAAAACAACTGTATGAAGAATGCACACAAAAGGCATATAAGTGCTAAGTGAATTATGTATTTATATATTCAGTGACCTGAGACACTAGGAGCAATACCTCTGTGTTGAAACACTCAAAACTGTAGTAGATCTCCAAAAGATGCATTTCTGCATTATGCACATCTATGGCATGTACTAAGAGCTTGTGCTTTGATATGAAGTCTACACCATCAACTACTCAACCTTCAGGGAAATATCTGGAATTCAACTAGGCATGTACTGCTTAAGTAGGAATAAAAAACCCCGCCTTCCTGGCTTAGATCTTGAGGTCAATAAATTAGCCTGTAGAAACTGCAGAGCAAATTAAGTTTTCCTATTCCTTCTTCACTCTTCAATAGGAATATGGTAGTGCCTCTTCTACTTGCCGAGTATTACTTATTTCTACTGCTTCTAATGTAGAAATCGCTTCATGACATGAAGGCAGCAATTGTTGCCAGTGATTTTCACTCAAATAAGACCATTTCTCCCTTCCTATTGACAAAAAAGGCTGGGCCAGGTGGATCACAAGCAGATTTAGCTTGAGCTTTTTACTGCTCTTGCCTCATATGATGCAGGGAGGCAGACACTTGACTTGGACCAAATAAACTGTTAGCATTCTCAAATGCAGCCATTTTCCTTCAGGTTCATTAGGGCAAGTTAAAGCACTTTGGAGGCAATAGTAGCTCCTAAAATTAAGGCATACCTGCTCTAGAGGTAATGCTGATATTCACAGAAATTTCACCCATTTAAACATTTGCAAGCAACAGATTGACATTTGACTTTTCTGCAGGCTCCTGCATGCCCACTAGAAGTCATTGTGGACAAGACAGTTTTAACAGTTTCATATAATGCAGATACTAGTACTAGGGGCAAGAGGCTAGAAGAAAATAAGCAAGAGAACAAACTCCATAACTGAACTGTAATTCAATGACAGAGGAGATGGGGAAGTTTCCCATTTCATAGAATCATAGAATAACCACGTAGGAAGAGACCCACCGGATCGAGTCCAACCATTCCTATCAAACACTAATCCATGCCACTCAGGCACCTCATCCACCTGTGCCTTAAACACCTCCAGGGAAGGTGAATCAACCACCTCCCTGGGCAGCCTGTTCCAGTGCCCAATGACCCTTTCTGTGAAAAAAAATTTTCCTAATGTCCAGCCTAAACCTCCCCTGGCGGAGCTTGAGGCCATTCCCTCTTGTCCTGTCCCCTGTCCCTTGGGAGAAGAGGCCAGCTCCCTCCTCTCCACAACCTCCTTTCAGGTAGTTGTAGAGAGCAATGAGGTCTCCCCTCAGCCTCCTCTTCTCCAGGCCAAACAACCCCAGCTCTCTCAGCCGTTTCTCATAGAGCCTGTTCTCCAGACCCTTCACCAGCTTTGTAGCACTTGTCTGGACTCACTCCAGAGCCTCAACATCCTTCTTGTGGTGAGGGGCCCAGAACTGAACACAGGATTTAAGGAGTGGTCTCACCAGTGTTGAGTACAGAGGGAGAATAACCTCCCTGGACCTGCAGGTCACACTGTTTCTGATATAAGCCAGGATGCCACTGGCCTTCTTGGTAACTTGTAAACTCCATTTACCACCACACTCTGGGCCTGGCCATCCAACCAGTTTTCAACCCAGGAGAGTGTGTGCCTGTCCAGGCCAGAGGTTGACAGTTTCTGTACCAGAATGCTATAAGAAACTGTGCCAAAGGCTTTACTGAAGTCCAGGAAGACCACATCCACAGCCTTTACCTCATCCAGTAGCCGAGTCACTTTGTCAAAGGTGATCAGGTTAGTTTGGCAAGACCTGCCTTTTGTGAACCCATGTTGACCCGGTTCTTTTGCATGTGCTTCATGATAGCACTCAAGATCACCTGTTCCATGACTTTCCCTCGCACTGAGGTCAGACTGACTGGCCTGTAGTTCCCCGGATCCTCCCTGCGACCCTTCTTGTAGATGGGCACTACATCAGCCAGCCTCCAGTCCAGTGGAACCTCCCCAGTCATCCAGGACTGTTGGAAGATGACAGAAAAGGGTTTGGTCAATACATCCACCAGCTCCCTCAATACCCTTGGGTGAATCCCATACAGCCCCATAGACTTGTGGGTGTCTAGTTGGGCTAGCAAGGCTCTGACCACCTCTTCTTGGATCATGGTAGCCTCATTTTGCTCATTTTGTTCCTCGGTTTGTACACAGAGGGAACACCTTTCCTTACAATTAAAGACTGAGGCAAAGAAGGTATTAAGTACCTCAGCCTTTTCCTAATCCCCCGTCACTGTTGTTCCATCTGTGTCCAATAGGGACTGTATGGTCTCCCTAGTCTTTCTTTTATTATTTATATATTTATATATTTTTTTCTTTATGGAACACAGCACAGAGAACCGAACTTCTGCAACTCTTATTCAAAATTTCAGAAACAGAATGGACCAGCAACACTCTGCTTCTTGAATCTCAACATTCAATTTCTTATTGCATACTGTATACCAGATATATGTTCATTACAGTAACCATATATGACAAAAACAAATTTAGAGATTTACAGAAAGGAAATATTAGATCAGTTGACATTTGAAAGAAACAAGACTAGCCTTCAAGCTCACAAACCCCCTTTAAACCTCTTGGTGCCTTTAAATCCTTAATTACCTGTGTGACAAATAGAATCATGACCATAAATCACAAACCCGTAGTTCAGTGTTAGATAAATTCTTGTTGTCCAATGAAATGTCGAAACTTTATGATACAAAAAGAAGGCTTTTTCCACTTCTCAAAATATTTTGTGTCTAAGTAAAAAACAACATGTGGGATATAACTAGCTGTTTGTCTCATACTGTCCTCCGCTGTTTTCCTCTGATTAGGCAGTACCATGCAAAGTCTTCTAAAGTGAGAAATGTATTTACAGTTTTTGAGTAAGAAAAATACTAGTTATTGATATAATTTATGATGTATGGTGGTGTTTCAAATAGTTAAATGTCTTATAATTTTATTTCTTTTTTTACATAATATGTGTAAAAGATTTATTCTAGCAAAGCAGGTAGAGAAAATAAGTATGAATTCATCAAAAAACTGAACAAAAGTACTCCATAAACTAGCTAGTCTAACTCCCCTACTACATTGTAACTGTTACTTTCCTGTGAACCAGTGTGACCTCTCACAAACTTAAACATTCTGCTAAAATTCCATGTAGAAACCCCTTGACTAAAGCAGTCTTCATAGATTGTACTTAAGACCTACTTCCCATTTCTAACTTGCTTCCAAAATAAAACCATTAACCTTTCAAATAAAGAGTGAGCAACTTTTAATTGCTCTCACGGTAGCTTAGCACACCGTTTTCTTAAAATACGGTATTCTCCTCAAATTTTTTCTTTTAAACAGGTTTTGTTCTGATAAGCAAAATTCATTCTCCTATCTGAGGCTTGTGTTGCTCTTGCAAGGATTGTGTAGTTAGTCAAGAAAGCAGAGTTCCTTTCTTGGTATTGAAAAACTTGCCTTTTCATCTACAGCAACTGTGAGGTGCATTTTCCATATTCTATATGCAACTTTCAGGATTAAGTGACAGCACAGAATTTGTATCAGAAGAAGTAAGCTTGACTTTCACATATTTTTTTCAAGTCTTAAAACAGTTGCTGCAGTGGCTTGAAGAGAGTGGATATTTCACTGGACATGTATCCTACCCACTGGAAATCAGCTCCCTTCTCCATGGTGATAATTCCTGTACAGAGCTCGGCATCACAGCTAATTTTTAAAACAAGGGGAGGTTACAAAAATAAAAAGTAGCTGTAGTCAAAAGTATAATATTTGTGGTGAGATGTTCAATCAGCACTGATCACAGAACAAATATTGGCAAGGACTGTTGCCACAGCTACTTCAGCTGCTCTGTACATACTGCACCACTCCAACATCTCAACTAAAGTCACTCCTGCCACCACAGGGCACACAAAGCAGTTTAGCATTCAACAGCATGAGCATTGCTAGTAGTGTAACTACTAAAAAAGAAACTCAAAACTTGTCAGATAAGCGGGACAGCAGAGCTTAAACAGATCTGACAGTGGTGCTGTAGCCGAGAGAGAGAGAGTCTGGCTGAGCGAATGTTGTTCACTTCTTTTTGCTGTGGTATATACAGACCAAAGTGATCTTGCCGAAAGTCCCACTGCAGTATCATCACCATGTAACTCTATTTCATATTGCAGTAGCAGGTATACTTAAGGGGAGAGAGAGTTAAGGTTTGTTCCCTTAAATGAGTTCTGTGTTGCTGTGACAATAGTAAAAGACTGTGATGTCTTGCTCATTCACAAAGGAAGAAGATAAAAGTGAGATTTAAGATTCAAGTCTTGAATGAGGAATAGTGGAGAGTACTCAAATTAAGATTATTTTTTTAATTTGAAAATCAGTAGTAAATACTTTTACTCCTCTTCAAAAACAGAATTTTATGAAGACATGCTAACCCCCATACGCAGCATATGTAGGTGAGCAGGAAGATACAAGCACAAGCCATACGTGAGAAACTATGCCTATGTTCTTGTAGATTATACATAAGCAGTAATTAACTTAAATAGGATTCAGAGATAAAAGATGATCTGGTAAGAATCCCATGTATCCAAGCAAGACATCATTAGTCAATGAATACATCCAAGTACTTCACCACGAGAGACAGTCTTCTGCCACTGAACTCTCAAAATGTAGCTCATAAAGCCTTTAGAGTACGCTGAATTTCAACTGTTCACAATCACAGAAACAAACCTTGCAAGGAGGGATGGAAAGGTATTACACAGAAGAAAATTCATATTGAATCGAAGACAGGAGGTACATCAAGACAGTGGCTTTGATCTCATCTATACAATCTTTTATTTGTGCAATAGAGAAGTTAATTATACATTTGGTTAACAGAATTCAGGATCTTTCACTAACAGACACGCATTGCGCTCTGCAGATCCTTTGCACAGTCAAATCACTATATACTTCAAGTCAAATGTCTTGCTGTTCCTTATCTAATTTAGTATCTATACAAGTGTGATTGCTGTTGTACCACTTACTACACTGTTCATGATTTCCTCTTTTTTCCCCACGTGCTTTTCCAAGACTGGTCCAATACTCAGAGACATTCAGATACTGAAGATTTTTTGTGCTTTTCCATAATTCCTTGAAGTATAATAGTTTTAAATATATGTATAATATTCTTTGAAACACTTGAATTAATGGAATTTGTCAGCAGGGAAAAACCTGAGATGCCTTTTTTTTTTCCTTGAAAATGTCTGAAGACAGCATATTTCCCACTTCCCACTGGGCTTTAAAAAAACAAAAAAAAATCCCCAGAAGGATGAGCAAATGCATCCTAAACATTTGGTAAAGCTATTGTATGAACAGCAATAATCTGCATTTGTGGTTCTAAGTAAACTCCAACTTCTAAATAAACTCCAACTCAGATTTATTTTTAAATATATTTAGTTTTATTTGCTCTACATCACTGTGACCTTATAGTACTTAAAATCCATTACAGGATTTTTGTTGTTGTTGTTGTAATAATCAGTCTTAACTCCACAAAGACAATAATACTGCTGTGGAAGACCAAAGGGGAGAAAAGCCATTTCAATTTATTTACAGTTCCTTATTTTGTAAACATTTAGTCTACACACTGTACTAATTTCTAATGAGGATAAAGAGCTATACATAGAAACAGGAATCAAAGCCCTGTATTTCTATTAATATTCAGCATTAGCATATTATAGATGAAACGCCTGCCCTTTCTCATTACCATAGCAGTAAGCTGTCTTCAAGTAAGTTTTTACAACTTTCCAGAGATGTAAATATTTTGAAATAATATACGACTACATCTACTTAAGCCAACACCTTTGGCTTTTATTCCATTTCTAGAATAATTTAAAGTGCTATAAGCAACCCGTCAACCAACACTTTTCTATAATAACAAAACTACTTTAAACATTAATTTACAAGATAATATACAATGTTCATCTGAAAGAGCTGAAATTTCAGCACAAAGTCAGTCACTGTCACACTTAACAGCACTTTTTTGTTTGTTTTTTTTTGTTATTGTTTTTTTTTTTTTGCAGAACATAGAATAAAAGCTTTGAAACAAACAGTTTTGTTGAGCTGTTATTGCCACAATGGCTTATCAATTTTCCTACAAAAGTGGACAAGAGCTACTGAAACTGTATTCTAGCCTGTCATTTTTATTTTTTGAGGTCACATGACAGTAAGTTTGCATATTCCACAAGTCTACTGAATTACAATATTGTCTACCTATAGTACATTATCTCATTTTAATCAGAGCTGGTGCTAACTGTAAATTTACAACATAGACCCACTCAAACACATCACAACTATTTTTTTCTTTGGACAGGAATAAGCTATAATCTTGGGGTTGATGTGCTACACAGCTACAACAGTATAACAGTTTATATCTGACACTTTATACTGAAGAAAGATGCATCTGTTTCTGTACTTTTAATGCCCTACTATAGCTACAAATAGTTCACTGAGTTTGGCTTGCTTTAGCCTTTTGATTTTGTAGAACTATCACTTTCTTACATTCCCTTGCTATTTTATAAATCCTTGCCATGTAGCTCAATATTATCAGTATTTGTCCCAAACCTGCAGATCATTAACAGCATGTGCAAAACACTCTTTTTAATACAATCAGCATGCAGCTAGAACATGTATTAACTGACTTGTTTCTAAACATGAACAACAGACAAGACAAGTGGCACTGTTGACTTTGGGTATCTTCTAACTTCACCATATGTGTACTGGTATCTATAAGAAGGAATGCAATAGGCTTCTTGTCCATTGTGGCACCATATGAATTATCCAATCATTGGTCCAGAACAATCTCTGCAGTACTGCTGCCAAACACCCACACACAGCTTTCTTATATACGTTCACAGAGGGCAACTCCATTCATATATAATTTGAATACAAAAATAATAAACTATATCCAGTGAAGAAGCCCCCTTGGAGGATTGCAGAAAGGCGAGTGTGGGAAACCTGGGAGGCAACAGTAACAAGGATTAGAAAATTTTGTAGGCTGCAAGGCTCAAAGCAACAAATGTTTATTTTTAGTCCACATTTGTAAAAGTGTCTACAGCTTAGAAATAGGACAGGATATTACAGATGTGAAAGCATGAACAAAAGTCTGCTGAAAACTTAAAAAAAAAATAATGTAAAACGGTGCATTATATTGCTCGTAGGGATTTTTAAGCTGCACTGATTCATGTCAGGTTTGGGACAATACCCTGTAAAAATAGATAAAGATTCATTCAAAACCCCAGATTTCTATGTCTTGAATAATGAAGTCTTCTCGCTTAGAAAGTGTATGATTCCCAAATGTTTTACATGAATGACTTCTTCCATGGTAGAGATCACCATCGAGCCAAAGAGCAAACTCCCCTCTGCAAGACAGACAATGTATTAAAGCAAAAGACTGAGGGACTAAGCATTAAACTTAAACATAATTTTCAGATTTACATACTATAGATTCATGTCTCCACTCTGATTATACCAGGACTCACATGGAAGCAGAGCATGCAGGGCATCGTAATCATGCAGGGCTGAAGCCTGATGCCACACTATGCTGAAGACAAGCCTCTTGTTTAAGTTTCCTTAACAGAGCAAGCTAAACATCTGACATACTAAATCTTTCTTGCCAGCTAACTGTTGAGCCTTGAGCTATCAAACTGAAGTAAATTCACAATTTTCTTCTCAAAGATGTGCAGACATACACACAGAATGATAAAGAAATTTTAACTTACCCTCCTCCACCAAAAGCAAGGGAGTCCATGTCTCCTTTAATGAAGAACATGTTGTCTCCCGTCCATTTGAAAACCTAATAAAAAAACCCCAACAGACTGGTAAATTAAAATATCTGAACTTTTGGTTAGGGTGAAACGGAAACCAAACACCAGTGGAGACAGACTACAGGTGGCTAAAGGCCAATTTAATGAAGTCACTAAGTTTATGCCGAAAATTCAAGGAAAAAAAATATATAATACAATTTTTGTCTGTGTGTTTTGTGCTATTTAAAATAAGACTATTCCAAAGTAGGTCTTCTTTGAGCACTGGAACTTCTACACAATGACAAATACCAAAACAATTTACTTAGGTTGGACTACATGCCCATTTCAAAAATGTACTTTATGAATTTACAGACAGATACCTGGCAGAATTCCGAAAAAGTAGAAAACCTGACAAAACCAGTGAAGTTGAATACATTTTTCACTATGCAAACACTATGGATTTAGTGTGTGCTTACAGATTCTGTGGAAACACTAGTATGATGACATTTTTAGCCAACTCATAGAATTTTTCAGATATTTTACAGTTTGGCCTATTCAGTAAATATCTTAAAATATTGGACATGGAGATAGAAAAAGCACATAAAATTATTACTACTTACCTCAAAATCTGGAGAAAAAGTGAACAGAAAGGTCTCTCCAGTGCCATAAAAGCCATCACTCACTTTAAATGGTTCAGATGCTAGTGCACCAAAAACCTGCGAGTAAAAATATGCAAGATAAAATACTTAAAAACCTACAACGCATCTGAGAATCTCTAATGCTACCAACTGATAAACAAATCTCAGAACCACAGAACCTGTTAGGTTTAAAAAGACCTTTAACATCATGAAGTCCAACTGTAAATTTAACACTGTCAAGTTCACCACTAAACAGTGTCCTTGTAACTGTAAACACTGCCAGATGTGGAATTTACTACAGGATAAGCCTCAAATGGTATCTCCATTCCAAGAGCATTGATTGAGATATGATATGATATGATGCTTCCTGGTATAATAAAAAAGAAAAAAAAAGGTAAGAGGATTCTTTCTCAATAAGAAGCAAATATAGTAAATAACCCAAAGGGCTGGGGGGATAAAAAAAATCAACTCAGGAAATTCTCAAAAACAATGGACCTATTTTTAAAACTTCAGATCAAGAAGTTCTGCTCCTTCATGCCTTCCTCGTCTTCTACTTCAACTAAGCTATTTTCAGCAAATTCCTAGCTGTAACAGAGTTATTTTTCACGTAATTTATTCATTCCAATTTGAACAGTATAAGTACTGGTTAGCCTGTCTAACAACAGAGATGCTTTTTATCTATGACTTTGCAGGGTAGTAGAACAGTTTATAGTATTCAGAAGTAAGAACATTTACAGTAGTAAAAAGGTTCTAAGGACTTATTGTCAGACTTAATATCTGATTAAAGTAATATCAATTTTTCACAGACTAGACAAAACAAAACCTGGATTAATTATGCAAAAATCAACTATACCCTAAGAAGAACAACCTTCCCCAAATCAGAATTATTGTTATTAGTAGGAACATTGCCTCAACATCTGCAAGAACAGAGTATATGTAAGTACCAAGTACTCCACAAGCACCCTCTCAATTACCAGTATGAGAAACAAAAAACCCAAAACATTTCTGTGGTTTTGTTAACATTGAACAGTGAGTTTGAAAAACATGGGACTTATGAAAGCAAGACATTAAAGCATCCTGATAATGCATATCAGACTGTGTCTCAAAGTAACAGATCAATCACATCAATAGCAGATCTTCTGAAATCTTGCTGAATTCAAGAACTAATCTCCTGCAATAAATTTTCAATAATTTTGGAAAAAAAAAATTATGCACAACAGCAAACAAAATGAATTTGATGCATGTAGTACTGCACATTTTAGAAGTCACAGTTGAGACTTCATTGTTATAGAGCAGAAGACAAATATAACTTATATACTGAACATACTTAAAGTCATAATGTACAGAAGCTTCCTTAAGAACAAAATATTATTACACTGACAGGTAAACACTGTCCCTTTGCTTAAGTGAAGAGAATTACCTTTGAGCATGTGTGACAACTAAAACTGATTCACTGGAGGAACTTTTAAACTTGCTTGGCAAGAAAATCTAAGTATCACTGTCAGCTAAAAGTGCTCGCTTTTCAAAGGCCCCATCAGTTTCAGATGCACTGCTTAACAGTAAATTCAGTCTAAAAGCTTGAAGTTCCATGATGTGAAGTGCAAGTTTCTGTACATTGGTTTTAATGCAAGCTCACCAGAAAACCAGCCCAAACCTTTAGAATTTTTTTTTTAACTCCAGAGACAATTATATCATTCAATATACAGGATCAAACACCAGCAAGACATTATCTCTCTTATCCCACAGTCAAAATTACAGCAACAGGCTTAAGAGAGAAAGAAACTACTGTTTTATGTCAGTTATTCCTTGCTTTCTGGGGAAATCAGACCACCATGAAGGAATTATTTAAAGAAGAAATGTTTGTTTTTCTGTTAAATTTCCAAAAGCTTTTTTTTTGTTTTGCTTTTTTAATTCTTTTGTGTGTGGGACTGCAGTGTTTTTAAGATCCACAGCTTTTAATACTTTTTTTAGCTTATTATTAGTTAGATGGCCTCACAGATAAAAGAAAGTTCGAGTGAGAGTTGACCAAATACTATAACCTAACCCAGGATTTGGGCACAGAACATTAAATGATCGTACAAAGAGCAGCAAGAATAGTACAAAGAAAGAGAACAGAAAAGTCCATCTCAATTCTGGCATGATGGCTGAAGAAATGCTTATTTGAACAACAATATAGGGTTATAGGGAAGAGGGAGTGGGAAGAAGAAAACAAAATTAGGAATTAAGTAGATCTGCACATTGTTATTTAAATTTGTGGAAAACCAGCTGGCTGAAACACAATCCACACTCCTTTTGCAAGTCTTTGCAGCGCTAGACTAGTCTTTGCAGCACTAGACTAAGCATTCTCTTCCCTGGCAATTTGTGAAGAACTCAAAATTTACATTACAGGCAAGACAGTTAATTTAAACCTTAAAGGAAGCCACAGTTCTAAGAGAAGCAATATCTGTTCTGTTAGAATGAATACCAATTCTAAAACCTGTTTTTTTTTTTAAAAAGTTTATGTTGAAATGTTTTAAGTGAGAAGATTTCACAAAGTGATTCAGACTAGATAATCACTTGTTAGACTGATAGCAGTCAATCATTCTAAGCTGGTACTTTGGGTATTGCTGAAAAGTCCCTGTAAATAAAGGTTGGGAGGAGGATTCTTCTACGCATGCTTTAGTAAACTTTGGTTAAAGTTTTTAATCATAGATTTCTTGGGCACCTTAATTAGAAGATCTCCAAGAACTGAAGCAGGCAATTTAGGGGGTTTCAGATTCCAACTTTCACCTAGAAAATGCTCAGCTTTAACGAATCATACATATCATGAAAAGCTACACTTGCTTTTTACTCAACTTATTGTCAACATCAGATAAAGGCTGCTTTCATAAACATGGACAACAAAGAGTAGAGTCTCAGAGAAAATAACCCAGGAAATAAAAATGAATTGTAGTTTTATGGGAAAGTACATCAACCACAGATAGGACAAAACCATAAAAACATAAAGTGGGAAGAACGAGGGATGCCAAAAAGGACTAAGGAAGTATGCTCAGCACAAGGCACAAGAAACTTTCTGGTCATAATTCTGTCACTCTTCAAAAGGGCTGAGTCTCATTTGAAATCTTCTCTTAACTAGACAGCTTAGAAAGCAGGGAATGATCTCCTGCATAAAATACGAAAACGCTTGGTCTGCCTTGAAACACACTATTTTTATCTTAGCATATTGCTAGGAACTTTTTCCAGATACGCACTCTTACAAAAAAGTACTCTAGATTCTTTTTCAGTCATGGAAAGCAGTTTTATAGGACTACCTGCATGGAAGTAAAAAAATATTAAAGATTAATTAAACTATTTCAAAAAAATTATAGCTTTTTTAAAGAATGGAATACACCAATAATGTATCATGAAAGGGCACAGCAGGCTACCATTATTTTATTTTTCATGACTGCAGATCCTTGCATCAAGAGGACAAAGACTCTACACTGAATTTTCATAGGTTCTGGATGGAAAGATGAGTGTGAAATTAAATTTTATGCTGTGAAATGCAAAGATGTTTCTTATTAGTAGCTACGAGACAGAACTACTGGAAAACATTGCTCTCACGATACTGGACTGAGCATGAAAAGCTTGTCTGAACTTTTCCTTCTGTTGCATATATTGCTCACTGAATACACACAAATTTCACTCAGTCTTGTGTGGAACCTAGGTAAGATCTGGTATACACTTTGAAAGACAAGTTCAGTAGGCACTTGCCCTAGAAGCCCAAAGCAAACTTTCATAGGTATTTGTGACCATTGGCCTGTAAGTGGAGATCTGTCATTGTTTCTTTCACAAAAAAATTGACCATGCCTATGAATCTCCTGATTTGGCTGGGCAACTATGATGCTGTTTGAAAATGACAGATGAGATATTCATATATGGAAAGTAATCTGAATACTTTCAGCAAAAGAACTACATGGTGGTGGCGAGACATTCCTATCAGGAAAAGGACCTTTGCTTTCCAGGCCAGATAATCAGGTACTAGGAAGCAGGTATCTTTCAAATTAATCTGGAGAAGCAGGTAGGGAAATCAGAGAACGGAAGTTACCAAAGTACATTTGAAGAGGTTGATGGCTCTATTGAGACATCAAAGTCTAATGAATAATAATCTTCGAGATTAAAAAGTAAATTAAAAAAAAAGACTCCTTTTAAAGAACTTCTGTGAAAGAGTGCTCTACTAGCAGAGATTTAGAAACGATTTTTCTTTTTTAAAGGTCCTCTGAGGCAGGAAACAAAAGGAAAAACAAGTTGTGACTTGACTTAAAAAAACATACCCTTAATTTATAGTTTTCAGACGCTCTGAATTATATGAAGTGATATAAATCCATGCTTTCTGAAAATAAAAAACACCTGTCCCACTTTGGTAACCACTAAGTGAAGTACATGCTGTAGATTTTGCAGTGCTTCTGTCAGTTCTTCACAAGAGCAGTAACTTGATTCCACAAGAGAGAATAGAAGTTTCATAAAGAGAATCAAAATCTTATGCTGCCTGTAATGTTAGAATACTTGAGAGAGGATGTTTGCTATTCAAATTGTGAGATATGATTCACTTTCTGGAATTCATAGACTAGTCAAAGGACACTAAAGCACAACTATAGAGACTCAAGGGAAAACTCATTATGCAGCCAGGATCCTACAGCTCTTGAATGGAAGAATGCTGCTCGCTGCAGCCACAGAATGTACCAAAAAGCACTGGCCACAGCTGGTAACGACTCTCCAACTCAGCAAGAACTTCCAGCATCAGACAGTTTTAGAGATCAAACTTCACCTACTTTAAATAAAAAGGAATATGAATAGTAAATTCATTAATTGGACATTACACAACTCATGCATTGTGACAACGAATTTATATCATTGAAGTACTGCCTAGAAATGTATGTCAGAGGACTGCTTGACAGTGAAACATATTTTTAAAAGTCTCTAAGTAACTACCAAAGGGGAAAACAGTTTGAGGTACACAGGTATTTCCCATGATGGTCTGAATGTCAGCTATTCCTTTACAATCTTCAAACTTTTTTACTGATAAGCTCCGTACCTGCCCATCACTGTCCTTGATGACCAACAGCACAGGTGTGTCTAATCCCATCATAGTTCGATACAAAGTCTTCAAGCTCATGCCATGCTTTGCAGTACTGTAGACAAGAGTCCATGGATATCCAATGGTCCGTGGTGGAAGAGACTTTGTGAGCTGTTAACAAGACAACAACCTTCTATTTAATACATTTATTACTGTTTTTAAGAATATATTATATAAAAATGAAAGCTCATTATGTTCTTCTGAACTACTACAGGTGATCCTAAAAGCTTCAGACCAACCCTGAAGTTTCACATATGTATTTTCTACCCTTGGTCCCTCAAACAGTACCAGTGACCTGCAGGAGAAAAACAATTTACCAAATGAAGAACATGTGTTTGGCAAGGTCTTTAAATGGTTTATCTAAAGACAGTAAAACCATTTAAGTAATTTTTGCTTAAAATGCTATTCTGCATAAAATACGTACTGGGGTCCTAGATCACTCAAGTCAACAAGTAACAAAGCTGAAGGGTAAAGGAGGCTCACTCTCCTGTTCCTGTGCCTTTGAATGCAACTGGCTTTGACTGAAATCTTCAATAAACATATTCAATGAGGTGACTTTGGAACTGACAGCAAGAACTGTAGTAAAACCCAAGCTGATTTCAAGGAAGAATGAATGAAGGACAAAGACACAGACCAATGTTGTCATGGTGCATGGGAAGTTTTGGTTAGAGAAAAGATAAAAAATAGGGAACATTTAAGAACAAGACAATTCATTGAAAAGGCATTTAATATCACACAAGGTCTTCCTTGTGGTGTATTTTACGCTATGGTCATCACATTTGTAATACATCGATGTACGATACTAAAATCCAACATAAATTGATTAATACCTTTTCAATTTGTTCTGGTTGTAGTAATTCACTGGGATCGCTAAGATTTGGCCGGAATGCTTCAGGCTCCAGGTCTGTTTTGATATTTGCTGCCTGTTTTGAATTGGTATCTTCTCTTGTTGTTATCTACAAAAGGAACAAGAAGAAAATAAATATTTGTGATTTAATTAGCATGGGAAGATAAAACTTTGCAGGCTTAAAATCATGCACCTCCTCATTTACAGTTATGCGACTCCTTCAATAGTTACGAAATCCATTAGATTTAATCTGACCAGGACTTCCACTGCTTGTAATAGCAAGCCAGTACTCAAGTATATACTAACAATAAATCACACAGACACCTAACTTGGAAGAAAGTTATGGTTTTATGTTAAAAACCTTCAAAAAAACCAGAGTCCTCATACATAGCTAAAGGACTCCAAATGCTTTTCAGAGGCCAGCTCACACAACACTTGCATTTTGATGATAACATAGCATTTACATTAAGTGTAACTAAAAAACCTAGACAGAAACGGAACTGACACTTCAACATGGGCATTTCTCAGTAGTTTTTGAATGAATACTCTTTTAGACTACTTGTGAAAGTTTGCAGATATGCAGTAGACAAAACGGGAAGACTCCTACCAAGAATTTTAAGCAAAGCATCTGAGTGGAGCACTAGGAATACTGCTGCTCCATAAGGTGATCTGCTGGAGCACTTACAGGAATCGAAGAAAGAATTGAGAGGGAGGGGAAGAGAAAGCAGCAGTAATACTTAAGCTGCATAGTGAGCTTTGGGGTCTGGGTAAAGATACCCCATGCATGAAGATCCTGTAGCAGTTTTAACAAACTGCCCCATACATCTATCCTATTGAATTGTTGTAGATCACCATTCAATGGAGGTGACAGAAGGCCACAAAACTCATCAGATATAGTTCACAACAGATTCTTACTCCAGTCCACATTCATTGGCACCTTGAAGCTCAAGTGCCACATATTGAAAACTAGACTAGATGACACCCAAACAGGTTTCCTTCTATAAATCTTGCTGCAGGGGTAGTTAAAACTTGCTGTGGCAATAGTGAAATCTGACAGAGGGGTAGGACAAAGTGAAGGAAGTTAGTAACTTAAGCCATTGTAGCAAGATTTATTAAAATGTTGAGAAATTTGCTAAAGAAAAAAAAAATAACAGTAAGTGCATATGAATAATTTATCAGCCTAAATCAAGTTTCAGTGACAGTCATACTGTCCAAATTTAAAGCCTGAATACTGAAAATTTCAAGAAAATATCCGCTAAAATCACCTGCCAACTCCACTATAATAACCAGTGTTTACCACATAGCTCATATCCTATACATACAGGACACCGCTACACCACTTCACATATCATTGCAATAAACTTTGACAGGTCATTGCAAAAAGAGATTTCTTAAAGGACAAGCCAAATTCAAGGCAAAAATATATACACAGATAAGACTACTTAAAGACAGCCATCTGAGCTGGGGCAAAAAAAAGGAGTTAACTTTCTTCTACCTCAAAAGATATGAAAAATTTACCATCAAGAACTTCTGTTACTTAAAAATAGGCTTATAAAATCAAAGCATCAAAGTATATTTCATATGATAACTTAATTACAACTGATTCTTAAGTCAAGAAAAGGTGTACTTAAAGGAAGTATCAAATAAGCAAAATGATAGAGTTTTCACTTTTTCAAAGGAAGGAAACAAGTATTTATAATGCAAACTATGCTCATTTCCACATCACAACAAAAAAAAAGCATATGTATTTATCCAAACAGTTTCACATAAAAAAGATGGCCTATGGACTGCATTAGAGAGTGCTACCTATAAAATGTCATTTGATAATCCAACTTTTTTCCACCTTAAATGTCTTTTATCCATCACATACGACTGCTTCAACTCCATAAAAGTTTGGCATTGTTCAAGTGCACAGCAGAAAGCTTATTCCCTTCGTTATCCTTCAACTTTGATTAAAATGAACCAAGCCAAACATGAATCATTTGAATTCAAGTGATGATGGTGCAGTTTTGGAGTTTATTAGGGTTTTTTGTTGGTTGGACATTTTGCCTTTTAAAAATTATATTTTTACAGTAGAACAACTTTTCCTCTAGGAAGAACACGACTTTGTAGAAATGAACAAGGATGTGTCTGTTCAAAGGTATCATTTCAGAGAATGCAGTGTAGTTTCAAAACTTTCAAATTTATTTCCCACTAAACTTTGAAAGAACAGACTGACTTGTAGTCAGATTCCAGGGGCTTCTGAGGTCAGTGACTGCCATGCAGTCTACTTCACAAACTGAAACTCAAATGTCCTCAAAGCAGAGTTTATAGGCTCCAGACAGTAATACCAGGCTGATTTTGCAAGTCAGCCTAGACTTGAGTCTGGACATTCCAGGTGACATTTGAAGAGCTCTTACACTTATGGGATATTAATACAAGGATTCTCCACCACCATCTGCCAGAAAGAGAATTGTTTTGTTCTCAAGTGGGAATGAAAGGGTTTTTTTTTTTTGTAAAATCTCAATTTTTCCCATGAAGTAGAACTGCAGCTTTTGGGGTCATGCTCATTATTGATTTCTGTAATCATACTACTTATAAAGTATTTTAAAGAAATTAATTATCGATTATTAAATGGAAATAAGAGATAAATTTTTTCTTCTGTGTAATTGCATAACAGGTGAAAAAAAGCCAAGATCAAAAATAAAAAAAAAAAAAAAAGAACTGAACCTTTTTAGAGTTTCAGCAGCCAATTACTATAGCAAAACAAACACTCAATGCTTCTAAGGAGTTCTAACCTATGCTTCCATCAGTCACTCACATATAATATGCACAGCAGCTAAAAATGTTAAAACTGTTGAAGAATTAAGAAACACCTAAAAAGAATGCAAATGTTGTTTTAAGTCCGTATCAGTAAACCATCAAAAATCTGAACTAAAGTAGTGTTTTCAAAGCATTACTTTTCTAAGAGACAGTTCCATTACCAGCTCCATGTGCATGATCTTTGCTGTGCTGAAACTGCCTCAGTTACCTGCTTGCATAACAGGAGAAATACTTACCTATTCCACAAAAGTTGCGAAGCCTCAAACTTGCCGAGTACTGTGAGACTCTTAATGAGATCCCTATATATAATCGAACACCCATGCAATAAGGTTCAAGATTCTTCATCTGGTTTGCATTCTTTTTAGGAAAGCCTTTATCTAACACAACACACCAGTCTAAGGTGGAAGTTAAAACACATCACTCCGAGTCAAGCAGTACTGAGAATAAATTTTCAAATTCTGTCAGAAAATTCCCATTTGAAAAAGTTGGAATTAATAATTCCATCAAAATTACTCGTTCCATCATAACATTGTACAATTAAATACATCCAAACCACAGGAATTTTCTGCTAGATCCTTGTAGTGTTGTAGACAAGACAAACCCATGGGGCGTGGGACTTGCCCTGATCAAAGACACTACAAAGAAAGATTTATTTTAGTATCTGGAGATGGGGTTTAAACTACTGAAGAGGGCACCTGGAGACGTCTGCAGAGTGTGCGCAGTTCTTCGCTATTTAGAGCATCGATCCTGCGGTGATACTCAGCCACTGACACTACCTGAATATGGAGACAGGAAGACAATAATTCCACTGACAGTTGAAGAAAAGGTAAGAAAAAAAAATGTGGAGGAGAGTAATGAAGGGAAAATGTGCAATGATAACAAACGAACAAGAAGTGGTAAAAGATGTTTGTTTCTGAAAGGACAAGAACCTTGTCCTTTCTCCTGTATGTATGTATGTAATCTTAGACGTATGAGTAGACACAGCAAAATTACAAATTAAACACTAATGGCACTAGCAGTCAGATACATCTCACTATTCTACAATGAATATAGAGCCAATACAGGAATGTATAAAGTTATCAGTATCAAGTTGCTAAATTAGACGTCAATCCGAGTTGCATGCCTTAACGCAAACTCTTCAGCTCAAAGCCCTCTCAAACACTATTTACACACATATTAATGAAGCCTGTGAGCCTGGTTTGCCTTTCCAGATGAAGACTAGAAGCAAGCCACAGGTTCCCCAATATGTTCCCACTCTTCTATCTGGCAGTGATGATAAATTTAAAGACAATGTAGCAGGACTAAGGTTTAGTAACACCCAAATACTACCTCACAGTATCTTTATCCTCGACTTTGTATTCGCCTCCAATGCTTCAGGAGCTGCTCATCTGTCAACACACCTCCACTTTGGCAGGAGGGGTACAGCCAAAAAGCCTACAGTTAGAAAGCTCCAGAACATGCTGCTTTGGTGCAATAAGCTGGTTAAAGGACTACAACAGTCATTTTGATGTAACTACAGCACATAATGTGATTTTGAGAACAACTCAAAATCATCATTTGTATGAAGGCATCTTAAAACAGCTGGTGGAGAGATTAAATGGATGTCCCATGTGGTAAGAGCATATTAAAAATTTCTAGAGCCTACCACAGTGCAAAGGAAGATAACCACAAGTCCAGCAGCTCCCCATCTACCTGTCCCTACTACAAGGAGTTTGGCCAGATACTCGCCACTGTCCTGAGTACAGAGCCCACAGTCATGCATGACTGGCTCTTGAGCAGTGATGGTTCACTTTACCCCATGCAGCTGCAAGGCAAGGAAAAAGGAATACTTGTGACATCCAGTTTTATTACTGAGTAATCAGTAATTACTATCACTCAATTTATTTCCACCATTTTCTACTGTTTTTTTACAAAAATATCAAGAAAATTGTGGCAAATTGTATTTGTTTGTACATTCTCAGAGTAAAGTAGTTATATGCAAAGCTTTAGAAATATTCCACTAATGCATACAAGTGCTAGTGTAGTCTTATCCTTTTATTTACTATGACAGTTCATTGAAAATGAAATTTTTCATACCGGCAACTTATGAATATAATCCTGAAAAGCCTTGTTGCTTCTTTAAGCTCAGCCTCTATCACAAAAGGCAGTATTTAACTTACAATGGGCCATAAATGTGTGGTTACACAAGGAGACTCTTGGGGTAGGGGAGTGGAGAAACAAAACAAAAAACCCAAAAAAACCTCTCAAGAAAACCAAACCCCAAACAATAAAACACTCACTATCCCCAACATCTTTATATACAGTTCCGGTTTCACATACTAGAATGTAGACAATTTTTTAGGTAATGCCAACTTGATTTTGACCTGTCAAACATATACTTTATCACCACCCCGTACCTAGGAACTGCTGTGATCAACATGCTATGATCTGACACACCATTTCACATGCCATGGCAGTGCCTGCATCCTCACAATACTATGCACAGGGTATTTAGATAAATTTCTCAGCATGGAGAAGCATTAGTACTTATTTAAATTTCTATACAATAACAGCTCCTTGGCATCCCAAACCTGCTGCACACCCTCAACATTACATCTTCATGCTTGTGTGGTGAACAAAAGCCAGCATAGTGGCAGACCACGGTATGTAATGACAAACATCATAAACAGCATATCAAAGAATGTCAAACTGCCAACAGGAAAATTAAGAACAAGGAATCCAACCTCTCAAACCCTGTGCTCATTTTAAATATACAGTCCATTCTAAACTATGTGAGTAAAACAGAAGACAGACTCTCAAAATTATTAACTCATCACTGAACCAGGGTTTAAATAAGTACGTTAAGATATCTCAGCTGTTCAGTTGCCATACTTGACCTTCTATAAAATGCTCACATTTTAGGTCAACATACTACTTTTGCCTTGCAGTGGATACAATTACGTATTTCATGACCCTGGAGTTCATTTAATCATGAAGTCATGTATGTCTAAGCCTACTGACAACAACCTTCTACAACTTCATTCAGGAACCAATTGAGATGTATCCTAAGAACATCCAGCATTCTGCAGAGGTTGAGAAGGCTGTTTTGAAATGTTAGCAGTGTCACTAGACCCAAATTTATTCTGTTCTATAAAATGGATTAATTCATAACCCATTTATACTATTTCCACTTCCATCAAGATCTCTTCATCGTCCTTCCCTGTAGTTATATTAATCCTCTCTTCTCTTCCAAGGTAATGAACCAATTATTTTTTCCCCACAGCCCCTACATCAGCTGCCTGTTCTCCTGATCATTCCAGAAGCTACTTTCTACCTTGTTCCACTTTGAATTTTCATTTTTAAACACTCAATTTCATTAGTTTTTCACACAGCATTACAAATAAATGGAAGGCAAGGCCTTTAATTCATGAAACCCAAACATAGTTTTGTATGTATCATACTGGACTGTGGTTTTCAATACAAAACATTTCTTTGTAATAAAATTGCTTTGTTTTTTGGCAAGCAGCAGTGGATGCCATTTATCAGTATTACAGCAAGGCTTTTGATTCTATCCTATAGTAAACTTGTAATCAATCAGTTACATATCAAGTACATGAAGAACAAGGCTGCAAAACTGTCTGGCCCACTAGGCTCAAAGGGTTGATGTCATAAATGGTTAAGGACTGCAACAGGCTTCCCAGGGAGGTTGCAGAATTTCTACTCTTGGAGGATTTCAGAGTTTGACTGAGCAAGTTCCTGAGCCAATCTGGACAAGTTGTCACACTTAAGTCCTTAAGCTATAGGACAAGACTTTCCAAATTCCAATATAGTCCATGTTCTTATATAGAAATTGCCAAACCACACTAAATTGTAGCAATCTATATATTCTGCTGAAGATGAAAGCGCAGGTCTATCTGAGTTTGCTATGTGCTTTACTTAGTGCACTCCTTTCACTTAGTCATATTAGCACCCAGTTTTCTTGATACCCAAAGCTATGTTTCTGAGAAATCAGGAAGAGTTCCTGAAGGACCTCCTGCCCTCTCTGTAGTTACTTCCTGCTTCAAAAAGAATGCAGGACGAGGGAAGAACAGTTAAACCTCTTATGGTTCATCTGTGTGCTGGCTGCAATAAACCAAAACAAACAGTGTATAGCCAGATTATTAGCATGCTTCAGGGCAAAAGGGATTCTTAGGGACTTAGAATAGTCTACCATAGGACAATTCCAAGGGCTAACGAAGTCTGAAATTATATGGGATGAGTCTTGTGACTCTTGTAGCATGAATACCTTTTAGGCTGACTCCATACCACATGTATTGGAGTGGCTGAAACAATTGTTTGGAAAGGACCTTAAAGACCTTCTCATTCCAAAGCCCCTGCCGTGGGCAAAGACACCTTCCACTGCATCAGGTCACTCAAAGCCTCATCCAACCTGGCCTCCAACTCCTCCAGGGATAAGGCTTTGACTTCTCTGGGCAACCTGTTCCAGTGTTTCATCACCCTCACAGTAAAAAACTTCTTCCTAATATCTAATCTGATTCCAACCTTGTTCAGCTTCAAACCATTATAATTGGTTATATTATATATTATAATTCAGTTTTAATATTTAATGCTGTAAGTCAAACTGAGGGTTTGCACACTACTGATTCAACCAATCAAGAGGCTTAGGATTCTCCTTTCGCAGAAACCCATGTTTCTAAAGCTTGCTTTTCTGGAAGTACCTCAGAGTACGTTACTCTTGCAAGTTGTGCTGGCACATGCAGTGAGCAAAATACAAATAAAAATTCCTAATATTGAATGCTTTGTCCTTCAGCAATGCACATGAGAAAGCATGTAAAACTGTTTGAACGTCCACAAAGGAGTGTCATGCAGATGTAACACATCAACCCTTTCAGCCACTGGTCATATCAACCTGCTATACACAGCTGTAAATATGGAAACTGCTTACACCAGTTAGACATTCCCCTGGCAGTTTAATAAAGCCATAAGTGACCAGCACAATCCATGTCTGCTAACAGGGCATTGCAACTGCTGCCTTCAAACCAAGTACAGCTAAACTTTAAGGGTTAACAAGTAGCTGAAACCCTCTCCTTAGAGAAATTGTCTAAGTTATTCTCTTCAACGTAAGTTATCTATATCATCATCACTATCTGTGAACTAATAAACAAATACTAAGGAAGTTGAATAATTTTACTTTGGTTCTTATCGTGAACATTATTTCTTGAGAGTCAAAGTGTCACCTTTAAATTTCTAGAATAAAAAAATAAATGCCAATGTATTTCTATGAGTCTACAAAGTTACTGGAAAATATCAGTCCATATTTAATTAGTCAGTAAATGAGGAGGGGGAGGATGGGATTCAACACTTTCTAAAGTCTTTATCTGTCAATGAAAATAAAATGTACATTTGTGAACTGAATGCTGTTATGAGTATTTTAAGAGAAAACACTATTTTTTAGACAAATTCAGTTTCCTCAGAAAATGTTAAGACACTACTTGAGAAAAAGCAATAATGAAGGAGTCTTCTCCATCACAAATATGAATGTTTGGGACATAGCTACATTACAATAATGCATCAATACGTGGAGTTGCCCACATCAGAAAGAGTTAAAAGGTATCATTCTGGGAGGGGGAAGGGGGAAGATTAACTTTATATTTTACTGAGGGGAACTGCAAAACTGTTTTCCATCTTGTGTGATTTTCAGCCAATTCAGCTCCCTGTCAAACCGCTGATGACAAGGAAGAGCTAGCCACTTTGAGCAGAGTAGATGGACTGGAGAATCACAGCAGTCCTCTGAACTGGCAGGCACTGTGGTTTGTTCTCTTTCTCAACACCCTTAAAACTGGTCATCTCAGAACTGCTCTGCACACCAAGGTGTTTTCCAGAGCAGAGGCAGAAGAGCCAAGAACATTACAGGACAGCAACATTCTCCTTGTTATCAGTATTGTTCCCACAGCTTTGCAGAATGAACTGTTACATATCTTCCTCAAAGTGCTCTAGGCCCACACACCTGTACTGAGCCTTAAATAACATACCGAACATAAAATGTGTGCAATAACCAGAATTAATACACCAATGTGAAGAAAGCAATCAAAGCTTGCATCACATAGAAAGTGTTACATTGAGTCTGGAAACCTTTATGACAAGTAATTTTTTCAATACATGAGAAAACACTAATTTAAGAGATATGATAATACCAGCAAGAGAAATAAATTTCACACGGGTAAACACAGGTTACGATGTTTGTGCAAATAGCTAAGAATTACATTTATAAGTTACTTTCTTACACAGGCAGGTCAGGCAACTTGACCCATTTTGTCCAAAGTAAAAAGATTCATAGCAGCATTACTAATAAACATCAGCTCTCTTGCAAAACAATTTAAGGAAGCTTCAGCACCATCAAGAAAAGAAACCAGAGGTTCAGTTGCTGAACCCACAGCCCCTGGTGTCTCACCTCAAACTGCTACCCCAGAAGGCAGGCCAAGCAAGGTGACAGTTCATTCAGAGTGTCACACAGATCCTCTCAAGTATGACAAGAAAGTGCTATAAATGCTTATAAGTATATAGCTGAATGACAGCTGAGTACAGAAATGTTTGTCTCATTTTAATCAGAATAAGGATCGACTAAGGCAACTCCAGATTACAGACCATACAGAGAAGATAAGCCTATACTGCTTATTTATCGTCTTTCTACTAACAATCAACCTTTTCAAATGTCCATCTACTACTGTACTCTGCATTTTTAGTAAGGCAGGCCTAGTATTTCACCATTATTAAAACTGTGAACAATGTAACACCTAATAATTAAATGGAAGATCTAGTAGATGTGTGAACGCATAACCCCTCTAATTATTTAGGGACAGTGGGTATAGCAATTATTTGTCACCTAGAAAAGGTTCTAGGCTTGGTGATCAGTGTGAGATGGACTGCATGCTGCTGTTTATTTTTTATTTCATAGAGACTCAGATCATCAGTTCACTCTATTAATCTAACCTAAAACTTAGTAGGAGAGGCTGACTTCAAAAAGATCTTTGTAGTAGTATTATTAGATAGATGCAACCTTTTGACATCTATAGGGATAAAGTACTAAATTCCCACCTTCCACGTGTAAGTCTCTCACTATCTCCATAACAAAAGAATTACAGCCACTAGCTTACCAAATACAGCTACAGCATCAAGAATCTCAAAAGTTGTGCAAGTCTCAAATCACTCAACCTACTAAACATATTCCCTTTGCAGAACATCTTACAAATATAAAAGCCAAAGGCAAGTTTTTGTTGGTTTGCCCCCTTTGGCTATGCTGCCTATCTAACCTCTGCAAAGCATTCCAACAACAAGCTTCCCAAAGTTGTCAGTCCATCTTCTGTTCTTGTGCATTGTTTAGATGCCTTTTGTCTAAAGTGCTTTGACAGAAAGAATAGTTGTCCATATTTGTGACATTCTGGAAACTCAGTGGCATTTCTTGTGTTACAGTAAAATAAAGAGTCACAGTAAAGCAACATCAATCAACTAAATAATTTCGAAGCCAACATTATTGGCTCTTTGAAGAGGGAGTATAATACAGTGGTTAGTCACCAAAATTTTGATCTCTTACCCGAGAAAGTATTCAACCCCTACAATGCTGAACCCAAATTTATTCTATCACCACAAAAATAATGAAGGCCTTTCAGATAAATAATCCAGGGCAACTTAGTTGCTTCAAGGAACCATTTGTGTTTTATGGTGCCACTCAGTTTGGCCCAGCAATTCTGTTACTTCATTTCAGATGAGTTTCCATCAAACTTCGGAACAGTTACTAATAAAACATTCATTCAAAACTCTGTACTTCATACCTGCCCCTCAACTCTTTAATATTCTTCTCACTTTGTCCTGCATAAGACAGGAGTAATGGTACAAATACTCCTTCCCTCTTTTTTCGCATGTCTTGTTGACACAGCTACATCTTAAAAATACTCCCATATGTAGATAATTTCTATACCTTTTATTATGATTTGACTTGTTTTACACATTATTAAAATAACCTCTCTCAAGGCAAAGAAGATTTACATGCAGTTTTCTTCAGTTCAACCTCTCCTTAAGAGCTGTTAACTGTTGCTTTTATTACCATATTTGGACTCTGGCTGAAATGAAGTGCTATAGCTGTTTCCCTTAGGATCAACAATGGACACCACTTCTTTTTCAATTAGCTGGGCAAAATATATCTGTAAATCTACATATATAGATATATCTTAAAGAACACAGATACCTCTTACACTGCTAGAGGGTATGCTCAAATTACATTTACGTTAATACAGGAATTACATCTCCATTCTGCATTCCATTGCCACAGAGGGAAATTAAGAGCCTATTACATAAAAAGTATTTTGTTGGTTAGAAGCACTCACTTACAGAACCAGTTGTTGCCACATAATTTCATATTCTGCAACTAATCTGGCTACAAATAAAGGTCAAAATAAAAATTTAAGTAAACAGCACTTTTGAAAAACATGCACCAAACCCCAGATATTGGTAACTCCTAAAAAGACAGTATAAAGCATGTCACAGGCAGAGCCTGAATGAAATAAAAAGCACAAGCAGTATATCCTCAAGCTCACTCCCTTTCTATCCCCAAGATGTTGCTATTTTGCAAGTCTCACTGAGAACCATTTCCTTCAAATGTTACTATAAATGTAAGTCTTTTGGAGCAAAACAGTAGTGAAAAAACACAACGGTTACTTTCATAAATCTAGTACACTGTAAAAACAGTGGTATTGCTCCCCTACTTCATTATAAATGTGAGACTGGGAATACGGCATACTCATCTCCAACTTAGACATATTATCAGACCTTCATATGGTTGAATGACTTCTGAGAAGATTTAATCAAATGGTATCTCAGGAGATTTGCACTTATCTAATGAAATGCCAATGTATGGCATTTAGCTATAAATCACATTTTTGTTAAAGAAACAAAACTGCAAGGGAAAAACAAAACAAAAAACCACCACCCTAAAACTGCTGAATCTCTCAATGCACAAACTAGTTTCTCTTACCTAATAACAATGGAATCTCAGCAATTAGGTTATGCACTTACAAGTAAGGAAAATATGTGGTTTAGCATCCTGTTTACACATTCAAAATTTAAACTTCCAGAAACTGCCTCTGCCTCACAACATTACAAGAATGCAATAACAGAAATGAAGATTCTACACTGAAAATTACCAGAGCACTTTTATGATTAAATGGCTGGTGCTTTCTTCCCTTCTTCCCAACCCAGAGATGAGACATTTCCCTCCTAAAAATAAAACGAGACGAAAAAAGAAAGAAAGCAGTCATTCAAAGCTGTTTGAAAGCATTCTCTGTACCTGCTGTCAGCTCCCGGTACAGGCAGAGTACCACGATGGTGAAAGGACAGTTTGCTGGATACACACATTTGACTGACACGGCAAGGAACAAATGAACAAGCGTACAGTAGGGGGATGTATCGCAAATGATGACGGTACAGAAGAAAGGTTTCCTGTATTCAAGTGTGGCTGCAGAGCACTAGTTTGTTAAAAAGGCTAAGATATTTAAAGACACAGAACAACTTAATTTTTCTTATACAATACTGAAGAAAAAAATCAAACCCAAGAACTGCTTGCAATATTCTAATGCACTGTAATGGCTCATAAAAAATTTCTAATGTAATAAATTTGCATTCAGTATTAAAATGATAGTTTGACTTAGATACATTGACACTGTACATAAATGTTATCAGACACTTCTTAGAGTGCAGAACCAGTTAAAAAAGTGGTCAGTGAAGTTTTATATAAAAGTGTTACTTTAAAAAAGGGGTCTAAAGCACTCGGAAGCTGTTAGCCTCACAGCATTTTCAGTTCTGTACACTACAAGAAGGAAGTGAATCCTTTTGTCTATAAGCTAAACTTGCTGTATGGGTTAAATGCTGATCCTAGCTATAAAGTATTTTTGGAATCATGATTTTCCTTTTCCTTAGGAAAGGATGTTTAAACAGACAGGTGCAACTATGCACAACAACCCTTTAAGAATTTCCTTGTAGTAGCCTTTTTTTTTTTTTTCTTTTATTTCTCCCTCCTCCAAAAACACCCAGTGCTCCAAGTCCTGGGTAGAAGTACTCAACAGGCCAGAGCAGCAGGTAGCATTAAAACAACATTAAAAAACATTGCTTACTCCTGCTGCTGCACCATGACCTAAAAGCCAAGATGCCCTAGCAGAGAAACCAGGACCTGAACTGGTACATAACTATGCTGCAGACGGCACACTGGAATGCCTCACCATCCCACAGTATCTAACTAAACGTAATTTGGATGGATAAAATGTTTTTGGTTTTAGTAAAGCCTTTCTCAGGATCTGGGAACTCTAAAATTCAATTTGCTCTGACTTACAAGAACTAAGGTGGCGACAAAGAACTATTTTGTCACTGAAACAATGAAAGCTGGGATTTAGGAAAATCGCACACAATAATGCACTAGATACACACTGAAATGGTGCAAGACTCAAACAACAAAACATATGCCTATTTATTTGATGTTTTTTAAATAATAAGCAAGTTAACACTGAGGTAAAACAAGAACAAAAGGCGGACAGCTTTAAAACTGTTTCAAACGAGACAATTAAAATCAATATATATAAAAAAAAATTGAGCTACAATGTCCTCCCTCCAAAGTCTGGCAAAGGAATGGAGAGCATGTAGAAAAACTATTTCAAACTATCTTGGACATGCAACTTCTAAACTCAAAACCAAAAGCCAATCACACAATTAACTCCCCACTCTAGCTTATTTCAGCAGCCTTCCCCAGCCCCCAGCCACCTCTCAGAAGAAAACAAAATCCTCCCCAACACTGGCCAACACAATTGTTTCTCAAAAACTGGGGGAGGAAGAAAAGAATCTGGGCCAAGACACATTTTTTTTTGTTCCAGAACATTTAATCATAAACAATTTAAACAACTTACTTGAATGTTTTAAGTTGTCTCTAGAAAAAAATATCAGCTCCACGCACAGCTTCTCAAAAGGATTTTAAAAAACTTCCTCAAAAGAGAGCAATAAACTTCTTTGTTAGATCTGACAAATCACCTTTCCAGTTAATTACAGTTGCAGAGTGTAATGGGAACAAATGCCCTAGTAACTCTCCAGTCAGAGCCCCTGGTTTCACGTCCAGCCCCCCAGCAGCAGCCACCCCCACCAGCCAGTAGCTGCTCTGCAGTCGGAGCACCTCCTGGAGGGCGAGGGGGGGTTGAACACAGGTCAGGGGAGCCCGAGCACTATCCTGAAACAGTGCAGGCCTCTAAATGACAAAAGCTTCCTCTGGTGACTGGCTGCCACTCCAGCCCTTTGGCAGTCTTTTTCCCAGATTGGTGGCAGATGTATTCCTATTAGCCACAGAGGGAAGCCTACACAAAAAGCTCGACCCCAGCAGCATCCCTCAACTAAAGATAAATAAAATATGCTGCCCTTTTAGTCTCTGTTGCATATGTACACAACAAATGTACAGTAATATTGATACTACTGATGTGCTAATTTTAATCAGAACCTCCTGTCTTGTTGTTTGTTAATATATCTCTTACCATAATTGTTCTTAATTAAAAAGATTCTAGAGAGGAGTAAAGGTTCAGGGCCTGCAGTACAGCAGCACACATTTAAAGACAATTCACCTGTTTGCTACCGAGACAACAGAGCAAACCAAAACGTATTTAACTAACTGAATGATAACCTTTTTGCAATTGTTAGTTTGTAACCAAGCAAAGTATCTCTGCACAACCAATGTTAAAGGCAGAAGCACTAGCCCTTCCAATAACTGCAATTTACAATTGTTTTTTCCCAATAAACTGGTTAGTCTTCGAAAAATTATTTTTTATAAGGCATATAACAGTCAGCCAAATTAAGGTCTGTTTATCTTTAATAAAAGGAAGACAAGTTATATTCAATAAAAAAAAAAAAAAGCCCTTCAGATGAGTAAGGAAAGACTGCCAATGTAGCAGCAGAGAAAAAAAGAAAAAGAGTGCCAACAAATACTGGTACAACTTATGAAGTATCTTATTTTCATTCCAAATCAATTATCTAGCTTACACCTTTTACCATCCAAGATTTAAAGTTATCAGCTGACAGGATCTCATAACCTAGAAACAGGATACAAAGTACAGTAACTCTAAATATGAGCAGGAAGACTGGATGCTGAGTGAGAAGAAACCTCTTCACGGTTTGATTAGACAGCATTATTCTGTTTCAACTAATAGCTAGCACAACATTCTGATACCTACAGTCCCTACATTTAATATGCATACCTTTTGACCAATACTACATTAGTAAAAAAGTAATTTATTTCCCCTGCTTCAAGAGGGATGGAGAGAGAGCTACTGACAGTGAGGGAGGCATAATTACTCAATTTAATTAGAAGTTGCTGTTGATTCCACATGAAGCATCTCCCAAGAAGATTACAGAGATATATGTATAAAATAAAACAGTTCTCAAAATTTAATAAGCAAATTTCAGAAGCAGTCCTGAGAACAGAAAACCACGTAAATCACAGGAAACAGACTGTTTAACTCAAGTACTTCAGTGCAATTCATGTCATTTGCATTTTTGACAAGAAAGCCTGTTTTTTTCTGTCATACTGGTCTGCCTCAGAACAAATGAATCGATAAGCAACAACATTGGTTTCACTTTCCCTCGTCTATCTGCTTGTTTGAATGTAGTTTTAGAGAGATGAGATTGCTATTTAATTATATCTAACAGGCATGTTTCACAGATTACAATAAAAACTCCCATCATCAAAAGAAAAAATCTGAAAGTTGCCTCAAGTAGCATTTAAAATAGTGTAGTTGCAATACACTTCAGAATTGCAGAAAACTCCTCTAGAGTTATAAAATCTGTTATAGTATCTAATTTTAGAACAGTATTTTATAGCTCTGATAAGAGATGAACATCCTGTATGTTCATTCCATGTATTACAGTTTTAGAATATAAATTTCCAAGAACTTCAAAATTAGGAAGACATCTAATTTAGATGCTCAGGGCACCTAAATGGTCATCCTTGAAAAGAATCCCACTAGGTGAAAGAAAGGTAGTTTCATATTTTGATGATATAAAGCATATAAAAGTCAGCCAAATTAAGGTCTGTTTTCTCTTTAATAAAAGGAAGACAAGTTCTATTCAATTAAAAAAAAAAAAAACCCAAACAAAAAAAAAAACCCCAAAAACCAAAACAAAAAACCAAAACCCAGGCATTTTGGATGACTAAGGAAAGAGTGCCAAGCTCAGGAGCAATGGAGTTAGAATGCAATTTAAAAATAAAGAAATAAAACTCAGCTACTGGGTAACTAAACAAGCTAGTACTTTGTCTTCTAGAACAGCTGGATCTTTGTAAAAAGTTGTTGCAAGCAAAGCTAACATGGGATTAGGTTAACTGAGGTCCAATCCCTTCCCCCCTTTCCTGCTACAAGAAACATTAAGCATTACAAATTCCACCTTCCCTGATATTCAGTACAACACAGACTGGCCAAGCTTCTCAGCTGGCTGATAATGTTTCCATAAGAAAGGAAGTCTAATTTGCGAAGTCATCCTTTGTTTCCTTTCAAGAGATTCCAGGAAGGGGAAAAAAGGCAGCATTTTTCCATCCACAAAATTTTCATCAGAAATTTCAAAGGTTCCTTGAAAGCTATTGAGTCTCAAAAAAGCACAAGTTTTTCAGTTGAATGATTCTGCTTCAACTCTCAGCAGAGGGACCGCCCCAGTTCTCACTGTTAGATACATGAAATAACCATCAATTACAATCCCACATTCATGATTCCAACTACAGGGTAGCTCCCAGGGAAATCATCCAAATTTTTACTTAAAAGTTATAAATAGATTCTAAATAGATTAAGTAGAGAAAATAAATACAGCAAATCAAGAAATATCCCATGCATGATGTTGAGAGAGTACAGTGTTTGCTTAAGTGAATTGCAAAAGCAAGGATGAAAGTTACCAGTCTCTTCAGAGAGAGCTGCATTACCACTGCATTTTGCTAGCAGGCACCAGTCTCTTCAAATTAATTTTCTGTAGCAGAACCATTTCTAGTATTGCATGGCTGCTGAAATTCAAGACTCTCATCCTCCAGTACAAAACCAAAGCCTATTAAACACTCTTATTAATGCACAGCAACACAGGCATAGTGACAAAAGTGGCACATGCAATTTTTCAACAGACAATGTATGATGTAAAAAACAAACAACAATCTAGCTTGCATATCTAATGTACTGTCATAAAGAGACAACCTTTCAAAAAACGTAATAGAAAAACACACTTATTTTGAAGACTGTTAATGTGGTGTTATCTGTACACACTCTGTGCACTGTTTCATGCAAGGAGCCTACAACTTGCAGGCTTCCTCTCCCCTCTGCTGACCCAGTACTATCCAGCTTGTCATACAGCATTATGATCATACCACATTTAAAAAGTAAGAAACAAGCAGATGTTTCACTAGCACCTGAACACTGAAGCATGGAGTAGGGAACAGAAGCAAACTGACAGAGAAAACATGATTAAGAACACCAAAACTTAAGACAATGACACAAACTGAAACTGAAATGCCCACTTTTATATATAAAAGTTGTAGGTTACAGTTCAGATCCAATAAAAAACGTAAGCATCTACATCCAATACTACAATCTTGAAAACTCTTTTTCAGATGTGACCTGATCAGGAGACATAATCACTGTTTGTTACCTTTATGTTTCTACAAATACAGAGAAACAGAATTATGAGACACTTCAGAGGTGAGTTTTGTTAATGTTGAAATGTTGAATGTCTAACTCAAATACCATTTCCGAAAGGCAGAACTTCATTTCCAACTAATGGCTTGATCTAGTAAACATTTTCAAACCACATCTAAAGTTCCAAGTGAAATTCAGTTTGACAAAGAAGTTATCACACAGTAAAGATTTACATAAGTATTATATACCTGTATTTATCATAGAAACTGAGAGGGCAGAAGGAAAAGATTATGAAATCGAAGTCCAGAACATGCTCAGTGAATCTGGGAAAAATCATTTGGAAATATCCATCAACTTATGCTTCTTTTTGGAAGTTAACTTCTAGGCAAACTGATTTTCTTTTTTTCCAAACAACTGACAAGCTAATAGAAACAATATAACAGATGAGCTCCCAAATACTTTAAGAGTAGCTTGCAGGTCCCAAGAAAAGAAATTTCCTGTTTTCAAATACCTTGTGAATGAGTATTCAGATTTATGTGGCCCTGAGGTATGACTCAATCCTGGATAAGAGCAATAAATAAGATCAAATGACAGGGGGAGCTGGGAAGGGGAAAGGAAGAATCAACACTTTACATAATTAGGAATTATTCTAGTACAGAGCAATTCCTCTGTTTCCTTAACAGGTTATTTTAGGTTTAAATAGGAGCCAATTTCCTTAAATGATTTCTTACCAAGTACTGCCACACCCTGGGATTTTTTTTTTCATGAATATTCTGTTTGATGACCAAAGACCTGATCTGTCAACATAAATTTCATATTTCCAATACTGCATGACATAGACACTTACCAGCTGCAATAGCTTACATGGATATTGTTTTGATTGTTCTAGATTCCAGTCCAGAATCTAATGCAAGACTGGCAGTCTATGTCAATAAGTTATCATAGAAACAAAAAGTGCACTTCTACAAATGCAGTGAATATAATAATACATCCCAATTTTCAGCTCCCTGTCAAAACCAAACTACTCAAAGAATACAGTAGTTAAGTCCCTTTAGTGTTCAAGGAATGTCATTAACTTTGAGAATTAGCCTCACAGACCAACAGATGAAGCATTAAATAAGCCAATTAAGGTATTTTTTCTCTACCTCCCCCCCACCCCGCCCCCCTTCCAGTCCCTCCAAAATCCTTTAGTTAAACACAAATAAAAGGTGCAAAAATATTAAGATAACATTCACATGTAAAGCACAAATTGTGTCATTTCTCCTTTATGCACTAATGTTTCTTACACAACTAACCATTTCCATTGTTGGCATGGACTGATTTTAAGTGAAAAAGTATCCTTTTTAGGGAGATTTGCCAATGGGACAGGCAGATGACTCTCAGGAAAACATCAGCAACAGGAGCTATAAGGTACCTGACAGTTTGTTTTAAATGCTAAGCAACTGATGACTATTAATTAGTCACCTTTACTGAGGGTTATGTTAAACAGTAGTTGATTCATAGTTATTTCTAATAAGCCAGTTATGTACCAAGTGTGCAGCAAATAATACAAAAAGAGTCAGCTAGAGGACTCCCTGGATACAATGCAGTATTTTAATACGACCCCTGGAGTCTTGATGTCTTTGTCACTAGACCAGTCGAGGTTGTATCTACTGGACTGCTTCAGGGAAAAGGAAGCAGACTACTTTGTGTACAAATAGAAGAAGCAGCATAAGCAGGTGAAAAAATGGTTAAGTTCAAAGCAAGAGTTCAGACCTATTAATTGATCTATTTAATAAACTTCTAACCCAACTCCTACTGCTTGTTTCATATACTACTGATTTTTGCTTTTTCTTGTTCCTTCTTACCATAATTCCCCTTCCACAACAACAAAAAAAAAAAAGGACAAGAACTCCTTAAAGTTTCTTCATAAAAAACTGTGGCTAAATGTGTTAACACGGGACCACTAAAGAAGCAAAACTCAGAGCACCACAGCTGTGTTTCCCATTAATCCTCTTCCCTGTTTTTTTTCAAGTTTTAAGATACTGTACAAGGATAGCAGAGAGGATACTGTTTGGAAAACAAAGCTATTTCACTAACTTGCTCTTTTGGTTGATCAACAGTACCTTTTTTTTTAGTACATCAAGATTTTGCATTCCATTTCCCTTCCACTCTGAGTCTTCCCATCCCTGTGTTATAAAAAGGCAACCTATTTTTCATTCGAATACCCACAAAAAGGTTGCAATGATACTCTTCCACCTGCTATCTTAGACTACACCTGGATCAACAGCTGACAGAAAAAGCCTGTTGGGTTACAGGAACCAATTATATTGATTGAAAATAATGACCGCAATTCAATACGAATAATGGGTATGATAACAGTAGCTACTATTTCCTCTATGTACCCATACTTCCTAGCACAGACGTTAAAAGCCTCTGAAATGCAGTTGTACGTAATGACAGGTTGAACCATCTGGTACTGTCAAACATTTTCTGATTACAAAGTTAGTTTTTAACAGCTTTCAGATTTGTGCTAGAAGGCAGTCGTAAGAAGTCAGTCGCATTACTCAAGTTAAAATGCACAGAAAACCACATTTGCATATTCCTTGTACTTACATAACATCTTTTTAAAAAAAGTTTTCTATTTCACTAATCACACTAACTTATATATATAATAATGATTTTATGGATTATCTTAAGAGAAGGAAACCTGACATAATTTTCACATAACACATACAGAAATAATATTTTTGAAACAGGTCTTCCTCTGCTTCCAGAGGAGAACTAAATAAAGGATTAAGGCATGACCTCATTCTTTAGTAAACCACTTACATATTTTGATAAATGTAGAAAAAAGACTGCATGTATCATCTTCAGAAGTCACTCCTAAAAGTTAAAACATTTAATGCTGAAGAAAAATTAGTACTACTTCCCGTGGAAATTATTCTGTAATTATAGTAAGGTTCAAAGGTACTGAAAAGCTCATTAAAAGAGAAACACACTGTGCCTTAAATGATTATATCAATCACCTGCCACACTGATCCCCATGTTCCAAAAAAGATAAGTTTTAAAATATCAAATATAAGGGCTTTCAGCAAGAGCCAACACCAAAATGCATTACTGGCAACAACGCTCAGGCAATATATATGCTGAAAATATGAAGATTCAGAAGACATGCATTTTTTTATACTAATTTCAATGTCTCAAAACAGAAACGCTCATGCAAAATCGTTGACCTATAGGGACAGTGTTTTGTAAGCACAGCCTAGTACTTCAGCTAACTAATCAAGAAGGTGGGAGTTAGAATTCTATTATGATCCTAAGTTTTGAAGTTAAGATGAAAACTATTGTTCAGAGCTACACTATGGAAGTTTTTAAAAATCTCTTTTACATTCTACATAAAACACAAGACTTCCTTAATTTAAAGATGCTCCATTGAGGGGCTGGGGGAGAAGAGGAGGGAGGACAGGAGGAAGAAGAGAAGAATAATCAGTCTTACAGTCAGAGATTTCAAGTGTTATCCTGATATTCAAATTAAACACTACAATATATATGACAAGAATCATCATACTTTTGACTGACACTTGAATGCACAAGACTACAAGTGCTTTAATTGTATGTACACTACAAAACAAACCATGTAGACATGTAAAGATGTGTCCATAGAAACACAGTGGACACAGATTCACATGGGAAAAATATGTTTGCTATAAAAAAAATACAGAGATATTTCCAGTTATACATTATTATTAAAATTCATGCAATAACTTTTTCATACTTTAAGATGCTAACTGAGACATTAATTACTGGATTATTGGAAAAAACATATCATTAACAGATTAATTTTCCTTTGTCTCATCCGTTGTTTTGAGAATTACAAATAAGTATTCAACATTCTAGATACCGCAATAATAAATATCAGAAAATAGTCAGTTTACTTGACTTAAAACTAAGTCTGCTTCATCACAGTTGCAATTTCTCTTCGGAACTCATATTCCTTTGAGTTCTGAACTTTAAATTACAATTTGCTCCATACAAAGATGACTTGTATTTGTGAAATGCTGCCCTAAACTGATGTTGGAGCAAAGCGGTAAGAGTGGCATAACTTACAGTCATGACCACAGTAAGCAAACAAATAAAGTGCATTGCATTGTTTTACTTACTGGAAAGTATTTAATGCTATCTTAACTATATTACTATGAAAGCATTAAAATATAAATCTATGACATTGTTTTTCCTTACCTCCCACTCTACAGCAGCATCTTCAGTAGAAGATTCTTCAGTAGTTTCAGGGTCTTCCTTCTGTTTTACCACTATAAATCCAGGTTCCCGAAGAGATTCCCCAGTGTTTTCTGCATAAATCTCTGGACTCCACTGGATAAAGAATACATACAAATGATCTGTCCTAGAGAAGTCAAATAATGACAGAGAAAAGGAAAATAAGGTAAGCTTGTGATCTTTCAGGTCATATCTAATAATGAGGAAGTATTTAAGGTGTAAAATAAAAACACTATTTCATGTTTTACTAGATTAAGAGACATTTGAAAAAAGCTAGTTAGTATTTTTGTTTTCTTTTTAATTAAAAGTTGACTCTCGAGGAAAAACGAGAAACAAGTTAGCTATTGACTAGCTGGGTTTTCATTATACTATTGGATGCAGAAGGAACAACAGTGACAGGGGATGAGGAAAAGGCTGAAGTACTTAAATGCCTTCTTTGCCTCAGTCTTTAATTGTAAAGAAAGTTGTTCCCTCTGTGTACAAACCCAGGAACAAAATGAGCAAAATGAGACTCCCATGGTCCAAGAAGAGGTGGTCAGAGCCTTGATTGCCCAACTAGACACCCACAAGTCTATGGGGCTGGATGGGATTCACCCAAGGGTATAGAGGGAGCTGGCAGATGTATTGGCCAAACCCCTTTCCATCATCTTCCAGCAGTCCTGGAAGACGGGGGAAGTTCCACTGGACTGGAGGCTGACTGATGTTGTGCCCATCTACAAGAAGGGTCACAGGGAGGGTCCAGGGAACTACAGGCCTGTCAGTCTGACCTCAGTGCCAGGGAAAGTCATGGAACAGGTGATCTTGAGTGCTGTCATGAAGCACTTGCAAGAGAACCGGGTGATCAGGCCCAGTCAACACGGGTTCACAAAAGGCAAACTAACCTGGTCCACCTTCTATGACAAAGTGACTCAACCGCTAGATGAGGGAAAGGCTGTGGATGTGGTCTTCAGTAAAGCCTTTGACACAGTTTCTCACAACATTCTGCTACGGAAACTGTCAGCCTCTGGCCTGGACAGGTGCACACTCTCCTGGGTGAAAAACTGGTTGGATGGTCAGGCCCAGAGAGTGGTGGGAAATGGTGTTAAATCCAGCTGGAGGCCAGTGACAAGTGGGGTTCCCCAGGGCTCAGTGTTGGGTCCAGCCCTGTTCAAGGTCTTTATCAATACAAGTACCTGAAAGGTGGTTGTAGAGAGGAGGGAGCTGGCCTCTTCTCCCAAGTGACAGGGGACAGGACGAGAGGGAATGGCCTCAAGCTCCGCCAGGGTAGGTTTAGGCTGGAGATTAGGAGGAGGTTTTTCACGCAGAGGGTCATTGGGCATTGGAATAGGCTGCCCAGGGAGGTGGTTGAGTCACCTTCCCTGGAGGTGTTTAAGACACGGGTGGATGAGGTATTGAGGGACTTGGTTTAGTGTTAGATAGGAATGGTTGGACTAGAAGATCCGATGGGTCCCTTCCAACCTGGTTGTTCTGTGATTCTGTGATTCAATGACCTGGATGAAGGCATCAAATGCACCCTCAGCAAGCTTGCAGATGACACAAAGCTGGGTGGAAGTGTCAATCTGCTGGAGGGTAGGGAGGTTCTGCAAAGGGATCTGAACAGGCTGGACCACTGGGCTGAGACCAATGGCATGAGGTTTAACACGGCCAAATACCTGGTCCTGCACTTGGGGCACAACAACCCTATGCAGAGCTATAGACTGGGAGAAGTCTGTCTAGAAAGCTGCCTGGAGGAGAGGGACTTGGGGGTGTTGGTTGACAGCAGACTGCACATGAGCCAGCAGTGCGCCTAGGTGGCCAAGAAGGCCAATGGCATCCTGGCTTGTATCAGAAACAGTGTGACCTGCAGGTCCAGGGAGGCTATTCTCCCTCTATACTCAGCACTGGTGAGACTGCACCTCGAATACTGTGTTCAGTTCTGGGCCCCTCACCACAAGAAGGATGTTGAGGTTCTGGAATCAGTCCAGAGAAGTGCTACAAAGCTGGTGAAGGGGCTGGAGAACAGGGCCTATGAGGAACGGCTGAGAGAGCTGGGGTTGTTTAGCCTAGAGAAGGAGGCTGAGGGGAGACCTCATTACTCTCTACAACTACCTGAAAGGAGGTTGTAGAGAGGAGGGAGCTGGTCTCTTCTCCCACGTGACAGGGGACAGAATAAGGGGGAATGGCCTCAAGCTGCACCAGGGGAGGTTTAGGCTGGAGATTAGGAAAAATTTTTTCACAGAAAGGGTCATTGGGCATTGGAACAGGCTGCCCAGGGAGGTGGTTGAATCATCTTCCCTGGAGGTGTTTAAGGGACGGACAGAACAGGTGCTGAGGGACATGGTTTAGTGTTTGATAGGAATAATTGGACTCAGTGATCCGGTGAGTCTCTTCTAACCTGGTTATTCTGATTCTATACAAGTAGGGTCCTAAAAGCACTTCTGTCCCATCAGAAATGCCATTAACAACTGAAATAAATTACAAAATAAAACACTAAGATATTTTTTATATTATTTAACAATAGTTTCATAAAAACAGTAACAAAACTTGAACTTAAAAATGTTTGCATGTCTGTTTTCCCCACCCCTGAAGAGCTGAACACTCCTAAGACATGACCAAAATGATACCGACTATTAGAATTAATACAGATCTGAGTAAGTAAGGCTGAAGTTGTGCATATCTATATATAGCTAGATCATAAACTACATAATACTCTAAATGCAATACTGCAGTTAAGTACCAAGATTCAAAGTTAGCTGCCACGAATGGCACAGTCCTCCAGTTTGGAAGAACAAGATGCCTGAATTCTCAGAAGCAAGTTACTTACAACCCTAACAGATGTCAATCTATACTGTTTAAGCATTTAGAAAAAGGAAGAGCAATGAATCCACTAGCCTTTCTTCATCAAGGAAAAGAGTTTCAGAGCTAGAACTTTCCCTCTGGTTACCAAGACTTTGAACATCCCTTATGGCTCTCTTCAGAGTTACTTGCTACAGTGAATCTGCATACAGCATTAACACGAAGAATAATATTTGGACTCTTTTAGACCCCGTTCCTTACTAAATCCCTGCAAAACTCAATAGTGGAAGAACAGCAAGAGATACAGAGCAGAAAGAAAACCCCTGCAACTGTAATTTTCATGTACATCTATGTCTAAAAGGATGCAGGACTTGGGTACATAATAGTTCGTGAGCAGGGTCAGTTATTCAAAGTCACCCTTATTTAAATTAATGTTCCTGGAAAACACTGATGAAAGAAAAAAAAAAAGACAAATCATTCTGTGACAGTAAGAAAGAATGAAACATTTCAGATGCATAGTTCTACGACAAGGTATCTACAGCTTCGTACGACTTTATGTGCTTAACAAGTTATCGATTTTAAAAAGTGTTACAAAATAAAAAATATCTCCTGATTTTAACTTAAGGAACGCGAAAATGTATATAAATATAACAGTTAAAAAAGTAAATAAAACTTTATGCTTAAGGAACTCTAAGACACTCCCCCCAGACTGGTTCACTGCACGTTAAGAACACTGAATTAATGTAGGTTTGTCAGATACCTACTTCTTTCTCTTTCTTGCTACAAGGTGACAAAGACAACTGGGTTGACACTAGGTATTTTGATCTGTGCAGAGTAGCACTCAGCAAGGTTAACACTGAATTAAGAAAACAAGATCCCACTAACACCACATCTGGCTTTTTTGTGTACAAAAGCGTAAGATGAACACAGGACAGATAAAGAACAGATTAATAATTCCCATGCAATTAGTGAGAGAAGTCCTTCATAGGCAGAGTCATTTTCAGAGAGTTCAGATACAGACTGTAAACTGAGAACTATTTTTTCATAAATAGGTGATAAATTCTGCTTTATGCTGAAGATAAGTACTTGGTCTGCTATATTAGAAAATGAACCAAAGAAATAGCAATAATTTTAATCAGCTGACATAGATAACATTGCCATACATGGAACATTTATCTGCTTTCAATTTAAAAAATATACACAGAACCAAAAAAAAAAAAATAAAAATTGAGTTGAACATAAGCACAAGAGGTCACTTGGTCCACTGAGGGTTAGCTATACCAGAATCAGTGAGACAGATATTTGTCTCGAGGAATTACATAATCTCCACAACTCAGGGGTAGTGGAGGTAATATTTAAAAGCAGGTTAATGACGTGGTAGCATAGACTCAATTTTCCATTTTGGAAAACTCAAGTACTTTGATCTAATTTCAGTCCATTACACATTTTCATTCAGAGTGGACACACACACACACAAAAAAAAAAATTGCCTTTCTTGTTGCAGCCAACTTTTAAGTACGAAACGATTTTATGTTTGTAATCAACCTTTTCTCCTTTAGATTAAAGAACCCCACTTACTTCTAATTTTCTTTATATGTTACACTTTCTAGGTATTAATTAGTCTTGTTGCCTTCCTCTGGGCTCTCTCCAATTGATCCATATCTGTGCTCAACTGCAGTGCCCCAACTGGACATGCTATGCCATTCAGCTCAAAAAAAAAGATGGAAAAGTGACTCGATCATTGTGTGTAGGTATTTATACAAGATGATAGCTGATAGATTTTTGTTGTTGTTGCTTTCTTCCCCACTCCCCCCTCTTTCTGACAAGAAAATAATTTCCAATATACTCAAAAATCACATTCAACTTGAATATAAGTCAAGTCAGTAAGTTTCCTAGCAGTAAAGATCATTTAAGAATTCAAGACTTTACCAGTGAGTAAGCATGGACATGTCTTTGAATCATGGCAACAAATTTAGACATTTTGCCAGCAGACACACGTAGGTTGTTTCCTGAAAACGTTTTATCTTCCATATATAAGGACAAAAGAATCCCAGCTAGCTTTTCTGAACCCAGAGCAATAAGTACAGAGAATTTTTAAAAAGTTTCAAAATAATGGGAAGCACAGGTAACGACAACAAAAAGTTCACTGCAGAATTCACTTCCTTCAACAGACACCACTTACTTGACTCTTTCTCTCATTTTTTACTAGCTACAAGCACAAGCCTAAATAATACCATGAGAATCTACTGGCTGCGTAACTCAAGTAAATCAGTAAAGCTTCAGAATGGTAATGACGTATTCAAGAGTTAAGCCAATCACCAGCACTCTCAGTTGTTGACATTTTTGCATTGCTTTACAGACACGGTCATTTAAATATTCTTAATGGTGCAGAAAAAACAAGCTCAAAGACCTACTGGAACATGTTGATTTTTGCAGTCTACTTCTTTCTTACCTTTCTTGAGGAACAGCGAACCAGTACTCGTGTTTTTTATCCCTCTGTGCATACTGTTGCATTGATGCACTTGCTTGCGAAACAAATGTTTTTCTCATGGGTTTTCCAACTCTGAGACGCAGAAACTTATGAGATCGATGTCGTCTTTTTTCTTTTGTAAGAGAAGAACCTAGTAGTAAACAAAAACTAAGCTGTACACAATGTACAAAAGAGCTTAACAAAATTATTAGTCAATTTTGCATTAAGCAATACAGGTATATAGGACATACATAAATAACAACAGAAGAGGTAAAATAGGCAGTAATAATTCTGTTCTTTTCTCACTGTAAATTGCATCAGTAGAATTAATTTCAGAGTACAATATATCTGAATAATTCTAACATTCATTTCTGCTCCCAGCCCCAGATCACATCAGGATAGTCTTTCATCCACACTTGAGAGTATTTCATTAAGTATAGTCCATGCATATTCCTTAACACTGAATCAGACAACCCTCCCACTATTAAAAAGATGTTCCATACAAATGCAAAAGATATTGGCATTAAATAGGTATTTCAGCCTGATTCACATATGTCAAAGCTGTTCAATAGTTACTTTTCATTTTAAAAAAGGAAAGTTTGGCACTAATAGAGCATTTTGATGAATTTAAATTTGTTAACAAGATCAAACACTTCAAAGGTATGAGCACCACTTCAGGATCAAGTATACTGGACTTTGCGGTATGGGTTTTTTCCCCTCAATAGGCATATGTAATTAGACTAATAGAATTATATGGCTGCTTTTAAGGTTTGGATTATCAAAACAGCACAAGGTACAGGAAGAAGCCTTCTCAAAACTGTTTCCCTGCTAGATTAATGGCCCAGATCCAAGAATATGAGCTCCAGACACAGGAAAATTTTTAAAGCAAGGAAGGAAAATGTAAATTTAAGAGTTCTTACAATCAGCTATAAAAACAAAGGATTTATCCTACCTCTAATGTTACATGTACATACATCTATGTTCCATTTTTCTAGGACACTCACCTTTTCTTTAGAGCTGAAGTTCTCCTTCTGTATCTACACAGACTACAGATACGCACAGTACAGAAAACATCACCTTCTTGATCTATAAACATCTCTACTGTATATTTGCTTAATCAGACTTTCACCATAATTTTTTTTTTTTTCAGTAAATACAGTTTTCAGTTACAACATTTCAGAACTATACCTGTAGCATACAGTATGGTATTAATAGAATAGTTATATAAAATGCTTTCAAGTCATACATATATGCCTGTAAGCTCAAAGGTAAATTGTCAAGTACCATCCCCACAGCCCAAAATAAGAACAACTCAAACTTTTATAAGACCGGCACAAAAATTTTATGGCAGTGTTAGAGAAGTACTCTTAAGATGACCCTGTATTTGAGATTTTGATCTTTCAGCTGTAGCGGTTTAGAATTTCTCTCATAAAGCTCAGAGAAATTGTATTTGCCCTGCTCCCACTTCTCAAAAGGACTATTTCAAATGCTTGTTTTTGGTAGGTTCTCCAAAATATTTTTGTGTATTTGACACAGAATTAATCAGAAAAAAAAGACTTTAGTAATGGTTGTTGAGTCTCTTATGTTTTTTTTACTTTCAGTCTCTGCCAATATCCAGCTAACTAAGTAGCAAACTGATATCTTTTATGAGATTTCAGCTTGTTTATACACACACAAAACCACAGACCATTATTTCTCCCAAGTATCACATACATCTAGCTTTTATTTCAGTCTAGTGGTTACTAATATGTCTGTAAAAAGAGAAGAGAATATAAGAGTCTTAGGTAGTAAAAAAAAGATAAGATCCAAGGGTGACCTTTTTCAGCTATTCTAGTCAACTGATAGTTACCAACTTGTATTGTGTCACTTGATCAACATTCAGAGCAGATAGATCGATTCCAAACTCTGAAAAATATCAACAAATGGTAGGTTCCTGAAACCCTACAATCTCAGAACTTCCTCAAAGAGAAGAAATTCAACCAAGTCCTTGATCTATGCAGGGAATAAAAAGGCTTTCTAGGTAACCTAGTGTTTTTAGTCACCTGCTGCTAAGACACCTGCCATATTTAGTCTTCAGTGGCCTTCAAGAATTAAACCAATAGATCTATACTTCTATGCTTCTACCTTGGCTCTACTTAAATTTCAATACCCTTGAATTTAAGCTTCACCAGATCCATCTAGATCAAGAAATATTAACTCAATTTACTGTTTTATTTGCATTCTGCTAACACAATACAAAAGAATGAGAAACATGCAATAATTCCATCTGATGTTGGACTGAAGTAATTAACACTAATCTGCAAAAAATAACTTGTGCTTGTTTTTTATTTTCTATTTTACCCCCATAACCTTCAATGAAGCTATAAAAGTACACACAGAAGATTTCTAGTCAGTCCTCCTCTGTCTGATTATGCAGCAGATACTTTTTTGGTCATATATACCTATGAATTCTGTGCCTGTACAGACTGCAGGTTCTTCATGAATGGGAGTCACTCAATGATACAAACTTTTACAATCCAGCACGACAGAACTACAAACATTCAGTACTTACATTTAAGTTACAACAAACAATTAGTGCTAGCTGACATTTTTGCCAGGTTATTTCCTCTAATATTTAAGGCACAAAAGCCAAACCTATCACAGAATGATGCAACAATTAATCTGTTTCAAACTTCAAAATTCAGTAACTTCTGTGATAGAAGGAAAAAAGCCTCCAAAACTATCATATCATATCATATATATTCTGGTGTAAGGTGGATTTTTGTTAAGTGAAGAATATACCTCTCTATTCAACATAATCTCAACTTTTAATTTTTAGCACATACAATCAGACCTTTACATGCATTTCACATATAACCTATTAATTTGTGACAGCCACAATAGATATGCTTCCTTTCTAGCCCCCAAAATATTCCACAATTAAAACTCATTTATCTCCATTAGTAACATGGCAAGGTATCAGTAAGTGACCTATGAATTTTTTCGAAAAGCAGAATCAACATTTTTAAGTTAATTAAAAAAGACGCAGCATTTTTTTTATATTAATCGAGTGGTTTCAGACTTAAGATAACTTCCAACTAATAATCCTAGGGTGTGACCTTTCCAGAAGAGTTAAGTAACTCAATAACCTAGCTTCTCCTCATATTCAAATAATTACCTTTTTTATCATCTAGCTTCTATTTATCCTGAAATATGCCTTTTGTTTGCTTACCCTTGTTCTAGATGCAAATGAAACAAAGTTCTGAAAGCGTTAAGCCTCCAATATTTGTAGCTCATACCACAAACATCAACCAGGTAGACATGGTATAAATAAGATGAAATACACTCCTTGAAATTCATTCATACACTCCTACACTGTGGTCCAAATATAAGTGACAGACAGCCGTTTGCTAAAGAACATCTCTAATTTTGAGCTCTATGGTGTTCAACGCATTATACATCTAATTTTACAGAGTCATTTAAATTTCCCCTACAAATACATTGTGTTTCAATGTTACCACGTATATAATTTCAATAAGAAAAAAATAACAGTAATAAAGATATCCTTGTTTCCTACTTCCCAAGCAATATCTTCCCCACTGGTTTAGATAAAGCATAACTTTGGTGTTTCTTCAAACTTAAGGGAAATTTAAGCAGTATATGGAGCAAAATGTTCTACAGAATGAAAAAGTAATGCTGTATCCATAAATAATGACTCACCTTCTAATTGTCCATCCCCTGCAGTCAAAGTTTTACGAGTCATTTCTTTTTGAGAATCCTGCTGCATGTTTTCTCTTCGTTGTTTGGTTTGTTGTATAGTGTGGGTCTTCCAGAGTTTGCGGAGCTCTTCAACTTCTGCCTCCGAGTCTTCAGTTCGTCCTGTCACTACTTCTCCTTTGCTAGTTGCCTCTTCCTTTTGAAAGACTGTGGTATCTTCACAACGTGGACACTGCTCTCCCATCTTACTCCCTCCTTCTGTTTCTTTTCCTAGTGAGGAACCTTGATTGTTGCCCACGTCTGCCTCTTTGTCATGCCCTTCACTACCATGTGATCCTTGCAAAGACTGCTGGAGGACACCTGCAACATTTTCATTAGGTTCTTGTCCCTCCTTTATAGAACTTTCAGCAGTTTCTGAACTAAAGCTGGGGGTACCAAACTGTTTAATGTTAATCCTTCCAACACTGAGTTTCAAGTCACTGGCAGCTTCACTTGAGTCCGAAACGATTGTTAAACATTCAGCACTAGTCTGGTTTATTGTTTGGACAGATTCTAATGATGCTCCAGATGATTTGTCTTGTCGAAGCTCATCTGAGGAAACAAGTTCTTCACGTATTGGAGAGAGTTCTGATTCTGTGAAGACATCTTCTGAAAGAGACTCCTCTGTGCTCCGTGGGGCAGTACTGGCACTGTCATTGCCTGTGTCCCGAATCCTGGAATCCATTTCATCTGTATTGCTCTTTGCAGTTTTCTTGGAATGGCAAAGTTCCCTTACAGACAACTGTTCTATGTCTCTGTTGAGCAAATAAGAATGTTATTATATCAAGCTCTTTTCTTTACAAAGTTTTGTTTAATGCTGAAAAAAATTAAGGGGGCTTTTAAAGCAAAACAAAACCTAAAAATAAAAATTAATCCAAAGCATCAGTAATAAACAAGCCTAAAACATGGTCTTGTAAGGGTAAGCTTATGGCACATCTTTTGCCAGCATGACACAAATAGGACTTCCCAACATCATGACACCAGTTTCACAATGACATGCTCTTGTTAAACCAAGAAGACTGAGATATTTAAAGTGTAAAAATGGGAAAGCCAACAAAAAGCCACCACATAGTCCTAACATCTGAAGTTAGAAATTCCCTACAACCTTTTAAGCTTTGTTAACCGAAGAGGCCAGTACAATAGTATATATCAGTCCTGTTGTTCTATTATGAAGCTGACACTTGGCTCACCATAAGAACTGAATGGCAGAAATCATCTGGTCTAATCATAACTATCTTAGCAAGTCAATGCCGAACAACAGGAACCCAGAATTCCAAACCACTAGGTACAGTTGAAGTTTAAGGAGATGTCAAGTGTTGGTAACTGCTGAAAAAATGTCAGATGTTAAAAAAGTTCTTTTAACTTGCTTATTTTCCACAATGGAAATAATCTTATTTTAACCTGCCTTTCAGAAAAGGCTAACCAGAAATTCTACAGGTTTTAGGAGAAGACTATAAGGGGACCGTGAACATGCTCAGAACCGCATCTTTGTGACTCAAGCTTTTCCAGTGTTGTCAAAACAAAAAAAAGCAGTACGCAACCTCATTAAAAAAAAATCTCATGTTTAAACATACTTTTGACAAGAATTCTCAGTGTCAACTCCCTTACTAGCACAAGCCCCTTACATCTTCCATTACGTACCATCAAATGCTTTTAAGCTCATACCTTAACCACCCATCTAAACCTACTCCAAATTGCTACTGAATTTTTTTCTCTGGTAGGTCATATTACTCATATAATAAAAAGAGTGCTAAAATTCCAGATGTTTGCAAAGCATATGCAGCCTCTTACCCAAGTGTTAACATGAAGTTCATGTCAAACTTGTGCTGATATAGTAATTTTGCTTACAAAGCACATGGATTAGAATTTAGGATTTTCACCTAGAGACAGGATTTTTTTAATCCTGAAAAATCCTTAATTTTTCAGGATTATATTGAGAGATGTGCTCCTTGGACAAGCAGCACCTACAGTTCATAAAATCTGTAAAACATCTGTACATTTTCAGATTTATTTTTCCAGTTTCAGCATAGATTGTGACTTATATACTAAAACCTTACAACATGAAATTACAGTTTTAAGAACTAAAGAAACACTTGAGTTTGTGATCAGTTTCCAATAATCTTATTTTAAGTATTAGGACTGTTTTTCCAGGTTTGGCAGTTAGCAAAATTAGGAGAGGAAGAGGGTTAATTACAACAATTTAGAACAAAAAAAATATGGTACAAAAACATGATTCAAATCTGAAATACTTCAATACACACAGATCTTGCTAGGCTGAGCTGTAGCTGTTGGGAATTCTGGTTACAGACTTAAGAAATGTGAATTTTGGTTTTCCCCAAAATTTAAAAACATGCCTCAAATTTTCATATGGTTAAGGAGTATAGGTGCTAGGAATGAAGAAAATGCTAGAAGTTACCTGACAAGAAAGATAAATCAAACTGAACATACAGGGCTCTAAATGCACAGTGCGTGACCTTTTATTATTAGGTATGTTTTTTTCCCCACTATGCATTGATATTATTAACAAAAAAAGAAAGCATATGCTTCAAAAGCACAGAAATCAACAGGGAATGTAGAGTAAATCTGAAATTCAACATTGAGTCATAAAGAATCTAAACTAGGAAACAAGACTAGTTTTGCAGCAACAATATTAGGATTCAAACAGGAAGATTAAGAAGAGTCATCTAATTTTCATCATCTCATTACCTGCACTATACATCAATTGAAATAGGAACAAAGTGCAACCCTTCAAAACCCATTCTGGAAAAAAAACCTAAAGAACTTCTAGAAAGCAATCATGTTCAAGTTATTATTCTACTTCAAACGCCCCAAAAGTACTACTATAGTAGTACATACAAATTTGGTCTTTCAAGAAACACATGGCTTCCGGCAGGAAATAAAGCCAAGCTGAGACACATGTCTACTACCAGTTCTCTGCTGATACTGAACTAAAAATGGTACAAGTTATTTCTTACTCAAAGGCAAACATGCAGTTCCTCCCCTAGCCAAAAAGGGCCTAACACCATAAAAATATACACAAACCTCAGAAAAATCGTCTATAATCATTTATCAGAGCAACAAGAGGGTATGTGAAGCTAGTTTGAGAAGAAAGTGGGAAATGGCGAGCAATAGAAGTTTGGACTTCTCTATTCTGTAATTTTTAAATTAACAAAGAATCAAATGCATCTGTATTTGTTTTCATAGTGTGGAATGGGCAGAGGAAGCTGTATGGTACCTCTTGCTATACACTGATTTTTAGACAAGATACTGGAGTAAATTTGAATCCGTGTATACAGAGAGGTATTTAATCTATATAGTAGACAGACTGGGAATTCAGAGTAAAACAAGCTTTCTCAAGGGTCTTTTCAAGAGTCTTTGATGCTCTTCTTCAAAAGGAAAACAACAGAAAAAAACCCTGTAGTTTTGCTGGTTTTGTATGGTCATCAATATGTCTACAGTTCATTTTTACTCAAAACTTTATAAATGCTATACTATCTTACATGGTTAATGAATCCTTAATTTTGCTGTCCACAATTTCCTTATATAGAGCAGCTGACATCACTTCTTCCATTGGGCACATGATGCCATACTCTTCACAGCCGTTTTCCTGGACCAGAGGATCCATTTTATGAGGATCAAACATTATATTATTTGGCGTCACTAGCAGCACACCATTGACTGTACCCTAAAATGAGAGGGAAAAGAAGTGGTAAATTTTCTCCTTCATATTTCAGCTCATTCTTCCCCCTTTTTTTTTTGTAGGAAAAAGGTGGGTTTGATTTTTTTAAAGTATATTTATATTTACATTTAAGCAAATTTCTTGTGTTTTGCAGTCATCTTAGAAACATAACTGTTCCTCTACGAAAGCAAAATTAATGCCACCTACTTTCCCCAAAGAAAGTTTTGTTCCTCAGAACTACTTAATAACTGGGTTGAGTTAAAAAAAAAGAAAAACCTACACACTAAAGAATGTGCTAGAGAGCTCCTCTGAAGTAAAGACACATCCTTCCCACATAACCACAGTGCTTAGTGCTAGTTTTGCAAGAAACTTCAAGCATTGTCTAAAATGTTACTCTTAATTCTTCTCACTTTTTACTATTTAAGTAAAGAACAAAGTAAAAAAAAAAAAATCTTCAAAGACTGTCATTTATCATCCTTTTCTTTATAAAAAGGCAACAGCAGTATCTGATGCAAGTCATTCTAACTCAATGGGTCTGTTGACTGATTGGACAGATACGTTAACATGAATGAAACTAGATTAAAAATACTAAAGATTTTTAAAGAGGCAGTTGCCTCAAGATGCAGCTTTGGATGGATTTAATCACAATGATACTGCTGCAGTACACGAATAAAAGTAGATTTTAAACTTCTAGTATGGAAAAACATAAAGTTGATATCTGTGCCATAAGCTGCAAGTTTCTTACACAATACAGCTACCAGGGTAATTCACAATACATGGACACAGTTTTTTAAGTCTTAGAAATACAAACACCAACAACAGCTGCACACTGAAGAAATTCATTAAACTGTTAGAATAGTAGAGTAAGCTAAAACTACGAATTGGAGGAAATGTAGCTTAGCTTTAAGCAGGGCGATATTGATCCTTCAGTTACAAAACTTGGATCCTAAGGACTTAAGAAATTTAGAAAGCAATTTAAAACTTCTGTGAAAGAATCACAAGAGTTGCTGAATGTGCTGCTGAAGCTTATCAGGAACTGAATAAATATCCAAACTCACTCATAAACTGTTCACAGTCATTACAAATGTGTATTGGGGGGATTGTTTGTTTTCTTTTCTGTTCTAAAATACATCAGCACAGCATGAAATACAACTACAATCCTACCCACTTCCAAAAGTTTTTCCCAGCATTGTGACGCTTGACAACCTTCACAGAAGAAACAATAAGATGCAATGCAGTGAACAAAAGATTAAGAGTGATAAAGAACAAACTTAAAACAGTATTAAAGCCTGCTATAGAAATGTGAAAAGAAGTCCGAAAAGCAACTCAAACACTAAGTAGTCCCTTAGTCCTTCAGTGCTAAGTAAGGTTTTACATGTGTCTTTTGGAGTACAGAGCATATGCTAAAGATTTAAGTCAGAAGAACATATTTATATAATTCCAAGCTATTTATGACAGCGAAACAAAATTAGCACTGGTATTTCTTTCTCAGCACTGTATTGTGGAAACAGACTTTCAAGATGCAAAAAGAAACTCCGAAAGGATGTGTCAATAGAAGGTTACATCTGGTTATACCCACTGTAGTCTAGAAAAAAAATTTAAACATAACTGCGAAAGTCAGCATAAGTCTAGTCAGAACAACAATTTCTTCTCTTTAAAAAAATACTACTTCTCTAAATTCAGTACATAATGCAAATAGCAGCATCAGTTCTAAATCTGAGTTCTTTCATTAATGACCACACAGGAAAGCGAAATTATATCAATATTCTCCAGATCTGACCCAGAAAAGTCAAGGTCATAGCCTTGATGGCAGTTGCACTAGATTATCATTGTATGTCACTTCCAAGTGAAATACTCTGTTCTTTCACTGCCCACACATTTGCATATGAATCTTCAGAACAGTCAGGGCGGAGAGAAAAATAGTTGTATTGCTGCCCTAGCTGAAAGATTTAAATGTTTAACATCAACTTCCAAAATGATCCATTAACTCAGTAGATGCAACCAGTAATCAACTTCACCGGAGAACTGATTTCAGACTAAGATTTTGTCTTTGCTTGTTCATTATTTCATGAACAAATGATCCAGCCTTGATAAGTTAAGAACACAGGAAGTGCTAAGGCTTTTGAGGCTGAAAAAGACTTGAGGCAATAAAAGAAGATGACATTTTTTTTCTATCAAGGAGTGAACTGTCACAACTGACACCACTCATGTCAGCAAAGTAACTGGTTCTATTAAACAAACACAAAATCCGATGCCTTACCTGTGCTCTCAAAATCAAGTTAAAAACTGTTTCAGCTGGCAGCCCAGATCAAAAATTGATTAAAGATTATTGTACTGCAAAATAAGTTTCATAAGTCAATGTTACATTGCTTATCTGAACATTAGAGTCACAACATTAGAATAACCTGTGTGAAGAACCAGGTGCACATCTCATTTGAGTTACTGTGCTTCAGCTTACTTTTTAGTAATTCAGAACACACCAAATTACCCCTCCCAAACCCCACAGGCCAGGCTTGTCGATATCTTAAAAAATGTCATCATACCCAGGACAAAAGTCTATTTTGAGGGCAAGTTTGAATGTGTTTAAAGAAATTCTAGAGTATCTTGGTTTAGACTCAGATGCTGAGGGACAGTAAATACAATGTCTCAGCAGGCAAGCATTCAGCCAAAGTAGCACGCAAGACTGACTACATAAAGAAAACAAACTTAAGAGACCTTCTCTTGTAAATGGAAGCTTCCTAGAACACCTTGACAATGACCTGTCTGATGGCAGAAAACCTCCAAACCTTCTGTCCTTCATAAGCATGGAAGATTCTAAACATCACCTCTACAGCCCCAGCTAAAGATACAGCTAGAAAGCTTTCTTATCCTGGTCACAGAAGAAACACTCAACACCTGTAGGTAAATAATCAGCATAAAATTAATCTGAAAGTGTAATTTCATTTAAAATTTAATACACTGATAGAAAAACAGAGAACTGAAGCTTTGGAACTATCAAGGTTTTTATTTGTACTTGGCTAAGAAGCTGATCAAGCAACTTCACTTGCAATGACCATAAGCAGTTGAAAGATTACACTGGTATTTTGAAAATATTGGCTGTATTGCTCCTTAACATGACGCGATCTATTTCACTGTTATCTGTTTAGAAGATGACAGGAGGCAACATTTCTGTTCTGGCTCACAAATTATTTGGTATGGTCCACAGTTAATAAATTAACACTTATTAAGAAAGTTTTTTGTAAGTGTTTGTACTTTTTGTGTCCATATTGCCAGGTTGTTTAAGGCTTTTTTTAAGCCTTGGTATTAGTAATTTTCCTTTACCTACTACTTTTCAAAATAAAACAAGTAAACTAGCAAGTGTAAGAAGAAATAAAGAATTGCAAAGCTCTTCTAAAAGTTTCAGTTTCAGTCAAGCAGATGGTTTAAGGTACCTTTCTCTGCCTCCAAACAATGCAACAAATGAAAAATAAGAGCATACTTTTCTACAAAAGCAGCAAACAGTGCAGCTGCAAGAAAGGGCATGCCTACATATTCGATTAAAAGGAAGTTAAGGTGTGACACTGCAGCACACTGGTTACTCTGGTGTATTGTCTGATCAGGACGTGGCATATTTGCACCACTGTTTCTAATGGTGTCCAATACCCTGCCTTTAACAACAGTCATAACCAGATAACAGAGAGCAGATCTTATAACAGAGTAAAAGTTTGCAGGTTCCAACCACAGCACCTCTGATAATCCCCATAAGCTCATCCAGGAAGTCACAAGTAGGACTAAAACCAACTCCAAAATTATACAGAATAAGCAGTCTTGAAAGTGAGAAATGAGACAGTACTTTGATGTAAGCCCTTTCGCCTATGTGAATTTAAGCATGTTGAAAAAGAAGTTTTTAGTAGATTTCAGTTTAAAAGCAACAGTCACAGCGACGACTGAGATTTCACATTTGAAGCCCTCTAAAACAGATAACAATTAGCTTCAAAAATCACTTCTACAGTGGGAAGCAGAAGAATAATCTTTTAAGCTTTCTCCTGCATTATCAGGAAATTTATTAAGGAGAGGATACAACTACAATGCCAGAGGACACCAGTCCTACACATGACACAAAGACTAAATTAAGTGTTTAACTTAAGAAATCTGACGCTTGTATCAGAGCAAGTTAGCATTCATTTCTTTCTCTCCACCCACCTCCCCCAACATGTACTGACGTGGTGGACTCTACAGCGTTTTAGAAACAGAATATGCCTTGTAGCTCTCAGAAAATAGTCTGTAAAGATTCAAGTCAAAAGACAGATGATGTGAACAATCTCATAATAATTCTGATGAGGACTTACAGCAGGTAAATAATATTCTGTAAATTGTAACCCTACATTATATTTTTCCAGTACAGCCAATTTCTAACAGAGGCTCAATTTTCAATTCCTTCACATCAGAGCACTTAAAATTAACAACAAATGATTTGTGTAGGATCAACTGAAAACTGTCACCTAGGGACAATGCAAGGAGTGAAGCAAGAATAGCTGCAAAGAGGAACAAAGTAACAAACAAAGCTTTTCCAGCACTTGTCCTACCATCTTTTAATACACGACTTTTGTCAATATGTCACCAAAAGGCTCCAAGACAAGACACAGATCAGCAATCCCTGCCATTAGCAAAAAACCAAAAAAACCCCACCAAAAAGCAGTTTTATGAGATTCTCAGTTTATCATCACGGTAACATACCTGCAAAGCTACTGATGACAGAATGAGCAGTATTTCCATATGCATACCAAAATTTAGGTGAAAGAGGTACTTTGAGTTTCTTTGCATTCATTCAGTTTGAGTGAAGGTACGGTTTTTGTTATTAAAATGTCTAAAAGTCATTCTTCTGTGGGGTGGGAGAGCATTACATTTTGGGTTTTTTTCCTAAAGTGTCCTGAGACAAAATCTTTTTATGTGACCTCAATCCTTAAAAATCTCCACAAGACTTACCCACCTATGAGTGGAACATTAATTAAGGAATGGAAATTAATTAGGTGCCACTAACTTGGAGGCATTTGTGTAATGGCATTACCAATAGAACTTTAACTATTTCAAAGAAAAAACTTTAATAAATCAAGATTTCTACTGCACTATACTCAATACAGAAGTGTGCGTTTGCAGAATCAGAGTTTAATTCTGCTCACACTTTACACTTTAGGGATATGAAAACAAAGGGATGTTATTCTCCCCTGTAAGTGAAGAGAATTACTTATGAGAGACACTAATATAAGGTGCGAACAGACCTCAGGCCCTCAACACGAGAGAATCACTTAATAGCATGTCTACAGGGAAGTCAGTCACAGGTTAATTGCACATTAACTGCTCGCATCACGTCTAAGAAAGAAGTGGTCTGGAAATCCAAAGAAAACAGTGAATAAAACCCCCATATATTTATTTGTACATGTATGTATATAAGATGATCCATCTATCTATCACTGTATGTTTATGGTTTAAATGTACTTTAGTTTTACATCCCACATAGTAACAGTAAAACTTGAATGTTTTAAGTACCTTGCTATTAGTGATGTACTTGCAATTAATTTTTAGAAATTTCTCTGTAAATGCTTCTTCCTCTTCGGAGGTGGATGATACCACTCTTGCAGGACGAACGCTCGCATGTGCTGGTGAGGCAGCAGACTCTTTCCGTTGGACTCCATCTGGATCCTAGAAGAGAATATAAAAACAAAGAACTTAGCAACTTGCCTTTTTCATTAAAGGATTATTGTTTAATTTTTGTTTTCTTTGGACATGAAAGCAAAGGGTTTCAAATCCACTGCAGTTTAAAGGACAGCGCACATAACTGATAAAGCACAGCTTAACCAGCCCATGACAAGAAATACAAGTGGGCCAAGATATTTAGAAGCAACCTGGGAATAAAGATGCAATAATGATTAGAACTCACAAAAGGAAACCATCTAATATACTGTCACAAGCAAAATTTGACCAGAAGTTAGCAGAAAGGATTAATTTCTAGCTTCCACATAAGTCCTACTAGATGTCTTCTGTCATCCTTCCATAATTTTATACAATACTTTACAACAGGAGGTTTAGTTAGTGGAACTCTGTGTTCAAACAGGCCTAAACCTACATGAGATCACATTGCTCAGGCCTTTCTGATTGAGTTTAAGTCTTCAAGGCTGTAGATTCCACAGCCTCTCCAAGAAACCTGCTCTAGCATTTAACCACACTTATTGTGAAAAGTATTTTCCTATTATTTAATCAGGACATCTTGTGCAGGAACTTACAGCTGTTGCTGTCCACTGTTTTACTATGAACCTCTGAAGACCCTGACTCTTCTCTTCCCTCTAATCTGTCTACTAGGTAGTACAACACAGAAATCAGGTCGTCCAATAACATTTTCTTCTCCAGACAAAACCATACAAATAACCTAGTGCTTTCAGCCTATCTCTATGTTTTGTATGTTTCCACGCCCTGATCATCTTAATGGCCTTTCCACTGGTCTCTCTCCAGCATGTCAATCTTTGTCTGCTACTGAAGGTGCCAGATGTGGGCACTGCAAATACAGCTTCACAAGCTCCCTAAAAAGGGGAATAACTTTTCCATAACTTGTTGGTATTCCTCTAGGCACGTGATTAGCTTTTACTATCACAAGCGGACATTGTTCAACATCACCAGGCCATTAGTCTTTTACTGCAGAGCTGCTACATAGCTAGCCAGCCCCGACCCTGCACTACCACCTTCTGCCCTAGGCAGGTCTCAGCTGTTGATGAACAACAACAAGCTGTCTGTTATTTCATCTCTCCAAAATGTTGGTGTCCTTCTGATGAACAGCCTTCCCCTTCCTTCCAGTACACTTGCTCTAACTTTTACTGCACCTCTCACCCCAGGTTTGCTGACTGAGCATCCTGTCCTCTGTCCCACCATTCAGATCACTAATGGGCAGATTAATATTAGCCCAAACAGGACCCTAGAGGATTTGCAGCCGTCTGCCAACACAAAATCAAAACCAAAAAGTAGCCAGTCATTCTCACAAATGCTGAATCACTTTAAGCCCAAAGATCCTGCCAATTTTTCCAGTCCAACTTGTATTCCACCCATTCAGTTCACATTTTCCCAGTATTGCAATGAGGACGTTTTGGGACAGTGTCAAGGGTCTGGCCATACTCAAAGCAAGAAACACGCACTGCTCTTGTCTCATCTGCTGAAACAGTCATCTCATCACAGAAAGCAATCACTTTGGTCAGGCATGGTTTACCCTTGGTAATTTACTCTGGCTGTTCCCAGCTGTCTCTGCCTTTCACATGCCTGGACATAACTTCCAGAGGATTTCTTTCATGACCTTTCTGTGCAGATAATAGGAAGAGTTATATACCTTACTTATATCCAACAAAGCAGTGAACATGCAACCCTACCAGGGACAGGACAGCCAATTAAAAAAAGCAATCTTGAATAAAAGCTACACACATAATAGATAGATCACACCAGGATCTGTATTATTGTCAAGGCAATCATGCTTTGGAGCTTAATCAACACGTAAAGGCTTCCATTCCATAACATAATTGCTATTTTTAGTTATTAACAAAATCTCACCATTTATAAAAAAATGTGAATTCCTATGTTCCCTTTGGTTTTCTGTTCAGTTCTCTGCACTAGTACAGATTGCAGCTAAGAGCCATTAATAATATCCAGGAACATTATGCACAACTGTTTTCAGTTCATCATCTCTCTGGAACTAGTTTAGCCTTTGCTTGTGTCTTTTAATTTTAGTTCAAAGGAAACAAATCCAAAACAATTTATAGAAAACTGAGACGAATTTTGCTGAAAAAGCTAATGAAGACAGAATCAAAAAGCAATCTTCCCTGAGATTAGTCCCCTTTCTGTACATGCCTTACTCCTAAGAAATCACGTGGTCACCTCTGTGATAAATATAACTTGGCAAGAGGCTGCAAGACTCCCGAGTCGATACACAAATCCACTGTGAATAAGCCAGCTATTTCTCACTCATACTGCCATGCAACACACAACTAGGAATAATAATGGCGGTAGACTTCCAAAAACTGGTTTTGGTTTTGTTAAGTTACTCCAATAAAATAAAACAGTACACAAACAAAAGGACAGAGCCCATCTTAGTTTCTATTTCACCTCAGAGGTTCAAATGTTGATTAGTTATCTTATTCAATTTCTGACAAGAACTCATTAACTAACTGCAATGACCATAGGACAAAGAGAAGACATTTTTACATTACGTACGCAAAGCAACATATCCTCTTCACCCTGAAATGCACTTAAACTGCGAGTCTAGAGTTAAAATTGGAGGAGAGTCAAAGGACATAGATATCAATACAAGGTACTAGAGAATGCATGCAAGTACTTTTCATTTATAAGGACAACAGTGAGCAAAGATAAGAAAGAGAAACAAAAACCAGATACTATGATGAAGAACAAAACCCTCCAGTTTTAACTGTTCAAATAGAAGTTGAGTGCTTTTTGTGTTGAAGAAACTGTGAAAAACAAAACTACACACACAGTTCACAAAGACAAGAACAAGTGATTTACATTCTTTGCTTTCTTTTGACAAACTATTTAGGACAATCCTTTTCCTCCTTTGAAAGACAACAGAAACTCCTATAAAGACTATTACCTATTGTCACATTACTCATTTATTTTACTTTCCCTGAAGTAGTGAAGAACCACTTATAGTGATCCACAACATGTAATGGGATACACAAAATAGTTCTGTAACAATACATTAGGAATCAGTCAAATGAAATTTAATGCTGAAATTGTTGCCAACATTGAACTGCCTACACTGAACAAAATCTTTGGTATAAGAGGATTTAAACTTTTAAAATACTTTAGTCTACTTTGTTTCTTCTATACTTTAAAGTTTTTATCTCTGTTATGTGCATAGAGTCAATAAAAGTTCCAAAATGTCACAAGTATGGTTACACTATTAAGCCTCTTTACCCACTATATGCGAACAAACATATACAAATAATGCCCAAAAGCAAGAATAAGATATTTTTCTGACATGGGATCTAGGGTATTGTCAGAAGCACTCTGATTTCTGGAAGTAACACTAACAGCTTTCCCTCAATACATGCTATATGGATAGGCCTATCCTAACATTTACAGTCATTCTGAGACTGAACTATAAGAATGTATTCCTGCAGACTAATCTCTCTACTGTGCTACAACACCTTTGGTTTGCCATAAAACATAAAAAGAATCATTCAACACAAGTGACATCAGACATCGCACAAGAACAGCTCACAATAAAGGTATAACAGTAAAACTAAACTGTAATTTTAAGTACAAGGGTCATCACAGCTTTTGTAATGCAGTTGGGGAAGCCATTCAGCAAGAAAGCAATGCTTTTATATTTAAATTCCTCTGGATCAAGTCATGCAAGCAAATAAATAAAACGGATGATTGAAGTCTCAAACCTTCCTAAATGCTGAGCACAGAGAATCCTGAAGTACACGTGACAACTTAAATGAGCACTACAAAGAAATGCTATCAATAAAATTTGTTATTTGAGAGAAAAAAATAACTGGAAAAAGAATAGTTGTGTCATTAAGAAACATCTGAATAAGGTCATAATTACATAAATTGCAGAGAAGCAAGGGCTCCAATACTGCATCTTCCTGGCTGGAATTCCCATGGAATTCTATTGACAGCAAACCAGTGTTCCTGAAGGATATGCTTTTACAAAGCTTTTGAGCTAGCCAAAAATCTACATTTGAGCTGAATTACATAACAGCTTTGACAGCTAAGCATTTTTAGTATTTGGAAGTCTACAAAGGTAGAACTACTAAGAAGTCAGCTGTTACCAATTCTGTTTGGCCCATCACTGAAATGGACTTTATTTTTCTTTATTTTCTTTTGCTAAACGAAACTGAGAACCCCCTCCTGCATCTCTACACCTATTTCCCTGCATATGAGGGGAGCCCTTACCTTTTAGCTACATGAGTATTCTTGCCAATGTATCATTGCTACACAAGCTATTAATAAGATTAGAAACAAATGTTTAACTAGTTCTGAAACATAACAAATACAGAAATGCAATAGGAACTAGTATTTCAATCAGTGTGCAAGAACACTGTTTTGCTACAAATAACATACCTTCAAATCAGTTTCCATGTAGAAGACTTGTTTACAAAGATTAAATGCTTGTATTTACTTTACAAAAGGTTCTATTTTACTTCTGAACTCCCAGTGTTGTAAAGTATTTTCTCCCCAAAATGAAAGGATAGTTTAAGAAGGAAGCATAGCACCTGTAGCATTTATTTGGTAAGGGAAAATTAATTTCAAGGACAACAGATATACCTACATTTACTGTAGCCTTGTCAAGCTCTGCTTCGGAAGATGTAGGTGATAGGGGACTTATAGGACTTAGAGAGGGGGAGCTGTCCACACTAGAAATGTAGTCTGGGTCAGGAACATACAAAATCTACAAAGAAGATATAATGAAGTTAGAAGTTATGCTTTTGTGTTTACTTTAGATTTCCCAACAATGCAGGTATATTTGCTATGCCTTCTCAAAACTCGCTACACAAAATCATTCTTGCTCCTGTTAACTTTAACTGAAATTATGATTTGAGGGAATAAGCATTACCACACAAAGTACTACTAAATTTCAGGTCTTTTCATTTTTAAATGTTATCTTGAGATAAGACTGATTTTCAGTCACAGTAACTGAGGAAAATCATAGAATCATAGAACAACCTGGTTGGAAGAGACCCATCGGATCATTGAGTCCAACCATTCCTATCAAACACTAAACCATGAAAAGTTCAGATAGAAAGCATTAGAAGTATACGGCATGCCAGAAACACCCAGTACAGTGTCCTAGGAAGACCTGTCCAATTATTCCTCTTGATATTACTCTGCTTTCTGAGCAACCGAGAAACAGACTGGGGAAAAAAAGTTCATAGACAAAGGTCTTAGCACTGAATATAAAAAAAATAAAATAAAAAAAAATATCAACTTGCCAATGGTTAATATTGTAGCTGACCCATGATTTGTTTCCAGGGGAAGGGAAAAGTGCAGACAAGAGAAAAAAAAAAAAACAACCCAAAAAACTAAGAAAGAGATGTAAGCAATAGAGACCTACAAAAAGTGATAGTTCATACACTGCCAGTAAAGATACCAAGTTTTCAGAGTGGAATGGAAACATTATTTGATTTATTAAAATAGAATGAGAGGCAGTAATATGCAGTCAGGAATGTTGTTTGGAAGCTGTACTCTGAATCTGTCTTCTGAGCTAGAGTTGGTAAACAGCCTGGTATATTTGCAAAGTAACAATTAAGCTTGTACTTGTATTTGTGTTATTATATGACTAAGTATATTTAAAGTCCTCTGATCTTATTTGAGAGAGACAAGTACCTTTATTACATGTTCGGTTTTTGGGCTGTGGCTTAATAGAGATAAGGAATTCATAAACGACAGAAAAATGAAAAAAAAACCCATGTTTTTTACAGAGCCAACAGGAAAACCTGTAAGAGACATACTTTAATGCTTGCTTGGGTAGAGATAAGAAACACAGGGAAAAGGCTTTTCTTGGATAAATTACATATATAGTGTAATAGTACCTGTCCAGGAACGACTGCTCTGGAGAAAAGCTTATTTAACTGAACCAGTTCATTGGGTGTTGTATCAAATTTCAAGGCAATACTGTTTAAAGTATCTCTTGATTCCACCTGTATCAATTGGGGAAAAAAGAAGAAAAACAAAACTGTAAGCAGTTAGTTCAATTAATGGCTTACAAATTTATCATGTGTAGGTTTACTGAGATGAACTTCAAGTCTTTATATCTTATGATTGGCCCACCAAACAATCCAGCCGCCAGACATACCTACTACCTACACATTAGTGTACTGCAGCCCCAGCAGAACACACCTGTTTTCCCACTGTTACCAGGTGGCCATAGTGGCAGCCACACAACCTCAGCTGGAAGCTTACCTATTGCACCAGAACTTCTGGTCTATAAATTCACTGCTGGTTACCACTAGAACAATACACAATTGACACATTTCATAAAACCCTTCATTCCCCATCTCTAACTCCTGTTCTCTGCTCTTCACTGGCAGAAAAGTCAAACCAATCTTTACAGATGAACAAAAGCTCTCTTCTTATTGAAATAAGGTTCTGTTAATTTGACTTTCAAGTAATATTTATCACAGAGATGAAAAGCAAAAATAAAGAAGCAAACCAGGGCAACCAGTATGATAGCAGATGGAGCATAAGTATTTTGAGTAGGTGATTCCTAAGTACAGGAAGGAGTTTTCAAGCTTTCACTTTTCATCCCCATCTCCTAAAAAAATGTATTCAATACAAACCGACAGAAGAAAATAAAAGGAAAAAAGTTCTGTTCACAGAGAGTATTTCAGAATAAATAATTCATAGCAAGAATTTTAAAAACCATGAAGATATGACAAGGAAGTATGCAACCAAAAAAGATTTCCAACATAATGGTACAGGGTTTCATAAACACAATACCAGGAAAAAGTACATCTTAACAGTTAAAAGGTTAAGAGGTTAAAAGAAGAGGTGATTATTCTGCTCTGCTCCACACTGGTGCAGCCCCACCTTGAGGACTCTGTCCAGTTCTGGGCATCACAGTATAAAAAGGATATCAAGCTACTGCAGTGTGTCCAGAGGAGGCCACAGAGTTGCTGAAGGGTCTAGAGCGGAAGGTGCATGAGGGGCAGCTGAACTCACTCGGTCTGTTCAGTCTGGAGAAGAGGAGACTGAAGGAAGACCTCACTGCAGTTTACTGCTTGCTCACAAGGGAAGGAGGAGGAGCTCTCCTCCCTGGTGACCAATGATAGGACTAGGAATGGCAGAAGGATGTGCCAAGGGAGGTTTAGGTTGGATATTAAGAAAAGTTTCTTCTCACAGAGGGCGGTGGAGCACTGGAACAGGCTCTGCAGTGAAGCAGTCATGGTGCCAAGCCTAACAATAGTCAAGAAGCATTTGGACAATGAATTAAGATACACAGTGTGAACTTTAGCATTGTTCTATGCAGGGATAGGAGTTGGACTTGAGGACCCTTGTGGGTCCCTTTCAACTCACATCACTCTGTAATTCTGTGAAGATGAAGCAATATAAACAAAGCCACATTTGCATTGCTAAATACGAAGCACAAGTAGGAAAAAAAAAATCTATACTTCTGTCTTAAGCATCCTTTTACATTTGCAGAAAATATACACCTTCCACTCTACAAGTAGTAAGCAAGGGACTAATGATTCATGGGTTTAATATTCCTTCTATTTTCAGGCTATTCACTTAAAACTAAGTTTTCTTGACAATTACAGAAAGGAATGGTTTCTTGAACATTCCATTTTCTTTACTTAATTTTCAAGGGAAAAGTAGGAAAGAGGTGAATGTGAAAGACATAACCACATTTTTCTCCATACTATATATTCTAGACAACTCTTGAGAAATCCAATGGATATCATTAGCTGACTGCATATCCACTACATATCCTGCTTTTCACTCACTTCCTTAACTAAGAAGTGGGAGCGCCATGTCATGTATGCCTTGTCAAATGCTGTTAGACTGAAAGGTAGATGTCCTTTACTTTTAAGGCACTGATAGCTGACAGCTAACACGGCTTCACTAAGGGACCATAACAGGCTTGAGTGGCGGGCCCATGTGTACATCATGAAGTTGAACAAGGCCACATGCAAGGTCCTGCACCTGGGCTGAGTCAATACTAAGCACAAATACATGCTAAGTGGAGAACAAATGAAAAACAGCCCTGCTGAGAAGGACATGGGGGTGTTAGTTGCTAGGAATCTTAATGCAACCCAGCAATATGCACCTCCAGCCCAGAAAACCAAATGCATCCTGGGCTGCATCAGAAGCATGACTAGCAGGTCAAGGGAAGTGATTTTGCCCTTCTCTTCCGCAGTCACAAGATCTCACCTGGAGCACTGTGTTCCTTTCTAGGGCCCCCATCATAAGAGGGGTGTAGGACCCATACAAGCAAGTCTATAGAAGGGCCACAAAAATGATCAGAGGGATCATCTTCAATGAAGGTAGTATGAGAGACTTGGGGTTGTTCAGCCTAGAGAAGAAGTTTCAAGGATACCTTAGAACAGCCTTCCAGTAGCTAAAGGTCTACAAGAAAGCTAGAGATGGACTTCCTACAAGGCTATATAGAGGTAGGACAAGAGGTAATGGCTTTCAAATTGAAAGAGAGTAGATTTAGATTAGACATCAGGAAGAAATTCACTACTATGAGGCTGGTGAGGCACTAGAACAAGTTGCCCAAAGAAGCTGCAAATACCTGCTCCCTTGAGGCATTCAAGGCCAGGCTGGATGGGGTTTTGAGTAAACAGCTCCAGTGGAAGGTGTCCCTGTCCACAGCAGGGGGCTTGGAACAAAATGATCTTTAAGGTCCCTTCCACCTCAAACCATTCTATGATGATCCTGCCTGAACAACTGAACCAGCGCCAAAAGAAAACAGAGTAGGCAAGGAACAGTGTTAGAGCATGCACATGTTAGTTGCTTTTAGTACTGCTTGCCCTGAAAGTAGAGCTTGACCTTATACAGCGAAACTGAAAAAGGCAGTATTTGCAATCATAAGACTAAAACACCCTCTTTTCCCAACTCCATGGCAGTGGAGCTAAATAACAAAGTATTGGGTTACTCTGCTTCCAGCCCACTCTGCTGTGGACTGTTCCAGTTGAATTAGTATATGCCATATAACTAACAAGCATCATATGCTCTGCAGTCAGTAAAATACAACGAGGCACATTCATTCTTCACATTCTTTATTTTTCCAGAGTGGAAGAATATGCATCTACAGGTTACACTACGACTTAATATTGGGCAATTAAGTATTTAATATTTTAATACATTTTATTTGCAGTGAGAAGATAGCTGGCAAACATAGTTACAATTGGGCACAAAGCAAAGGTAGACATAAAAATTTATTTGCTCCTCAAAATGTATTCACACTTAAATGATCCAAAGCTCAACATTGAAAAGAATACTGGCCCCAAGAATTTAGGAAAAGAAATTCTCTCTCTTTGTTACCTTTTTTTTTGAAGCTATAGAATCATAGAACAACCAGGCTGGAAGAGACCCACTGGATCATCAAGTCCAACCATTATGGCTTGTTAGTGAACATATGTTGACAGTACAGGAATAAAAAAGTATAACTTACAGATATGAAGAAGTAAACTATATACTTTAAATAGAGAAGTAGGTTGTCCTACAAGAGGAAGTGCTGCAAACAATGTATTATGAAAGCTGTTATAGTTTAACACAAAAAAGAAGGCAGCTTGGGATACTAACATAATTAAGGTTCAAGAGTAATAGTTAAAGAACTCCTTTCCATACAGAATTGATTATTATTTTGTAAAGGTGCATTTCTCACCCTGTGTTCACTAAAGGAAAAAGATAAGTATTGCCAAAGAAATAGCAATTAGCTTTAAGATAAAATTTCTAGTTCTACTCTAACATTTTTTTATATAGGAAGACATTAATCTAAGAAAAGCTCTCTACTCTCTTTCAGGTATGAAAGACTGTATTGCGGTATCTCTTAGCAATTCAGTACTCTGACCACATAGATATGTGAAAAATATGAATATTCTCGTATGTCAGTTTTAATTGGTACTAAAAGAGAAATCAAAATGGGACTTTAACCTGACCATATGCATGCCACTTGTTTCATAGATAAGAAAACTGGTAACAAGAACAGTGATGTTTCCATCAGCAGCTCTACATAGTACAGAAAGTTTACAAAAACCAAGTGTAAAATGACATTCAAAAGTTTCGCCTAATTCAAAAGTTGCTCTCAAATAAATTTTGGAGGATAATGGTTAGCTGTTAGGTAGACACTGAAGAGGTACCACTTAATGACTGAGACATTTGAGATTTTAGGCTAGCTTAGTCTATGAGATCAAAATAAAACATTCAATTAAAAGCCACAAAATTTGAGACCTCTAAGAGCGCATTCAGTCTTCTAAGCCTTCAGAAATAAAACCATCTGGTAAGAGTTCTTGGAAAAAAAGGGTTTGTCTCACAAATTACAAACACAAGAATGGCACATATGAGCTTCCTTTTCTTACTTGGCTGCAAAGTTTGCACAGTTGGATCTCCACACTACATGGGATTTTAAAAACCAGCACTGACATCTTGTTAAAACAAAGGAAATGTTCATATAATAAAGACTTCCTGAAGCATCTCCCTGTATTAAACTTTCCAAATTCTTGCATGTTCTACTATTTAAAAAACAGTATCTGAACTGCCAAAAGCTGAAACAATAAACTAATAAACATTTTTCCACAAAGTTAAGAACTAACAAAGAAAACGCCATGACATACCACAGCCACCCCGGCTTTTCCAATCATTTTTTACCCAATTCAGTACAGAAAGAAAGGGCAAAAAGCAATTCCTTCCTTTGCAGGAAACAACTTTCTATACATTATTCATCTAACTACTTAAATGTTACTCAGCATGTTAGGCGTTTTAAATAAGCATGTGAATATTCAAGTACTATGCTGAATCTTCATGGAAAAGTTTCCCTTTTGGGGGGAGAGGGATGATGAACATTGATTACGTTGTTTCGCAATTTTAACAGAATGGCAAGATGCGTTCACATACAAGTAAACCTCTTAAAAACTGCTACCATATATGTGAACATTATATTTTATTCCCTGAAACAGCCCAAATTGGGCTTCAGCAGGCCAGCTGGTGCTCTGAAGTGTTTCAAAAAATGAGCTTCCTTCAGTATACTGACTTGAGTATAAAGACTGAAAGATACTGATTAATGAAAGTGTAAAAAGAAAACTAGAACTGCTTATTCAGAACCACATTAACTTTGACACAAAAAACCATACTGCTTTGTGCAATAACTTGTTAAAAAATAGCCGTTAACATCTCAAGTAGCTTTTCTGTACTCAGTAGTAAGACCTTTTAGTTACAGATTATTATCTAGACATAAGATAAATGAGGCCTTATTACCTAGTAACTTCTACCTTAGACAGTCACTTATATATGTGTATAGATAAGTTGAAAATTTTCAAGTTAGCTAAAATCAGTTTTTACAGATATAACTAGATGAAAAAGTGAACAAGAAAACAATAGTTTAAAGGGTATTAAAAGGAACTAACAAAATTAAAGAGATAGTAAAACTAGAAGGAGGGGTAAGGATAAAGGGGAGAAGAGGACACAACAACTTTGGTGTTGTTCCCAAGTCTTTAGAAATATCAGATTATGATTTTATTAATATACCTAATTTCTGTAACATGCAACATGAGGAAAACAGAACTTGTAGATATCATAAAAGCAACTTAAAAAATAATTTTAAAATTATGTAAAAGATACAACAGATAAAGTAACATGTCATCATTATGATCCATATTTTCTAAATTCCCTCAGATTGGGAAGAAGACTATAACACTGGCACACAAAGAAAAGTTAAGGACTTCCTGTCTTTGAAATTAAACAATAAGAAAAAAATCAAAAATATCCCAAGCATTTAGTAGTCTAAACAGCATGTAAAGGCTTACAATAGTAATAAAACTAGCCGCACCAGAAGGAGATCCTTTTGGCACTGTCTAGGCTACCCTAAGGGCTAAAAGCGAAATTCAGTTATTCTAGAAAGATACTAGCAAATACTCACCACTTATCTAATCTCAATATAAACACATTCACTAAGTCATTACAGCAAGAAATTCCAAGTATTTGAGTTCAAAGTCTAGTTAACTTTCATCTGTTTAATGGTCACCACAAAACTACTTCCTACCCACACCCCTTGAACTTGAAAAGGATCAAAAATTCTTACCTTGTTCTACCTTAACAAGTTGAATTCAGAAGCCCTTGTAATTTTGTTCTCCTAATACTCATCTAACTAGTATCTAACTAAAAAAAGCCAAGACTCAATTTCTAGATGTTGGACTTGCCACTAAACAACTGGGAAAAGATCACATACAGGAAGACCAGCAATGCAATGATGAAGAGTTTGTCTTAAAACTCAAACTTAAGACTCTAGTCTACCATAGGCTTGTGCGACCTATGGCTCATGATATAGACAATATACACTGCACATCGTGGTGCTTACGTGCCATTTCAAAAGAGCACAGCCTTTGATCTCCAGAGAGTTAAAGACAGAGCTGGGCAGGGGAAGGGTAATCTTACATAGGAGCCTCCAAAATGGATAATCCAGACCATCAGCCTTCACTGCTTGCCTGTATTTCTTTTTTCCAAAAAGAAGTGCATTTCCTGCACAGTCCATTCCACTTGAGAAAACAAAGTATGTAAACAACCACAATTATTTGCTTTTTCTCCTCAACTCATGCAGCTGCTACCATACTAGTATGATTGGTGATCAGTTGTACAACACGTAACATGAAATACTTCTAATGCAACAATAATATAATAATGTCACATAAGCAACTTAAAAATGCTATTTTCACAAGATAAAATTATCTAAACTGTCTCCTCTGTTGGTCCCCAGAGCCTGTTCACATGGATCAGCTGTGTGCAGAAGGGGAAAACAATTGGCTTGGAGTGCCAACTATGAACTCTGAAATAGTAAATTATATCAATCAGCATCTAAACTATTGACTGATATGCAGAAGATAAACTATATTAACTTAAAAAAAAAAACAACTCTGATCACTGCCTAAGCAACAACAGCGAAAATAAATTGGCGTTTTCCATCTTCAGAGGCAGGCACTGAAAATTGACTTAGTGACATTCTTCTAAAACTACTAGCCTGGGTAAGCCTAGGACTTGCTTCCTTCACTTAGTACCACATCTTTTGATTTCTTCTTGCTCATGCTGCATACAGAACACTAGTTCCAAGCTCTTATGCTTTGGGAATCTTAGATGAAAATCTTTTAACATTAATGACCTACTGGCTCTATCTTTAAAAAGAAAATACATTTTATTGTTTATTCATCCCCAGAGTAATTATTTTAATTTAAAAAAAAAAAATCTAGGGGATAGTGATTTCACCTTAAAAGCCCTTAGTTTGCATCAGTGAGATTCTACCTCTCTCTAAACTTCAGGAATACAAATAAGCCCCACCCTCCATGTAGCCACTGGATAAACTAACACATTAAATTGTTATTTAAAAAAAAAAACCACAAACAACCAAAAACCAAAACAACTCCACTAACTCTTCAATAGTACTCAGGAGGGAGTCTGGTCTCTGTCCCTTTACTGCCCCACACATGTGTGCACATATTGTTACTTAAAGAGGTAGCAGAAAGAAGGCAAAAACTAGACACAAGTTCGTCTCTCCACATGGTACAAAGTCATAAAGAGTAACAGCAGTTAATTATCACAATAGTTACCAGACCTCTCTCACACAAGCAGTGAAGATAAATTGGTTCCTAAAGTTTAAATCTGTGTATTTCATTAAGACATATATGCATGGCAACTGAAAGCTCTGAAAATTTGATGTTATTAAGTACTTCATGAGAGAGGTAGAGCAAGACCAGACAGAATACTGTAATTGTGAAGCTGAAATGCACCATGACACATACACGCAACAAGCTCTCTCAGAAGCTACACTAAACTTAAAGACATAAGGCTTTTGATTCTCGTCAATCATCTTTTTGACTCATAAGGAAATGATACATAAGGAAGTTATTTCTGCAAGTAAAACCCCACCTACTGGAACACAAAAAAAACTGCAGAAGTACATGACAACTTGACACAAACATACTAATTTAAAAAAAGGGAAGCTTGGTGCTTTAGTTTTGCCTGAGATCCTACACACCAAGGTAAATGCATGCACACAGTGGCAAGTGATAAGTTATGGGGTTTACTGACTGAACAGGATCCCCAGTTTTAGAGTTGAACGTGAGCATTTTTTCAAATTATTTCAGATTAAATGGGGCTAACATAATAGAAACAGTCACATTTACTTCACCACTCCTCAACTGCTAGAATCTAAGCAGAAGAAATCTCTTTTCTGAATTTTACCTTAAAGAAGTCTTTCATAAAGGCTGGAACTATATTCAAGTTCCAATTATAAGCCACATCCTCTGTGTCTCTCCAAATGACTACCACTGCATTTTCAGTATTTAAGCCATACCACAGCTTGGCCTAATGTAACATTAAGAGTTAAGTATCCATCTCTCTCATTCCTGGCATAAGGAAACACCATGAAGTCAAGTAAAGACTTTCTAGAAAGAAGTTCTCATTTTCATTTTAACACGTCCGGCTACCAAAGCATTCAAAGACAACTGTGACAGACTTCCCCTGTTTTAATGTCAGCTCTATAAGCATTATTTATAGGCTTAATTATATTTTCAGTATATAACATAAGACAGATACTTCTCACTTCAGTTTCCCTTAGTAACCACAAATGTGAAAAGCTGACTGCAGCACAGTTTGAGGGTCATTTCAAGAACAGAACAGGCAGAGAAAGGCTCCATTTTCAGATACTGCTGCAGAAACAGATCTGTACAGTAAAAGGTTTATATCTATGAAAATTTTCACGAGAGCATCAGAAGGTCAGTATCGAGATTTAGCTCCTTCTCTCCCTCCCCCAGCTTCATCATGTTATTTCTCCTGATGTCAACAGTTTATTAATAATAGTGAAAGTGAGGAACTTGCAAATGATTTTCTAACGAATGCTATTTACTGTTTCTAGCTAGTTACCTAAAAGTGAACCAGTCAGGATTATTAGCTTGTGTTTTTTTTAAAGAAAAAAAAAAGTAACTTAAAGGAAAAAAACCACAAATAAGAAAAGCATTACTTAACTATTACCAGCTAATTCTAGATCTAATTCCTGTTAAAATAAGCTACTGGATATTCTAAGTTTAAAGGTAAACCACATTACTGTTTTGCTTATATTTTGTCATGAATCTTTTAAGTCTGCACTTGCTATGAAATTATATTCTAGCAACAAAGCAGTAACTTACAGAATATTCAAGAGTCCCCTTAGGCTTTTGAAAAGACATTCGTCGCCCATCTTTCTTGTCCGGGGTCTTCTTCTGGCCAGTGTCTGAAAAAAATTGAGGCAACGAGCGTGTTAAGTTCATTTTCCTCTCCCAGTACTGTCACAGGCTGCTGACTACAGCCCCGTGGGCAGACATGTAATTCACCAGTTACACAGCTTGTTCCCAAGTGACTCTGTCTAACAGACAACCAGCTGCTAGAACAAGGACTTCATTCCTCTGCAATGCTTTAAGAATTTGACCAATATAAAACCACTGATAACTGGGAATCAATTAACTGCATAAGTACTTGCTGCTATTCAGGAAGCTATTAATTAAGACCAAATAAGAGACTGACCCCATCAGAGGCAAGCAACATTATTGAAACTACCGTGTTTAATCTGTTTTGTATCGCACTCAGTCTGCTTTTTATAGAGAGGAGATGACCTAGAGTTCCTGTATGTTCGATCTAATCAGCTGTTATTCTTTGTTTAAATGTTGTTTGATAAGTACAGAGTATTTAAAGCTTTTTTGTAAAACAAAGAACATTAATATTAAAGTTCACATGTCTTGTCTGTAGCAAACGCATACCACCTATGCATAAACAATAAAGATTATAAATAAAATCAAATCAAACTGCTCTTTTTATTGGGACATGACATTTTATAAGCCAAACTGAAGACAATTTGTACCTGAAGTATACTGTATTTTTTTATACTAATTGGCCTGACATTGATGATAAAAACAATGCAGCAGTGTATTATCTACATGATTCAACAGAAAGCATTTAATTTTACAGCTCTACAAAAGTGGGGGGTATTTCAAGATACCCATTTATATACATACACATGTATTTTTGGAGATGAATCTCTGAAGAAGTCTCTGTTACAAGGTCTGCACCTTCAACAGTTAAATATCTGCTATAAAGGAGCCCAAAATACATATGTGAATGCAATGTTCGGTTTTCATGCTACAATGAGATTATTTATACTTCCATTTTAACACATTCAAATTTCTGTTACCATAACTGAATGTATTTATTAAAATAGTCCACACTGAATTGAGTAGAAGAAACAAACCTTATAATATATACTATTTTAAAATATTTTAGCATGGCTAGATAGGGAACACAAGACATGCTGCTTGCTTAAACCTCATCTGAGGCACTAAGGAAACCTGCCATAAATCCAGACCAACTGCGACACATTACAACTTCTAATTAGCATCCTGACTGTAACACTGTAAAAGAAACTAGACAAGTAAATGCACAAATTTCATATACTTCCTCCATTCCCACACGGATAGTTGAAGATATCAAGATAAGAGAGGAAAAGAATTCAACACAAAATACAGAGAGTTCTGAAGTGTCAAAAGATAAACAAAGCACACACAACTAAGACCTCAGCAAATATCTTATATTCACTATATTGGGCAAGCTACAGAGGGCAACAGTGAAAGTAATTTCAAGCTGATTCAACGTAAGTACTCTCCTGGGATGTTCCATGTATAATAAGGAAATAAACATTGGACTAATTTTACTTTTCTTATATAATGGAAAAAGTCTAAGTGAGAATGTTCCCATTTCTACAAGATAAAAATTCAGCTATAGGTGGTACTAAATATATTGTAATTTTTCAGAACTATGAAAGATAATCAAACCTTAAAGCCTAGTTTTAAAAAGTTTCTAAAAATCTAAACATTATAATTCTACATATCCTATTATTCTCATTCAATATATTAAAAGGTATTTCTTCCTTTATTCGATAAACATAGCTTTTTAAAATTTATGCAGAGGAAACTTTATTTCTGACTAAATCAATACTTTTTTGAAGATGCTAAGTATGTCTCCAGTTAAGCTAATTCAGTAACGAGCATAATACACCAGACATTTGTGTGCAGACTAACAGCAGCCAACAATTTCCTCTTCCAGGTCAAACATTCCGTTACCAAAGCTACTATCTGACCTTCCAACATAGTAGGCACCTCCCCCGCAAGCTACTGAAAAACTGCAACAGCTGCTAGACCATAGCTGCTCCATATTTCTCAGCCCATATGAAAGCATTGCGAGCAGCCTCATTTACTTTCAACAGTAGCCTGGCTCAAATACTCTGAAGCAAAAGTCAAAGGACATCACTGAAGAAAGAGTGATCTTATCCAGGATCCCATACGCGCCTTAATAATCTACACATGGAGCACCCCATTGTAGAATTTTCTTCTGCTACTCCCCACCCATCCCCCCGCCCCCGGCCCTTAGGCAGAAATAAAGAAGCCCCATACTAGAAATGAGTGTAGACACTTCATTTGTATACAGACCAATGCTGTTTGTGGGGCTTTTCACAACTCAAATTTAAGTCTTTTTTCTTACTAGTTGATATATAAGAGCCTAAAAAGTTTGCAGTTCAATTGCTGCTCAAGAAGTCAAGGTAAGTTATTTTCTCCATCTCCAGTAACTGAACAGCAGAACAAACTCTTGCACAAAGATCCACATCTGTTCCTTACACCAGAAAGAAAACCAGGACGTTATTTGTTTTTCAGTGCAGAAGGACCTGCTGCTTTATACTTCAGAACACTCCAGTAACTTCAGGAAAGTAAAAGCAACCAGAGACTAAGGATGGGGAAGGAAGGACCCTGTAGGAGGCACCGTGGAGGAAAGCAGGTGCCAGGAGAACATCTACCACAAATTCCCCAGGAGCTTACAATCTGCAGTTATTCACAGAATTCTTGATGTCATCCTCTTCCCTACCTAGAACAGTAATTCCTACCCTTCATCAATGTCTACTTTCATTCCTTCCCTGTGATGGCATTATTTTCCCCTCAGTATATGGATACGTGATGAAATTGTTTTATAACCTGCTGTGACCTCAGTTTCCCAAGCCACGAAGAGATGGAGGCAGGCAACGGTAACCTCCACATGTGCTGCCCAGTTGGCCAAGCATCAGGACCAAGTTCCACACCTCTGCCTACAACCCAAGTGCTTGAGCTGTCTGTTCATAATGAGCCAAGCATTTTCACATAACATCTCAGAAGCAAAAACCAGGAGCTATTTCAATTGCAAAAATAGGTCAGAGCAGCAGAAACAGGATAGGATGGTTGGACTCGATGATCCAGTGGGTCCCTTCCAAACTAATGATTCTATGAAACATGAGTTCAACCTCCCTAATGGCGTACTGCACAGCCTCCAACTACCTCTCACTGAGTGAGCAGGTTATTTATTTTTTGAGAAGAAAGTAAATGAACCTTCAGCAGTCCTTCCATCTCTAGTATTCAAGGAGGCGTGCAAAAGTAGAAATAACTGCCAACAAAGGGTACAGTGGCCTGAAGAGACTTCACCATCAACAGGGATCAGTTTTATCCTTTAATTTTACTTATTTTCCTGGTAACTCTGTTGCACAGGAGCTGCTCTTGTTAGGTTACACACAAACATTACCTCATCTGTCAGCAACACGCCAGCGAGGCTACCAAAGGCTGATGTTCTCAGACCACAGGGATAAGAAGAATTTGACACTAGCCATACCAGGCATGACCTCAAGAGTCAACAGTAATTTGATTAACAAGGGGATCTGCGGTACTAGGTTATCAGATCTCTACCTGCGCTGTTTCAGACAAACACAAACAGATCTTTTTTTTTTTAACATCAGGGTGTATGATTTAATTTTGAACTACCTTTTAGTAGGACTGCACCTTCATGACAGCTTGAAACACTGAAGTGAAAAAGTATGTCAGATTCACAAATGACAAGAAAATACTTCAACTGTCTAGGATTTAGAAGAGTATAACTGGAGAGATGCTGAAGGTAGTATTCAGAATTACACTAGATCAATATTTAGTGTGAAAGCATGCACACAGAAACTTAAGATTAAATGACTGTAGCATAAGAATGGTTACATCTGATCATCAACATAACCAGAGAGGACTCACTATTCCAACATACTTGCATAAGATGGGAAAAAGGGTTTTAGGAATATTATGGTGTAGGAACACAGGTATCAATGAGGCAGTTTTGACTTTAAAATACATAATAGTCAGTGAAATCGTTTAACTGAAATTTGAAGACAATTGCAGCTAAATATCAACATTTATAAGAAGGGTTCTACTAACTGCCTTTGCAAGGCCGTGCGCCAATGAATTTTGGTTGACTGAAAATATTCCTGTGGCATTACTAGTTCAAATTAACATGACAAGAGTAATACTCCTCATTTCTTAGTATGGTCTCTAAGCTGAATTGCAGACTCCCAGTTTTCCATTTGCTGATGCTTCTGGAGTATTCTTAGGACTTCTGGCAGTAAGAGTCGATAAAGGGAACTCAAGATTTGTACTATGAGTAACAACACAATGATACATGTCATGATTTAAGTTAAAACATGAGAGATTTCAGAGGGAGAGTTTACCAATCTGCTTAACCCTTTCTTTGACAATCTTGCAAGAATGGAAATAAATTGTTTAGTTTGTTGGGTTACAGCAAACACAGAGCAACCATGCAAGGACAATCAATGTTATCTCACTTGCTCAATACCACCGCAGTTGGGCTCTTACCAAGAAAATCATGAAGACAACCTTGTCTAGCTTGCTGAGTTTAAAACAGAAACTCCTTTTAAATCCCGCTTTAACAGTTAATATTCCTGAGGCTTGTATATGTGCAAACAAGTTATTTTTATTATAACAATTCATGACTAAATAAGGGTTTGATGGTGGCTGGGGTTAAGATACTGTTCACAAAAGTACATTAAAAATCAAGGCCCTGAGCCTAGATAGAAGTGATATAGAGGCAAGAAATATGTAGTTAAGGTCAGAATATAGAGAGATAATAATTAGTTGGATGTTAAGGTATGTATCTAGTATGTGCAACACAAGTTTTATCCCAAAGAGTGCCCCAATTTGAGGAGGAGGGGAAATGGGGTCCAAACAGTCAGCTGATACCAAAGTTTCGATGACATTTCCCTCCCACCCCCAAGCCTTGCCCCCTCCTCATTTTTTATAACAACTTGCACCTTTGGGACAGAGTTTTAGGTGAAGCTTGAGTGATGGAAGTCATTGCATCAAACCCTGCTGACTGGTGGAGAAAAAGTTCTCACTTTGCATGCCAAAAGTTGACTATGCATACCCAGTAGGAGTGGTTTGCCTCAGAGGTAGGTAGCCTTAAGTATGGAGGTATCTTTTAGCATTATAATGATATTACAATGATGTTATAATGAGCACAGATCAACTGGAGGTCAGGATTGCCAGCGCAGTAGCTGCAATTCATCTTCTTGGAAAATAACTGGGCAGGTGGCTTTGTACACCATGCTCCTTGCAGACAGTGGGGGCTGGCCACGCTCCCCTCCAAATGTTCTATCCCCCACTTCACAGGGCAAGATATCCCCTTGCTGTATTCCCTTCTCATGAAGCGTGCTGCACCTGCATGTGTTGCATCTCCACTAAGCTTGCTTTTAAAGAAACACTGCCTCGTACTCAGCCTGCAGCAGGTGAGTATTCAGAAAACTTTGGGGTTTCCATTTCTACCTACATTTAGCTTTATTAGCACAATATAAGCTAAGAGCTGGTTAGGAGTATCTTCAAGTGCTGCACAGAACAAAAAAGTATTACATTTTCCTTTACTGTTTGTATGCATTATAAGCTCAAATCTCAAACAACCTGCAGTGCTTCTCAGCTGTTCATCTTCTTCATTTCAGTCCGAAAAAAATTACACAGATCATATTTTCCAGAGAAATAAACGGATAAACTTAAAATGTATCATCTAAGATAAAACAAGTAAGCTGGACAAGACAACAATTAATAAGAACTGTTTATAATTAATAATTGAACTTATTATGTTCAAGATCATAAGAAAAAGTTTATTTTATTTCCTCACCCCTCCTCACCAAGAACTGGAAGTTATGCATTAGATTTACATGTGTTTAAGAAAAAGACAGAGGCGGCAGCCTTGTTAAATGCTTGTCTAGGACACAATTTTTCACAGGATCTTAAAAAAACCCATGCAGCACATATGGGGCAAAGATTTTTAAAAACTGAATCACAAGAAAGTAAGGAAAGAAAAGTAGTCTGTCTTTGAAATATCCCTGACTACACTGATATTTAGCAGCACATGAAACAACTTTCTAATTGATAAAACAGAGGAAGAATAGATATTACATCTTTATTATATTAGCTCTGCTCGATAACAATTAGAGCTTTAAAATCTATTCATAAAGAAACAAAAAAAGATTAAAGTAGGAAGTCTTTATGTTCCATAAGGCTTGGTGACTTGTGGTTCCTAACAGCAGAGGCTACATCTCAGTGGATGTCTTGCTGATCTTTATCCCCGTCGTGTTAGATACCCTAATGCTAACTTCCAGAATACTATTTTCAGTTATCTTTCAAGGTCTTATGCACTAGAAACAAAGAAGCCCTAATAGTAGCCTTCAAATGCTAGTAGTCTGCAGTTTTCTAGCCAAAATGGCAGGTTTTCAGACCAAGGCAGTATCATAAACAACATCTCTTTCAGTCTTCTCTTGCTAAGCAACTGCTCCTTGCTCTACGATTCAATCTTCCTTGTAAGTCATGCTTTCAAAATTCTTGATCCTTATCACTGCTCTCCACATGATTCTTTTGTTCACATTTTTGTCAAGAAAAACCCCAAACCAAATGCATCCAAGATATTATTAATGCTGCATCAGTACAACCAGGTTGGAAGGGACCCATCGGATCTTCTAGTCCAACCATTCCTATCAAACACTAAACCAAGTCCCTCAAGACCTCATCCACCCATGCCTTAAACACCTCCAGGGAAGGTGAAATCAACCACTTCCCTAGGCAGCCTATTCCAATGCCCAATGACCCTTTCTGTGAAAAACTTCCTCCTAATCTCCAGCCTAAATCTCCCCTGGCGGAGCTTGAGGCCATTCTCTCTTGTCCTGTCCCCTGTCACTTGGGAGAAGAGGCTAGATCCCTCCTCTCTACAACCTCCCTTCAGGTAGTTGTAGACAGTAATGAGGTCTCCCCTCAGCCTCCTCTTCTCCAGGCTAAACAACCCCAGCTCTCAGCCATTCCTCACAGGGTCTGTTCTCCAGCCCCTTCACCAGCTTTGTTGCTCTTCTCTGGACTTGCTCCAGAGCCTCAACATCCTTCTTGTGGTGAGGGGCCCAGAACTGAACAAAGTATTCAAGGAGCGGCCTCACATTCAGTGTAAGAGAAAGGCAGGCAAAATGGGACTCCTGATAGAACAATCCCAACACTTGGCAAGAACTGCAGTTAGACTTGCTAATCAGAACAGGCTGCATGAGGAGACTGCCTTCTCCAAGAAGGAAAACTAGGTTTGCTTGAAGGCAGTGGGAGGTGCCGCTTTGTGATTTCAGGAAGAAAAGCAATAAAAACAAATTTAAGGCATGCCATTTCTCCAAATGGCTAAGAGATAAAGCCAGGCCCATGCATGACACTCGTGGTATATGCATCACATAGGTTTTCTTCACACATTAGAGACTGCTTAACTGTAATCTCCGCTTACTGCATCACCTCTCTTGCAGGCCAAATGTATAAATTAATGAAAACTTGCAAAAAAACATGACTACTCAGACAGCAAAGAAGTCAACTTCTATTAATAATTACTGTCCATCTCTTTCAGATATTTAAGTACATTCAGTTGTACATCTTCAAGCCTACACAACACCACATAAGCAATTTGAGCATCAAGCAGCAGTACTAAATTATCCTTAGACATCCATAATGATTTACACTTTGCCTTACCACACTTAGGCCAATGATAGCTAGTTTTTCTGAGAGCTCAAAGCCAGTCAGCCCATCCTAATGATGCAGCAGACTTGCATTCCACAACTACTCTGTTAACATGCAAACATCTTGATACATACGTGAAGTCAACACCCAGTGCTACAGTAAACTTCCTACTGTACAAACTTATCGCATTAGGTTTGCAGATGACATCAAACTAGGGGGACTGGTCAACATACCTGAGGGCTGGGTTGTTATTCAGAGGGACCTGTACAGGCTGGAGGAACAAGCTGACAGGAACCATTTGAAATTCAACAGGGCAACAGTCTTCTACATAGGAAGGAAGAGTGCTTTGTGCTTTACAGGCTGGCACTGTCCAGACAGTGAGAAACTCTGCTGAAAAAACCTGAGGGTTCTTGATAGGCAGCAAGCTGAACACAAGCCAGCAGCATGCCCTGGCAACAAGACAAGGCAACAGCATCCTCAGCTGTATTAATAGCAGCATAACCAGCAGACAGAGTGCCCGAGAGAAGCAACTATTCTCCTTAACTTGGCACTCAGAATGCTTTTGGAATACTGGCTCTAGCGTCCCTCTCCTCCTCCTCCTAGTCCCTTTGAGTAGAAATAAGACATTGATAAATTAAAGTATTTCAGTAAAGGAACACCAAGGTATTCAGAGATAGTAAGAACAGGGTAAGAGAACACACCTTCTCCAGTATGAAGAAGAAATAGCTTTGAAGGACTGCAACAGCAGCCTTTCTGTACCTTCAAGGTAACTTCCCCATGGACGACAAAATAACAGAGCCAGGCTTTAAGTGACGTATCATGGGAGAAAGAAGACAATAGACATAACAGACAAAACAGCAGAGCTTCAGACTGGATAAAAGGTAAAAATCTAACTGCCCAGAGCCAGTGCCATTTCCACCTTTAGACATTTTCAAGGCCCAGCTGGATAAACCACTGAAAAACCTAACTTGAAATCACAGTTTTTTCTACTTTAATCAGGACAAATAGTCTTGCTTGCAGTTTGAGCTATCTGCAACAGATTCCTCTCACATTTTTCTTGTAGGCAATGTAGATGCCCAAGGCCACCACCAAAGCAAGCCACGGGAGATCCACAAATATGACAGTGAGGTGTGTTGCTTACTGATGAAAGAAAGGTATTTATTCGTTCATGAACTAAAACAAAAGGCAGCCACAAGCATGCAAGTTCACAATAAATCATCACCTTCAAAGCTACTTTAATGTTAGAAATGGGAATGAAACAGAAAAAAATTAAGATAGAAAAAGCAACATGACACATTAAATCAGAAATCCAGTATAGCCAAAGAATACCAGATGACTAGAATAAACCTTACTTGTATTATAAACTAATCCTGCAGATGATAAAAAGACACATATTGAACTTCAGTAAAACACTGGACACATTAGAACCATACTGAACAGTAAAAAATTGACTAAGAATTGTGAAATGTGTCAAAAATTTCACTAAAGGGAACAGTGAAATAGAAACTAGCAGAATGAAGTGGTATAATAATGAGTTACCAATAGACCAGGTTTTAAAACAGTTAAATTGCACATTAGCATACAAGCTTGGAAGCATAATCAACAGCAAAGGCTGGGCAAAAAGACACCCAACAAATTCTGTAGTCTCAAAGCTTATAGAAAAAGAAGTAGGGTGAGATGTATTAGCACAAAGCATAAAACAAAGTCGAAGGTAATTTAACATCTCATTTGAGGAATAGCCAAGAATTTCTATACACTAGTAGCGCATAAGTCAGAAGAAGATATTGTGCATACATTAACATATCACAAGATGAGTGAGTCACCAGTCTGATACATTCCAAAACCACATTTACTTCTTATGCCTGTACCAACTGAAGTATTTTCAGACATGAAAGAGAAGAATTAGCATCTTTGTAAAGGGTGCTGGTACATTTCACATGTGCTTCATCCGGAACAGTATGTACAAGAAAACTTGTAGAATTGTGTCTCCCCAGTTGGAAGCTTCTCTCATACTTTATCAGCTACACACCTGTTAAAGTAAATTTCTTAAGAGTGAAGCACTGAATAAGAATGAAATGAGGAAATAACCTATCTTATTCTTCTGTCTGCTTTGAGAGAGATTTTTAGAAAGGACGATACTAACTTTTTACAGCAGAACTTGACAAGTGTACTATAACTTGGCCCTGCACATTTCCCTTTCTAAGGCATTGCTGCTATAGTACAGAGCACAGACAGACCACATGGCTTACCAGATATATTGTACATGGTTATCTTACCAGTCAAGACCCCAAAAACTGGTAAGAAAAAAATATAAATAAACCCACAGGACACATAGTTTAGAACTGAATAAACACATTGAGCCTAAGAGGAAAACAAAAAATAAAAACAACAAAAAAAATCTTTTAACTGAAGACATCTAGGACAATTTCCCTGACAAACTGGTTAAGAGGATTCTCTGCACAAGGAGTTCTCAATGACCGATTTTCATTTCTTTAACTCTGGTACTTAATGAGACATACTGAAGGAAATCAAGACTGCCTGAACAGTGTATCTTACCTCTCCATGAAGTCACCACAGAACAAACAGTGGATGACCACAAAGTAGTACAGTGAGTGTCCATCTCTTCATCCAGGTAAGAAGTGATGAGATGACAGGAAATGGTGTCAAGTCATGTCTCAGAGGTTTACACTGGGTGTCAGGAAAAAATTCTTCGCTGAAAGAGTTAAGAATTGGGACAGGTTGCCCAGGGAAGTGGTTGAGTCGCCATCCCTGGACAGATGTGTCACTGAGGGAGATGGTTTAGAGGTAGACTTGTCAATGTTGGGTTTACAGTGAGATGTGATGATCTTAAAGGTCTTTTCCAACCTATATGATTTTATGAATCCTAGTGAGGTAGTAATGTCTAAGAGGGAAGAGGCATGAGATTCCAGGTACGGAAGAAGCATACCCTCACAAAACCAAAGAAATCTGGAAGAAATTTCTTGAGTACATCTACTTCAGCTTCCAGTGTGAAGCAGTGATATTGTCAACATCAAATTAGGTCAGCTGAAAGCTGTAACCTGTGCCAGTATGGACCACTCTCCTTCTGAAGTTTTTTTTTTTTTCTCCCCTATGCAAAGTACAGCCTCACCAGTATCACAGAAAAGAAGCAAAACCATGTCCGTTACTGCCAACCATGCTCCCCTTTACCCAGCAGACGAAGCAAATAGCATACTATAAGACACGCTGTTGGCTCAGTGCATTTAAGCCAGAAGTTTGTATAGACGACACTCAAATTAAACTGAACATTCAAGTTAATTCTGTAGTAAAGATAATCCTTAATCACACATTCCCTAAAGCCCCGAGTTGCATCTTAACGCAAATAAAAATACACAGATTCAATACGCTAACACCTAAAATATATACCAATAAACAAACAAGCTACATCCTGCTCTAGCTAAAGTTTCTATGTAAATCCAGGCCTTGAATACATACACACTAGCTCTTTCTAGAAATATTCAATATACCATCTTCATAGGTTATATTTCAAAACCCACAAGGCCTTTTTATTTAAAGGGTATTTTGCACTCCAAAATTACTATTAGTGCCCTTACTGAAGTCGGATGCTTTCCCTAGAATTTCTGGGTTTCCTTTCGTTTTTATCCTCCACCACAATCATTAAAAGACAAAACACCTTCCTAAAATTATTTCACCAACTTGGCTGCCAACACAAGTAAACTGGTTAAGCAGGTTTACAGCCTCCTATGGCACTATTCTGTCCTTTCGCCCAGCTAAGGAGTACTATACAGAGTTCTGTATGTATCTAAAGAACACAGGCTCAAAACAGTAATTAAAGGCACAACATTTGATCAGACTTGCTTCCCTGAATCTGGAAGCCTTATGGTGCAGCTGTTTAACTGTTCAGAAAGAAAAGCAGGAAAACAGTAAATCTAACTTTACCACTAGTACATGAATAAAATTGAAATACTATACTGTAGAAATGAAATTAAAACTAATTCAGAATATAAAGAGGGTTTTTTGTTCCAGAAATGTGGAAGCAGCGTCTTAAGGTATTTATGAATAACTGTTCTTTTAAGAAGTAATGCATTATGACAACTGAACCATGTGAAAAAAAGGAACACTGAAAAGATCTGAAAGTCCAAATTTGGGGAAAAAACCCCAAACCTAGAAAAACAGGGAGGCCTGGACACAGAATACTGCATACAAAGACTGAAAATTCGGAGTAGTTAAAATTTGTCATTAAGGTTTAAGTTAATGTCAGGGGACCTGCCTCTAATTAAAACAGAGGCTGGATTTCAATTGAAGTATTGTAATCACCATTACAGCTTCCACAGCACCCATCACCATGCCACAGGCAGCTTGTGAAAGCCAGCAAAATGTTTGCTAGAAGAATTCTACAGTTACAAAATTTTATTTTTGCAAGTAACTGGCAGAAACCCCGTGAAGGAAGGGCAGCATAGGAGGGCCAAGATCTAATTGCCTTGCACAGTGTGCTGCACTTTGAGAAAAAAAAAAAAACAAACCACGAAGTATGGTTCTGTCAAAACAGCACAAAAACACACTCTACGCACACAAAAACACATCTCGAGTTCCCAAACTGCAGTCACTTTTCATTAACACAAATTTTAAGTACTATGTTATGAAAATATCTGAAGAAATAAATTTCTGGTTCAAAGCTAGGAAAAAAACCCCAAAATTTTAGAATACAGCCTAAATTAATCCTTCACCCCTGAGCAAGAGGGAGAGTCAAAGAGAGCTTATCCCTACAAGAAATCACAGGTATCACTGCAAAACCCTTTACACAAGCAGCTGAACACACAGTCTTGTAACTGATTAAGTGACCAGAAGATGCTGAAGAGTTTTACTGCCACTTAGCTTCTGCCAAAAAACATAAGCAACACTTGTCAACAAGCCTTTGATAGTTTGTAGCAGCCTTATTCAAGGTATTCCATCTCACTGCTTAAAGACACGTTGCTGTGTCTCTCTCATTCTGTATGTCAGTATAGAGAAACGAAGTGTGGCACTGTAGCTCTTACCTGTTCCCTTTCCTGGGTGAAAAAGGTACACAGGGAGATACCTACATCCAGCACATCAAATGGACTGTTTTGCCTACCACAGTAGCTGCAAGTACTGTCTCTTGAAAAAAAACACAATTATTTTACTGTTCCAAAATTACCTGAAGTAACAAAGAAACGAAATGGTTTTTAATATAAGCTTTCAGTAGAGGCCTGACTTCAACCTTGCCTATAGACTATGAAAACATGCCATTAGTCACTTAGTACGGAGGTTCTTAAACAGGAAAAAAAGAAAAAAAAAAAAAAAAAGAAAATATTTACTATCCATTGTACGCCGCTCTTTAGATTTTCAGAGAAGATTTTCATGAACTTCATACGTCTTTTCCTTTCCAAGCAGTCCTTCGACCACCCTGCTCTCACAACTCAAGTCCCGGTTTGGTTTTGGTCTTTAATTAGCAGCGTTAAGCCCCTCGGGTCCCGCGGGCGCTCCCGGAGCCCTGGTCGCTCCGGCTGACACGGCAGTTGGCCGGAGGTGCCGAGCCCCCCTGGCTGCGCGGGGATGGCACCGAGGGGACGGCGCCGAGGGGGTGGCAGCGCAGGGATGGCGCCGCTGCCGCCCCGCGCCCGAGCGGGACCCCAAACCTCCGCTCGCTCCCCAACACGCGCCAAGCGAGGGGAGGCCCGGTCCCCCCGCACCAGCCCCGCCAGTACCTGGGTCGTCCTGGCAGCGTTGTCGCCGGGGCCCCGCGCTGCCCCAGAGGCGGCCGGCGGTGCCGCGCAGGAGGCGGCCGCCCTTGCCGCCCAGCGCGCCCAGCAGCTCCATGGCCGCGGCAACTTCGCCAAACTTTGGCGCGAGGCCCCGCCCCGCTTAAAGGCGCCGCGGGCCGGACGGCTCCGGGCGGGGCTGCGCTCCGACCCACAGCGGCGCGAGGCCCCAGATCCCTATGGCAGGAGGGTAGCAGCGAGATGGTCGTTAAGGTCCCTGCCAACCCAAACTGTTCTATGATTCTGTGATCTTAGAATATCAAGACAAATGCTGCAGTTATGGTTACTATTTGGATGATAGATTCTTGTTGTAAATGCATCCTTAGGTGAATCTATGCCTCTCCCCGATTTCAATACAGGATGGGGGATGATGTGATTGAGAGCAGCCCTGCAGACAGGGACATGGGGGTGCTGGCCGATGAGAAGCTCAACACGAGCACAGGCTGTCCGGAGAAGTTGTGGCTGCCCCTTCCCTGGCGATGTTCAAGGCCAGGTTGGTTGGAGTCCTGCGCAGCCTGGTCTGGTGGGAGGTGTCCCTACCCATGGCAGGGGGGTTGGACCTAGATGATCCTTTAAGGTCCCTTCCAACCCAAACCATTCTGTGATCCTGTGATCCTGTGATGAGTCGGCAGTGTGTGCTCACAGCCCAGAAGGCCAACTGTGTCCTGGGCTGCATCAAGAGAAGTGTGGCCAGCAGGTCGAGGGAGGTGATTCTGCCCCTCTGTTCCTCTCTTGTGAGACTTCATCTGGAGTAATGTCTCCAGTTCTGGAATCCTCAACATAAGAAGGATATGGAGCTGTTGTAATGGGTCCAGAGCAGGTCTACAAGGATGATGCGAGGGCTGGAGCACCTTCCATATAAGGCCAAGCTGAGAGAGTTGGGGTTGTTCAGCCTGAAGAAGAGAAAGATCTAGGGAGATCTTATAGCGACCTTCCAGTACCTGAAGAAGGCCTACAAGAAAGCTGAGGAGGGACTGTTTACAAAGGTTTGTAGTGATAGGACTAGGGGCAATGGGTATAAACTGGAGAGGGGCAGATTTAGATTAGACATAAGGAAGAATTTCTTCACCATGAGAGTGGTGAGGCACTGGCACAGGTTGCCCAGGGAAGCTGTGGCTGCCCCAACCCTGGAGGTGTTCAAGGCCCGGTTGGATGGGGCGTTGGGCCGCCTGATCTAGTGGAATTAAAAAGTTATAAATATATACAAATACATGAGATTGCGCCCCCACCCCTCAATGAGTATATGTCACCAGAAGTCACAGAATCACAGAATCACAGAACAACCAGGTTGGAAGGGACCCATCGGATCTTCTAGTCCAACCATTCCCAGCTAACACTAAACCAAGTCCCTCAATACCTCATCCACCCGTGTCTTAAACACCTCCAGGGAAGGTGACTCAACCACCTCCCTGGGCAGCCTATTCCAAAAAGTACTGCAGAGTAGGCACGAGGGAATGTGTCCACAGCCAGGAGGGAGCTGAGCTCAGGAACTGTGTTCAGGAACAACCAGCTAGATGAGGTGCTCACTGGACATTGACCATTGCAGAAGAGGATGAGACCCTTGCAGTCTCTCAAGTTTTTACCAAATATGATGCATATGGGATAGAATACTCTGTTGGTCACTTTAGAGTCATCTATCCTGTCGTCCCTCCTTGGAAATGTCAGCCAATTTTTCTGCCAGCTTGAGGATGGTCTTGGCTACTATAGGGGTTAATTATTATAAACACTTGCCTTTTAGCATACCAATGCCCCACATTATCATTCTGGGAGAACACCATCTCAAAAATGGGCTTTCAGAAAATCATAGTTTATAGAATCATAATATATATATATATAGAATCAGAGAATCATAGTTTGTAGAATCATTATCTATATATATAGAATCAGAGAATCATAGTTTATAGAGAATGAAGTTACAAGGAATGACATTTCAGAGAATGAAGTTATGTACAGCAACTGAGTTCTTCATAAAACTGACTCTAATTTAGCTCAAACCACAACAACAGCCCAAGTTGAAGTGTGCAACGGGAGGTCAGGGTCAAGGTCAGGGTCAGGCCAGCGGCCTGTGTGGGCACAGCCATCCTGGGGCCAAAGGGTAGTGTTCCCTTAGTTGCACATTCCTCCTGTACAGTGCTGGGGATCCTTGTTTTTCAGGAGGACAGTGGAGGGCAGAGACGAGGCTCCTGAGCGCCTCTCTGCTGCAGGAAGACTGCCTGAAGGAGGCTTCTGGGGTGCAAGCCCTGAGGTCAGTTTTGTGATAGTCATGAACGGAAGTGGGGACACCTGGGTCTCCACTTTAGTACTGTTGTAACTGGGATACCTGAGACATCACTTCCTTTTAGTGCAGGAAGCCATGGCCACCTGTACATCTTCATGAACTCAGCCACAGCTGGGGGGAGTAGCTACTTTGTGAAAGCTTTGCATCTCTGCTTCCCTTCACTAAGAAGCGTAAAAACCATGAATGAAGGCAATTCCTTATTCTTAAGTCTTCTCACAGTTGTGGATATTATGATGTTTTGCCACAACTGTAAAACACAGCAAGCTGTGTGGTTTTGTTGTTTTGCTTTTGATCACTCGCATTCTCAGAATTCTCTGCCATCTGGGATGCCGCCATGCTAGCCCAGCTATGTCTCACAATTCTTGATGCTTTTAAGTCTGAAGACATAAAACCATTAAGATACGATCCAGCATTTTAACAGAGAAAGAAATACCCAAGGCACTGAATCTCATAATTAAGATCTGCCTTATAATGTGCATTCTGCGCGTATTGAGGCTGGGAGAACAATATCATTTTATTTACTACCTGTGCCATAGACCTTAAGGATGCAGAACTGTAAGCTAATATGCTTATATTCTAATCAGAGTATGATACAATTATATGCTGCATCTAGCTGCAAATGGAAGCATTGTTTAATAAAAATGCTCTTGTTGAGCCAAATCTATTGTGTACATGCAGAATAGAGGAACAAAGTGCTGAGCTATCTCAACTCCTATTCACTTGTAGCAGCTGCTCAATTAAATCAGAGTTGAACGTCAGCATTTTGGAGTGCTGATTTCTGAGGTTTACTTGATGTAAACAGTACACTCAAATCAACCTTTCTACTACTTAAATCAGTTCCTGCTCAGGAGATAATGATGTTCAAGATTTTTTTTTTCAAATAAGACATTTTTGTGGAAACAGAACAAGAAATTTTAAGCAGAACTAACCCTCCCTTCCCCCAAAACCTGCCAGTGGAAATGAACGCGTAATCTGTCTGTTCTGGGACTAATGAATAAATAGGGAACTGCAGAGTCACTGCATGATCCAAGTACCACTACATGTTTAGTATATAAACTATTTTGCCTACTAGATCTGTCTTGCCCTAAACACTGTAATTAGTTTTCATTTCATTACAGTGTTTCTGCTGTGAAGGAGTTACGTTTGTCTTCTGCCACATTGATTGTATTTTAGGCAAAATTTTCCTGCATCTTTGCGCCAAACTAGTTTACAACTTTAGGGCTTAGCACTTTTGAAATGTCAAGCTGGCTTGTCCACTGGTATTCTAGACACATACACATCTCTGTTATTGTATTGATTGCATGTATTTCCTCTGTGATTTGAAATAGTTCTTTTTTCCCTTTAGAGCTCATACTATGCGATGTTTATCATATTGTAGTGATACAGGCTACAGATTTAAATTCAGCCAACATTTTCATGAAGTGTTCAAGGTAAATGTTTTCACAACTATGAATTTATTACATTTAGCTGCTTTCATCTTCTTTGTTCACAAACTGTCTACCTGAATTATAAAATGATCACCTATTACTGCAATGTGATTTTCATAGTACTGAAAATCATTGCCTATTCTCAAAAACATTTATCAGTGTTTTTACTTAGGAAGGACAAATTCTTCAAGTGAACTGTCTTAACTGTAGAAACAAGATTTAGGTATCTGTGCTCATAGAAAGTAACATTATTCCTTCAGATGTGTGACACTCATTGACTACTAGTAACGTTTCAAGGCATTGAGGTAATATGATTATTATTATTACATTATTATTATATTGTGAAGAATGTAGTCTGAGCTGTACAACTTCAGTAGGCGTCTTAAGTACAAACATCCACTACTACTGCTGTGAACTTTGAAATGCTATTTAGTTGTGCCACACCTATAATTCTAAGACTTTGACAAAGATCTTCAATCAGAAAACTAAGAAGCTTAAACCTGTGTCATCTATAAGATCAAATATACTGAGATTTAAGATTATAGCCCACATTTCTGTCTGAAAAGCTTTGTAGCATTCCTCAACTTTTTAATTGGTTGGAGCAATGTAAACTCTACATACATAAGTAATGTGTGTGCCATAAACATAAATATTTTCTACAATATTTATAATAAGTTTTTACACTTAGATTGATCCTGAACAGCTTCCCAGAAGCTTGGTCATACTGCCTGCACATTCTCAGTGTCTAGAAACAACAGGATTTTGCTGAGGGGAGGCTAAATTTGTATTTGATTTCAGAATCTACAACAAGGATCTCTCCTGGGGCTATTTTCTGGCCTGTGGTGTTGGTGCAGAAATCATTACCTTTGTAACTCTACAATCAAAAGTTTTAACTGGCCCTCTAAAAGAAGGAGCTGGTCCTACCTGCTTTTAATTGCTTCTACTTGTTCCTGTTCCCATGCAGTGTGAGCACCAGCATTCAGTTCACAGGTGAATTAAAAGTGCCGTGCAGATGCATTTAAAAGTATCTTTTAGTTTAGTCAAAGCTTTTTTTTTTTTTTTTTTTGTGAGGTTAATATTATCCCCTGCTAGATCTCCAGATCTGATAGAGTTGTGTGTAAACACATCTGTGGAAGCACATGTTGCAAAGTGTCAGAAGAGTGAGCAGAAGTGGCTGACTGAGAAGAAAGGGAGGGAGTGAGCTGCAGGCCAGCCTCTTCAGTGCCAGGTAATGTTAGCTCAACGTGATACTGAAACCGTGGCATAAGTGAAGATGCCTTCATATCGATATTACACACAAAACCACCTTCAGTAGCTACAGAAACATCTGACAGAACTTGTTGTCATTTATGATGCAACATGATGCTAATCAATTGCTGTAAATAAAGGCACAACCAGGTCTTGTAAGCTAGATCCCAAAGTCCCAAACAAGAGCAGGCAGAGAGCTGCTTGAGCTGCATGCAAAAAGACCTGATTGTGTAGGGAAAATAACACAGGGACCAGTTTTCGTCAAATAGAAAAGGACACAACAAGGAAAGAATATTTCCAATGCCTGAATATAGAATTATATGAAAAAGTATTTCAAAAGACAAAAGAAAAATAAGATAAAACCACAGCAAGCAGTAGTGATCTGTAAATTTTTTGGGACAGACTTGTTGCTTGTGAAAATAAGTGCAAATTGCAGCAGCTAGTTTGAGGAAAATGCCAGCAGATGCAGCACAAGCTTCGCTAGGTCTTGGCCAGCTCACATGCCTGGTGTACAGGATATGGGCCTCTTGTTATATTCATCTTGCCAAATTTCCAGTGCTACCAAACTGAAGGCAGAAATACACGAAACACTAACATAATGCCCCTATGTCATTTTGTAAGAAATTAGGTTTGTGCATGCTCTCCTAGGTTAAAATCTTGACTTCAGTCATTTGGCAATAAGCTTCCTTACTCATACTGGAGGCACCAGCTCATTTGATGCTGTAAGGATGCTGCATGCCTTTGTTAAGTATTCTAAATTGCCACGTCTGGTCAAGACCCTGCCATTTATGTGGTTGCAAAATCTATAATGAGTGGCTAAAAAGGGGGTTTGAATTAGAACATGCAGAAAGGCCTAACTTCTCTCTTAATTTTTAATGAAATCTATTTTTACTAATGTAAAATAATTCAGGAACTGCTTTTTTCCTAGTGAAAGCGCTAAACTCGTAAGACAGAGAAAAACAGACTGCAGTCTGCTACCAAAGATGTTTCAGTAAAAATTAAATACAATGAGGAATGCACTTGCAGTCCCTGAAGAAGGGACCAGAACAGAGGCATGCAGAACTCCCACATCCTCAGGCCTATTACCCTACTAACCCACTAATTTGAACAATGAAATATGGAAGTACACAGTTGTAGATGTAAAAAAACGGTTGTACAAATCTGGTTTTGTGACTATTATTGTGATTTTGTGAACCAGTCCAAATGGTTCACAAGGGTAATTCAGTGTAATTTAAAATTTGGAAGAAGTTGAAAAGAGATAACCAGTAGATGACAATTAGTAAATCAGTATGATTAAAACAAATTTTACAGACAACTGGAGGTTGGGTGTGTCTTTCCATACAGGTTTCAAAATACCACATCCCCTTTTCACGCTAGACATGTGGCAAGAAGGAAGCTATCATCTGCATACTAGCATAAGAAATTGTAAACCTGGAATTTCAGACTTCAGCATGTAGGATTATACGTCTGGTTTCACTAACCACTTTCCCATACCATTAGAATGAAATGGGTGGCCAATCTCTAGCTCAACCACTGATGCTGTTCACTGTTCAGCAGAAATTTGTTAGGACATTACTGAAACTGAAAAAAAAATGTTGATTGATTCACAACTGTCCTACACTGGCATATATAGCAGTTACAAAAATGTATACTAAGCATATGAAACTCAGTTGAACGAATGTAAAGTTAGTAAGTGTATTTTACTTTGTAAAATACATTTAACCTCATCCTACAAAATAATTAGATGAGATTTCAAAAGCCTGCTACATTTTTTTGACTGTTTTGGAAGCACAAAATTCCATGCGACTTGAATATTCAGAGATTCAAGTAAATAACAACCTTAGTTGTCTGCAGTTACCCATCTTCTCTGCAAAATTATATCACAGTCACTATCCACGTGTTATTTGTTAGATGTATTTTTCAAAAAAGCAGTGAGAGAATTAGCATTACAAAAATAAATATTTGAAAAATAAACCTGTATTTTTCTTATTTTGCCGAAGTGCAATAAGTTGTGCTTAGATGTTGAAATGGTCCATCCGACAATATCATACCATATCAGCATTTGTTAGAATAAAGATATCCATATGGAAGTTTTCAAATACAGCCTTGAGGACAACTGCACATCATGCTGAGAATTCTCTGTGTTTATGGCAAAACTTTAGTTTCAACTACAATTACACAGCTCTAAATATAGACTACCTTATCAAATAAACATGAAATGATCTCCAGATCTTCAGTTCATACTTATTTGGTCAATAGTGACTTATTATAAACAGAACGTTCTGTTCTGTTAAGGGAATTTAATGAAAATTAATTTTAACCCTGAGGGGAACGCATGCATGTGCATAACACCTATGCAGTTTAAGGATGCTCACTATGTGTAGCACTAACTGAACAAGGTTAATTTTTGGTAGACACAGATGTCTCCTTGTCTTCATGTTATCATCTCATTGACATTTCGTTCTTTCATCTTGCATTTCAAAACTGTGCAGAAAACATTGACAATATAATTGATGACTCCATAGTATTTACTAGCTAAACCCATCCTCCACAGAGGCATAAATTATACAAATGACAAACAATTGCATACAAAAAGTAATAAGAAAATTGATTACTCATCAGGTATTTGAATCTTAGGCAAACAGTCCTGACTTAATCCTTTTTTAACTTTTTGCAGTATAACCGTAACCATTCTTTTCTTAACAGTCTAATTCTTATCTTGTTGTTATTGTACTATATCCATGTAAGGAGGCTGCTGATACTTGCTCAGAAACAATAGAACCATATTCCAATTATAACAGACCTTCTTACATGCCAGACTAACTCATAATAACATATAAAGTCCCTCTGGTAGGGTGCTTACAGTTGTTAAAAGTTCAGTTCTGTCATACATTATTTCTGAATACTAAGCAGTTATAGTACAACTAAGATTTCAAATCAAAACATTGATTCAGATCATCGACATGAAAAAATATCTGCTTTGTGATCAGCATCTTGCCACCTCATGACCAGCTGTATTCCTTATTTTTGTAGCAAGATCTACATACTTTATAAAGTCATAAGAGAAGCGCATAAGAAGTGGGAAAGCTTGCATTAACAATTATTGAAGTGACTCTATATAATGAATACGTTCTGTCTGTTTGAAGACATAATCATCTGCTTGTCACATGCTCCCATTATATTTATTTGGCACCAGATCAGTTTCCAGTTCCAAAACCATAATGGCTTCTTGTTATAGGTTATGAGTTTTGGTTGCAACTTTTAGACATAAAGTTATGTAAGACAGAAGGAACCTTTTAAGGGATCTGAATAAAATGATTCTGCTTAGGCACCTGGAAGAAGGAGACTCAAGGAAAACTGAATACCACCCATATAATGCCAGTTACAAGTAAAAATGCCATCTGAAGTACAGTGATAGTTTTTGGATAAATGGGCCAAAATATTGTCAGAATTTTTCAGGAATAAGAATTACCAATTTTCTATTTCACATGCTCCTGCTTAAGACAGTGTATTCTAGGATTAAGGACTAGTGTAAAAAGAGTGAATTCTATTCCTTTCTTTGCTACCTGATTTTGTGATTGTTTTCCCTGTGTAAATTAAATGTATGAAAGCCTTTTGTACATACCTTTCTCAGAGCCAACTAAATCTGCGCAGAACATCCCTGAAATTTTCTTTTGAATGAAAACCAACGAATGAAGGAGTATGTTGATCTTATTAAGGGGAAATTCTGCTTTTTCCTTCTTGTTAATTCTTGCTTCTTAAGGAACATCTGGTCTGTCTCTCCTTCCCTCCCCCACTAGCACCACATCATAAGCATATGCCTGATTCATTTGCTCCCATAATATGTAGAAAACCTGTGGGTAGTTACTCACTCTGTCCTTTTGGGAATAATTACTACAATTTGTCCTAAAAAATCAAGTACATTACTTCTAGCAAGCTAAATCATTTGAAGGTTGTCCACTACTGTATTATCTCTGAATTAAGAAACTCTATCCTATACACATTAATTTCCCTAAGATTTAGCAGCCTTACTCTTGCCTCTCTCTCACGTTTTAGTATCCTGTCTGATTACTGTCACAGTTTTTCTTAGAGATGATTTGCAGTATGTCGTCTGTCTTGCATTCAGCACTATTTAGCTGCAGTGCTGTATACACTATTGAGAACTTATGCACATACACAGCTTTACAGACCCTGTTTGTCTCTGATTAATTTCCTTCTCTTTAGATGGACTCCTGTAGGCTTCATTCAGCATGCCTAATGGTATCTCTCACTGTCATCTTTGTAATTCAGCTGAGGAGGAAATATTGTGTACATGTATTGTGTACAAAATCCCAAAGAAACACAGTTGTTTTGATAGGTAATTAATGTTTATCTGTCAAGGTTTTTATTCCAGTGCCTCAGGATCAAGACTTGGAATTGGTAAGTGATTTGGCTGACAGTGATTAACTATGAAGCACTAGTGACATACTTCTCATCAAGCAAACAGGTTGAGTGTTTTGCAGAAGTCAAAAGCTTATTTCTCCCAACTACAGGCCCTAGTGTTAAGGAAGGTTCACAAGTGGATACAAGTGGTGTTCCTCAGGGCTCAGTGCTGTGTCCAGTTCTGTTCAATATGTTTATCAAAGACATGGATGAAGGGATAGGTTTGCAGAGGACACTAAGCTGGGAGGAAGAGTCAATCTGCTTGAGGGTAGGGAGGCTCTACAGAGGGATCTGAACAGGCTGCATCAGTTGGCTGAGACCAACGGGATTACATTTAACAAGGCCAAGTGCTGAGTCCTGCAAGTAGGACACAACAACCCCATGCAGTCCTACAAGCTTGGGGAAGAGTGGCTGGAAAACTGTCTAGCAGAGAAGAACCTGGGGGTGTTGGTTGACAGCGATAGAACATGAGCTAGTAGTGTACCCAGGTGACCAAGAAAACCAATGGCATCTTGGTTTGTATCAGAAATGACACAACCAGCAGGTCCAGGGAAGTGATTGTGCCCCTGTACACAGCACTGGTAAGATTGCACCTTAAATACTGTGTTCAGTTTTGGGCCCCTCACTACAAGAATGACATTTTGGTCCCAGAGCATGTCCAGAGAAGAGCAAAGAAGCTGGTGAAGGGGATAGAGAACAAGTTTTATGAGGGTAGTTGTTTAGCCTAGACAAAAGGAGGCTGAGAGGAGACCGTATCACTGTCTACAACTATCTGAAAAGAGGTTGCAGCAATGCAGGTGTTAGTCTCTTCTCCCAAGTGATAAGTCATACAACGAGAGGGAATGGCCTCAAGTTGTGCCAGGGGAAGTTCAGATTAGACATTAGGAATAATTTCTTCACCGGAAGGGCTATTGGGCACTTGAATAGGCTGCCCAAGTTGGGTGTTGAGTCATCTTTCCTGCAGGTATTTAAAAGATGGGTAGATGAAGTGCTTAGGGATATGATTTATTAGTGGACAGGTACGGTTGGGCTAGATGACCTCAAAGGTTTTTTCCAACCTATTAACTCCACGATTCCATCAATTATACTAGTTGCAAGGTGGAAATATATAGACTATACTGCTTTAGCTGTGAACGTCAGGAAGGTCAACAAACCTCAGTGAATGGAAAGGTAATGCTGAGAATAGAAAGTGTTAAAAACTACTGTCTAGCCTTTATCTGTTTTCTTATTAAATATGAAAGAAAAAATTCAGATATTTGAACAGTGATGGAACTTGCCTCTCAAGTTCCTGCTAATGTGATGGTGAAGTCGTGCATAAGGTATGGCTCATGGCTCAAGTTTACTGAAGAAAGGTGTGCTTCCTAGTTGCACAGTACCCTAACTGTAGTGTAGTGCCACTGTCTCATTTTTGTTCCAGAAGTCTGAATGATTATTCCAACTAATCAGCTAGGCTGGGTGCATCATGCAGTGGTGCAGAAGTAAGGTAGTGGAGCTGAGTGCTGAGATGCTGATGCTGTTGCAGGAAACCAGGGCCATATAACTAAGTCTCACTCTGCATAAAATGCAATTGCTTAATTTTTATTAGCAACCTCCTGTAATACTGGTTGATTATAAAGACTCAATTATTTTTAAATATAGAATTTTAAATATGCTGTTGTCATCTTTCACATCTGTTTCTTAAAGCACCAAAATCACAGCTGTTCATTTTGAAATTCAGTAGTACTGACAGATTATTTATTGCTATAATCAAGTATCATCTTTATTAGAAGCCTGAAAGCAACTCTGAAAAAACAAAATCTTTAATATTTTAGGTTTGTTTTAGATTCCCAGTAATCTTGCTTTTTGGTTTTTGGGGTTTTTTTTTTGCACAAAAAGCTTGCATGGACTCTGTGGTTGTAAAAGGTATTATTCAAGATTACATGAAGAAATTAAATTGTAATAATAGCATTAGGAGACATGTGGGTAAGTAAAATAGCAAAGCATCAACAAAATTTTTAAGTCTTAATTTGTAAACCTATAGTTTTTCTTTCAAGAAGTCAATAATAAGCACGTGGATAAGAATGATCAATTGATAGCAGAGTACTTATATTTTAAAAAGCTTTTCAAAAGTCCTGCACCAAAGAAATGAAGCTGTTATAGGATGAGAGAGCTCATCACTTAATATCCTTTGAAGTACAGTAAGCAAGAGGTCAGATTTCACAGCAGAGGAAACAAGATTATCAGTTAAAAATTATTTCATGATACAGAACATAAGCAAAATGGGAAGTGAAATTCACTGATAAGTGCAGAGTGAAGACAAGTTTTCCCCCACATACATCACTATGTTTATATATACACACATAGTGATGAGCTTTACATGAGCTATTACCATCCAGCAGAGAGATGTATGAAAATGTCAGTCAACAGAAATCTAAAAGGCAAAATGAATATAAAATATTAGAAATATATAGTTACACTACTATTTAAATTATTCTAATGAATATAGCTGCACTGCTGATCACCCTGTTACAAAAAAAAAACGCAGTCTGCCCAGAAAATAAGTATTGAGAAAAGTAACAAAGCTATCAAGTTGGTTCTGTCTGTGAAAGCAGAGAAAAAAAACACAACGTAGGTAAGTAGGAAATAGATCAGAGAAAATCTATTTGCTATTCTTCATAAGAGAAGTAGGGACACCTAACGAAATTACTGATAAGTTTTAAAGGGAAGGAAACACTTTGTTACACAGCATAACTGAATCACAGAATTCCATACCACTAGATGCTCTGCAAGCCACAACTATGAATGGTGCAGAAAGTAATTAGAAAAATTCCTGTGAAGTCCATCAAGACCCATTAAGCACAAGAATGCAGATACAAACCCTGGTTTCTGGAAGTCCCTATGTCACAGACTGCCTAAAGCTCAAAGGAAATACCAGTAAAGTGTCTTTCCATACTTGGCCTCTTCTTATTCTTCCCATAATTACTACCTGCTGCTGGCCACTGTGGGAAACAAGACATTAAACTGGACACGAGGAAAAGCATTAGCTTTACCTCATCCCACTCAGCTGTTCTGATGTTAGGACTTGCCATGACACTGCCCCAATCCCCTTGCTCTGGAACCAGAAGTCCTCCATAAATTCCTTAGGTCATTTACAGTGTGAAGGGCGTGACCTCTGCAGACTGAAGAAGCTCAGAAGAACAGCTTTGGGGGATCAAAGAGATACGAGATACCTCAGTTGCTACAGATGTTGAAGCACAAAGAGGGAAAAGTTATTACTTTGCCTTTATTTTTCTCCCTGTTTTAATCTCCTGAAGTGAACAGAAGTCGATGTGGCTTCTCCACTTCAAATGCTGGATTGAACATTTCACCACCTGCCACAGTTGATAAATTCTTTCAAAGAGAAGTCTAAACTGAAATCAGGAACCTATATACACAAGAATCCAAATGCACCATCAGGAAATTCTGAAATGTCTAAGCATTAAGGGCTCTGAAGTTGTGCTGTACAAAAGAAAGCAAATGTGGCAAAACAGAAAGGACTGAAGGACAAACACCAGATTTTGCCAAACATCTTAGGTATATTATAGTGGCTCTAGACTGGCCTGGGAAGCCAACTGACTCTGAAAGGGCAAGGCATGTATACAACAGCAGCTTTAGAATTAGCATAACAAATAAAGCTCTGTGCTGACACAGCTGCATTGCCAGGCTTGCTGGCAGCCAGGCAGAGAAGCCTGCCCACACCCTGACTGCACAGGTGCCGGTTCACACTCTGTAACACAAATAGTTGGCACAGGAGTTTCACAGCACTGTTCCTCCACAGACAGACGTAAGACAGGTCAGGTTCAGGGGGTTTAGGAAGAGAGAGCCTTTTTTTTTTTTTTTTTTTTTTTTGTAATCCAAAATAACATTTTACTATCGTACAAAGTTATTGTTAACAGAAGAACAGTTACAATTGAGAGAACTAAGTGGCCTACAGAAGAGAATGTTACTGAGAAAAGACTGTAACCCAGCAAGATTAGTTCATAATTTTTTTTAATCAACCCAGAAACAGTCTGTCATCAAGAGTAAATGGTCTAACTTTTCATATATGACTTACCAAACAGAATATGATACTTTACCAAAAGACAGCAGCAGCAATACTCAAGATTTGCTTGCCAAAGTCTTACAGCTGTGTCACAGAATCATAGAATCACCAGGTTGGAAAAGACCTCTTTGATCATCGACTCCAACCATTCCCACCTGCCCCTAAACAATGTCTCTGAACAAATTCATCTACCCATCTTTTAAACACCTCCAGGGATGGTGACTCAACCACCTCCCTGGGCAGCTGTTCCAGTGCCCAATGACCCTTTCTGTGAAAAATTTCATAGAATCATAGAATCACCAGGTTGGAAAAGACCTCTTGAATCATTGAGTCCAACCATGCATACTGCATATTAGAGGACTCTGATATGACACCAGTCCTTTAATATACCATAAACTTCTTACTTGCAAAATGTACAAAATCAAAATAAAATAATTTTAAAACACAGTCAGAGGAAAAAGATATTCTTACTATTGACACACAGCACAAAGAACTAGGAGCTGTTATTTAATTTTCCTTGGCCAAGCACAAAAATTACAAGCATGACTGACTATGCTAAGCAGATATGATCATGGATGCTCTGATTGCTCACCACTTTGAGAAATTACCTAGGAACTGTGGTTTACTTTCCTTCTATCAGTTTGCTTCAACTAGCAGCTATATCAACTAGTGGAAAGCTACATTTTACCTTATCTCTCCTACTACTACTACATTTTCTGTCTTAATACATTTGTTCCTGATGGAACAGTTTGGGATAACATGGAGAGTGCTGGCAGTTGTTTTAGAGCATCTTTTTGGTAGCTCAGCAGCACAGTGCAGCTGGTGTGACAGCACAGATTCGCAGATCTTACAGGAGACCACAGGAAACAGACAATGAATTATCAGAATGAATAAAGTACTTTGATAAATACCATCATTATTCTGACTTCTGTTTTCATTGCTTCTAGGAAAACTAAAGGGAGGCAGAGAATTTGGTTTTGTTTGGCACTGGCATTGTGCTCAGCTCTTTAAAATACACAGATATAAAACAAACTCATGGCCCAAACAATGCATAAACTAAACAGATTCCTGCAAACTGAAGCCATCCTAGCTTCCTGATGAGAGAAGCGTTTCTGATGAAATAATTTTGCTTCAAAGGTGAATACAGACATATCAGGCACAATACTCACAGATCTATATGGACCACTCACCTGCCAATATTTTAAATTCTTTGCATCCTTCATGCTTCCCATGTCTTCTGGACTAAGAATATTCCACATGATTATTCTGGGTTTTTTTATATACTTCCTTATTTGACTGTTTGACTTACAATTTTTAAGGGAATTGTATTTTGTCTTTTTACTAAATTCAACTGTCAGAAACCTTAATGAATATGTTTAAATTTTTATCTAATGTAAGTGCTCCACTTCTATTCATATAATGCACATTTTCAACTTACATGTACTAAGTGGTTCTTAAATTAAGGCATGCTTCTCTAAAAAAAAAAAATTAGCCTCAGTTCCATGGAGTTTCCAAGCTTTTTAGTAGGCAATTTGTATTCAGCATTCTCTGTGTAAGGACATCAAACTCAATACCACTTCTGGCATTAAGTATTATATTTGTGTTGTAAGTCACAAAAAACCCAGTACGCTTTCAAATGAGATGTATAGTAAGTTTTGCACTGAATACTATTGGCTTTTCCTTAATTTCTGTAAAGACTGGTGCATTGCCCTTACATTCTGAAGCCAGCAGGTAGAAAACAAGACAGTAAATGTCTCATTTTATAAAGTGTGTTTTATATATTTCTTATGGATGCAGTGTTTACTTATGTGCTGAAAAGTGTTGAGGTCAATTAGAACTTTTAGACAGCACATTGCAATTCACTGTTTTTCAACAGACTTAACATCTAAAACATTTAATTTCCTTTTAATAGTGGGATGATGTCAGGGAGCATAACTTATAGCTTCACTTTACAACATTATTCAGACTGGATGACACAAGGTTTTACTGGTACCATAAACATTCTCCATCTCTCCTACATGGACTGCACCTAAGCCTGCAAAACAAGTTTGTAAGTGCTGCAGGGCCCTGGATAAGTGGCTTGGCAGGTGCATAGAAAAGATTTTTACTGAATGAAACAGCAGAGGGGAGTAAGCCACTGGTAGTGATATAAATAGAGATTTCAGGAGCAATGTAATGGTCTGCATTCACCATAACTAACACAGTGTGACCAAAATAGTCCATTTTGTAAACTGGTCTGACTCAGGACAATAATGTGTCAGTAAAAAAGTCAGCATCACTACATGGTTAGTATAGATGATACTCTGTCCTGGAAAACACAATTTATTACACACGTTCGATGTCTCCAGCAGTGTTTTGACTGTTTAAGTGCTTTCCCATTTGTTTGTATAGCACGATATTTATTCAAGTATTAGCATTATTACCCTAAAGTAAAAGAATTAGAAACAGAAATTGTGCACAGCTTGCACAATCACATAAGTCTTTTGAAAGAGGTAATTAGACCTGAGAAAGCAGATTGCCATGGTGTATTGCAGATAGGAAAATCTTGCTCAATTTTGTGGTCTGTCATGCCTCTTGCATTTTGCAAAGGCATTTTGCATCATCTGAGGGTAAAAATTCTTATATATATTAAAAAGCAGAGCAGCTATGGTTTGTTTTATTACAAAGCAATATTGTCTTCCCCCTCTCAAAATTTATCTTGTCCCTTTCCTTAACAAAAACACACATTTAAGCAAAGGTTAGTGCCACTACATTCTTTGTCACCCTCCTTTAAGTGAACTGCTCTTCTAATGCTTTCTTAAGCTTAGCATCAAATAGAATCTTACAGAAAATCTAAGGCAAGGAAAATGTAGCCGTGCTGGTCAGTGAGCCCTGCTGTTAGTCAAAAGGCACTCCATAAAAGTATTTTTTCTTGCCATTGCTATCTCTAATGCCAAGAGTTGGATTTCTTTAACATCAGGACCTTCAGACTGATCTCCAGTGTTTGAAAATGCTTTGTTTGTAAGGTCTTTGTCTTTTTTCTTCCAGAACTCATGGTTCAAGAACAAATTCCAAATCTTAGTCTAAGCTGAAGTGCAAAAGTATCCATAGGGATCACACCCAAACCATTTTCAGATTATGTTCTTCCTCCTTTCTTTCCTACTGATAGACAATCAACCACACCCACATTTACCTGAGATACTGCTCTTTACAGTTACTCTGTTACAAAGAGCAGTAATGTTTGTACAAGGGCAAACAGTTATCAGTAAGTGCAATAAATTCCCCTTGTTGGATAATCCTTTCAGCCACTTCACTACTTACAGTAAAGTAGCATACAATCGATCATTGCACTTTAGTAATTTACATTCCTCAGAAGTATTTTTTTCTCCTCTTTCATCGTTTCACTTATGTAAAACATGCGAAATATTATAACTAATGCTATTGTAGTTCTCTAAATCAAGTTTTCAGATGTTCAGTGGGCTGGTTCTGTTACGAAAATGTGCATTCAGTGAAACGAGAGCATTACACAAGTTGAGATTGAACTCCTGCAGTGATGGGGAGAGAACATTTGATTTCTCTAATAACTGATCAAACTATCACAGCAAGGAGTCAGCTGAGAAATATAAGTGGCAAAGTGTTTTCACATATGCCACCAAACAAATTGTGAATGGCCTACTTGGGAATCTTATTCTTTACATAACCAGTGAACAAAATATTAAAAAGATGATGTACAACCAATCCCAATAGAACAAATTTTCCCTTTCAAATTATGTCTGTCAAACTGTAGTAAACTGCTTGACTTGCCCAGTTTTCTTAGGTATACACTATGGTGACCTTGCATGAACGAAGTACAGCTGTATCTCAGAGCTATAATGCAAAATGCTTCATTTTCTTCTGTCCCTTATATTTGATACCCATCTTGATAACAACAGTCTCTTTTCCCACGTAACCATTGTCTGAACTAGTAATGAAACTTTTACACAGCTGATGATATAGATATGCATAAAGTGCCTAAAGCTGCATTGAAGAGACACACAGAAGCATGTAGTAGTTTAGTATCAAATAGCATTGCTCTTCCTCAACACTTGGCCTCACTTGATCCCTTTTACAGAATCACAGAATCACTAGGTTGGAAAAGTCCTCCAGGATCATCGAGTCTAACCATTCCTATCAAACACTAAGCCATGCCCCTCAGCACTTCATCCACCCTTCTTCTAAACACCTCCAGGGAAACTGACTCAACCACCTCCCTAGGCAGCCTGTTCCAGTGCCCAATGAACCCTTCCATGAAAAATTTCTTTCTGATGTTCAGCCTAAACCCCCCTTGTTGGAGCTTGAGGCCATTCCCTCTTATTCTGTCCCCTGTCACTTGGGAGAAGAGGCCAGCTCCCTCCTCTCTACAACCTCCTTTCAGGTAGTTGGAGAGAGCAATAAGGTCTCCCCTCAGCCTTCTCTTTTCCAGGTTAAACAACCCCAACTCCCTCAGCTGCTCCATAAGTCCTGTTCTCCAGCCCCTTCACCAGCTTTGTTGCTCTTCTCTGGACCTACTCCAGAGCCTCAACATCCTTCTTGTGGTGAGGGGCCCAGAACTAAACACAGGATTCAAAGTGTGGTCTCACCAGTGACGAGTAGAAGGGGAGAATAACCTCCCTGGACCTGAATGAATTTCATGTATGTACAGGAACAGCTTTGCATTGCTGACCTCTAAGAAGGTACAATAACTGGTGTTAGCTTTACAAACTGTATCTTTGAAAATTCCCTGAAGTACATTGCAGTACATCATCCAGAGCAGAAGTACTTTTTCAGAGATGGCACAGATGTAAGGGTTTAACTCCAACACAGGTGAATCTAGTGAAAGGCCATAGTCAAAAATGAAAAAGATGCTCTGGATCATTTTTTTCTGGCTTCTTGGGCCACACTCTTAATTCAGTTTTGCTTTTGGGTCAAGAGGGAGGTTGTCTGAAGAGCACGGCATGGTATGTTTGCAAAGCACGGAGCGGGAATCCATGAGATTTTACAGCAGAACCCCCATGCTGCCACTGGAAGTCCTGCACTTTGCTTCTCTTATTCATGGAATCATAGAATAACCAGGTTCGAAGAGACCCACCAGATCATTGAATCCAACCATAAAAACCTTATTTCTAAATGCTAATGAACTAGCTAGAACCTTGGGCAGAAGAGGGCAAATCAAGAGAAAAGTAAAAGGGGAACATTCTCTTCTTGTTAAAATTGTTTTCAGAGCAAACCTAGCATGCAGTAGATTTAAAGTGAAGCATTTGGCCAAGATTTGTTCATTCCAGACACACCTTTTCTTGCCTCCTTACTGAATACAGAAATGTGTGTCTCCCTGAGGGCATTCTGCAGACTTTTGAGATATAACGTTTTGACAGTGGAAAAGTACAAGTCTAAATATAGTGCTTTTTGTCAAACTTTGTTTAGAAGACTGTTCCAACCGATATCTGTTCACAACTGTACCTTGCTATTGGTTCCTATGCAAAACCTATGGGGATTGTGCAGGTCAGTGAAACCAGTACATGGCCACTTGTTTTGGCAAGTACTGAGGCCACACAATGGACCTTAGGTTCACATTTATCTTTGTCATAGTCTGGTGTGCAGGAACTCTAACTATTTTGTTTCCTCCTTTTTGTTTAGTCACTGGTTCCTCTTCTGTGGCACCTAACAATGCCCTTGAAACACACAAAACATACAATTAACTACTTTATCTCCAGAACACTTCCATGACAGATTCAAACCCACAGCTCACAAACTTTTATATATATATGGAAGGAGGAAAACCTAGCAGTGACCAAGCAAAAAGAAAGACATAGTAACAAGTATTTGTGGCAAGGAAATTCAACATCTGAAAAAAACACACAACATTGAAATCACACAAATGAGAGATGGAGAGTTTTAAGGAAAAATAGTAGAACTAGTTAAAAGATCACTTTCTCTAGCAGTCAGTACTTCCAGCATTGGAGTTCTCTCATTGTATACCAAATTTCATATGTAATCCCGTGAGGCAGTAGTGGAGACACAGGCACAATTAAAGAAAGAGAAGGGAGGATGCACATTGATGCAATTTTTACTGTTCTCATGAAGTTTTTCTTAGTGCAAATGAAAGATTTGCAGATGGTGCTTCAGTCTCTCCCCTGCTTCTGTTTTTGGTGGAACCCCCTGAGCAGGAAAAGGTGACCTCTGGGAAGTAGCATGCAGGGAGTAACAAGCAGGTCAGGATCTCCTCACAAATAACATCACCTACTGTGGGAAGCCTAGCAAGTGTGATTCTTCATACTTTACTGAAGCTCTAAGTCCAGCCTTTGACTTATCCTCTGTGACTGCAGGAATGTATTGTGGTTTATCTGAGTACCTAGAAAATACTTGATTTTTTTTCCCCTTTTCTGTTTTCTGATTTACTTTTAAAGCTACATTTAGATTGAAGTAGATTTTTGCTTACATTGTATAAAAAAGCTCTTGAGGTGCTGCTGTGATACAGTAAATGGCTACTGAACTGAGAATGAGAGAATGATAAGAAAACAAAAATGATACAGAGACAAGGAAAAACAGCGCAGATGAAATCTCAACTATGATAAAACAATACTGAGCAATTTTGCTGCATTTTAAGTTAGAAGATGAGATTTTGATTTTAAAAATACTAGGGAGCAGAAATGATGTCTTATGCAGTCTTTGATGGCAGCAATTCTACCACCTTTCTTTGCAGCAGCCAAACTGTACTGGAAGACCCAAGTCCAATTTCGATGTAGAAAACATAATGGGGTGGGGAGACACCCTCCTCCCTCTTACCAAGAAACACTTGTTAATAGCAGGCAGAGACCCAGCAGGACACAGAAACTGAGCTGTTATTTTCAGTTCTTCTTCCAGCCTTCTAACCCAAGAAATACTTAGGAAGCCCCCTAATGTGGCCTCTGGTACCAGACTATCATTTTCCTGCTGAGGACATATGAACATATTGGTGTTCCCCATTCCTCTTTAGGAAGTCCTTCACTGGCACTGTGATGAGTTGACCTCTGCAGAGGTCAGCCTCTATCTACATGGTTTGTAAGAAAATGATGCCACACAGGCCAACAACAATGGCACAACCTGAAAAGAAATAGCTGAATGCTTGTACATAATTTAGTACATAATGTAACTTATCAGAGCTTCAGGTTACTCCATGGCTTAGGTTCTTATCAAGTGACTGTTGTACTTGATGATCTTAGAGGTCTTTTCCAACGTTAATGATTCTATGATTCCATGACTCACTTATATCTAGCCAAGGCCCATCCTCAATGTTTATTTTATGTATTGTCGTCATATTTTAAATGACTGCCTTCTCCTGGGCAACTCATCAACCTACAGGCAGTACAGGCCCCTTGGAGGGAAGGATAGAATTGAGAAAGATTGCCTGAATAAAGAAAAACTTAGAGAAGTTTCTCCAGTTTTCATAAACATATACAATAATATCTGTGAAAGAAGAACTGGAAAAGACCAAAGGAATGTTTTCCCTGAGTCATTTCCACATCTGGGAGTCCTTCCTCGCAGCCACACTGGAGACAGACCAGCTCTTACTCTGAACTCATAATGAGGAGCCCCTCAGGAAGAACTGTCCAGAATTTCATGTTTCCAAGCAGCTCACATGTATAGCTCTCCCTTTGTAATTGGCCTTCCAGAGGATTTTTTTTTTAAAATAAACAAAATGTTTATTTCTTTACTGGATGGAAAGTTGTTCTCTTTAAAAAAAGTTGAACATGTATTTTAGCCTTCAGAAAAAAATGTTCTTTTAACCCCTAAGAAGTGGATTGGCGAAGAGAGGTACGCAAGCCCTAAGGAAAACAGTGGCCGGTAGCCATGCTGAGATGAGTTTTGAGAAGTTTTCTGAAACATCAGGTCCCAGATGGCACACAGCTGATGTCCCCATCCAGCTGCAGAGGGCAGGGATCACAAAAGCCCAGCAAAAAACTTCTTTTAGTTAGTGGCATGAAATCTGAAGCAATTTCTTAGAAATCCCTAGGACCTAAGCCACCACATGGAGATTACCAGTCCATGGTTTTTAGAAAACAAATTAAAATAAAAATCTCTGAAACCTCCTGAATCTCAGCAGGAAAAAAGAGTCCTCTGTGCCTTCCAACGAAAGAACTTCCAGCCATATTTTAATGTGCATATTTACATGGTTGAAAAAATCCACATGGTTCTTTTTGAGTTTTTTTCCCCCAAAAAGTTGTTAAATAGATAATTATAATAATAGATTTGGGGACTGGATTGAAAGTGTATTTATTTCTCCTGTCTGGCCATGGGATAGGATATGAAACAGTGACATAAGGAGATCAATGACTGCTTTCAAAGCAAAACCCTCTAGATTCAAATACTTACAATACTTGTACAGTGGGATGGAGTGCACCCTCAGCAAGTTTGCCAAGGACACCAAGCTATAGGGTGCAGTGAATGTGCTGGAGTTCGGGGGGGATGCCACCCAGAGGGACCTTGATAGGCTGAAAGAGTGGGTCCATGCAAACCTTATGAGTTCAACAAGGCTAAGCGCAAGGTCCTACACTTGAATCAGGGTAATCCCTGTATCAACACAGGCTAGGGGACTGAGAGGTGCACTGTGGAAAAGAAGATACTAGTGGACGAAAAACTGAACGTGATCTCTCAATATGTTTGCAGCCCAGAAATCCAATCATATCCTGAGTTGCATCAAAAGAAGCATGGCCAGCAGGTCAAGGTAAGTAATTCTCTCCCTCTACTCTGTTCTTGTGAGACCTCACCTGGAGTACTGTGTGTGCAGCTGTGGGATCCCCAGTACAAGAAAGACATAGATCTGTTACAGCATGTCCAAATAATGGCCATGAAAATGATTAGAGGGCTGGAATGTGTCTCATGTGAAGAAAAGCTGAGGCAGATGGGGTTGTTTAGCCTGAAGAGAAGAAGGTTCTGTGGAGAACTTCAGTATATAAAAAAGAGGCTTATAAGAAAGACTGAGAGAAACTTTTTACCAATGCTTGTAGTGACAGGACCAAGGGCAGTTATTTTAAATTGAAAGAGGTTAGATTTAGACTGGACGTAAGGACAAAAGTTCTTTTATGATGAGGGTGGTGAGATAACAAGTACAAGTTTCCCAGAGAAGTTATGGATGCCCCATTACTGGAGGTGTTCAAGGGCAGGTTTGATGGGGCTTTGAGAAATCTGGTCTTATGAAAGATGTCTCTGCCCATGGCAGGGGGATTGGACTGGTCTATCTTTAAAGGTCCCTTCCAACCCAAAACATTCTGTGGTTCTATGATGTGTGTCCCATAGCTCCAGTAATATTTCATTTGATGTGAAGTTCCTACAAGGTATGGTTGGTAGGCTACATAACAGAGGGTAAAGTCAATGAAATCCCATTTTTCCAGAAGTGGTTCCCCTTCTCTTTCCTGTCCTGCTGCATGGTTCACAAAGTGTTTGAATGCTTATGATTTTATTCAGAGATATATATGTAATACAGGTCTACCCAGTGTCCCTTTACTTTTCTTCAAAATGCATTCACCATTGGTCCCTCTTTTTTCCTTCTATTTTTTTTCCCTCCCTTTTCATTCCTCAAAGACTATCAAATTATATTGCTTGCAATTAACCAAAAACCCCCAAATCCTTAGATTTGGAATTATAACTCTAATTGTCTGTAGAAAAGAAGATGATAAAATTAAAGCCCTGCATGAGCTGTCTGTCTCAAAATTGAACATGAGTGAAGGTAAAACATGAAGGCTGTTTGTACAAAAGACATAACTGTAGATGAAAACACACACCCCCACATACACACCCCAACACACCTCTCATAAAGCAAAGTTTTATATGTGTTCTCCACTTGCCTTTAAGGTAGAAATCACTTATCAAAGGGTAAGTTTATTCTAAGGACATAATGTTCTCATTTACCATGCTTTGGAAAGACCGCTCTGTAATTTCCTTAGTAAAGCGTACAGATAAATATTCCTGCCAAATAGACAGACAGGAGCTGAAGATCATCTCTGACTCAACTTGGACTGAACAGTCTGAACCCTAAAGATTCTGGTTTCAGTCTGCGATTGTAGAAACTCTTGGTTCACCAGAGACAGATCCTTAAGAAAAGACTGCACTGAGAAATTCAGACTGTTCCAAGCTGTATCTCATGAAAATTATATGGGATTTTAAATTTTCTATATTAAAAATAATTACATTTTCTACATAAAGAAATTAAAAGCTACACCTGCTACTTTCCTCCAAAGATTTTGTCAGTAAGTAAAGACATAAACTGTCAAAGGGGCTTTTGACAAGAGAATTAATTTCTCCCTGTTCTCTTCCAGTCCCTTTTAGATTCCAGAGAGAGATTCTTCAGTGCAGTTTGAATCAGCTGGTGATACTTTTGATGTTACTTCTCTTAAATTTCTGCATTGCACCTATATGAGTGCCGAGGGGACATATTTGCCAGTGGTTAAAATAATGACATTTGGGAGTCCATGGACGCTTGTGCACAGCTTCTCTTCATTTGGAGGTTTTCAAATCTTGCTAAGTTGCTTTACCAGGATGAAAAGTACCTCATAAAATGAGTTCTCAGGAAGGATATTTAACAGAATGCAGTTGCTTTCTGTGTGACAAAGTATTTTCTTCTCCTTTAAATATTAATCAGTTAAGCAAATATTACATAGCAATAGAGGAAAGTACATTTAAAAATAGGAACTGTGCTTCCTCTTGACCAAATATAATCTTAAATGAAATAACAAACAACCTATTTGATAACTTTTCGACCCCTGAATTCAAATTACCATTGACAGAAAAGACTGCATTCATTGTAATTGAATTCTTGTTTTCATTAAAGATTATTTAAAGGTAGTTGAATCCTTCTCCTATGATGCATGAAACAATGCAACAGAACCTGTACTCGAGCAATAAGAGCAGCCTGACTGTGATGCTAGCATAACTTGAGTTCAAACGGTGACTTCCAAATACTCTGGATGAAAGCTGCAAGTTTTGACTGCGAATTGTTTGTAGGCACAACATTTATGATGTTTATGCTAGAAGGAATGCCCATCAGGATGAAGTCAGTTGAAGCAAAGCAGATTTTAATCTCACACGGTGGCCCTGGAGCCATATGGAAATACAAGCCAAAAGCTGCAGGTAATTGGGGAACTGCATTAGAATCCCTCATCACTAAGGTGAGCACCAGTCTGCCATCATCCTCATGTTCCTCTCATCAGACTTTTGCCAATATGCAGATTTTTTCACATGACCTTGGTCTCTGTATTGCAAATTGCAGCAAAACTGCATTTCAGCTTCACAGATGGTAGGTTGGATCTTCTGACTGAACGTATTACAACTTGTCTCAGAAGTTTTAGATCTGGGCTTGCTTTCAAGGGAATCTCAAGTGTATGTTCCAGCAAACACATCAATTTCATTAACTAGTCAAGCCTCTGGAATTAATATTCAACCCCAGTCTTCCTTCTGTGGCAGAGTTTGGCACAGTTGACATTCTGATTAAATCCAAACATCCTAAGAATGTAAAATGCAAACTATAAGAATAGATAATTGTAGGAATAAATCTGTCTAGAGGTGAGGGATAAAACCCATAAACACGATTTTTCTAATTGCACATTGCAATAAAACTGCATTTTCTAGAGAGATTGTATGGTCACAGCTATTTGTGATATTCCCAGAAGCAATGTAATCCTTAGTTCATATTTATAAATCTGACATCCTCATTCCTGTTGATTCAGTAGTTTGCAAAAGTCTTGTTTTTTAAAAAAACTTATCTCAATAAACCCTAAGACATATTTTAAACCTTTGAAGATAAATTGAATAATTATACAGCAAAAATTTACTAACTTGACACAGAGAGGAAATAGAAACAGAAAATTCTAATTGAAGCTTTATGTTAGAACACTGGACCTTCCTGATCTTTTATAATTGGGTTATTTTTCTTGCTTTAGCTGATTTACTAAGGAAAAGTGTTTCAAGTTAATATTTCCAAGCAGTTAGAGTTCATATTTGAAAATGCTGCTGTTGTGAAGAATTCTTTCAAGCAGATGGTACCAAGTTCAAACTTGGACCTGGTTCTAGATGCCAAAGAGATCAAAATGCCCCTAGATGAAGGGGGTTGGACCTTGAAGGGCACCCTCCAACCCAAAATATTCTGAATCTACAATTCTGTCACAAACTATCCTAGATATGAAATGTCCAATAGCTATAATGTATGCAGAAATCACAATGATTTTAATGAAAATTTGCACATACTGGAATGGAACAAAATAACAAAACACATATGGTACATCAAAGATGTTTAAGGAACAAGATAAACATTAAACCTCCTGGAAAAGATCGCGAAAGAATTAGAAGATAAATGTTTCCTACATTGTTGTTTATAATTAGAAAAGCTTAAACAATCATTCAGTAGTGCCTTCTATTGCCCCAAGATCTTCTTTGACATTCAGGTATAACTGAAGACAATAATAATACAAAGTGAGGTTATTATACACTCATGCAGAATGATTCAGATTTTAATTTCTTTTTTTCTCTAACACAGATTGTTTCTAATTATACTAATAAAATATTTTAAGCACTAAACTCTTTTGCTAATCTTTTGCAATATCTAGTATTCTGGAAATAATTTTTTCAATTGTTTTTTCATTCATAGCTACACAACTTTATATAGGAGGTAAAATCTCTCTCTAAAATTCTGAAATGCCAGACACATTCCTGAAACACTTGAGTGCAGTAGTCCTAAAGTAAGCTACGGTTATCACAATTACTTCTATAGAAACTAAGTGTGTGTGTTAGGCACTTCACAAAGATTGTGTTAAGTCCTAAACCATACCTACAGTCAGCTGAATCACTCCTATCCTAAGGCTGGTTCATCAAGACCCCCGGTCTACAGTAATCAAACAGCCATTCTGAAGTATGTCTGCTGGAAATGCCCCGAAAATGCCAGCCGCCAGCTGGGAACAGCTAAAGTACAGTAGCTACTGCTCCGATCCTTTCTGTTCTTCCAGTTTTCTTCAGGAAAATAAACAAACAAACAACACAAGCCTACCTCAATAACATTATTTTATTACTTAAGTTTTGAATATTTGCTCTCAACATTTTGTGAAGCTTAATAAGCTGTTATTTCGATTAGTTCCAAGTTATCTTAGCTTTCCCATTCTGATCTCTTTTATATCTACCTCTTCACCCATATCAGCTGAGTAAGTGATCCAAAGGCTCTTTCAGGGCCACATCTCCTGGGCATCCACATAATGCATAGTCCTGGGGTGCTCAATAGCACTAGAAGAAAGTCCTAGCAGGCGTAAGGGACTAACTAAGGCCTCAAGACTGTTGATCCTTTGCAGCACTGTCTACAGGACATTCACTGGCAACTTGGGATAAAAAGTTGCATCTGAAAGTGCCTTAGGTCACTCTCATGTAGTGACCCACAAAGTACCATCAGCTACCCTATGCTCCCTTAGGGCTTGGAAAACTTCATGCGTAGGAGGGGTCTTGGAAAAAAAACGGCATTGCCCAAAGTTTTCTTGTTGAGTCATTTTTGGCTGAGGTAGTTTTTCACTGTATGAAGCACAGGCAAATAAAAAGTTTCTCTGGTTGACATTGGACTCTAGCAGAGCTGGTTTTGAGCTGGGTCAGATGTTCTGCATCAGCCACACATGCTTGGCAAGGCTGAGACTGAGGGGCCTCCAGCAGGTTGATCACAGGACTCTTCATAGAATTGTTAAGGTTGGAAAAGACCTCCAAGATAAAGTTCAACCATCAGAACTATGCCTAATAAGCCATATCATGTAAACATGTCTACAATTATTTTTAATACCTCCAGGCATGATGACTCCACCACTTCCCTGGGCAGCCTGTTCCAATGCTTCACCACTGTTTCAGTAAAGAAATTTTTTGTAATATCCAAGTTAAACATCCTCTGGCGCAACTTGAGGCCATTTCCTCTTGTCATATCATTTCTTACTTAGGAGAAGTGAACAATACCCATCTCACTACAATCTCCTTTCAGGTACTTCCTGACCTCCTAACCTCCTTCTCATTGTTTGTCTTCTACACCCTTCAATCTTCATTTGGAGGCTGATGGAAAAATGCAGAATATTATTTTCTTTGGATGTTCTTGGCTGCTCACAGCTAAATGTTGCTGCTAGAAAAACATAGTTTCTTTGGGGGAAAAGTGGGGCTTCTGTAGAGGACAGGAGGCTGATCTTGATCCTGGTGATAATTCACATACAAAATGGGAAATCACAGTAGGCTTCAAGACAAGAAAGTATTTACTTTATTACAAGACTCACCAAGTGGATTTAAGGCAAGATAGCTAACACAGCCCTCAAAGTACAGGGGCTGAACAAGAGACTGGTTGGTAGAACGTGATATTTATAGGAACTTTGCTTTTGTCACGTGTGTTTCTGACGTTCATACTAAATTGTGACACATTAAGATTAGACAAGGTTCATCTCAGACAAAGCATTATCTAAAGAGGCAGACCATATACATCAAAATCAATAAAAAGAAGTACCAAAAAAGAAGGGATAGTGTTGCTTTTTAACTCTGCTCTGTGTTCCAGCAAGCATCACATCTTTTGGGGTTTGAAAGTATTGATGTACTATTGTATGGGAACTAATCAATTTAGCACATTTAAATGGAGTCTTTTTTGCTAGTATATGTGCTACTTATTCACTTTTTGGTATTTTGAATTTAATTCTTGTTATCTGGCTTTCATTTCTAGTCCAGATTAGAAATAACAGCAACAAGTTTGACAAGAAAGTAGTCTACTGCAAACATGTATGTTCTGGTTGCATGAACTGTGCAAAAAAACCTATTATCCCCAAATACAGGTACCCAACCCTTGCTTTATAAATGAAAAATAATTTGCAAAGAACTCAATATCCTTCAGTGGAATTGACATTTCAGAAAATCTTCCACAGTCAGTGGAGTTTTAATATCCAAGCACATCGGTCTGCAGTGAACTTCAAGCATATAGGCCATGGGCTGAAGCAAAATCCTATGAAAGCTAAAGGCATGTCATGAAATGCACTGTTGCAACTGCATGAATGAGGAAAGATGGTAAACTATGCAGACAAAAAGAATGCCATTCAATGTAGCTTTCATTCCCTCCCATCCTAGCTGAGTAATTCCTACAAGCATCATGCAATAACTGTGGCTGCTCTTACCCAAAGGCAGTCAGGATGCATCCTGCCCACACCTTCCTCCACTGGATATGTCAGTGAATCAACTGCAAATTCATTAATCAGCAGCAATTCCCTCTCCACAGTTTTAATAAACTGCTAATCAGAAAATAGTGTTTCATGTTCACAGTGAGGAAAAAATTACATCTTTTATATAATCATACAACTGAAATAAATTCACCAGAACATTTTTACATAAGACGATGAATGCACAGATCCACAACTAAAATAACTGCCCCGACTTTGCTCTATTCCTGTTGAAGTTAGTTAGACATTTAAAGGACTGTATATTTCAATGAAAAAGAAAAAGTATTTTTCTGAGATGAGGCATTTAAATTACCCAGTTCTTTTCTTCTTAAAGATTAGAAATTTTGTAGCCATTTTTTAGGTCATATGAAAGAATATACATTCTGGAATTTATAACCTAGTTCACTTAACAGCAAAGTTAGTGTCCATTCCCATAAGAAACAAAGTAAAAATAAATTTTCCTGTATATATGCAGAGACTTATTGGTAAAGAATTCATTTGGCATCTTGGAAATGCAGCAGAGGTTGAGTCAGATGAAAAATAAAAAGAAAACAGAGAAAGGCATTAGCAGTACTGGACTCATGTTGTCTTGTTTTCTTTAACATTTGAAAAATCCCACAATAATAAATCAATCGTAACGTTGCTTCGTCTTATTCACAGGCCATTAAAATTGTTTTCAGTCTAGTTGCTGACTCTGTGGCAGGGCAGGCTGCAAACTGCTTTTGCAAGCACACATTGAATGATTCCCTGATTTTTAAGGATAAAGTATAGTCAGGCACTTTTTGTAAAATACTAAAATTGACCATAATACATAAATATAGCCACAAATGGTAGTTTGACTTGCTAATGAGATGCATAACATTGTCTTCCTTCAGCCAAAAAGTCCTTGATTTTAAAGGCAAACACTTCCTTGCAGTTTTACTCAAGAGAAACATGCAGCTTTGCTGCCCACTTAAAACTGAGTGGTAAATCAAATCTTCAGAATTTTCCAAACATTTCTCTTTTTAAGATGAGATAAATCAAATGCTCTTCATTTTTTTATTCTTTCCATCCTGCAGTATTAAACAACCACAAAAAATTGTGTTGTCCTGCTTCTTTCTTCCTTCAAAGAGGAACATAACAACTATTCCTCTGAGTGCAGCACAATGTAGTAAACCTCTTATTTACAGCACAAGTATTTTCAATACAGCAGTTTCTTTGTAATCCTGGGTGTGCTGGCAGGGTGGTATGGCAGGCTGCAGGCGAAGCATGAAGAGCCAATATTGATGCACTGGGTGCCACCTGACAAGTGACCAGCTGGTCTGTCCTTCCCCCAGGCATGGGGTAGGGACCAGGGACCAGCCTGTGGTATCCAGATGCACATTTTAAGGGATGAGTATAAGGCATGGAGAAGAAGAAGCCTGGGGCACATGATGACTTGACTTGAGAGAGGAGAATGCAGAGCACAACATGAGTGGCCTCCTGACCTGTGCCTTGCTGAGTATATGCAAATACCACTTACAGAGTCATCTGCTTGTTGCACACTGACCCAGATTATATTGAATTATGCTCAGATTCCTGTAGAGTTGATCTGAACTAATTTTTGCTTTAAGCAGGTCTTTGGCTTGATTCACCACTGACTTACTTTGCGTTCTGGAGGGAAGCAGGTAACACCAGAATACACCCATTCCTAACATGGATTTACCAGCTTATACAGTACCAGAAACAAGAGATAGAGGCTGGAAAGATGCAGTCATACTGAAATATGTAAGAATGATACATAATAATGAAATCTTATTGACTTCTTAAATGTTCAGAACTTTTTTTGATCAGAACCAAAGTTGCCTGAAGGCATCACATCACTCCTCATATCCTGATCCATATGCTTTTTCTAATAAATTTTCTTGCTTTCATGTACTCATTTACTTCCCAAAATGAAAAAAGATGGTAAATTCTTCTAATGATTCATTATTTTTGCCTTTTACAAAACACTGCTTTTCTTTTTTTCCCTGCTTGGCTTATGAAGATAGAGATAAAACTATAAATACCAGCATATACATACACACATAAAAGTATATCTTTCCAGTACATTTTAAGTGACTAATCTGAAGGGACATGATTCTCCTAAAATAACAGTGTCTCCAACGAAGTACAGTGAAGCTGTACACTAAGAATCACCTGACAAATCAGGAAGTAGCATCAGAAATAATCTGGTGGAACATAAGCGAAACAGGCATGCTGTGACAGGGCAGACTGTTCAAACTCTGGAAATATAAGGGGCAAGTCGTAGTTTAATTCAGCATTCACGTTCGTTTGGGGTTTAACCACACTCAGTACATGTCAATACTAATGTTGCTGCGACAACAGTTTAGGATAACTGACGAGTTGAAACAGTGTAATCTAAATTAGGCAAACTTTAATTATTAATAAACATAAAGGAATAATAGAGAAAATGATAGCAAAAAGAGCTGGTATCATCTGCACAGGCAGAAATGTGCCCCTACTGTCTTGTAAGAAGGAATATGTGCAGTGGATGGCAACCAACACCCCATAAGCAAAACCAATGATGCTGTTACCCTGCTCTGAATGTCTTCTCATGCCTCAGGAGAGCCGCACCACTGACATCCATCAGCTTGCATTTCAGACTGTATGTAAGAGGAAGCAAAAGGCTCAAAGTGGGAATGCTTGCAGCAAGAAAGAGTGGCTGAGCAGGGAAACTGCCTGCATGCAAAGAGAGCCACCAGCAAGGCTGTGAGGATCCTCACCAATGCCTCCAGGGACATGCAGTGAGGAAGGAACTGCCCCACCACCACGTCCCCAAAGGGAGACAGCAGTAATTGAAGCCATGGGCACTTCAATATGCATGTGAGCTGAGGAACAGCTTATGAGCTGTATGGCTGGAGCTGCTGAAGAAAGAGGATCTACCCAACAACTATCGGCAGTGACACAGAAAAGAAATTGAGGTAGTCTTTTACAATATGTCTACATTATTTGAGACACTGAGAAGATACACGTGCTTCCTGCTGGGATCCCACCTGATTACCAACTATATGAACAGATGATTTGCTGTAGAAGTATCTACCATCTGCAGTCTGAGGAGACAGCACTACACACTAATTTGGACTTGCCCAGTTTTCCTTTAATTAAACTCTACTTAAATGTTACAAAATATCCACATGTGTCACTGAACCCAAATTCCAAACATTCACCCATGCTTTTAGAAACAGTAACCCAAATCAGTGTACCCACAGAATCAGTGAGTTTTACAATTCAGTGACCCAGGATCTTACTTCCTATTTTCCTAAGGACCTTCTTTTCCTAAGGTAAAAGGAATTTTTGGTGTGCAATACAGCAACCATAGTATTTTGTCTATTCAGCTGACAGGCACAAACTTCTTCCTAACACTCACGCTTTCCTAAAATTAAATCCATGATAAAGACAACCCTTGTGACATCAGAGCAATATTTTTATAAGCAGTGATCAACTTAAGTCACATTTAACTCTCAAAAATACCTCAAGCAGGGAAATCCATGTTGCAATCAGGCCCAGGTAGATAGGAAAGCTGTAGCAGACTAACCCACTTGTTTGTCCTTAGGAGGGATGAGAACAAGACATGAGACTGCTACAATTAGAAGGCAGGCACAAAAAAAATTAGGGGAGGACTCCTCTCTTGCCTTTGAGTTGGCAGCCACAGCATATCCAAGATCAAGCTCATCTGTGGGTAAATACAGTGAGTGAACTCCAAGCACTGGCATTATCTTACACTTTTCTGCACCTTAGCAAAAAGGTTTCAGGCCAGCAAAGTCTTGGTTCTTGGAGCAGCGGTTTTCAGACACTCAAAGACCACAGCAGTGCAGGGATCCTTCTAGGGCTGCAAGCACCCAGGACTCTGCATTGGGAGCCTCTTGGATGTCAGACACTGACCTCTTATCCTAGTCTGACCTGGTACATGCATGAGCATTGATGTGCAAAGATATGCTTTGGATCTAAACATACCCTTTTGGCTAATTCGTTTGCAAGATGGACTCATAACAGAAGCGGATTCAGTAAGAAGGGCTCTCTGTCCTAAATTAACTGTCATCAAATATGCGTGTGGAAGATTTTAATTAGTAGTTTATTAAGAAACACTTCATTAAAGAGAAAGAGGAAAAGGGAAAGAACAAAGCAGGCTTATCTCCTGAATCATGAAAGGAAGAAATCGACAAATGCTGACAAATTTCTTCTAATTAGTCTTTATTAAACAGCTGATGCTCATTTAAAAAAAAAATAAAAAAAAAAATCCACAAAACCCAATGAAGAGCCCCTTTAAAATATACATTCAGCTTAGTAATATCTGCAATATCTGCTACAGACTTTCCTGAGGGCAGAAAACTGTTCTCTTCGGATATTACTGAGGTTATTTATATAGCCATTTATCATCATTTCTTTGAAGTTCATGTGAAAAAGACCCTAAAATGTCCTAAAAGGATATCAACTATATTTTACCATTAGTGACTACAGAGGGTTAGTGACTCATTCTTGATTCTACCCTAACCAATGGCATTACTCATTCCCTTTGATAGGCACAAGATGAAACTCTAAAGGTGAAATCCTAATTTCCTGAAATCAACAGATTATTTTTATCCATTTTACTGGGTTCAGGATTTCAGTCTGTAGCTTTAAAGAGAGTAGAAGTTATTTACCCCTTTGCAGAGGCCTAACACAGTGCCTGTGTACCTTAAATCCAGTCTGAGTGCTCTGGTAATGTATAGCACTTGTACCTCTCACCTGAATAATGGCAAACCATTTACCCAATTACCCCTGAAAGTAATGCAGCCACATACATTTCTGGCATGTTTAAAAACAAAATTAGTCTCCAGAGAGACTCTCCAGAGAGTCTGCTTTCTTCCAAACAAGATTGCATACCCTGTGCATACACCTGGTACATGCCCTGTGTGTAATGCCAAAAATCTGTTTCCTACTTACATTCCAGTATCATTTACAGACATTGCAGGAACAGCTTCATTGGTTACACATGTACTGCCCTGGGTCCCTTGTTTAACAGTTACTCCCAGGAACATAGTAATTCTTCTGGGTTTGGGGGTTTGTTGGGTTTGGTTTTTTTGTTGTTGTTTGGTTTTTTTTAAAGTAGAAATATATTCCTTGAATAAAGTCAGTTGTCAAGACAGCATGCATTATAAGTAGACCAAAACATAATCTTCCATATATATTTCCGATTCTCATTTGGTCAATTAGGAAGAACAGAATCCCAAAGACTTAGTGTTTATAAATTTATATAATTTATTCAAATTACATCTTGTACATTTCAGAGGCAGTCTAAATCAATGTATTAAAAATATCAGTGTATTTACCAGCCCCAGCAATAGGCCTCTTTTAATTACTAGCTCTCAAAAGCTCTTCTGTTGCTCCCCTTCACTGAGAGTGGAAGCGCTGATGCTGAAGTCACTGGTGTACCTAAGTGCTGATAGCACTTGAGTCACAACAGCACAGACAAAGCACCAGGCCTCTTGGCCATGAGCTCAGTCTCAGGACCCTCAGTCCACAGGCCATAGCATCTCACATCCCTACTATGATTATTCAGCAGACTCAGGACTATTTTAAGACTTCACTGGTAATATGCACGTTGACCCAAATAGCTTTTTCACAATAATATATTCTCTAATGACAGCAGCAGGACAGGGGGGAAAAAAGAAGAGTGAGGTGTTTAAAATAACCAGTTCACAGCAAAATATGTTTATATTTGAAGATAAAACACAACAGATTTTTTTACTGGAGGACCAAAGCCAGTATTGTCATGAAGAACAAGACTCAGGTATACAGTTTAAGACCTAAGCCTTCATTGCTGCGTGAGTCTCTTAAAAGCATTGGATGGATCCACAAGAGTCCATGAACTATAAGCTGAAACCGCAGTATAATTTTAGGTCCGAAGTAGCCTCTAGAGGTCACTCCAAAATACCCATTGCTCTCCCTTTATCTAGTGAGCCAGTCATCTCTTCAGAGACTGCATTCAGTTTGCTCAGACACTTGGTAAATCCATGCTAGGTGTTCCCAGTCATAACTTGATCCTTTGTAGGCCTGGACATGGCTTCCATTTGTCCGTCCCAGGGACTGAGGTGTCTGACTAGCTTAGATACTCCTTCCTGAAGACAGTTGTGACACTTGCTTTTTCCCAGTTGTCAGGAACCTCCCTGATCTGCATGACCTTTCAGAGAGGACAGACACAGGCCAACTCCCTCAGCACCGTCAGATGCTTCCTGTCTGGCCCCACGGATTCTTGTATGTCCCAGTACATTCTGCATATTTAATAAGAGAACTGTCTTTTGACAGTTTGACATTACAGACTGGACATTTAAGATGCAATCTTTTGCATTTACAGAAAAAAAAAAAAAAAAAAAAGCTACTTATGTTCTTGCTTGGTTAAGCACACCTGAAAACATAGGAATATATATAAACCTGCTTTACGAGTAAGTTACATAGATTCAGTTTATTTTAGGCATCATAGCTTCTGGAATATGAGGTCTACTCAGTTTCCTATTCATCTCTTCTTTTTTTTTTTTTCTTTCTCCTTCTGCTCTTTACTTTGTTTTTCACCTGTCCCAAAATCAATTCCATGCACACAGACATCAGTTCCTCCACAGCATGGTGTCGTGGCTTGGCTTTAAAACATCCTCACTGGTACCAGTGAAAGGTCAGAGCTCAAACAAGTGACACGTGCACTGTCTGGAAAGTCTTAGATGACAGTCGTGGTGTAAGCCAGCCACAAATTCAGTAATGCTAATGAAACAGTTCAGTTGTCTTCCCAGTCCAGGGGTGAATATGGATATCGGATCACATAGGCTAACTGTAAAGATTTTGAACCTATTGATCTGGATAGACTATGTGGACATGAAGATATCTTAACATGAGGCTGCCATCAATCAAGGCTTTGATCTCTAGGCAATATTAGATCTTGTCTCTAGGCAATGACAGTTTTTAAACTTAATGGGTGTGCTAACAGCCTTCCTTCAAGCTACACATACTTAAATGGATTAAGATAAGGAGACAATAGTAGCTATCGCTCACGGCAATCATTCACCTGATAAAACCTAAGTAATGTTATGCTTTTAATATCTCTAACTATCTTATTTGAAAAACTGTTTAATTCATTCTCTATTTATCTGAGGAGAATACAGGTGACCATATCCATTAGCTTCCACAGTATCTGAAATTGCCTAAAAATAAATTCACAGAAGGGCCAGCACAGCTTATTAACTCAAGGGCTGTGCTACTTGTGTTGCTTCCAGGATCCGTGGACAAACTGACTACTCTGTATTACCCAGGGCAAGCATCCTGCAAAACCAAGGCAGCTCCCAGGCACACCAGACAACTGACTAACTTGGACCTAAAACTGGCTCTGCATAGTCAGCTAAATCCAATGGGTTTGTCTTAGGTCTACTATGCCTAGTAGAATCACTATTTCGCACCAATTTTCTCAGCATGCATGGTTTCATCAGCCTTCCCTCAGCTGGGTCTGAGCCAGCTAAGTGCATCACTGTTCAAGCTAATGAAGTCTTCCAGAAATGGTAGCACTAAAAAGTAAAGTGATGGATGCCAAATGGCTCTGTGAAAGCCAGGCTGTGCTTGGCAAGATTGGTAGTGCCGATCTTGCTCCATCCCAAGCAGCTCCTGCTATGCTGTTTATATCCTTTTAAGTTATATTTCTCATCCAAGCCCTCCCTTATCCAGGTGCCATAGGTCATTACCCCTGGAGATAAAAGGAGGCTGCTGGAGGCAAATCCTCAAGCAGTAACTTCATCAGAGATGTAGAAGAGGCTGCTTGGCTTTTTGCAGCATCAACTTTTTTTTTTTTTTTTCTCCTTTCATGGCCTGCTGGTTTTGCCAATATTATTTCATAAAGAAAATCTTAGACTAACTCTACTGTGGAGTAGTAAAATACTCATCAGTCCTCTGAAAGATCAAAATCACCCCAGTCTATGAATGCAAGGGAAGATATAGCAATGAAAAACAACAAAACCCACCACACAACACAACAAAAAGACTACCAAATCTATTGTAAGAAGTCAAATGAACTCCTGTTTCTTCCTGATTTGTTTCTAATGCGTTTTTCCCCTGAAGATTAAAAAAATACTTCTAGTTCTATGTTGTGAAACCGTGAGATTCCCAAGCCATATAAATATCACCAGTCAGTAATGTTATGTCATAATATATTGCTATTGTAAACATATTATAAAAGAAGAAAAGGCAATGATAAGTTATTTTTTCTGTTTCTAGAAGACTAAGGCATAGATTTATTTAAAATAGACTGTAACATGATTGTTTCCTGAGAATTGTTATAATATTAATATCTCATACAAAATTAAATGATTAACAAGGTAAACCAAACTTAGTGAAAGAAAAGCATGTCACAACATTATGTTTTAGGCACAACACTGTATTTATAAATTCTCCCCAAAACATACTGTAAGTGCCAAATCTATGCTTGACACACAATTCATACAGACCTGCTAAGAAGTGAGTGAAACCAAGCAATGCTAGGGATGTAGGCGTTCAAATACAAACACCCACATCTTTGTCGATAAGTGCTGTTCTGATTATATAACTCAAGGCCCAGAAGACACATCAAGGAACAATTATATTCTCTACTACAGCAGCAATGATCTGATTAACTTAATCTAGTTGATAGATGTCACTAGTGATTTTTATTAACAAATCGGTCCCATTGTATTTGCAGGCAGGAGACATTAATGCTATTAGGAGTCTGTGTCATGTCAAAAGAGCAGGATTTGTGCATGACCTATGTCTGAGAAACTCATCCACATAATACATCAAAAAGGAAGCTTGCTAAACACACTTTGCCCTTAAAATGCTGTCCAGGAAGAATCAAGCACCATACAAGTTCTTTCCACAATTCACTACTGCAATTACCTGTCCTACCAAACAAAAAAACTCTGGGATGTTTGTATCTGCATTTTAACGCTTTTTGCAGCCAGTTAAAATCTTTGTGCTTGTTGTAAAGGGACATGTAAAAAACATGACACAACACAAACTTCTTTTCAAAAAAAAATGCAAAAAAAAATTCATTTTGCATGTCTTTTTGCATGCTTAGAGTCTGCAGAACCCTCATCACTTCACTTCTGGTCATTTCATACCATCACATATATTTCCAGCTCGTTGTGTCTGCAGACCTTAGTCATTTAAATCTATAACTGAACCCTGAAGTAACAATTGTGTCCACTGAGGGCTGAATAAAGCTTCATCAAAATATTATAGGTTCTGAGAAGTCACTTTATCTAAGAAACATGCAAACACCCTGGTCTTTAGGAGTCAGCTCTGCAGGGTTGTGAGGTACAGCATACAGCTCACTTCCTCGGCTCCCTGGGCACCAGCAGCATGTACAAGCCTGAAAGGGTCTTCATCCCAGAAGGGCAGTTCTGGGCCAAAAAATAAGGTCCTCAGCAACCTTCTCCCTCATATAACCAGTTGGAGACTGGAAGCAGTTGGTCCCTGAATCCCCACACACACTAATAAAAGATGCATCATTTCTGAATTAATGCACCATATAGTCATAACTGCATACATGCTTTGTCTGAACCATACAGTAATTGATTTTTTTCAAAAAAAAAAGGGAAACTAAAAGGCATGTTGTGTTGGGGTTTTTTTTTAAGATGTTTATACACTCAAAGTTTGAGCTAGCATCAATTACGCCTGAGAGCCCTCCCACATATAAGCACAGGTTAGACAATCTTCAAACTGAGCTGTAGGTTTTGTTGCCATGAATAAATAAAACGCTTCCTTGTGGCACACACAACTTGTTTTGTAGTTGTTCTCCATGACTTGTAATTGAATGTACTGGGTACATTAGACCAGAGCACTGAAGACTGGAGACACTTCTTTATTAGCATGACATATACACCACACTGTCACAGCCTAAGCATATTCTCAGTACCTTCTTAACAATTAGGCTAAATACTGCTCTGAAGAGATCACTTCATGGGTGAGAGACTAATGTTTACTTTATGATTCTCCACCTTTCAGTCTCTGTGCTATGGCTGCTACTACAGCAGCTCATTAGTATTAATTGGTATAGTCTTTTAGGACACACTTGATCAGCAGAAACCATTCCCATGTTAACAGTTCATTGCAGAGGCACAGAAGCCACCCAAAGCCACCAGTTTGAATTAGTTCTGCGCTAGTGAACAGACTGGAAAAGCTCAATATCCTCTTGTTAATTCAATGAGCTCTTACTAGCACAATTAAGTAAGTGTAATATTACTTTTCCTAGCAGTTTAAGTATCATTCTTTTATTTGCATTTTTTCTAATAATGCACAGTGTTCAGTGGGAATGCTCGTTATATCCTCTGCAGAATAACAGAAAAATATCTGACATCTCAAGAATAAATAATAAGTATTTCTGTAAATTCAAGATATCATAACACTGAGTTATCATTACACTAAAAAAAATGCCATTGGATCCTGTAGTTTAATACTTCAGAATAAAAGAGATTTGCTAGAGGACATGCATGGCTATAACATGTAAGATTGTAGCAGGAGTTGCTGTTCACAATTTCACAAAGGACAGACATGGATTTTCCAAATCATAGAATCATTGAACCATAGAATGGTTTAGATTCGAAGGGAACTTAAAGATCATTTAATTCCAACCCCCCTGCAATGGGCAGGGACATCTCCCACTAGCTCAGGCTGCCCAAGGCCCCATCCAACCTGGCCTTGAACACGTTGAAGGATGGGGCAGCCACAGCTTCCCTGGGCAACCTGTGCCAGTGCCTCACCACCCTCACTGTGAAGAAATTCCTCCTTATGTCTAGTCTAAATCTGCCCCTCTCCAAATTATAGTCATTCCCCCTCATCCTGTCACTACAAGCCTTTATAAACAGTCCCTCCCCAGCTTTCCTCTAACCTCTCAGATACTGAACGATCTCTATAAGATCTCCTCAGAGCCCTCTCTTCTCCAGGCTGAACAACCCCAACTCTCCCAGCCTGTCCTCATATAGCAGGTGCTCCAGCCCTCTGATCTTTTTTGTAGTCCTCTTCTGGACCCAGTCCAAGAGTTCCATATCCTTCCTATGTTGAGGATTCCAGAACTGGACACAGTACTCCAGATGAGGTCTCACAAGAGAGGAACAGAGAGGCAGAATCACCTCCCTCAATCTGTTGGCCACTCTTCTTTTGATGCAGCCCAGGACATGGTTGGCCTTCTGGGCTGCAAGCACACACTGTCAGCTCACGTTGAGCTTCCCATCAATCAGCACCCCCAAGTCCTTCTCTGCAGGGCTGTTCTACATCATGTCATCCCCCATTGCTTACTGAAACCATGGATTCTTCTGATCCAGATGTAGGGCCTTGCTCTTGGCCTTGTTCAAACTTATCAGGTTCTCAACATGTCCAGGTCCCCCTGGGAGACATCCTGTCCTTCTATTGTGGCAACTGCACTTTACCACATTCACATCACTTTTCTAGATAACAGGAATAGTTTATCTTCATATTTTGCAAAGCTATGAAAAACATAGCATTTGTTTATGCAGCAGGCACAGACTCCTGTCTCAAGAGTTGTCATTTCATGCTTACAATCTAGAGCAAGAACTGTAACAGAAGATCTACACATGTATCTTGAAAAAGCATTTTTGCTGCCACATTAATGCTACAACAGAAGTTAAAATCTCTTTGATTGGATTACACAGAGACACAGACATCTGTCTACAGATGGTTTAAGTGGATGGTTGTGAAACCCCAACAACTGTGTGACAGCATGCGAGAAAGACCTGGAACAAAGAGGTTGTTTTCCTTTGCTGCTGCTGATTACTTTGCGCAGCAACCAGAACCTAATTTCCACCCTAGTAGGTACCTCAAGATGTTTTACTTCAGTGATCTGATCCTGATTCACAAACTTATTAGAAATTCACAGATGGTGTTCTCACTGCCTGTTTTTATTTGAAAAGAGGTCAGTGATCTCCAAAAGGACCATGTTTTAGCTCTTCAAAAAGTACAAACTACTCCTTCATAGCCTAGCTTCAATATTGCAAAGTAGTTTGGCTGAATTCTTTCCTGAGCCTCATTCAAGGTTAGGGTTTTTTTTTTTAAATTAAAAAATAACACAACACAAAGAAAACAATTATTAAAATGGTTGGCCTTCTGGGCTGCGAGCACATATTGTTGGCTCATGTCGAGCTTTTCATCAACTAGTACCCTCAAGTCCTTCTCTGCAGGGCTGCTGTCAATCACGCTTTCCCCCAGCCTATACTGAAACTGCAGAATGCCTAACCCAGGTGCAGGACTTTGCACCTGGCCTTGTTGACGTCATTAGGTTCACACAGGTTCACTTCTCCAGCTTGTCCAGGTCCCTCTGGATGACATCCCATCCTTCCAGTGTGGCAACTGCACCACTCAGCTTGGTGTCATCTGCAAACTTGCTGAGGGTGCACTCGATCTCACTGTCTATATCATCAGGTCTATGATTCTATAATTTATTATGAAGAGACTCTTAAAGCCTGTGTGAACATGTCTGTGACCTCATAAACTGTTTGGGTTTCTTCCCAACTTCAGTAACTTCTATTAGGATGTCCAGTTGATACAAACTACCGGGATGCCAGTGCTGCCATTGTCCACAAAATTTTACTTCTCTGATTAGTATGGCCTGCATATCTGTGCAATTGTTTGCCTACAGGAATCAGAAATGTGAGCTGGAATCAGGAGGAAGGCAGATAAGATAAGGTACGGAGCAGATAATCTGCCTTGCAAAACAACTGATTTACCCGCTGGTATTGTTGGCATTATGAAAACTAAGATGATCAGCATTCATACAAGAGTAGAAAGCTTCCCTTTCATTTTAGCCCACGGTCACAGTGACTGAATTTGAATTTCATGCTAGCAGTTCAGGAATTTGTTTGTATTTTAATACAAGATGAGAGCATTGAGGAACTGGGAGACAGATGCTTAGTTTCTACAGAAATGAAATGTTGTCATTGATTATAACAGTCTTTTATGTAGGGTCTTCCTAAGAAAGGTGGTAGCAAATTACTAGACCCTGCTAGCAGCAGTGAAACAAAATCTCCTGAAACAAAATTTTAAACCACACTGAGATGAACAGTAATGCTCTGTACTGAAGAGTTCGAGTTGAACCTGTTCATTCTGTTTGGATGGCATCAGCGTTACATCTGTTGTTGGATTACAGCCTAAACAGACCAAAGGCGTTTGCATGAATATGGCCTTGAGTAAGTAATTTAAATACAACAAGATGAAAGTACATTTAAACCTTCTACTCTTTCTACTTTGTTGAAAATAACAAAATGTCCTGTAAGGACTCTCACAAACTTTAGGACAGATAGCATGAAATGTACTGCTTATAGACATTTACAAAAAGAAAGAGGAATCCTCCATCAGTTCTTTGCTGCAAATTTGAAGCCAATTAAGAAGAAAAGGCAAATATCAGCTTCCCACACTCTCCTGAACTCCTGAGTTCAAAGTGTGGGAAGAGTTGTTCTCTGTTCTTTTACATTCTTGCATTCTAGCAAAGCACAAGGTCTTCTCAATGAAATACAAGCATTAAGCTGAAAATACATTGCATCCCCCAGCCTCTATTATAATAAGAAACTTTTAGGATTTCCCTGAGTGGGATATGCATTTTTTCAAGCAATAAAATCCATCTACACTTTAACTGAAGATCTTGCGTTTACTAAGAAATACAAATATAGTGAAAGTTTTATTTAAAAACCACAATTGTTCTGTATTGCCTTTATCAGTGCTTCCTAAATATCCTGTGTTGTAAGGGCCTCCTGATTATTTAATTTTCTCTTGCTGTGATAATAGACTGCATGACAACAGCTTTCCCATTATGCTAATATGTCTCAAGTGTTAGCAAACAACTAACGCTAGTTAGCTAACTCCTCAGAGTTCTTCTATTAATATGAATTTCCCCACTAGGATTGGATCACATTCTTAGCAACTTTTCTACGTAAATCACTCAAGCAGGCTCATCACTAAGATCACATATAGATTAAACTTGCTTTCAAATAACATTACTTGATGCTAACTAATCTAGATGCAAATTGGCATTAATAACAATTAATACATTAATCTTGTATGCCTTGGGGTTTCATGTAACTAACACTGGATTGATATCTGTTACTCTAATGTCCTGATTCTTCTCATCTGTGCTATATCAGAAGTAAACAAACTCAGAGAGACTAATCGTTCTGCCGTAACCTCCCCAAAACGCAGAAAAATGGCCAAGAATCCCCAAAGCAACCCACTCTTCTGCCCCACCCAAATAAATAAATCCCACCAATAAAAACTGCATACATATGTACTATCTTTATGATGGAGTGTATAGCAAGCACAGGTTAGTCATGTCTGAAGATTTACATACGCTAGCCTCAGGGGGAAAATTATGCTTTATGCTTTACAACAGAGTTAATCTGTAAATAACTGTTCAACTGAATTAATCAGACAGCAAACCCTACATTTTATGCTATCACCTGGTGGCACTGTTATACAGTCTTCCAAATCTCTGTTTTTAGTGCCCCGATCCTGGGAAGTCAAATCCTGCCATTGTTACCCCAGGGTTACACTAGGTCTCTGCAGGAAGGTTTGGGATGGAGGAATCCAACTGACCTGCAGATTGGTTTTTGCTTTTAAAACTCAGCTGCTCTCTTCAAACAAGCATGTTGTTGGCTTGATGTTTGGGAAGAATACACATCTAAATTTCATCTCAAGGCTGTTGTTGGTATAAATAACAGAAATTTGCACATACATTTTGTATTTCTGATAATTCTGTCTTAAGAAATAAACTAGCAAACTAACTGAAGACCTGGGAGGATTCAGTTAGATAAACAACAGAATAATGCTGTAGTATTACTACAGATGGTTTGAAGGGAACTTATTTCATTGAACAGATGAACATGAAGATCAAAGAATATAAATGTCAGAAAGTAAAAATAATTGCAAATATTAGCAATCTGCCCTGTTGGTAGAAATAATACTTTTTGACCATTTCCTTAAGCAAAGATAGGACAATCTATATATTGTGCTAAAAAAAAACCCCAAAGCACAAAACAAGCAAGAATAAAACACAAGATCATCGTAATACACATCTCCTATCTTCCAGATCACACGGATAGTATACTAATTCGCAGGAAGCTTACGAGCATCAAAAACTGATACATCATTTGTGCTGTTAAGCAAGAGAGGCCTCTTCAGTGTATGAGGTTAGATACCACTATACATAATTTTGCATTCCAACATACTATATGCAGGCGTTAGAAAAACACGATCCTGCTGAATTCTCTAGCAAATAAAAAATAGATTATATTGATTTTTTTTTCCTTTCAGTTTTTACATTCTATTCACACATTAAGTCATCCTGACAGTAGAAAAGGGGCAAATATCAAGTCTACAAGTGGGTGGCTACCTAAAGCATGTTAAAATATTTCCACCTTTTCCCCCTCACAAGAGTATAAGCAAAGGACTTCTTATCAGTATATTTGAAATGGGATTTCTGTATTTTTACTAATAAAGTAAATTAGCTAGAAATTTTCTCCTTATTCTTTAAAATTAAAAATGTTCTAATACCAAATGTGATTGACAGGAACATCACCAGCAAAACAAGGATCAGCAGTACAATGGCTGATTTTATTAACAGAACATCTCATAGTAGCATGGGATGGGGCTTTTTAGATACACCGCATCATTATTCCCACTCTTCTCAAGTGAATGGTTTTGTGGCTCCTCTCCTCATGTCCCTGGGCTCGGTTCTCATTTGCTTGAATCCCTATCCTCTTGCTACTTTCTGCTTGTAATGGTGCTTCACTGACCCCACATTCTTCATTCCTGCAGTGCTGCACATTCCTTGTCTCCAACACCTTTCCCTTTGTGATCAGAGTTGTTTTCCTGTACACAAGCAGAACTTACTATTTCATGGTTTATTCATATGAATTATAGATCCCTCCTACATATGACTTCAATCATATGAAATAATCTCTCAACCTTTCCTTTCTAAGTAATATAGATACAAGCTGTAATGAAGAATTTTTGTTCTCTCTCAATGTAAGACTGCTCTATCGTTCATGTTTAAATGATAAAATTAAGTATCTTGTTTTCAAGTTATCTCTGTCATGCAGCAAACCCCCACAGAAAAGTACAAAAATTAAATCATTAAAAAAGAACTTTGTTGCAACATGTTGTTCTTGCCAGCACAGAGAAAAATGTTTACTGCTCTGAAGAAGAAATTGGCAAACTATCCAAAAGAAAATGAAGTTATGCATTTTCTGGTTTTGGCAAATGAAATAAGAAAAACAATTTGATGGTGTTTATGGCAGTAAAATAGCAAAGGACATGGGTCTTCTAAAAGACCATCAAATGTAGGAATCCTGTTCAATAAATACTAAGACACTGAGCTGAACCAAATCCACCTTTATTAAATGGAGCTTATTGGCAAAAGTATTTTCTGTCAGGATAGTTACAATCAAAGACTGTTACAATAAGGATCCCTAAGAATATGCTATTCCACCAAATGTATTCTCATTAAAAAAGCCAGTCTTTCAGAACAAACTTGTCATAGAAAACCACATTCTTCCTCTCTTGCAAGAGACTGCTGTAGGGTTTGAAGTGAGCCCTTTACTTCTCAGATTATCTATTTTATCTCTCATACTTTTTACTTATGAGAAATGTATGTAGAAAAGGCCAAACTACTGGGCTTATTCAGCTTGTCTGTTTCCCAGCAGATAATGAAAACCTTGCTAATAAGAAATAAGGTGTTTTGGTTTATTTTACAACTGCTATAACATACTCTTCTGTCTGACCACTTTGGAGTGCACGTATTCAATATTGACTAAAGAAAACCCACAACAAATCAGTACAGGTTTCAGTAAGTGTCAGATAATACAAGAATGTTGTTCTACCTTAACTAAAACTGATCAAATCCAACTCAAATATGGAATACAAGTTGAAACCCCATGGGGATTAATATTTTTCTACTAGATCTGAGTTTGGGTCACACCATTAGGTTAACTTTTTGTTAACCTACTGGCTCAGCATTGGCAGTGGTGTCAGTCAGTATTTTCTCAGGATTCACAGCGGCGATGGTTTCTGTCTGAAATACTTCTGTCATTTAATTTGTGGAATGAATTCAAGTCAGTTTCTCAAAACATTATTCCATTTTCTTAGTGCATTTAAGTTGAATGTTTTCATAAACAACTATACAGAAAAACTATTTTCTCTTAGACTCATGCAGAGCAAGAATATCAGAACCTTGGCAAACTATCAAACAACCCATCTCAGCACTGTTTTACATAGAAGTGAAAAGGAAACAACAAACAATAATATAAATTGTAGGTAGATCACAAAAGCACCTAATTACATATCCAAGTAGCCCCATGTGTTCTTAAGCAAATGTATGGCTTATGTGACTGAGAAACTGCAAATCAACAACTCTCAGAACAAATCATGCTTGCCAGATTTCCTCTGGCAGAGGACAGAGATCGTCATTCTATCTGTAATAAATTAAAATAATAAAAGACTCTCTCAAGCATGTTAATTAATGAGATCCATTGGAAAAAAAGTGGACTGTTGCTACTATTTAGTTTTCATGACCATATCTGGTCAATTAGTAACTAAATTTATAAAAAGGCTTCTTTCATAAATGTTGAATATTTTATACTTGTGAAGTCTTTGCATATTCCTATGTGCATACTAATGCCCTGTAATTGCTGAACACTCAATAGTACAATAAATCCATGATAAAATCCAACTTTTCTTCATGGTCCAAGATAAAAATCAAGGTTTGGCAACAACACACAGTTCCCATAGAATACTTTTTGTGGTGGAAGTCAGCCTTTTGGCTCACAAGCCAGTTTGTTAGAAGTCCAAAAGGAACTTCACAGCAAACTGTCCTGGGGGTGAGCCTAACCCAGCAGCTTTGTCTCCTGAAAACTGCATCTCACTCTTATTTATCTAGCAATATAAAGAGAAAGCTTGATACAGAAAAGAGTGAAAAATAGTTGAAAAAAAAATGGTAGCAGAAGAGGAGGTTTTTCAAACCACTTGTCTGTTGCCCAGTAAGTGTTGAAAGATATTTGAGGTAGCCCCTCATGTTATAGTCCCATAAATATTAAACGGTGGGTAAGATCTGTCCCAGTACAGTAAGAATGGCTTGAATTAGATCACTGCCAGACTTGCAGGCAAGCAATGTGCTTGTCAGGGAGAGACAGTCCCACTCCATTAGCACAGGCCACCTTGCCTCAACACAACCCTAGTATTCAAAACACTGATCACAGCAACAAGGACTGGTTGTGCCTCCCACACCAAGGGGTTCATAGAATCATAGAACAACCAGGTTGGAAGAGACCCATCAGATCATCAATTCCAACCATTCCTATCAAATACTAAACCATGTCCCTCAGGACCTCATCTACCCTTGCCTTAAACACCTCCAGGGAAGGTGAATCAACCACCTCCCTGGGCAGCCTATTCCAATGCCCAATGATCCTTTCTGTGAAAAACTTCCTCCTAATCTCCAGCCTAAATTTCCCCTGGTAGAGCTTGAGGCCATTTCCTCTTGTCCTGTCCCCTGTCACTTGGGAGAAGAGACCAGCTCCCTCCTCTCTACAACCTCCTTTCAGGTAGTTGTGGAGAGTAATGAGGTCTCCTCTCAGCCTCCTCTTCTCTAGGCTAAACAACCCCAGCTCTCTCAGTTCATACTGGTGGAGGCTGCCGTGGGTTACCTATGCATAGCATCAGCCTGGTTTGGCCACGCTGTCACTTAATGTTCCAAACCAACTTCTGCTTTAGTGTAGTTACTCAGGAGTAAGTAACACCAGACATTGACCTTGTATTTTGTAATCACACATACAAGGTTCAACAAACACACACACCCCCACCCCACCCCCAAGATTAACCCTATAGTCTGAGAACCAGGAGTGGGAAGGGAGAGAAGAGGGACGGGTATAGAATATGCTCTAGCATACATATGACTGGGCGTGTGTTCAAATATAGATTCTTACCCTCAGTCAGAAAATGTGTGCTACACAATGCTTTGTCTGTAAAGCAGTTTTCACCTAATGACATAATCATTGTGCTTCAGCACCCACCCTGTTCACCACACCTGGCTCCCTCTTCGCAAAGATCAAGGCAGTACACAAAGGAACCCATTTTTTGTTGGTAGAAGATGTGAAAGCAGGAATGATGGAGAATTGCTGTGGAATTGCTTTGAACATTGTATGCAGCTCTGTGTCAACTCAGAAGGAAACTGCTCTGAAGGTGATTGTAGTTGATTTTCTTAATTTGTTAAATAAGGGGAGTTGGGTTACAAGCAGTCTTGGCGTTTTTGTGTTGGACCTCACGTGATGTACTGGAGAAAACATACTGGCTTCATCATCTCAGTGGCAGCTTCCAAGGGAAGAAAAGTCATTTTCCAAACTCAGATTACCTGCAGAATTTGTGCTTTGATCATTTCCAAAATGTCTTTTCCCCCTTCCCCTCATCCCTGCAGGCTTTTTTTATGGATATAAAGAAAGCTTAAGAGAACAAATAAAAAATATGCAAAGACGTTTGACACTACCAATAAACTAGTTTTCCTGATTGGTATCACAAAATCATAGTTTTCATAATACTTATATGGAGAATAGAAATCACATCTAAACCAGAAATATCAGGCTCCTCTTGCACTAACAGGTGTTCTGTGATATTTTAAGAGAAGAACTTTTAAGTAATCTGTTTCCTTTAAAAGAGTCAGGAATCAGAAGAACAGGTAATGAATTCAGCTACTTTAATTTTTTTTTGTGGTTGTAATTTTAAAAGTCACAATTTTTTATCATCAGTTTTAGTGCATAGTTTTGGATATCTGGAATTCCCAAGCTGTCTGAAACCTCACATTTTACTTCACAAAGAATAAAATAGGATAAACATAACAGACGTTTAGTTATGATAATATTCCTTCTTCTCACAGAGGTGTTTACCAGATAAAATCATTGGAAACCAATTTAGCCTAGCAGTCCAGGCTGAAGATTGCAAAATTTCAAATATCAGCTCTTATAAGTAATTGAGGATGAATAAAAGCTGTAAGCCAGGGACAGTCCCCTGCACATGCAGTAAAACTCACTCCCTCCAATTTCAAGACTTAATGTCTCACAACACAAATAAAAGTTGCTATCAAGAACTTTGTTGAAAGAGAACTGCTTAATTTTCACCTGAGTTAGAAATCAATTCTGATTTGCACTGAATTTTTGAATTTTAATTTAGAAAATTACAATGATTCAGAGAATCAAGAATTTCTCAAAACCCCAAAATATTATATTTCAAATAATTCGCAATTTTTGGTCAAAATATTCCCAGGATAAATCATCTTGGAAAGGACCTCAGGAGGTCTGAAATCTAATCACCTGCTCAAAGCAGGGTCACCTATGAGATCATATGAGGTTGCTTAAGGCTTTATCCTATTGGCAATTAAAAATCTCTAAGGATGCAGACTGTACAGCCTGTACATTTCTGTACGTCCTTATGCACTGGTTGACTTTCTCCACAGGAAAAGCTTTTCCTTATATCAAGTCTAGAACTCTCACTTTTCAATTCAGGCCAATTGTCTCTGATTATCCTGCCATATACCACTGCAAAGTACAGACTACCAGCAGTTTTCTTGGTAGCATCCATGTAGATAGTGGCAGGTTGCTGAAGGTCCCCCTGAATGTGACCCTTCTCCAGCTCCCTCAGCCTTTGGACCCCTATAGGGTGTGGGTATCTACCAGTCTCCCATTGTCCACAGATCTCTTCATTTCATCCCAGAGGGCAATGAAGTTCGAAAAGCATTAATTACCCATGGTAAAGCCATGCTGACTATTCCAACTCATCTTCTCCCTCACATGTCCAGAAACAGCTTCAAAGAGATTCAGTCTCATGATTAACCGAAGGACTGAAAATAAGGCCAGATAGCCTATCATTCTCCAGATAATTCTTCTTGCTCTTTTTGAAGAGGGGTGCAGCATTTTTCTTTTTCTAGTCATCCTGGACCTCTCATGATCTCCATGACCTTTCAAAGATACCAAAGAGCAGCCTTCACAGTGACTTCAGCTGCTCCTTCAGCATGCTTCTTACATATTCCTTTTGATCTCCTGACTTCTATTGATCAAGACATTTTTTAAGAGAGCCCTGACTTAGCCATTTCCCACTACCAGCAATTATTGTCCTCTATGAACCCTGTCTCCAGGGTCAAAAGCCTCAGCCTTTTCTGCATCTGTTATCACTAAATCACCCAGCTTTTTCAGCAGTGAATCCACGTTTTCTGTGTTTGCTCTTTTACCATTAGAAGGAAGAATCTTTCACAGTATTTAAAGTATAATTGAGATGTGAGAAATAATCTTTTTTCAGTTACATTTCCCTTATACAGAAGGCCTCCAATGACAGAAAGACTGACAGGGATGCAACCTTTATCAGCATAGAGCTTACAGGTCGAATCAGTTTCTCTTTTTTTTCTCCCCTCAGAAGTTCAAGTTTTAGTATCCCAAGAGTACACACTATTAGCTCTTCTTGCCATCTGAATAGTTTGCCTACAGAACTATAAAATATTTCAGCTTTGTTCTGATATAAAGCAGAGAAATCATAAAATCCTGAAATACTTCTTGCCAAAATGACGCAGCAGATGATATGATAGCAGTCTATAGGATTAAAACAAAAACAAGAATGTTAAGACATGGGACATGCTGAGATGAAAGTACATTAATGAGCGTCACTCTTTTGGTGGATGCTGTCTCTACAGCTCATAACTCATTTATATTCAAATGATACACAGGGTATCTGTAAAGGACAAAAGAAGGATACTACACTGAAAACTGCCTTCTAATGACTCTAGGTTTTAAATTCTAAACAAGAGGAAAACAAAGACATGAACAAATGCTTGCTTGCTTAGCCAGAGTGGCTATGTGATTTGAATCAGTAATAAAAATATTCAGGAAAGCTGAATGAGTAAGAATTTTGCATAGTTACTGTTGCTATGAAAGGTATTTTCCTTATTATACACAAATTCCACATATTACTTCCCTTTCCTTATCACTCACAAACAGGTGATGAGATGCTAGGAAAATGGCCACCTCCTCTAAAAGTTTCTGAGATCATATTTGTAATGAAGCAGTCAGAATGATGTGCCTCAAAAAGCAGTGAATGTTCAATAAGGAAATTCTAAGTGTATTGAATGGGACAGTCAGACTCTGCAAATGTGTGTGAACAGCATCTAGAAGATCCTCTGAGAGAGAGTTCGCAGTTTGATCTCCCATCTGTCCTTCTCCAAGAGAAAGGATACAGCTCGTTTGCACATCATCTACTGCACCAAACTCCACCACTTATCCAACAACTTCTAATATACCTACCTTGCACAAACAGGAGAAAGACTGGATGTTCAGGAGCATCATTGGTCACCTTCCTGTCCCTGGCCAGGTCAGCAGCTAAATATGGGCAGTTGTAGCCCAAAGCTCCTCCACACAGGAAAAGGGAAATTAGAGAAAGATTTTTGGTTTGGAAACTAAAACTTAAAATGCTTTAATGAAACAACAATAATAATAAAAGGAAAGTAATGTTAATAAGAAAATAATAAAAGATATACAAATATATAAAATCACACATCCCCAATCTATGTGTTACCACTGATGCTGCAGAACAGGCACAGGGAAAGGACCTGTACTGGACTCAGTGGCAGATGGGAGCTGGTCTTAGGAACTGGATTTGGGAATGCACAGATCTGGGATGTGGGGCAAAAGGACAGACGAGGTCCTTGTTAGACACTGGCCATCAAAGAAGAAAGCTTGACGCTCTTTGTCCCTCAGTTTTATACCAAGTATAACGTACATGGAATGGAATACTCTGCTGGTCGGTTTTCAGTCACCTGTCCTGTCTGACCCTCCCTGCATATGTGAAACTTTTTCATCCCTTTGACTTACAGCATTCCACCATCTTCAGAGTAACCTTTGCTTCCATAGAAATAAATGTAAACAATGGCCTTTCTGCATATCAATTTATACTTGGTGACATGTATAAACTTTAAATGTTATCACTACTGGAGACAGAAGTAGTAAATTTCAGCAAATGAAGTTACTTAGAGGAGGCTTAGCTCATCTAAATAAAAGTTAACTTGAGCTTTGGCTCAAACCAGAACAGAGAGCTACTACAGAAAGGAACCACATTCAATTCTGCAGAACAGGAGAAGCAAATATACTCAATTGCCAAATGACAATAAGAACCTTTCAAAGACATGTTTGGAAAGAAAGGGGCATAGTATTTGTAGAAACATCTCTCTAGAGTAAATGCACTGATTATGTGTATGTAGCTGTAGCAGTAATACCTTCTGCTGAAGACAGAGATTCTTCCAAAAAAAGGTACCTCCTGAGATAGCTGGGAGTTGTCTTCTAAATGAAATAAGTTGTGCTAGAAGAAGCCTGTACATCAACATTTGCATTAAGGCTTATATATAAAAGAAGATACAGTAAAATTTGCTGCTTTCATTGTCTCTCCACCAGCACTGTACTTTAATTATATTTTCCAGTATGAACTATTGTCTTGGTTCATGATTTATTTTGCCTGATTCCTAAAATCAGTAAAACACTTTTATGTAACCATCTTATTATTAAATAACATGTTTACTCTATACCAGTGTTTCAGTTTTACTTTAATAGCAAATAGAACAAATAAAGGCCTTCCACATCAGCAAAACCAGAGTTACTAGGTAGATAGTCTGCTGGGAATAATCTCTTAGGGGTATCTAAGCACTGTACTCATTGAGCTTTTGTCGCTCAATGAGAACCAGAGCATACACCTCAAGTGCATGTCTTTACAGGGTAACAGCATTAGCTACATCAGTCACCTTAATAAATTGCTAAACATATATTTTGAGGTATCATACTATGAAGTATGATCCTACAGCCCTTCAGTTAGGTCTTAGAAGCAACACAGCTGTGATGCTGTGCCTTCACTAACTACAAACCAGCTAAGAAGAAATAGTTATAACTTGGACACAACATGAAGCTGATACAGCCTAAATGCTTCGAATTCAGGTTATCCATGTGATTCATTCTCCTCTTCTAAAGACCCAGATATTTTCTTTTTCTCATTTGAGGGAGTTGCTCAACAATAATCACTTCAGAAATAATTGGCCTGAATTTTTAAGTGTCTGAAGCATGTAAATGCCTAATTTTAGCTTTTTTTATTTTTAAGTGTCTTGGGTGTTGTTTCTAGAGTTCTCCAAAACACTTCATCCAACCCACCATGCAGACTGTTTTTCCTACACTTGCCTTATTAATCTAGGAGTTCCCACTCAATTTCTTCACACCAGTTCAGCACTGGAGGTGCAGAAGCCTTCCTGCCTGCTGAGCCTGCCATATGGAAGAGTTACTTCTCCCCCTCACTGGCTCTCCATTTTCCATTTCATTTCATCCGAGCACACAACTTGCTCCCCATTGCCTATTCTTTTTAGTTATTCTCTCTCACCTATTTCTTCCCACTTCTAAAAAGTGCAGCTGCACTCATTAAGCTTGTGAAGCATTTGAGATGCAGTCTGTGAGGAAGATTAAATGCAAAATAAGTATCTTGTGGATAGCTCCACAAGTGGGAGCAGCGCTGATGAAATTTTAAAATGTCTTGGAATTACCAGAATATTTCCTCCTCATTACACATGCAGTTTTGAAAGGTCTGAGGAAAATCTGTGTACATATAAGGTGACACAAAAAAGCTAAAAAATATTCTGATGCTACAGAGCTTTAGGAACACAGCCTGTTAGACAATTGCCTGTATCTGCCCACAGTAGCTGCAAGCATACACAAGCTGCTACAATTTCTTCTGCAAAGAGTGTGAATGCAAGGTAAATGCCTACATGTCTCTAGGTCTGCAAAGCAGAGTGAGATTTATATAAAGATCCCTGAAATGCTTTTTGCATAGTCAAATCAAAATCCCATATTTTTAAAATCATTTTGATTTTTACTATTTCCATGAGTTGATAAAATATAGCTGGTTCCATATTTCTTTATACACAATTTTAAGCAGTATGGCTATTCAATAAAATGGGAAGCCATTGACAAATCCACCTAGACCTTAAACTTAAATTTTAATAAGCAATGTGCTGCTGACATTTAAATTTTAAAACATGTAAACTCTACAAGCTGCATGTCTAAACATAGATGTCATACTTCTTTTATATATCCAGATTTGAACTCAGTTCTCATATCTTTTAAGTACTTTGAAGACCATGATAATTAGTAAAAATAGATTGTTAAGGAAAATACAAGTAACACAAAACACAACTGGCATTAGTTTACTCAAGTTCCATTAGTCACTACCACAAACGTTGTCATTTACCAGTTTGGCCTGAGGTTAATGTAACAGGATACTAATTTTAAAAAGAAGGAAGCAAAGCCAACCAAGAGCATTATTTTTGTAACACATTTTCTTCATTCATTTATCACGGTAATAATTAGTTCGTGTTGCTTGATCTTGGACACAGATTGCTTTTAGCAGAGAACAACATACAGACAAGGGCAAAACAAGGTAAAAGCTTGTGTAATTGTATTAGGTCAGCAACAGCTATTTAACAGCCAACTGTACCCAAAATAAAACTAGAATCCAATATTTTTAGAGTTCCAGCCCACTGCAGGTGTGTTACTACATTCATCCTCAGAAACCAGTGAACTACTTGATTAGACTATGTCTTTTAGAATTATTTTTGAGGCAAGCTATAGAAAAAGCAGTTTTAAATCAAATTGTTGAGTTTACATAGGTCATAACTTAAAGTACACTGAAGTTAATGGGAGCTCTAAGAAGATAATCATTGTTTCTCTAGGGTTATCAAAGCCATAGAATCAATATCAGAACAACTCAGAGAGTATAGTGAACATGTTCATCTGGTATCAGTACTGCAGTGTCCAAGATTTACACCTCTAGTTTTCACAATATTCAGAATTGTCTGTCATTAAATGGTTGTGAAGATACAGAGAAACTCTTGTTTCTTCAATGTGCCTGTCAGCAAAACCCAAACATTATGTAGTATGCAGCAATACTGCCTCTAGCAACTTATTCTTTGCAACTGAGGGAAGTCACACAGACAAGGCTGTATGTCTAAGAAAATGAAACCAATATTTCTCTCATACTGGGTCAGTACATCTGGACCACCTTCCCCAATACTTTTTGCAAGGGTAACAGAAGATGATATTCAAGAAAAACATGTGAACTTGGCCACTTTCTATGGTATCTTCCCCTCATCCCTCCCCATCATCGTCAACTGTAGTTCACAAATGTTAGCATCTGTTGATGGGTAAATTGTCTGTGAATATTATTGTCTATGGACATGTTGTCCATGTTCTAGCATGATACACTGAGAAGCAGTGGAGTATCCATCCCTGGAGACTTTGAAGACTCAGGAAGACAAAGCTTTGCCTGTTCTGATTTGGTGTTAGCTGAATTCCCTCTTCAAACAAGAGACTGGACTATAAAACCTTCAAAGGTCTTTTCCAGTCAACACTTCAGTCTAATCAAGTGCTGCACAATATTCAAAGAAATTAATCAAATGTATGAACAATATTTTGTTATTCTAGCACTGAGGTTAGGTCCACAACAACTAGTGCTCAGACCTTGTGTTGACTACAAGCACATCTAGGTTACCGATATCGATGGAGTTCATATTATAAAGATTTTGTAAAAGCTCCCAACAGAAAATGAAGGGAATTCAAATTTAACAAACAGATAAATGCAAATCTAAGTCTGTATTTCCACACACAGGTTGTGTTTTGGGTGATCACAGACCAATTTACCAATAACATTTTTTAATTGTTAGGTACATTAAGAACTTATTTTGATGATGCGATGGTATGACAGATGCATTCCACACCTCTACTTGGGACCCTTTAACTAAACCAGTAGCAGTTTGGTTCAGGCTTCAGATGAGATAAAAGGTTGCCTGTAGATGGGCCAAGAACTCCTCCATGAAATGCATGAGGAGCAAAGCAATGCAGAGAATAGCAGTAAGGAGACTCATGCATGGCTCTATTATACATAATTTGACTATGAGACAACCACTTTTATCCCATAAATATGACTGCCTAAGTGAGTTTTCTTTGAGTTCTCCATGCCAGGCAGTGTGGTTGCATGGTAATGATCTCCCCTTGTGCTCGGACACCTTTCAAGAGTGCTAGTCAAAGCAATGAGATCTTTTACCAATGACAGGTCACTGGTCAGTCCCATTTTAATCCTCCCTGTACATCAGCTGGACTGCAGGCCAGTCAGTTCTCCTCTTTAACTGATTGTTTCTTTAGCCTAAATAAATAACATTAAATAGAATAATAATTTATAGTTATACTACTGAATGATTCAGTATGCTGTCAGCTTAAACAGGATTTTAGAGTTATAGTATTATGTGATTTAGTATGCTGTTTGCTTAGCTTCCTTAGCATGAGTAGCAAGACTTACACTGAAGTAATAGGCCACAAGCTGGAAATTTCCAATTAAAAACTTTCCCAGAGCATACAATTTATTCAGTCAAACAAGGGCTCCAGAGTCAACAAAAAACCAGGAAAATACAGAAGCTTTAATGATACAGATCATCAATACCAGCTGCACTAAAACAAGATAACAATCTGTCTGAATGACAGCAAAGAAATCCAACAAGGAATATTAAGACTCCAGACGCAAATATTCTTATTGGAATGAACTATCATGTGACAGGTGCGTAAATAGTCTGTGAGGGTATAACTGCCCAGGGATTTCTTGGTTCCCATCAGCGTCTCTTTCTGTGGAGCTGGTCTCTCTTCCCAGAGTCAATCCTGTTTGTGTACCTCTCTATTGAATTATTTATTTTATAAAAATGATGCCTGAGAGTTTGCTCTATGAAACCTCATATTTGAACTCTGGAGCAAACTCAAGCTGGATACCCAGATGGAAATGCAAGTTAAATGGGGATAAGCATTACGAAACATTGAAATCTGTGCTAAGTGATGCAGGGAATAGGGAGCGCGCACACAATCTTTTGGCTATAAGGACATATAATTCTTTAGCTATAAAAATATACAACCTGATTTTCCCTCATATATTTCCTCCATGAAATAAATAATGATGTAACCTCATCATCATACTCTATTAAGGTACAGTTTTATTTAAATACAAGTTTAAGGTGGATTTCTACTTCCACTGTTACTATTATGCAAAACTCCCCTATTCCATCCCCTGCTTTTTTATCTAATCTGAGATTTTTAAAGTAAAATTTTATACCTATTGTCCAAGATGCTAATAAACTCACCAATGCATTCACTTTTCCTCATTTTTATTTATTTTGGGTTAGACAGGATTGAATGATAATTGAGATCCTATGAGTTTTCGGAAGGCAGTTGCCCAGGCCATTTTTGAATGCAGGACATCAAAATATGCAAACATGTATGATCATTCACTACTAAAAATACAGCCTTCATTATTAAAATGTGTACTTCGCTAAGGTAGTTTTCTTTAAGAACAAAACTTACAATGACAGCCAACCTCAAGCGTCCAGACATAATAGAATGAAAAGTGTTTAAAGCAACACATTTTTCTTTACGTTTTAGACAAGTTAAAGACACACAAATAGTTACCTTGGAATAGAAGAAATGATCACATTGTACTGCAATAATCCAATAGCACACAAACGCACAATGAAAATATATAACTTCTTTTTCTTAAATCTACTGATATTTTGCCTCTTCAAAGTACAGCATTACATCCATCCCTCTCATTTCTACCACTCTACTTAGCACAACTGCCTCTCACAATCTCTATGAACCCAGCCCAAATACTATGAGGATACTCTCCGCTATCTGTTAATCAGATGAGAAGCAAAATGTTGTAAAGAAATGAGTCAGACGCAGCCCTGAAATGATTTATCGGGAAGCAAGTTATGAAGCATCTCCAAGGGTGCCTAAGACAGTTTTATAAGAGTCATGTAGATGCAAAACATTCAGAGAAAGATATCCAGAACCCCACCTGCACACTCAGTAGGCCAACTCCCTCTCTAAACTGGAAAACCTTTCTAACCAGGACCCTTCTAAACAATGTCTGCCAAAATGCTGATGCAATCCATTGTAAAAGGCAATTCTTTCTTCCTATATCATTCCTCCCAAAATTGCTTTTATGGTTTTTTCAATACTTGTTCTTAAGAAGAACAGGGAGGAAGAATTCCTATAAACAGGGCACAATAAATAATTCAGGTTAATTCCTCAGGGTGGTTTGACATCAGCATTAAGATATGACATCTTAATGCTTGCTGTGGTAATTTCTTATCTTAGCAGCCACCTGCAACTAACCAAAAGAAAAAAAAAAAACAACTAAACAGATATACCTGGCCTTTTTAATAAGCATATTTGGTCTTTTCTGTGGAAGAAAACTCACCAATGGTGTAATATCTCTTCAAGTCACTCCTCCGTGGATTGCGCCTTTGGGTGTTTGTGGTGTTGTTCTGTTCCTCCTCAGAAGAAGCTGTCTTAGCGGCAAGCAAAGATTTACCAGGCTGAGATGTCTGAGCTTCAGCTGCCACTGGGTTGCATCCTGGCCCACTAATATCCACCGACTGGGACTTTTTCTTTAATCTAAAGGCAATTTAAGGCAGTAAGGCATCATTAATCATCATTCTATACCAAAATTATATATAGAATAAAAGCAATATATTCATTGTACAATTTGTGCATGTTGCAGAATAACATAGAAGAGCAGTGACAAATTATGCCTTGTATTAATTTTCCTTTTCAGCTCCTGCTAAATGAGTTACAGCACTTCCATCTCACATGTAGGTACAAATGGTCAACTGCCCTCCAATCAGCAGGCTGAGCTTCTTGAAGGATCAGTCCCTAATATGTTTCAGAGAAGATGAGCTGCCAACAGTTAACCTATTGTTAAGCTGCCTGGCTTAAGTTTCCACAGATGAGGGGAGAACAAAGAAATTAAACCATTTGCACAAAGTTGCTGAAGGGCCCAAGGGAAAAGAACTGACATACAATTCAGACATACCTCTACAATTACATTTCTCATTATGCAATAGTTTCAATGTATTGTTTCTCACCAAAACTCAAGAATCTCACTAACCCCAGGTACCATTTTCTGCACTGCAACAGTAGTGGACAGAAAAATAAATTCTCTGTCCTGCAGAAGAAATTATTGTTATGGCATCCAAGTAAAGTACAAGTTTTTAACCACTATCCCCTGAGCCCAACAATCCAACCAGTTTCTTACCCAACTTAATTAATACTTTTATTAGGTTAACAATTTAAAGCTAAGCTGTCTCCCTCTTAGCTTTCTGCTTCCTTATTTTTTAAAAAAATTCTCCATATATTGTTTGCAATTAAACAGTATGGATTCCTGCAAACAACATATGGAATCTGCTACTTTATGAGATTAAATATAATATAATAAATATTACTGCTATTAATAGACAGGAAAATCTACAGGTCACGGTCAGCTCTGGAAGGTATATTAAAATATCAAAGTGTATTTAGAATTATATGAATGACATTATGAAGGTGAAATTACTATATTTATATATGATATTGTTAGTCCATGGAAAGGAATAGCCGTTAGAAAGTTAGCAGTTAGAAATGAGATTCTTTATATGGTCCAGTAAGAAAGACTCCTTCCACTGTAGTGTTTCCCTATACCAGCCCAGGGTGTCGTCTCTTTGAATCAATGCTCCTCAGCTCCAATGCCTCTGCACAAAAATTCAGGATTTAAGTGGTCTTTATCTTTCCTACATATGAGAAAGACTGTACCAGGCTGAAGCAGTAGTTTATCTAGACAAACGTCTTGTCTCATTAACAACTCCATCAATTAAAAGAGTAGGGGCACAGTGCTACCTTCCCCAGGATATCCTTCCAGCTTCCACTAAACTCCAGTTTACAGGTTTCCTGAATCAGATGATGCACCTTTATTAGCTCTTGGAGTGATTTTTCTTTGTTTCTCCTTAATTACTCCTGAACTCATCTAAACTTTTGATATAGGTGCCATCCTGCTTTGACAGCTTCTGGTTTAACTATGCATTGTGTTCATTTTAGCAACAGTAGCAACAGTACCTTATTTTAATGACTTGTAAGAGTAGCATTATGAGAAACAATGAATGACTATTACTCCATACATACTAGCTGCTAACATTAGCTCCTGCTGTTCAAACAGCCCTACAGACATGGGAAGAACTACTTGTCACTGTGATAAAACTATTTTTACTTTGAGGAGCTTGGCTGATGGTCCCAAAGTCACTAAAGTCCCTACCCTGAACAGCTTGGGACGACCTAACTGAATACTTCTATGGGCACTGATAGATATAAAAATCAAGATGAGACTAAGTAGAACATCCTCGGAGTAAGGCAAAGGAGGTTGTTTGAAATGATGCTCCAGAAACTGAGACCTCTATTCAAGTCACTCTAGCTTTATGCCTACAGCTGGTCAAATGTATTCACCTAGAACGAAGGCTGGACTATTTCATCGACTCATTAGCAATGAAACGGCGTTCCATTATGATGTTAAATTCTGCTATCTTGCTGAATACGCCATATTTCAAGTGATATACAAATTCTCTGTAATTCTTCACTACTTGAAATTCTTGAAGATCCATATGATAGCTTTTGGGAAAAAAATCACGAATTTTCAAGAAGTGATTCTACCTCAGACCAAAGCTTCCACTCTGATTGCAATGTCCTGATACTGTTTTATGCAAAACAGTTGTGAGCAACAAAGCAACAACGCGCTTAGTCCCTCCATAATCTCAAACTAAGGCAAGTGAGGCCTTAAGATCACTGTGTACACATGTCCTGCCTTATACATTTCTATACTCTGCCTCAGAGGAAGACAGACAGTAGGTGAGTTCAAATAAATCATACAAATTGAAAAATACTGTTATTATTTATATTCTCAACTATGTTACAAACAAAATCTTCACCACCAATACTGTCTGAAGGACAACCCAGTTAATAAAGCCATGAATTACACTGTGGAGTTAGCTAATAAAACAGCTTGCTGCACAGCAGGGAATATCAGATTTGTTACAAAATATACTGTGTCTATTCTTCTAGAATCATATAAGAGTAAAGGGACAATACCTGCCATCTAAGCAGTAAAAATGTCACATGGCCTTTTTCAGGTGACTTATGATTAATAAACGACTTGCTTGAAACACCTATAGAAAACTGATGTCCAAAACATTCTTGCAATCCAGAATAATTTACATTTAAGACTTTCAGACAGGTCATAGATACTGGAGTACTAAAATTAAAGAATAGGAGCATGAAAGATGAGCCAGTGCACATAATAATGTCAAACTGTTCTTGAGAGATCATGTTGACAGTGTTTTTCCTGCCAGAAAAGGCAGAAAGATGCAGAGTCTGATTTAATCTAAACTCTGTGATAACAGGGTTAGCTAAGGACACAACTTTATAGGAATGACTTGACAAAACCAAGTAACTTACTGAGATGGATTTTCCTTCAGCCTGCCTGAACTATACATTGACACTTTCATGGCTGGCAAATAGTTTGAGAAAACACTGCAGCTCTTGAAGAGCATCTTCACTAGACCATCATGTCTTTTTCCAAAGAAAGTCTAAGTTCTATGTATGTTTCAAAGCCAAAGGAAGGAATTTTTTGTAAGCCTGACCCTTTTCCAGTGCCCTGCGTTATTGCTAGTTTTGTGTTGTGTTTGGGTTTGGGTTTTTATATTAATGCTGCACAGTCAGGCTGAAACAAGATTTATTTTCTCACAGAAAGGAACCTGAACGTGAAATGCCTCAGGATCACATGCCCAGTTTTTCCTTTGTTTTGGTCTATCTGCCTGTAGAAAATTAAATAAAAGATATAAGAAATATTGTGGCAAAGTTTTTTTTATCTTTTACTCTACATGTTCTCTAGCAGTCTTCAACTAACTTTTCAATAACAGGCAACACAGGTCTTTCAATAATGCCCGGTGTGACCCAAAATGACTCTGCTGCACACAGCCAGCATCCAGCATGCCAGCAAGGATTTCAAAGCCAGTACTGCACTAGTCAGGCTCAGAAACGCGTATCTGACGGCAAGGTCAAAGTCCTAACTTGACTGAGATATGAAGCAGAAGAGGCAAACAAAGTTTTTCTGCAGCCTTCCTTAAGTTATATGAGTTCTAGCAGAGAGAAAAAAAGGTACACTTGCAACCTTTGAGAGGTTTGAAACCCCAAGCTGATCACTGCTCTTGTCTTCTGGCTACTGGTGGTTTCTGTGAAATATGATTGTGGTCCCACTCAGATGTTAAGACAGACAGGCATCTTAACAGCAATGGCAGTAAATTCAGAGAGGCTAACATGGAATAACTGTGAAGGCCCAATTATTGACAATTAATTGAGGCAACCCATCTTGGGTTGAAGTTCAAGTACACAAAAGGAGTGGTTATTCAGCTGATGACAGGACTGGGATATGCTGTGTTTGTTTAGAACATGGATAAGCAGCACCTATGTTTTAGACAATCCTGTCCAAAAAAACATTTCACACACTTATTTGTGTAACTCAATTGTACTATTGCTAATAACCCATTAGAATCCCATTTGCTCCATTTATATCTCACTGCATTTTCCTGGAACAGATGTCACACACCCCAGAAACTCCAAATGTCTGAGACCACCTACGCAGTCACTCCTTGGTGCCTCTAACCTACCAGACAGAGGCACAAAGCCCAAATCTCTCTCTCAGCAATCTGCCAGTTACTGACAGAAGATTTGCTCATTTAGCTAACCCAGGAGGAATGTGCATCTCCAAACTGTGTGACTTGACACACACGGACCAGCTTTTTAACTTGTACTTTATTTCTGTTTCCGTCCTCTGCAGACAACTGCAAAGTTTTCTAGTTTTCTGTTGCATCTTAGAAACAGCCTAACAGATGGCCCCAGCTATTACCTCCTCCTGACCAGCTGGCACCCTGCGCTCCCCAGCAGCACCTCCCAGGAACAGGTCACTTTGAACAGGTTCTTTCCATTTCCCTCAAAAAAAAACCATGGTTGGGTGACTGGATGTTTTGGCATTGACCACCAAGTGCCATAGGCAGTCTATACATAAGGGAAGTTCTGAAATCCTGGGGCTAGTGAATTCCCTGGAGAGTCTGGTATAGTTTTTAAGAGCATTAGGACTTCATTGCTGACATTAATGGTCACAACCCTATTCCATTCCTAATACAATGCATGCTCTTCTTCATTTTATAATTTCAAACTGTTTTTTTTTCCATAGTAGCATACTGCGGTCAGGGCAATCCATGACACGTTGTGGGCCAAAAGACTACCTTAACTGATTTTACAAGACTTTTTATACCCCTTCCTGAGCTGCATGTCCATGCACGATTGGTTTAGCTAAAGACCAACAGATCATAATTGGACGACTCCTTCTCAATTGTAACTTCATAATTGGGTGATTCAACCTGCAGCCTGGCAGTTTCCTAATCTTGTTTACTCGGCTCTTCTTGGCGTCATCCTGCTTCTCCAAGGATACACAGGCATCTATTCAAGGTCAATGTTTAAGTTCACACACTCCAAGTCCTTGGACCAGCTGAGGTTTCCCACAGCAGCATGGGATAAAAAGTAAGTAAGACATTATACAGATTTTGATAGCACCTAAAACAGACTGGCTGACAGTCCAGTCTGAAAGAAAAGGGGGGGAAAAGCATTTAAACCAGTTATGGTAGAAACAAACAAGCATATGAAGCATCCCAGGGGCTGGGAATCTGTAAAATTTGGTCTTTGTGAATGTCTAAGTAAAAATCCCTTACTGTAACAAAGTTTTGAAGGAACACCTAGCTCACTGTTATCTAGTGAATACAAAAAACTTCCCTGCACCCTTTGCAACTATCTCAGAGATTTTACTACACAGTAACAGAAGAAAAATCATTCATTTGAAGAGTGATGCTTATTCTTTCAAGATACATTTAGTATTTTTGAACACCCAGAAGAGTTGGTTATGAATTTGATTCCTTTGTAGCAAGAAAAGTGATTTAAACTAATTTCGACAGCCAGGATTTATCTGATTCTTGGGGAAAAAAGCAAACTACTACTGTTTACAACACAGCACTGCAAAGCCTGACAACCTAAACACAGAAAGCCAAACACCTGAGCATCTGCATGGACCAGCTTCCAAAACAGGGACTTTATTCCCCTGTGTACACATTGCCCCCTCCAGCCTCCACAAAAATCTGTATTTGCATATGGCTGGCATTTTTTGGATGCTGTGGCGATTTAGTGATATCAGGTAAAAAGCCCGTGGTCTGCCTTAAGGCTCCATTTACCACACGCTTGCAGTGTGAAGCAATGCCAAGGACGGCTGCTGGAAAGTCTTTTCTGTAACGGTCTTAAGTACCACCCACAGCTCTGGCCATCCCCTCCCAGAAAGAAGATAGCAGGATTAAACTGATACAGACAAAAACCATCCATGATGATGATGACTTGGTGCTTCATGAGGTGAGGCAAAATAGATGTGGGAAGGAGATGCTGGTGGGGGACCAGCACAGGGACCTCTACAGCTATCAGGCATGGGAAAGGGGAATGGAAAATGGGGTTCTGCTGCGGGAGATTTAAGAAGCACCAAACAAAGGCAAGCTGCAAGTTTGAAACAAACACAAAGAAGTACTTCTTTGAATGGTATATGATTGCATGACAGAAATAAATTGTGCAGGCTAGGAGTATCACTTGGTACAGGAAGAACGACACAACTTGAGCAGAAAACACTGGCTAAAGGCTGTGAAGCATGCAGGTATTTCAGCAAACAAAGTCCTTCAGACAAAGACTGCTGGAGTGTGGGGGGGTTTACAGGCAAAGAGCTACTCAGCCCATGATCCATCTCTACTAAGTAAGCACTACATATAACTGAGAGCAACAGAGTTGTAATTCAAATATGAATTGATCATTATGAATTGGAGAGAGAAACAAAACCAACCACTACAAAGCAGTTAGGAAACAGAGCACTACTAAAATCGATGTCTGTCAGTAAACAAAGAGAAACCCCTCAGAAAAGCCCTTCAGTTTGTTAATTTGCGTGTTGATCATGTGGCAGATTTTTCCGACAAAGCAAGCAGCTTATGCAATCATTTGATGGCAGAAAACAAGAACAAGACCACCTTCACACAGGTGACATTATAAAAGGGGTAAGAATGAATTCACACCTCCATAGCCCAAAAAGCAATTCAAAGCAGCAGGTGTGTTTCAATAATGCAACGTTCAGCCCAGCTTCAAGGAAGAAAACAGTGCAGGCACAAGAGCTACATGAAAAAATATAGTGGCATTTCGACATCAAAATTTGGTCTATACTCCCAGCAAATTATTAGTTGAGCACATAGAGCAAGCATACAAAACAATCTTTCTTTTTCTGTTGTTCCTTTATACACACTACCAAAAATTACCATGCAAATTAAAGACACAGCAGTTGTTAATCATCAAACAATCACCCTCTCTGCATTCCCAGTCACTCTTAATGAAGCGGTCCCAGCACATGCAGGAAAATTGCCACCACCCCCCTTCTGTAAGAAAAAACAATGCCAGACCAGAAGTTACCACTGGGCTTTGGGGGGAAAGTTGAAGAGTATCTAAATGATTGAAAAATTGTTTTCATGATGTGTGGAACAAGCAACCAATGCCCTTTGAGGAAGATCTATAGGCAATGCTGGCACCTCATGTTTCAAAGGCATCACAGAACAAAGACTTATGAAAATTAACACAAACCTTGTGATTATTCCTGGGAGCATGACAGCACTGCTACAGGTAAACCCTTGGAAGATCATTTACAGAAGACATTTAGATTGGTTGCTGCCAGGTTACATCCATGAACTGCAAGCAGGAGAATCCAGAATCCACTTGTGTTTCAAGTGTGACAAGGCATTGTCACTGCCTGAGAGAGAAGCGTTAGTGAGTCTGAGGGCAAAGAAGTCAAAACGCTCTGCACACCACAGATGGGCCTGGAAACGTAAATTTGCGGGAGGATGAGGTATGGCAGGAGTCGGGAGGGAGGTGATGATGATGATGATGATAGAGAGGAAGATGGCAGCGATCACACTAAATATATAATGAAACAAAGCATACACAATTCATTCTTTTTTCCTGCCTAAGCTTTTTTAAAGATTAAGAGCTCAAGATCATATGGCTTCACCATGGCTGTATGATATTTTACAGCTGGTTTATATGGTGGAAGTAATATGCTCTGAAACTAGGCTGTGTGTTTTGTTAGGGATGAGAATTTCTTGATCTTTTCTCTTGGGATTTTGAGAGGGTGGGTTGCAATGCTGTACTATTTGCTGACAGTTATCTTGATTTTGGATATGTTTTAGAATAGATGTGTAAAGTAAATTACTATTTTGAATCTTGCTATTTTGTTAATAGCTGCTATGCTGTTACTTAAATAACTCCCACTAGTTCCATTTTCATAAAAGCTCTTCCAATGCTTTATGCAAATCTACTTTAGCACAATTTGCATGGGTCTTGAAATTTCTAGCTCTGTCATGTTCAGCACAGGAAAACTTTGCATAATGGTTTTAAAGTGATGATAATTTCTACTTCATTTTTATTTGTCTCGTTAATGCTGTAGCATTATATCTAATGCAACTTTGTTTATACGGATGGATTCAAATTGTCCAAACTATTTTAAGGTTGTATCACTACGGAAAGTCTTTACTTCATCTGATTAGAAAGAGCTATTTCTGAAATCTCTATTGTAGGCTATGCAACTAGCACCCAGATCCAATTCCCCTAGAAATTACTGTGAGATTTTCACACATCCTGTATAATGTAGGACCACATCCTGTATTACCATTTTTTTCCCTCCAAACATCGAATTCAGATTTTTCAAGGACAGGTAAAGCCAGTGGTCTGGGAGCTGCATGACATACCCGGAGACATATGGAATACCTCACCTACAGTGAAGCCATACAAACTCGTTGCATTTTCCATATAATTAACTTTGTCTTAATATCAATTATTTTCTGTGCTAACTGCAAGAAATTTATACCTCAACAAAACTGGTTGGTTTTTCCACAGCCATTAATTCAGGCAATTGTATTTACATTTCTGATTCCAGCCCTAGGCTTGACTGTTTGCCGAGTTGTTTACATATCAGCTACAATGTCCCTGGGCACTTAATGTTCCTGAGATGGCTACAGTATATGCAATCATAACATGCATTCATTTATGTAGTCAAATTTGGAAGTAAAAGGGGCTTTTTTAATCAAAGAGAATGGTCAAATGGTTTGAGTTAGAAGGGACCTTAAAGATCATCTAGTTCCAACCCTCCTCCCATGGGCAGGGGCACCTCCCACTAAATCAGGCTTCCCAAGGCCCCATCCAACCTGGCCTTGAACACCTCCAGGGATGGGGCAGCCACAACTTCCCTTGGCAACCTCTTCCAGGGCCTCACCACTCTTGCGGTGAAGAAATTCTGCCTTACATCTAACCTAAATCTGCCCCTCTGCAATGTGTAGACATTCCCTTTAGTCCTATCACTACAAGGCTTTGTGAAAAGTCCTTTCAGGTACTGGAAGGTCACTATAAGGTCTCCTCGAAGCCTTCTCTTCTCCAGGCTGAACAACTCTAACTCTCTCAGCCTGTCCTCATAGGGAAGGTGCTCCAGCCCTCTGATCATCTTTGTAGCCCTCCTCTGGACCCATCCCAACAGTTCCATGTCCTTATGTTGAGGATTCCAGAACTGGGCACAATACTCCAGACGAGGTCTCACAAGAGGGGGCAGAATCACCTCCCTCGACCTGCTGGCCATGCTTCTCTTGATGCAGTCCAGGATATGGTTGGCTTTCTGGGCTGCAAGTGCACGTTGCCGGCTCATGTCGAGCTTCTCATCAACCAGCACCCCAAGTCCCTCTCTGCAGGGCTGCTCGCAATCACATTGTCTCCCCTCCTGTACTGAAACTGAGGATTGCCCTGACTCAGGTGTAGGATGGCAGAGGTTGGAAGTGACAACTCTCTTACAATACCACCGATAGTTCTACTGCCTCAACAAATAAGCATCAGCATAGCAAGCATCTGCAGCTCAAGTGGTTCATCCTGGAGAAGAGAAGGCTGTGGAGAGACATTAAATGGCTTTCTAGTACTTAAAGGAGGCCTGTAGGAAAGGTGAGGACAGACTTTTTTGTGAGGCCTGTTGAGACAGGACAAGGAACAATGGTTTTAAACTAAGGGAGGGTAGATTTAGAATGCATATAAGGAAGATGTTTTCTATGTTATGGGTGGTGAAACACTGGAACAGGTTGCCCAAGGAGGTAGTGGAGGCCCTATCCCTGGAAACATTCAAGGTCAGGTTGGACTGGGCTCTGTGCCCCTAGTCAAATGTCCCTGCTCCTGCAGGGTGATGGACTAGATGACCTGTAAAGTTTCCTTCCAACTCAGATCATTCTATGATTCTGTGATTCTATGTTACACAGTGCTGCTTGGCAGCCACAAATGCTGGTGCTGGGACCAGAGGTGCAACAAAGCAAGGAAGCCTCCAATATTAGCCTGAACATTAGGACACATCTGTGTGTCAGGCCATGGTAGTGAGAAGGGGGTTCCGTCCAGGACAGCAGAAGACACAAATATCACAGGCTTGTCTCATGCTCTTTCTCAAACAGAGCCTCTGCTCCTCTTCATAGAATCACAAGACTCATCCTCACACTGAGGTTTGCAGTGCCTTTTGGACAAAGCTATGCTCTTCCCTCCAGGCATAAGGGGCTACACTCTGAAAGCCATTACTGCTGTTTCACTTTTCCAAGAACCAGGCACAGCACATCACACAGATGTTCCCACTGAAAAATATACCTGATAGCAAGTAGTCCTTGGAAGAACCCACTTGTCTTAATTGAATACAGGTCAATTACAAGACCAGACAAAGGCTATCAACTAAAACTGTAAGCCAAAAAGTACCTATGTTAGGCAACTAAATTATTCCACTCATATAAATACTGTATTCATACTTTTGCAATATAGCTTAGCCTTGAAATAAAGATTAGACAGATTTGCAATGTGTACAGAATATATTCTTCTATAAGTCCTCACGGGACAAAAATCAAATGTCATAAAATGAAACAATTAGCACCAACTCAAAGGGCAGGCTCGTTACACTGAAGAGAGAGACAGAAGATGTTCCTTGAGGACACTAAAACATCTAGCACTTATCCTTGCTAGGAACATAAACTGGTTCTCAGAGGGCTCTGAGGATATAATACTATCAGATAAAATGCTGCAGAAGCACCTTACTTGTCAAAGGCAAGTTAGGAACTTGGCAAAAAGAGGAATTTTTCATTATCATAGCCAAAGGAGGATTGAGTTTTGCCTTTCAACTCATGCATAACTCAAGATTTTGAATATTAAGCATCATTTTAGCATTTTTGTGGAATATGCAGAAAACATATAGTGTGTATAAAATAAGCTTTATATTGGTTGGGGTTTTTTACTATTATTTGATATATATATCCTCCACTGAAAACATCTTCATTCAAGCTACTTTTTCTTCCGGGAGTTCCACTAGGCACTAGCCACACAGCTTTGAAAAAGTGCTTGTCTTGTTCTTTTTGCATCTCTGATTCATAAAACAGCTTATACCAGATAGGAGATAAAAATCTTTAAAGATCTAGGAATATTTTGTACTTAACCAAGACAAAATTATCCTCCTACCCTTCTGACAGGCCACCCTCCTGCACTAAGTCTTCAGCTCTGACTAAAACCAACCAGATTTCTCTTTTCACCCAGGGTCAGTAACGTGGCAAAGCAGTTACCAGCATTTCCTCCAGAGATCCAAGGACAACCTAAAAGGTTGACTCAGGACGTCAGCTCATTCTCTATTTACTTGAACGCTGCAGTCACACAGTAGATCGAGATCCAGTGTCTTGTTAAGATCCCATCAGACACAATTAGAAAATTGGAAGTCTGTTAATTGCACTTCTTCAGAAAATGCTATCTTGAGCATATATGTTTTCACATACCAAAAAAGCAATGCCACTTGATAAGCCGATTAATAACTTGTACTAAGAGAATCTATATATAAAGAAGAAACCTGAACAGATAGGTTGTGAAATAGCTCCTACTTATGTAGAAACAAATGGAAAACCTACACTGGTTATGTCCTTCTCAGCGATTTACAGATGAGCTGAATGACTTTTAAGGACAGTTAGTGCTACAGCCTTGATAGATCAAACAAGGAAGAACCTGCTCCCAGCAAGAAATTGAGAAAAGATACCAAGAAGGGCAGTCCTCACAAACACTACAGTGGCATTGCAACATTATGAAAGAGATCGCTAAATTTTACCCACACATCGGGTACCTTCTTAACCTTTCAGCTGCAGATGGAAGGGAGACCCCCTGGGGAGAGAAAGGAAAAACAGGAAGGCAGGGGAAAACTAGAATCACTCCTGGGCAGCCGCCTATTCTTCTGTGGTGGCAGCAATGGCTTTGCTGCTTGGGCTACAACTCATGCCCTGACAGGCTATGAGGACTTACAGGCAGCACATACTAATATTCAAGAAGACAACCTAAAAACATAATTCAGTTTCATGCTGAAGTAAAGACATGTTCTCAACAGCAGAAAATGATGACCTTTCCCTTGAATCACCACCTACATTTATGCCTGTGACAAAGCAACAATCTTTTCCTAATGTTTTTTTGCACTCACAATGACACAAAATAGAGATGGAGAAACACAGAAACAGGAGATTGTAGAACACGGCTGCCCTGCAGGAGTTTTTATTATTATTTTTAAATCAATAAGCCTAGAGAGTAGAATTGCTATAAGAACCACAACTACCCCCAAGAACAGGCACTGGAAATCTATAGGCATCATAGTAAATTGTATTATTTAAAGAAGAATTCAATCAAAAAGCACTACACTGTGGCTATCCAAAGCACAGTGATGCTTTTGATCCCCCTTAGTCCAGAATAAAGAACACCTCAAGGCTGGTCTGGCATTGTCAGACTAAGATCCCCATGATCAGACAGAAGCCTCAACAGGCGGTTGAACAGAGGAAGCTGAGGAGACGAGGAGCTAGTGTCTGACAGTATGAGAAGCCAAGGAGAGATTTAAATACAGTTGGAAGTGATCAAAACCAAAGCCCAGAAGACAAATGAGGCCACAGCATGTTAAATGAGGCAAGTGGGTTTGGAAATATTTCTGCATTTAGCTTCCTAACTAGAGCTCAGCTCCAAGGCAGAACTGTTAAAATAACCACCTGATCAGAATTTGTAAGAAAAGGGCATACAAGCTAAAACATGGGAGCTGCATTTAGATGCTTGCAATAAAATTGTCAAGATTTTAGAAGTCCTACCATATAAATGAGAGGCTTTTCATCCAAATGCAAAATAAGAATCAGTAAATCACATTTTGTTTTCAGGAAGTATTGGCAGAATTTCAAGACGTATTTAACTAATCTCACAATGTGTGGTTTTTCCCCCTGGCTAATCTTCTATGAGAAGTAAAAATTAGGAAATCAAAATATTATGGCTAAGTCTTGTTAATTACTCTTTCGAATGGAAAGGTAAAACCTCTCACTCACACATGAAAAGAGCGATGAAGAGGAAGAATTTAGGAATATAAATCAACAGGGGAAAAAAAAATCAAAGAGACTGTATCTTATTCTCTTCATGCACTTCAAAAACCCTCTGCATTTATCTGCTCTCAGTAAATTTGGGATTAACTTTTATATATTTGGAGACTGCAAAAAACACCTACTAAAACCAGCGTAAGTCTTTACAGCAAAATCAAAAGAACAGAAAAAAGGCAGTAGAGTTCCTCACAGTCTTGCCCATGCAAAGCTGACTCAAGCAGTGTTTGGGACCTGCATTCACTGATTACAGCCAGGAAAGGGCCAGCAGGCACCTTGCACTTCTGCTTGTTGCACTGGTGTTTGAAGGGCTCTACTCCAGCTTCATGTGCCAGGCAGGGTCCTCACTTGAAACCCTGGCATCATGAATACCCATGCTTAGCTCCTTCAGTACTTGAAAGCGTCAGTCCTTCCTGCAGTTTAGAATTCCACCTTAAGAATGGTTCAGGTTCAAAAAATAAAGTTGCTACCAAAGTCGAAACTCAGAAGTCAAGCTTTGGATGGGGAAATTCTCATGTTTTCCAAATTTTGTCTAAAATAATGCTTTCCATTAGAATAATGCATGTTTTTGGTAAATGAAATCCAGAGTGAACTGACTAAGTTTGACTCTTTGCAGAACTATTTTAAAGCAACAGAAAGATTCATTTGGAGATACCTCAAATCAGACAGAAAGCTTGTTCCTACTCTGCAGCAAGAACATAAATTACATGCAACAGTCCAGTGTCTGTCTTGGTATTGATCATTACGGTGACCTCCTGCAGATCCTGTTCCACAGCTTTTCCAAGATAATTGGGTGACCAGATGACATATATTTAGAACACTGTAGTACTCATAACTGATGTGAACAAAATACAGAGTTTCTTAACTTTCCATTCCATTTATTCTGCAGTACATACTGAAAAAAAGAATTGGCTTGGAATTCAGTAATTCATAAAAGGGCACTTATTGTGAGGATATAAAGTTTTAATGTTAATAACGTAGGAACTGGTCATCTGCTTCTATTTAAAAAAAAAAAACAGGACATTAAACACTGAAGTGGAGAAAGGGTAGACACAATATTTTATATTTGAGAACTCTTCACCCATGATATAGCTACTGCATTTCATCTTTAAAGAGTGCTGAGAAACCAAGAGTTATCTAACCTAGTAAAAAGCTGATAGGGCCAATGTCACTTTAAATCCCACTATGCGAAAATCAAATACAATATGTGCAAAGAAAAAGAATATATTCAGGGACCAAAATCTCCATCCCATAATATATAGTTAGATATGTATATTTTTAAACAAGAATGAGCAAAAAAAACATTAGCAAAAAAGAGAGAATGTGAGGGAAGTGGAAGGACAGGCACCGCAGAGAAGGAACAGAATAATCACAGATTTTTTCAGGATGCCACTTTGATGAAATAAAAGGACAAATAATTTTGATGACATCATGTTGATTCTGCTTATGTTAAACTGTAAATAGGCAAGGTAACAGTTATTTATAACAAGAGGTTTAATTGAAATAAGAAAGCCAAACAATGCCTGCATACTTGTAAGACATCAAACATTTAACTGGGAAATAAAATCCTACTTAGATCAGTCTGCACTTTTCTAATGGAAAACAGTCCCACCAAAAAAAAAAAATTAAAGCTATCTGTGATTAGAGGCAAGCTAGGCCAAGTCAACAGATGGAAGGAAAACCCAAAACGACAATGCTACACTTTCAGAGGTGGGCATTCACATTTTTGGGGGCAACATGCTTCAATGCTTCATAACCCACATTTTTGAAAATTTCTTCCTTGTGTTCAGTCTAAATCTACCTTCTTTCAGTTCAAAATGGTTGCCCCTTGTCCTGTCACTACAGGCCCTGGTAAAAATTCTCTTTCCATTTTTTTATAAGCCCCCTTTATAGTCTGAAAGGCTTCCATAAGGCCTCCCTGAAGCCTTCACTTTTCCAAGCAGAACAAACTCAACTCTCTTGAGAGAGAGTCTTTCTTCACAGGAGAGGTGCTCCAGCCCTCTGGTCATTCTCATGGCCCCCCTCTGGATGCACTTTAGCAGGTCCATGTCTTTCTTGTACTGGGGACCGAAGTTGCATCGGTTGCACATCTTCTGTTGCCTAATGAAGCTTTAGTTTCTCCCAACACAAAATAATTTCAACAAGGCAAGAAAGCAGCAAATAAAGAAAAAAATAAAATAGAGAGGGAGCTTGTGAAGTTGTCAGTCAGAGTTGAATCTGTTCAGATCAGCCATCTTGTATTCAAGGACTTTCAAGGAGGCACTTCTGGACTTGAGTATCAAAAATGTGCCCATGTGACTTTTTTGGAGTAGAATGATCTGCCTTTATGTAACATAGCTAAGGTTAAACACATTGTTCACATCAAAAATTGATCTCTGGCTCCAGTGAATCACCGAACTGCTCTATAACTGGGAAATAACATCTCTCCCAGTTCCCTTTAGGAGAAAATACCAGACTCTGTGTTTTTGTGGGGTGTTGCTGCTAGTCCACTAAGTAGCTACTGAAGACAGCCCACCAGACCAAGGTGTTCACATGCTTAGGTACAGGACTCCCACTGGATGTAGTTGTGAAAGAGTAGGTGAGAGCCACATGGAGAGAAAAGGAACCGCTGTCAATATCTACAGAAGGAAAACTTTGCACTGAGGGTTAACGCCAAGAGTTAAAACCATTTCTTGAAAATAAGCATCAGGAAACTACAAGTTTTTCAGTCAGCTGGTCTGTTATAAGATCAAGGCTGAGACTTTTAAGCACAGTAAGCTGGAGAAACACGTATTTGCCCGAGGTGCACAACACTGTCCAACAGGAAATAGAGAGCAGTTTAATTTGCCATTAGTCTTTGTATGATCAAGTTAGTTGCCAGCTGAACCTGTAATCTGCTAGACTTGCTTTCACAAGAGTGTTTTTTACTCCTAGTATTATGTTAATGCGTTATATTAATATATATATTGATATATTTTAGAAGCACAAGGAAAAAGAAACGTTCACTGCATATTGTTCATTTCAGAATTCCCCACCATTCAAACAGCAGCAGTAGAATTTTAATGACTGGGAAACTGCTGCAGTGCCATAAGACAAAATTGTAATGCAGCGAATTGCTACTTCTGTGAATTTTCTTCTCAGTAATTCTGATCTTCTAAGTCTTCTACAGTGTCAGTACAAATTTATTTAAAATACAGCTTCTAGCAAAGATTGATTTAAAAAAAAGGAAAAAAAAGGATAAAAAGAACTTGAGAACTTCTTATTGCAAGTTTGACAGTTACAGTACCTGGGAAAGATCTAACCAAAAGCAGAATTCCCAAACAGCTCCCACTACCATCTGATGATAAGTTTTCTTTCTTTAGATCCTTCTTTTTAACTAAAATGCCACTGCATTTTAAAACAGGTGTGTGTTCACTGTATCTTCCTGCCAAATATGCCTTCTGGTTAGCAATTAAATGTATAATTGAGATCTTCAAGACATTAGGAGGCAAATTCAGGGTCTTTTTAAATGGCTGCAGGGAATGAGATCACACAAATAAATTCTATGCCAAAACACACTTTTGCACACATGCATTCAATATGCATCATGTGACCCCTCGTAAGCCTGAAGGACGTCTTCCACAAATAATGCCCTCCAGGTTTACATGAAAGAGATTTTCAAAGCTTTAAGTTGAAGTTCACAAGTGTACTGCGGATGAGATCATCAATCAAATATTAAGTTTTTACTGATAATAGATATTTGAGACTGTATTTTTATATATCCCTATTGATCCAAAGACTTGACTTTCTTCCCTCATTTTGTTTACCAGTCATTAGTGGAGCTGGACTGTCTGTCCTTTGAGACTCATTCCCACATTTACAACATAAGGTTTCTTGCAGAAGACTGACAGGAGGCACTTTATCCATATTGCTACCTTCTTACAGTTGTTAGTCTTGTTTATTTATTAGTGCTTTAGTTCACCATTCACACTGAGGAACAGATTATTTAGTAATTCACCACTGCTTAGAGAAGAATCGTTCATAAAACTGTGTCTCACTAGGGATGAAAAAACTAAAAAGTAAAGGTGCTGCTTCCAGCTTTGTCAGAGCACTGTAGAAATGCAAAACCCAACAACCCTGTTGATAATCACTTCTTACTTTCACTAAATGTCTAAAAAAAAATTCCAAAGAAAGACCATATTAACTCACTACAGTTCTTCTCATCTCCTTTTCTTCACATGCATACAAATGACTCACTCCTAATGATTTGAAATTAAGCTCAGCAGACACTAAGCAGTGCCTTTCATCTGGCTGACACAGTAAAAACATAGCAAGTCTTGTGCTTCCCATGCTTAGCCACCCTCTGATTCCTCCTCTACCCATCAAGCAGACGGCAATACTTCGAAGATCTCCCCCATCTTAATCTCCTTGTTTCTCTGTAATACTTCTCCATTCATATTGCTCCACTTCCTCCATGATTACAGCAGCACATAAGAAAAACTAGATAAGAAAATTCATGGAACTGAGCTAAGCTTATTTCTACATAGATTTTTCTCTGTGGGAGATACATTTTTTTTTAAGAAGAAAAGATGGATGGAGAACTAATATAAGCAATCAGATTTTGGAAAGCTTCCAAGAGCAGAAATGTCAGGAGAATTACTGCAGATGTAGTATTCTGTGCATTTCAATCAGGAATATAAATAATAGCTATGAAATTCATTTAAACTGGCTGCACACAACACTCCAGTAAGAAATCATTTCCTTTTTGTTTCTTAGGCCTTTATCATCACCCTCCAATAGAAGCCCTCACTTAGGAGGGCAAGGCTCTGTCATGAAAGATGTGCCTGGGCATCTCTTCTTTCTCATTTCAACTCTCTCCCTCTTACTGTAGCAGACTCCTCTTTCCACCCCAATGGACCACTCTGGGAGTCTCATGCCTTCTGCATCCTCAGTTCCTCTCCTCTTTCTTAAGGGAGGGGGCCCTTTCTTATTCCTTTTCCTAGGAAGCAATGAACTGCAGGATATAGATAACCATTTAGTCTGTTTTGAAATTCAGGGCTCCTCTTTTACCTCTTGTTTCCTCCCTGATAGTTCATGTTAAAGTAGCCTTACCTGCATCTGTTTTGCTCTGCCAGAGCAATGGGAGAAGAAAAAAAAAAGAGAGAGAAACAGGGTGCCATCAGCATGGAAGACAAAGCAGGACCCAGTGGATAGATTAAATCTTGCTGGAGATTGAGGTGTTTTACATAGACACACACACACACAAAAAAGTACTATTTATGTCTGAATGCATTAGTTTCTGGTGTGTAACCACCTTATTTAGGCTACATGAAAAATCAGGAGAGAGAAAACCAAGTCTGTACAGGACAGATTTTCCATTGACATTTCAAAGATTAACAATTATACAGGGAAAACCTAAAAGTGAGTAATCACTGTACAGCAACAGTATATAAGAGACAATGATTAAGACAATACCCTCTCACTCCTCCCTTTCCTCTCCCCAGATTTCCAAGAGTGGATCCAAAGAGACATCCCCATGATTACTGCTTAGCTTGATGCTGGGCCAGTGCCACAAGCCCCTCACCATAGATGTGTTTATGGAATTTTTGCTCAATAGCCTACTTATTAGAAAATAAGAGAGCTTTAAAATCAAGGTATAAAGTTAGAAGCATCTTTGTCAGCCAGGACGCTGTCACCAGTTTTAGAACAGAAAGCACACTCCATTCAGAAACTGTGGGTACTTTCAGATACCACATACCAAAAAGAAAAACTGTTTTTAATATATTCCTGTACTCAGCAAAGCAAGGCCTGCATTAGGAAATGATAGCACCTTTCAAAAATCATTTCTTTGTGGAGTCACTCTAATCCCAGGAACCCTCAGCAAAAGCAATCTATTTTCTAAGTGACTTTCTCAGCAACCACTTGCCATGACACTGACGTCAGCCACCTCTCATGTTGGCGCCTGTCTCTCAAAATGAGAGTTTATCTCGTCACTCCAGAATTATTGGTGCCCTCACAACTGTCAAGTCAGGGGAGCATTTAATCTGTGCTGTGATCTAAAATGCCTGCTTGCCATAAAACGGTTTAGAAACAGGAATTAATTTGGGTCTTAAATTAATAAAGAAGGCTGAACATTTCCTTTTCCAGATGTAAGTCTCTTGACCATACTCTACCCTGTGAAACAAGACTGTCAAAGAGACCACGTTGCCACTGCCCTAGCCAATTCCTTTCACCAAAGCTATTATATATAGTCAAGGAACTATATCAAGGGTTTGATTTTGCTTTCTTTTACTTCTAGGTACTTTGTGTAGTAGGAACACCTTAAATAACTGCTTTTCCCTACTTCTCAACCCATCCTCTCTCCTCCTACTACACAGGCCACACAAGACAGGATAGATGGGGAAGTCTTGGAGTCAGTTGCCTTCCCTCACCACAAACCATCTCACTTTTACTTCAGTAACTCGCCCAGGGCAATCATAAATAGGAATTGTTTAGCTTTTCTGCAAGTCCCATTTTATTTTTCATGATCTTTATTTTTACCAGCAGTTGTAGTGTGTACTAGCTAGCTCCTACAGCCAGCTTGACAAATGAAACATGAGAAGATAGTAAGCCATAAAACTTACCAGAGAAAACAACCTTCCAAAACTGCAGTTTGAAAGAAACCTTGTAAAGGAGATCACCGCCTTATAGACCCCAGGAGTCACACTTTGCAGTTTTAGAGAACAGTAGGATTTTAATCTTGTTGGGAATCAGGGAACTGCAATATTTCTCTCTCTCTGATCACAGGCAAGATAGAAACATTGAAGGTCAATTTTGAAAGAAGGCATACATTCCTAATTTCCCTGAAGAAAACCAGTTTAAGAAATAAACATCAATAAACATTGATGTTAACTATAAATAGCACAGTGAGGCAAAACAGTGCCAGGGCTGTTCATGAGCATCTCTTAAGTTCAGAAAGCAGGTGGCTTAAAGTGACATTTGGAAACAGATAGGCAATTTATTCCCATTTAGCTGTCATTTACAGGAAGAGGCAATATTAAAGTATGAACTAATTTTGTTCATAAAATGATCTATCATTGACGACACCTAAACTTGTTATGTTTAACATCATATAACAGTGATGAATCCTTGTGATAACTGTCTTTTAAAACAAAGCTTCACCAAAAAAAGGCAGAAAAAAAGAAAAAGAAAGACAAAAAAAAAAACAAAAAAAAAAAACAGACAGCACTTATGGTTGTCTCTTATTCCCAGCTCCTGTAATAAAATTAATGGTCCAGAGGCCATAACAGTAAAATTCAGTGATTATTTTAATTGTTTTGGCCTTTTACTTGCCTCTTGATATAAAGATTTCAGTTGGGAACAGGCTAACTCCTAGTCTAAATTTTCCTTCTAGAAATGGCATTAAGAGATATATATTGTATTTCACCATACTTTTAAAAGTGTAAATATAAATATAGGAACTGATATCACTGATGACCTTGGGTTTCTCCATTTTTAAAACAGCACTGATCATTAAGTATACCTTCAAAACAAACCAAAACACATTATACAGCCCATGGTGTTAACATCTATGCTATTATTGCAGTTTTGTTCCTCTCTAATGGTTTCTTTCTTCCCATCCTTTCAAAGAGACTATGTGGACACCCTTATAACTAATACAGGACCTTTCCATTGCTTACTTCCACTCAAATTCCATCAAATCAATTTTCTCCTCCTTGCAATTTACGAAACAAGCACATAATTAGAAAGGCTCATGCCCTGAAGTGGGTTGCTAACATCCTGTTCTGTAGTCATACAAAGGACTTTACAAAAAAAGTAACCAAATAAGTAACAGCTATCAAAAAAATAATTAGACTAATAATGTTAATTTTTTATTAGCTTGGTATTTTCTAAGAAGCTATATGTACAGCACCACCTGCAAACCCAGCACTAATTTGCTTAATGTCCCCTCTAAGAAAAAGGTCTCATTGCAATTTTTTTATATTCCCACATAATGTAAAGGGTACAGGAAGATATAAATATTAAAGCATGTGGTCATAAAAGAAACAATATAGTCAGGCATAAATTAATGTCTAGAAACATAGACTAGAAGATTTTCCGTTCTATGTAAAATTTACTGACAAATGCAGACTCATCCATGAACTGATATGGCAATCACCTCTCTCGAGTAATTTGGACAGTGCTTATACTTCCCACTAGGGAACTTGTTAGATTGCTGCTCAGAATTTTCCCAGCTGAAAAACTACAGGTCCTATCTTCGTGCTTGCCACTAATACTTGGCAACATCTCCCCTACACCCACAAAGTGAGAGAAACAACTTAATTTGAAACACGTAATGAGACCACTGTGCTCAGTTCCAGGTTTTTCAGCCACAGAAACTTGTGTGCTAGGAAGTAAGACATAATTTTAAAAGTTAAGAAGTACAAATAAGGAAGTAAGAGGAAAAATGATGTGCTGTGATATTCATGGCATAAGCACTCCAATTAACTCTGTCTTAGCAACAGTTTTAGCACCTACATATCAGGAAAATGTGTGTACATACTATATCCACAATGCTTTGGAAAGCAAAGCTTTGCCAAGTATCCCAGCTTGGTAGGTATTTTCCAACTTCAGTAGGTAAACATTGATTACGCAGCGAAGTACACTATTCCCTCGTTATTAACACTGACATGTTTCCTGTGCATTCAGGAAGAACATTTAGAATCAGACCAGTGAAAAAGTACAAGTTGTCTCCCTTTTCTGTTCTCTGCAGCACAAATGTTTCTCTTCAGCAGATTTCTCTGCTTTGAAAGGCAATGCAGCCAGATGCTAAACTATAAAACCGAATAATTCAGGCTATGAATTTCACTGTGCACAGGTGCTCACGGTGAAACAACTATATTCCTATATGAAGGAACATCCTGATGTTCAAAAGGACTGAACACACATAAATACCTACTGAAATTAGAGCTACTTAGTACCCACCTCTAATCTTAAACTTTTGCATTGAATGAGGATCAGCATCCAGGATACTTAAACCAGTATTAACCTGCAAAATTTGGAATTAAAGTTCGGTTTGTTTATAAATAGAGTAAATTACCCACATCTTTCCCACCAGTTGCTCACACCTCTGTCTGTGTGCAAATTGCTGGGCAGGCTTCTGGGCTAATGTAGTAAGGCTCCTGAAAATCAGAAATAAATCAGGCAGAGCACAGGAAGGTTCCTGTGCAAAAACTGCCTGCACTGTACAACTGTGGCATCTGCCAGTGCCATTAATGTTCCGCAGTCATTATCAACATCAAATAAAAAAAAGGGAGAAAATTAAGGACAAAACAGAAGCCACCCAGCCATACAAGGCAACAGTAAGTAAGCAGGACATCAAGCAGTTCTGGAGAGTGACAGCCACAGCAATTACAAAAAACACTCTCTCTCTGACTGAAGCCTAATGGCTGATACAACAAATTTGGTTTTACTACCATAAGTTTATGAGATTAAATAAGGATCCCTGGCCATGGATGTGTGGAGAATCTAATTAACACATAATGAGCTGGGATTCCAGGATACAGAGATGGAGGCTGGCATGTGGTACGCAGGCATACGGTTCCTGAGACCAGCCCCCACACGCCTTCCCCCGCCTGCACACTCCCTGCTAAGCCACATTTATGGCAAAGTTGAGTTGTGACAAGTCTATTTATTAGTAAATCACCTCTACTGAGAAGCTGCCTCTGTCTTCACACAACTGTTTTTAAAAAGCTTGTATCTCCTGGTACTGTTCTGTATATCAAAGGAACTGTTACCTGTATCCCCATCTCCAGCTTCCCAGAACACCCATCTGAAAAAGGACAAGTAAGAATCAGCCAAAAGGGGAACAATGCATGGCAGCATGGAAGAGTATCCAGTTATTATGCTATGTCTGGTGCTTCCACCACTGCTCCCAAGGAAAGGCAGGAGTGATACCCCACTAACACTGCATCCTCAAAAGCTTCTGAGAAGACAGCGAATACTATGCAGCTCCTCCTGCCAGTAGATCTGACCTTTTACTTTGAGTCAACAGGGATACCACAGAAGTATACACATCCTTCTTCCTATGATGATCAAAATCCATCTATTATGTATAAACAGTTGCTCTCCTTACACATGTAGAACCTATGCATCCTCTTGTGCCTTCCAGGACAAGTATTCTAAATTAGCAAAGCCTGACTGACAGTGGTTAAGGCCTAAATATACCTCAAGTCATGTACCTCAGTTGATATTTTTTTCCAAACCCTTGGTGCAAAGGAAAAATGTAAGAAAAAGCATCACTATTTTAATGCCAAGTGTTTCCTTGTTTTGATTTTGGTTTGTTTTTTTTCCTAAGGATGACTGCAGAAGAATTAGTCCTAAATTGCAACAGTCATCTTCCATCTTAAATAAGCTGTTTAAGAAACGATGGCTTGCAGCAATAAAGTAAGTTGCTAGGAAAATCCAGAAACTAAGGTCATGATGCAGGAAAAAAAGAGTATGCTTGTGAAGCCATTAGGGGTTCTTTTGGTGAAAGTAACGGATGATGACATCAAGACCACTTTAACTCAGTTCAGGATACAATCTATTTTGACACAACATATATTAAGGCCAAAATCTTGTACCAGTGTGAAAAGAAGCAGAAGCATTTTCCTGATCCAGCACTACACTCATGAAGCTAGAACTGAGGCTTGAATTTCTGCAGGCACATGAAAACCCAGCAGGTGCTAGCAGAGATGGTGGCACATATCCCCTGCTGCTGTGACCTGCTCTGACAAGCTCACGCTGACTTGCTAAAACTAAAATAAACATCTTGCCAGCCTCTCACTGAATCTTGCTTAAAGACCCATATATACAATCCCATATTGAAAGCAACCTTCCAGTACCTGAAGGAGGCCTACAAGAAAGCTGGGGAGGGACTGACTACAAAGGCTTGTAGTGATAGGGCTAGGGGCAATGTGTATAAACTGGAGAGGAGTTGATTTAGACTAGACATAAGGAAATTTTTTTTCACCATGAGAGTGGTGAGACACTGGCACAGGTTGCTCAGGGAAGTTGTGGCTGCCTCATCCCTGGAGGTGTTCAAGGACAGGTTGGATAGGGACTTAAGCAGCCTGATCTAGTGGGACATGTCCCAGCCCATCACAAGGCGGTTGGAACTGGATGATGATAAGGTCCCTTCCAACCCAAACTATTCCATGATTCTATGATTCTATATACCTATCTACTGCTCATCAATCTTCCAGAGTGGTGAAGAAAAGTAGGGTAAGTACCTGCCTTTGTAAACTGAGCAATAAAATTAAATAGTAGCTGAAGAAAGCTCTGAACTAGAGCTTATATTGCCTATGATATGATATGATATGATACGATACGATACGATACGATACGATACGATACGATACGATACGATACAATACAATACAATACAATACAATACAATACAATACAATACAATACAATATAATATAATATAATATAATATAATATAATATAATATAATAATAAACCCACTTTATAATATGTGGCCATTCATTCTATGGCACTACCAGGTAAATTGTGTCCCTCATTAGCTAGTCCTACTATTTGGAAGAACTAAAGATTTCACAATTATACATTCAAATCTAACATTTGCATAGTGAGGACACAGCGGTCTGCAATGGACAAACTTTGGATTTCCTTTAGCATAACTGGTCCACTCTGCCTTCCTGTGTGTTTTCCCAGGTCAGTTGGTTGGCAGAAGATAAATATCTGGTGAAGAATATTATCTGTCATATACTGCAAACTCTAAAATCAGTTAATGCTACAACTTTACATCATGGGAACATAAGAATTCTGTACACAATTGCAAGCATGAGCAGAAGCTAAATGCACTTGAATGTAAGGTTATGAGAAATTAATCCTTTTGATCTCACATTTTCTATGGGTTTTTCCACTAATTTTTTTCCTTGTTTCTTCCTTTTTAAGTTGCTTTTATTTTTTTGCACATGTTTTAAGTGATCACAAGTATCGTACTAATCCACAGCGTTAGACATTTTGGTTCCTGTACATTATCGCCTTCTTTAGTCTCTGTCTTTCTTCTTCCTTCATATCCTACATCTTGCTTCATCATAACTTTTGCCTTTGTTCTTCTTGCATATAATTTATTTTATCAAATTTTTTTTTCACTTTCACTTTTCAGCACATTGTGCAAAAAAAGTTTGCAAATACTTAGTTTTAAAATGTACTAGTGCTATTTTAGGGATACTTCTGAAAAAATTCTGAACTAATGAAATTTTTTGTGAACCTCTGTTCTCTCTCTGGGGACATTTTTATGTCCTGCCATCATAATGTCGCATAATCAGCAGTCAGAGAATATCACATGGACCTAGACAACCTCTGCCTGCAGCAGCAGGCTGCATGGGGGGCTCAGACTAATGTTAAAGCATTCATTGCATGTCTTTCCTATCTGACAACCCAGAGGAATCTTGCAGCAGGAATTCACTTTCTCACAGAAACAGGGTAGTGTTAATATCAGAACAGAAAAAGTTGGAGAAGTGTCAGATAAAAGAAAGGGCAACTATTTATAATATATCAAGATGAAGGTGATTTTCTTCTCATTCTGTTGCAATACTGTGGCAAAGCCTTCCTCTCCATGGCATGTACTGACAGCTTGCTCCAAATTTATTCCATTCCAAATGAACCAGCAACACAAACCAGAACTGGACCTGGCAGCCTGTTACCACAGAACCCAGGCAGAAGCTTAAAATGTCAACTACATTTAGCCATTGATGGAACAGTATCTTTCCACAGAAACAACTCTCTTGGAGAAGATTTACAGAAACCTAACAGAAGACCAAAGAAGATCTTTGCCTAGAGTCTAATTGGCTTAATTACACTACTGTAAGGCTGTTTAATCCTGCTGACTTGAAGTAGATCACGTGTAAGAAAATGCCAGTGCCCATCATGGTCTTCAGTGCATCAGAGCATAACTGTCCTCCACTTGCTATTGAATGGTACAAGATCATTCAAACCCAAAATAGGCTGAGAAGGAGATGATACAATACATACTCCTATACTTTCTGCTCAAACAGCAGCAGCCAGGACTGTCTCCACTCACAGTGTGTGCCCTCCACAAACTCACAGAATCACAGAATCACAGAACAACCAGGTTGGAAGGGACCCATCGGATCTTCTAGTCCAACCATTCCTATCTAACACTAAACCAAGTCCCTCAATACCTCATCCACCCGTGTCTTAAACACCTCCAGGGAAGGGGAATCAACCACCTCCCTGGGCAGCCTATTCCAATGCCCAATGACCCTCTGCGTGAAAAACCTCCTCCTAATCTCCAGCCTAAATCTACCCTGGCGGAGCTTGAGGCCATTCCCTCTCGTCCTGTCCCCTGTCACTTGGGAGAAGAGGCCAGCTCCCTCCTCTCCACAACCACCTTTCAGGTACTTGTAGAGAGTAATGAGGTCTCCTCTCCTGTCAGTCATCATTGCTTCTGAAACCTCAAAGAAATGTATCTTATAAGATCAAATCACCAAAGAGAGAACTCCTTGTTTACATAAATAGGTATTGATTAATCCTGCCTAGCTGAAACTGGAAATGTCATCTTACAGTCCTCACATTTATGGAAAAAGGGACATCTCCAGACTGCAATTCAGGTCTTAGGGGAGCTGAATTAATCCCTGGATAGGATTCTTTCTCTCTCTGGGGACTATAAAAGGAGCATACAGCAATTTAGCACAGAGTTATGGAGGATGGACTCAGCGTGACTGTTTACAGGAATGATGAGTGACCATATTTAACTCCATTAAGTCTTATGAACTCCCGTCTTGAGAAATGCATAATAAAGAAAAATATAGCCAGGTAGTCTAAAGATAGTTTTGTTATTGCAAATGAATAAAAAGTTATATTTTAAAGGAATTCCTTAGTATTCCTTAATATTGTTTCTCTCCCTCTTGCAGTTATAAATATAGAGCAATACATTACTGTGGCAAATACAACAATACAGAAAAAAACCCACGGAATATACTGAAATGTAGAAAACTGTAGGTTTTTTAGAACCATGTAGGTTCTAAATGTAAAAGGTTTCTAAATGCAGAAATCCATGAAGGAATACAACTAAACAGTAAAGAATTTGCACATGGCCTTCAAAATGGACACTGATTCAATTAATTATTCAACTAACATTATAATGTTCTCAAAAAGAGGTAAAGTGATACATTGTCCATATTATGGGTTGTTGTAATATTTTTTTATAGAAGTGGAAGTCCTCTACTTATATTCTTCCTAAAGTCTCCATAATCGCTGAGAGCCAATCCCTACCCTGAAGTCAGAACTTGGGAGATGCAATGTCAAATTCCCTCTCAGAAAGGACTCACCTCATCTTCATAAACAACTGAGCCGAGAAGTGCATTTATATGCATTTGAGAATAACATCTTTACTGAATGTATGGCTTGACTCAAAGTGAGTCCATTTCAGTGGATCAGGACTGCTGTATATCTTATCTTTGGGATGTGGAAAAGTTACAGAGCCATACTAATGGTACTGAACCAATCCTAATGGTACTGAACACAACTCTCTTAGTATTTCCTTTTTGATGGGATGATTACACATGATAGAGTAAAAATGAGGAAAGTGTATTCCTCCTTTTCTAACAAATATAGTATTTATTTCTCTTTAACAATCCCCTCAAAAAATATTTTTCTCTGGATTTTGCCTTACTAAAGTCAGGGCAAAATAAATGAATTCTTTTCAAAAATTTCTTAGACAAGCTGGCGATTCTTGTTTTTAAGGGGTAAGTAAATCAAAAATATTTTATTCATTTGACAATTTACCACTGGACTAGAAAGTAAGAGTTATACAGTTAATAGAAACTAGGCATTACGAGTCCACTGACAGGCAGACAATTACAGGAAGAGCCTGGATTTCTTCTATTTAGATGTTAATAACAAATACTTCCCATTGCCTTAAACAGTTACCACAGTGTGCAATTTGCTTTTGCTATTTATATTATTTTCATCAGTTCTAATGAAAACCACAACAAATACTGCAGTTAAGTGATCAGTCTGGGAGAAAACATCCTGTTTTAACAGAAGCCACAGTAATTTTTACTTTAGTGGAAACTGTCCTATAGCTCCTTTCCATCTCTTGTGGCAGTCTCAGAACTCTGAACACTGAAAAGGCTATAAATACCAAATAGATACATATATTTAGACCTTTCTGCACCTAATATTAAATAAGTGTTCTGGTTTAGAATACAATCTGGTCTGTTTGCAAACAGAGAAACAAAGCAAGACTTATTTCCAGCTGTTTATAATAAAGGCGATGTATGATGAGGCGCATTCTCAGAACTGAAGAAACCTTTTGTCTTATAGCTATTTTTTAAGAGATACTGGATAGAAAAAAAAAAAAAATCAAAACCAGAAGATGCTTAAAAAAACAAAGGTGCTATCTGGGACCTGCTATGTTTAGCACAGGGCAGCCCTCAGTCTCTTCTCACAGAGGCCACCCTTGAAGCCCCTCTACCAAAACCTTGGCAGGGACACCCAATACAATTGCTAGTTATCCATGATTTAAAACATTAGAATAAGGCTTTTGTAATTGTAAACAAGAAGTACGGACAGTAGTTTTAAACATATGCTGCATTCTCAACAATGTAAGATATTTATCTTATCAAAAACAATGCAATAGAAAGTTTTTATAAGTAATAAAAAATAGTTAAATGAGAAAAATAAGATAAAAATGCATTTCTTAAGATATCTCTAACTGATGCAAGGCATAAACAAACCTGCGGTTTGTCACAGTCTTATTCCCTACTGCTTACTGTCCATGGCTACGTCTCCTGTTTTCAAAAGAGAGCGAAACTAGGTCTTCAGTTGTTAAAGAAAAGCACTGGTGGGAAGCTTGCACTGGCAGTTCCACATCTCTTAAAGAAAAAAATACTCATAAAATTCAGAATCTAATAAAGTCAAGAATATTAAAAAAAGAAGTTATCGATCTGCAAACCTGCTTATGATTAGAGTAGTATAATCTTCAAATATCTGGATTTCTCAGAAAGCATTGAAGAATCTAGAATTACTTACTGTATTGACATTTAACAGAAGGATCAATATTTTTCTCTGGAAATAAGGTTTCTGAAACTTTCTCCATTTATTAGATTTCTGTTGATAAAGTTTGTTTTAAAAAGAGAGGTGTTACATTGCTTGTTATTCCATCATCAAAATTTTACTATATAGGGGTATTTCTTAGCTTTATCTCTATGCTTGTTTGGTTTAATATATGTTTAGTGGCAAAAAAGAACTCTGGACAAACACAACTACTGGTTTTGGTCACATGTTTCTCAGTTACCTGTTTAGGAAAATTGTAAAGTATTGAGAAACAACTTCTAAAAAAACGGTTTCCTAGTCAGGGCTTCTTTTCTCCACTCCCTATTTCAATTCTATCTTGAAGTTTCCAATTACTACACATACCTAGAAGAGGAGGGAAAAGCCCCACAAAGCTTTTGTCACATGTCTCTACACATTGGGAGGTGGATTGGCCACAAACCTTCAGGCTCCCCAGGGTACTACTTACAGGCAGCTGATTTTACTGGCTTCTTGAGGAGTTCAAAGCCCATGTGACCCACTGTCACACACAGTATTTGCATACACCATTTGATGGTGTTTTGGAGAAGATCAAAGGTTAGCCAAAAGCACTGATTTTGAAACTCTTTTTGATATTTATTGCAAGTAAAGCAAAGAACAACTGTGGGAAACTTTTCCTGCAATAACCTAATCATCCAATAAATCTGATATAGTCAAGCTATATCCTGTTTGACAGTATCTGACACAAGCTATCAAAAGGCATGAAAGCAAACATAAAAAAACTCCCAAGTATTATTTGAAAATGGCAACAGAAAAGATCAAGTATTGAACCAGAGTTACTTTATCTGGCAATAAAGCAAAGTCCAAAGGATTTCAGTGGTCAGGTAATTCACATGAACTTGCAAATAGTTTCTTGCATAAAAATAATGTCTTAATAACAACCATTCCTGCTGCTTAACTTTCCTACAGACACCTAAATCTAACAATTCATCTCAAACCTCAATTAGATGCTAATAACACACTACCACAGAATACAAATCTTTAACACAATTTGGGTATCTATTAGGATGTTCTTAGATTCAATAAATCCCTACACCCTAAGTGTGCATCAACAGTGCAGTAGTTTCTACACAGATTCCCAAAGGTACGAGCGCTTCAGGGCAGCTGTGGAACAGGAGGCACAGGTAGGAGTGGATCCACCACCACCTGGCACTGCACATCCAACTGGACAACTCAGGCAAGGACTTTTAAGGGCCTTTCAAGCTAACAGAGAGACACATGTTCTACTCAAATACATACTAGGGATATGCTGGTAGGCTACAATACACATTACAGCATGTTCCTAGTGTTTTGTTTCTCAGCATCAGCAGCTCTTTCTCTGCCTGGCTTGACTAATAACAAAATACTATGAATACTTGAAAAACCCTGCAGCACAGTTGAACTGAGCATTCAGAACAATGACCGGATCCCCATTTCTCAACATGTCCAGCAGTAGATTCAGAGTTTCTTTCATTACCTATTGACAGTGACTTCAAAACTGAAGAGCAGCTGATGAGAATATACACATGCAGAGTTACAACTTACACGCAGAGTTATAACTTCAAGAACAAGTGGCGTCAGTGCTTGTTCTGGATAGAGAAGTTACAGTGCGAAAGTACCACAGTGCTGACCAACCTCAACTGCAGCGACATAAACAAGTCTATAACACATGTGTAGTGAGAAGTACATGCGTGCAGAGAGCTCAGCAATACTTTATGTCACCCAGGAACAGAATGATCTGCAAATTTCTAGCTTCTTTCCATCAGTGACAGAACGACTTAAGGACTTATCTCCAAGATAATTCCTCCTCCTTAGCTTTCCTCTGCCAGGAGGTCAACTCTACTACAGGCTGCAGCAAGGTCCTTTCATAGGGCCACACCAAATAACGAGTTCCACACAGCCCTACTTATTCAAGGTATGTGCATCTTTGTCATGTCAACCAATTCACACATACGTGTGCTTCTAACACCAGAAATACATCTATAGTGCACACATACGTAAGCTTGGCTTTGCTGAGGTAGAGGATGACAGCATAAATCTAAAAACATCTTCAGCTTCCCTTTGAAGAGAACTTTCCTTTCTGGGCTAGTACTATTTTTTCAGTGCAGGAGAGTCACTGAGTTTAAAAGCAGGATGACTCATACTTGTTTAGAGGTTTATAAACTACCTGCAGCTACGGAATACGTTAAGAAAAGACGTCAGGTAGGTCTAAACACTGGTCTTTGAAGGTGTGGTGAAGTGATAGCTAATGTACTAATTTCTGAGAGCTGCCAGTTGAGGATTAAATTCTAAGTGACTTGGCTTTTCACATCATCATTTTATCAGAGCATACCACTTGCTAACAACAATCTTTTTAATACAAAACAGAGAATTTTATAAAGATATTTTCAATATACAAACAGGTAGAAAACTTAATATGGATTGTCTTCACACTACAGCCTCAAAAATGGCACCTCAGCTCTGCCACTTTACAACCAAGAAACATAACTATGGCTGATAGGACCAGGGCATTGATGTAATTGTGCTCAAATTACCTGGATAAAGGTTGCTTCTTAGTCTTACAGAAGCACAATTTACCTACCACATGCAGTGATACATTTTTAATGTTTTAGTTCCTCTAACTTGCTTGGGTACCAAGGGTAATAGAAGAAAGTTGTATCATACCATTCACTGCCAGCTACTTCTCATCTCTAGTCTGTACTTAGCACAGCCCCAGCTACCTAGGGAAGATAAGACAGACAGATAAATAATATTTATGCCAAGTAGAAGTGGTCCTTTCCTTTCACTCACTAGATGGTCTGGCTGAGGCTTACTCCAAACCTTCTTTCCTGATCCCCTAGGAAAAGAGGCAAAGCAAAACAAATGAATAGCACACTCAAGATAAACATCCTCTCCCCCGGCGTTCATAAAAGGTGAATTAAGACAAATTAATCAGAGGATAATTAGTCACAATTTGCACAATTTTGTCACTATAAGAACTTTTTCTCAAGATTAAAGGGACTGAAAAGCACAATTTAAAACCTTTCTTGACTTTTTTGTCTCAGGAGAATTTTTGCAAAGCTATCTTACAGTACTTCCTGCAAGGAACTGATTATGTATTTTAATTTATTTTCCCTGTAATTAGTCTAAAAAGCTGGGTCATACAAATATATAAGCTACTTTAATTTGAGCAAATCTTCTACAGAGGTACACAAAATATGAGTTGGAATTTGGGGCACAGAACTCTGCATAACCACCCGTTTAAGCAGGACTAAATAGCCTCGGAGGATGGACAACTGCAAACCAGATTCTGGTTTTGCTTTTGCTTAAATTTAGAAAAGGCCTAAGGAGCACAGCAATCTACGCCAGGCATAAGGATATGGTCAAGCGTTCACCTACCAAGCAACAACAATGATTTAAAGGAGCTGCTGTTGCTGAGATATGATAATTCACCACAGAGCTCTCATGATCTGTGTTAAAATAATTTGTATTCCTTTCCACTGAAAGAGGCCAGGAACACACCTATCTTTAAGTGGAGGGGACAGCAGTATCTTGAAATACTGTATCTCCTAAGGAAACAATTTTATAAGAGGGAAATTTGTCGGCAGTATAACAGCCTAGCTGGTAGTTGATAGCTAGCCCACCGTACAATGACCTCGTCCTTTAGCTTCCACGTGAATTGTCTGCCCCATGAGCAAAATAAAAAAATTGTAAAACTGATTAGCTAAACACCATGCTCACAGCAGAGAGGGGAGAGGCACAAACTCCAACAACATTGATTGGATTGAGAGACAGGGTTAAGAATTTCCTCTGATTCACAGTCATGGAGAAATACACATAGAAATCATTTTGCTTTGCTCTGAATCCAAGACAGTACACTGAAAAGCTACATGATAACCGATATACCTGCCTCTTAAAAATGAATATCTGTGATGGGAGTGTTTTCTTGTTGCATAGCATAGTCACGAGGAGTGCAGATTGCCTCAGGGAATTCTCTTTTTTTTTTTTTTTTCTCTTCTCAACATCAAGTTCATTACTGCTGCAAGGTAAGTGGTGTTAATATCCTAAAAAGTCTGTAGTCTTCCCTTATTGGGTGTGGAGCAAGACAGGATTACATTACTTTGTTTAGGAAGACTAACCTGAAATATTGACAATATATTCTTCCTTGATCATTTTATGAGGTCATCACTGTGGATTAGTGTATTACACTACCTGTTTCACTATGCTTCTTGTTCTGATTTAATAGAATTCTCTACTCTAACATTGTACTTATGCATTGCTTGGTTTGATATTTTAAAATACTAATCTTTAAATGATGATCAAAATCACATGTACAAAAATGTGGCAAATTTAAAATCTGACAGCAAGTCTTACTGTCCCAAATTTCTCAACCTAACTGTCTTTTAAATGGAAAATCTACTGATGTCCGAAAACAAGAAATTTCAAACCAAGTGTCCATTTTAACAAATGGATGCCAATCTGTCAGTGCTACTGGCAACGATCAAAAATAAAAGATTTCACTATGCTTAGATGAGCTTAAGCCTGACTGAAAAAGTGATGTTAGAAAGATAAAAAAGAAGAAAATTGGAAGAAGGATTTTGTTCCTGTGATAGAAGAGGAACAACTAATTGCAACTTGATAGTACTAGCAGAATTGCAAATGAATCTGGAGAGCTCACAAAACATAATCCAAAATGACATCTAATCTAAAATGAAAATATGCTCTAAAAATTAAAATATAAACCAGGGTTAGAAATATTTTACATATTTTACTCTAGTTGTTGCATTTCTATTGATACTTACTAGTACCTTACTTGTAGCACAAGGATGAATGCAATATTGATACTGTTATTACATTCTTCTTACATCTGTATTTTACAGAACTCTAATATTGCAGAGAAGTATTTCTCCTTAACACCCAGCCGTAAGCTGAGACTCTTCTAGCTGGGACAAACTAGCTAAATTGCCAGAGCACACCTCATTACTGCCAACCCTTCTCAAATTAGGTCAGCTGTCAGCTCCTCCATCCATGCTTACTTTAGGTTTCTTATAAATTATGACAGATATTTTTCTTCTCACACAAGAAGCCCAGTGACATGTCCTTTTCCTTTGTTATGCAAGGAGGAGATTCATGCCCTATACAGATGAAATCCAGTTAACACACACACCTGTTCCTTAACATTTTTTCAGTATGATATACATCAGCTATTATTAAAAAATGCCCTTTAGAGAGTCTCATCATCACTAAAGGTTTTTATTATCTTTGCCATAAGTCAAGGAAGAAATATCCCCACCTTACACTTCAAAGATGAGATCCAAGACAGACACAGACCTAAAATACATGCAATATGGATAAAGCCTTAGTTTAAGCCTATTCCTGTCTGGCACCCACACTACACAGATCTAATCATTGTGCATGTCTGTGGGTTCTCTGTGAGCTTCAGTAGAACAGCTGGAGCAGATCTGAACAGCAGGCTCACAGACAGCTGCAGATCATAGAATCATAGAACATTTAGGTTGGAAAAGACCTTTAAGATCATCAAGTCCAACCATTAACCTAACACTGCCAAGTCCACCACTAAAACACATCCCTAAGCACCATGTCTACATATCTTTTAAATGTCTCCGGCGATGGTCATTCAACCACTTCCCAGCCTGTTGAAATGACTGACAACTCCTTCTATGAAGAAATTCTTGCTAACATCCAGTCTAAACCTTTTCTAGTACAACTTGAGGCCACTTATTCTTGTCCTATCCCTTGTCACTTGGGAGAAGAGACCAGCATCCATGTCACTACAACCTTCTTTCAAGTAGCTCTAAAGAGTGATAAGGTCCCTCCCTAGCCTCCTTTTCTTCAGGCAAAACAACCCCAGTTCCCTCATCCACTCCTCATAAGATTTGTAATTAAGCAGAGCCTGGCCAGGTCCACCTCTGCTCAGACTGGTTTTTAAACATATAGGCAACAATCTTGTGGTGACAACATGATATGGGAGATGCTCAATAGACAGGACAGAAATACTTTTTCCAGTATTACAGGCGTCAATACTATGTGGCATTTGCAGACCTTTCTCTTGAAGATTGCATTTATATCCACTACGAAACAGGGAGTGTGCTGCTTTGCAGGCCACCTCCTGAGGCTTGTCAGTGTGGATGGCATATAGGTTGCATAGACAACCTAGATAGAGATGATGGGGAAAAAAAACCTACAGATAAACCAAGAGGTGAAACAAGGTCATGCATTCCTTCCGTTTTGGGTCAATCCAATCTTCATATCTCGCTGAATCACAAACTGTTTCTTTCCTCTCCCCTCCTTCTGGACAGTCAGGCAACTCTTAGTCACAGCTCCTGTGGAAAAGGAGTTTACAACAGTCTTTCTTGCACAGAGCTGGAAGTTCGTACTTTGTTTTGCTTGCTGAGACACTTTCTCAGTCTATGCAAAGCACAGACAACTAGATCAGTTTGCATATTTCTCTGTCTGTAGTCAGCAGACTGTCTCACGCCAACATGCCGCTCGCCATCACAAGTCTACAGCTGGCTATAAAAAGCTTTGCGAGGCACTGATGGTAGGCAAGCAGCAGTCCTGCAGCACATTCTGGCAACCATGAAGAAGGTGTGGCTTCTGAAAATGTTCTGCTTGCATTAGGTCCTGAACTTTGGGGAGCTTCAGGGAGCACATGGAAAAAGAATGTAATTCTTGTAAATGACAAAATACATTGTGCTTACTCTCCAAGTGCAGCCGAGAATTTATCCATGTCTCTAAGCTGCTGTTTTCCTCCTTGATAATTTTCTGTACTGCTTTCATAGAGAAATGCATTTGCTAAAGTCAGTTTTGTCCTGAAGGACGAATCCAGAACAATAAAATAGGGCTCCAGCACCTAAATATGTTTTATCTCATCTGTTTCATCTTCTGCTCAGCTACTAGTTGATTTAACATCGTCCACTTCTTAACCACTAAGTGGGGCTTGGGCCTTCTAAGGTTTTCTAAGACTTGTAATGTCTTATTTAAGCTTTTTATAATAATGGTGGAAAGAAAAAAAGTAACTGGATACAGAGTTGGACACTCTGTGCTTCATGTGTGACACTGATGTTGGGAGACAGAGTCAAGACAGGAAGATGAGGGACACAGGAACGGGAACCATCATGTGGTGTTTGGTTGTCCACATTTGGCACAACGCTTACTTCACTTCATGACTAAGAGTCTTCAAGTTCACTGATTTTTTTGTGCTACTACTGTACAGACTTTCTACAAAGAACATGTTCCTAACCAAAAGCACTTGAGTGACCATTTATTGTTTAAATCCCACTGTGACCTCTTTGAGAGAAATGACTGAGTTTATATTTTTCCAGGTTTGGGATTACTATTAAAAAACTGTCTCTCTTACTTACAAAGGCACTTGAAATTCTCCTTATACAGAAGTAAGGCATGTAGACAAAATACAGCAGAATTTTTGAATATTTTCTTTGAGTACTAGGATATAGGCACATACACTTGCAATAATCAATCTCTTACTGTACACTAGGCAAAATAAGGAAAAAAGATACAACTTCATCTGATTCTAGCTTCCCTTCTTTTCTTCTTCTGGTTAAATTCACTCATTAAATGTAGTTAAAATAAAGAAAACCATGGAGGACAGTTATGGAAATTTTCATAGCCCAACACTTCAAAACAGCTACAAATGTAAAGGTTCAAAATACTAAGTAAGAACTGAAAAATAAAGGCAAAAAATTTGCTGAAACCTGATTTTACTCTAGTAATCTGAATGTGTGTGGACAAAAGTAATACAAAAGCTATTTGGATACATGAACTAAGTAAAAATTCTACAAAAAGGTCACTAAATTAATTCTTATGCAATAAAGAAAAAAGCTCTTGATAACAAAGGGTTTTTGCTGATTTTCAGCTCCCTTGATCATTGCTGATTATAATGGTCTGACCCAGAGAGCTGCTAGGGTTAGCTCCACTTTGACACAACAGGAAAACACTCTGCTGGAAGTCAAAAGCATGTCATCTCACTTTTTCTGGCCCTATTCTGCAGTTGTGAAACCAAAGTCTTGGGTGGTTCTGCTCTAGCTCAATACTATTTTTAATGTATCTCTTCAGCTATAGTGTTTTCTGTAATTCTGTTAAGTCTTTAATTAAAAAATAAACATAAAATATTTTAAAGCAGAGGGGGTACCAGTCCAGAGTAGTGATATTGTCAGTGGCTCAAGAGAAGAGCAAAAATATGCTATAAAATAATCCTTCATAAGCATAAGACACGCTTTTACATCTTAATACACTTTTCAGTACCAGCAATTTTCTTTCTCTCCACATTAAATCAGAGGATAACTGGCTTTAGCAACTTTAGAAATAGCAATTCCTTCAGTTCCCACGATACTCAGCATGTGGCAAACACTGGTAATATATCCCTGCAGGATATAATTTTCAAAGAACACACATTAAAATGTATAGGAAACAAGATACAGAACAAAAGTAACATGTACTATTTTGAAAGCATGTGAGTAATTATCAATCATGATCGAAAAGACATTATAGACAGCTACTGTAAATCCCCTTAAAATGTTCTCAAATAATTCTGTAAGATCTATGCCTTACTTGATTGCAAATTAAACACAAAGCATCTACATATGAAAGTTCTTGGGTACTCAACACACGTCCGTAATTTTCTGAAAACCAAAAGTCCCAGTTTTCATGCAAGCCTTATAACAGGGCAGTTATGCACCTTGCTGCAATGAATTATGCAATGAGACATATCACACATATATTCCTGTGAGAAGGGCATGTGCAGTTTAGACTGTCCACTTGCAAAATGCTTAAATAAGTTGACATCTTCAACAGAATTAGCATTTCCAAACACTGACATTGAACAGCACTATAATTGACAGTTTGTTATTCTACACATTCAACAGCATGTAAATAGGTATATGTTATTACATTTATATTTGTGATCAAGCATTTGTAGCTTGGCAGTCAAAACTCCAGCAGCATTTATAATGGCTACAAAAATGCCCTCCTTGTCCTCCAGGAAGTCACTGAAAATGGTGGTGTCAAAGAGAGCTAGCAGCAATCCTGTGTTCCTCATCACAGTCAATGCACAGGCTCATCAATATTACATGGATCTTCCTAATTTCATGCCAAGATTTAGCAAGAGGCAAGCAGGCACAGCCCAGCAAGGCAGATAAGTCTGTAATAGCAAAAACAAGGCAGTTTTTCCGGGTTGTTTCGATTTTTTTATTCTTCTTTCTTTTTAAAATTTTCTTTAAACTGTGACAGTACAGGAACTGTTGCATTGTCCGGAACAAGGCTTTCTGTCTTCCTCAATTTTATTCCCAAGAGTAGCCAAAACCTTAAACTTACAGAAAGAGAATAAGAAAAAAGGCAAACATATTATCCCTCTGTATTTATTCTTCCGACAACTGGTAGCTTAGGAACCTGCTGAATAGATCAAAGAGATTTTATCTAGACCATTACATTTGATTCCTTTTTCAGTTTAGTTATGTTTTTGGCCTCTGTGGGAACTTGTGGCAATTTACTTTAGTAAATAACTTCTTCTGTTTCTGTGTCTGGTACCCCTTGTTGCTGACAGTAATTTGGGTAGCTAACCAGCACCATTTTCTAAGACAAACAGTCATAATATGTCAGTGACCCCTCATGCATCACCCCCTTCTCTCCTCCTTTCCAGTACTGTGGTTGTCACCAGGATATTATGAATTACAGATCAAACAATCCACCTGTCAGCATTGCAACAAGACCATTTGACCACCAAGCACTGTCATTAGCATGTGATAACATCCTTAGCAAATAGGGAAGCATATCAGCATGTAAGATACTGCTTATAAAATCAAAGACCTGTGGGACACAGACCAGAACAGCTACTGGTCAGCAAAACTCTTGATCCCCAAGAGCCTGGGACACCTCCACCACTGCCTGCTTCCTCTGAGACTAAGGGAGTGACTCATGTTGTTTTAGGCAAAGACTGAGTCTAGATTAAATGCACTACACATTGATTATTAAGAATTTGACCGAGGGTCCAGATAATGAAAAACCCTAGATAGTACAAGAAAACACCACTCATTACTAGAAATTCTGTTTAATTGAAAGCTATGATAATTGATAAAAATGCTCTGTAACACTGAGCATACTCTTAACTGCTAGAAATTTGACAGCAATTGGGTATGCTGATTATTGAATTTTTATGTAATAACAAAACAAAAGTAGAGCCCAGGGTCAGTCCTCATTCTGCTAAGGATCCCTGTAAAACCTGTGTATCCCTGTTAGCATCAGCTGACAATATCATATCTATTTACAGCTAAATTTAATGGATGCTTTACAGATATTATGTTTGGTTTTCTATATATATCTTCTCAAACTGAAGAGTCTCTGCTTACTCTCTTCTTCTACTGAGGCTACAGCACTCTGAGCAGTTTTGCTCTCCCTTCTCTGCTTGTTTGTGGTAAACATTGATTAAACAAACAAAACTCTACTAATGCCAAAACTTTACTCTGCTCAGCAACCATCCATCCCCATTAGTAACCACCTGCCAAAGCAAACATCTAAAACTGCTTGGAAGTTTTCCATAACAATACAGACAGATAAAGCTGGCAGTACAACAACTTTTCAGGTTTTATATTTGCTGAATTGATGTAGTTGAAATAGCTAAGAAAACAAGTCAAAGGAATTTCACTTTATTTGTTATAATACTTCCATACATGACTTTCCATACATGAGGGAACACAGCTTTAGGATACTTTTTATTCAAAGTAAGCATGATAAAGTATAGAAATACAAGTTAATTATGTACTTTTAATATAAAACTGCCTTTGGAAGGGTTATTTGAAATAAAATTGTTAACTTTGACTTACAAAATAAAAATCATTATTAAGACTGAGTTCCAACATTGGTAACAATTATGCATTCTGGAGTCTTCTGCAGTGCTCTAACAGAAATCTAGGTTGTATCTGTCTGCTGGTTAACAAACTACTACAGCTGAACTTACACAGCCTAAAAATACCCAAAGGCTTACATTGTCTGTCTGAAAAAGCCATTTCTGTCACCATGGAACACAGTATTTCCAGGATACAATATAGTTATTTCCCTTTGGCTGCCAAGTAGTTGTCCAAATTGCTCATTTTCCAAGTAGAGGTAGATTGACAAACATCCATCTTATTTATTGTTCTTTGTCCTAGTGTTTCTCAGCATAACAAAGGAAAATAACAACCCCAGAGAGATAGATGGCAAGCCATCAACACACTACAAACCGTACAAAATCTTCAGTCAACTCTAAGGAGTAGTTCCATCACCACTTTTCCCTTCTGCAACAGCTAAGTAACATGTATCTGTTTTGTTTTGAAGTCTAACCTAACACACTAGCTAAGCAGGTGGGCCGAGGAGAATTTTGAAGCTCCCTGGTGCTTCCTAATTGGAGATTGAGCCATACAGCAATGACATTACCCAAACCTTGGTTATTTGAGAAGGAGACAAAGCACAGAGGTATGTCTCGGGTCCTCATTCAGGACAATGAGGAGCTCAGAAAGGGAACACAGGCACCACCTGATCTAGAAGCACCTGTCCTAGTGTCAAGTTTGCTAACAAAGGCTTAAATGTGTAACTTTGTAGGTCCACTGCCAGACTTTCCCACAACTCTACTCAAAAGGAATACACGACCGAGACATAAGAGTAAAAAAAAATATTTTTCAAACAAGCTGGGAGTTTTTGGACAAGAATCAGTTAAACAGCTCTTTTCACATGTAGAATTACACAGTCCCCAATATTTCAATACAGCATAAAAAAAGGAGCTTAAACTTTAGGACAGGCTCCATTCTGCTGCACAGACAGTCCTCTCATCCAGGCATCTCTGGAGCCAGTCTACAGTCTTGGAGTTTTGAGAAGTGCAAGTTCTACAGATCTTGAAAAGAGATACAATGTGGTATGAATTGACAGAAACAACCTTTAAAAGATCATCCACAGGTTTTAGAAAAAAGCAAAATACACAGAACATGTCTTTCATGCAAAAAAAGGTCCTCTCTTCCTTCAAAATTATCTGTCTTTCTGGAAAGGTACCTCAGAGTTTGGCCACTAGACAAAAGAAATTAGACTATTTAAACCAAATTTCTGTTTCTTTCATCAAAATTCTCCACTTTTAGACTTGACATTATTTAATTGGAATATTCCTATTCAAGACAATAAAAGTAAAAGTGAAAAGACAAATAGACAATAAGAATGAGGAAGACACTACCAGTGCCTGAAGCATCTCTGCTATCGGGGAACTAATTAGGTTTAAAATGCCCAGATGAGCCCAGCAAGGGAAACGCTAGGTCCCTGGCTAAAAGACGTGGAAGATGTAACATATCGAGAGGTCAGAACTGTCATTTTAATGGCACAAATGCAAAGAAATAAAACTTGAATCAACATCTCAGAAACAGAAAATCTTTCTAAACAAAATCTTTCTATCCATTCATTTCTAAAGGGCAGGAGTTCTGAGGAATGCACAGAATCTATCAGGAACTTGTTACTGCAGATGAGTCTGTATGAATCATACTTAGTTGCTAACAGTACAACAGTACAAAGCTCCAACGTAAGTCAGGAAGACCTTGGAAGCAGAGAGCCCATCAGTTTTGCATCATTGTCAACCTGTTGTGTATGTAGTGTCACTGAAACCTAATTCTTTCATCATCCAATGTCTAACTTTTGTAGTGGCCTCTGGGATATGCTCCGAACAGCCCAAGGAAAAGAAGAAAAGAAGCCCTTTCAGGTTGCTACACCAAGAATCTGTAAGAACCATAAAATCTTTCTATAAATCACATCAGGTCTGTCTAAGTGTATCCAGACAGCTTAGCTTGCATGATCTCACTGTGTTCCAAATAGCTCTCATACTGAATACTATAATAGAACTCACTGACACTAGCAGGACACAGTGCCCTTTCTTACATACCTAACAGAGCATCACACCAGATGAAGTGTGACAGCTGCCTGCAACTGCTGGGCAGGGTGCAATTTTGTCATGGGAAGCTCCACGTGCACTTTCTGCCTATGGATAGCATCCCCAAAGGAAGAGGGCAGCCCCAGCAGCCCTCAGCAGAGATCTGCAGGGACAGCACCAGTGCCAGTCACTTCTGACCAAGAGAGAGCCCTCTGACCAAAGAGGCCAGCAAGGATGGGATGACCAGGTTCAAAAGAAACAAGTTCATGCGCTCTGAAGCAGGCTGGGGATGGCAAGCCCTGTTAGCAGCTGCATCACTGCAAGGTCAGGGCTGCCTAGTGCCGCTGACAGTATGACAGCACCGCAGTGTGTTCGTCTTCCCCCAGTGCAGCTCACGCTCCCTCACACCCGTCCCAACCTACAGCACAAGTTACAGATTGCCAGGAGCAATCACAAGACAGTGGATGCAGGCATGAATCTCAGAGGCTCTTGCACAGGACAGCGTGGCCTAGGGGACACACAGCTCCTCAAAATTTGCCTCAGAGCATGCTGAAGGGTCCCAATGGGCACATTATGATCTGGGTATCCTTTCAAGGATGCTGCTGCAGCACAGACTCTCAGATTCAAGGTAGTACTGAAAAGCCTCCTGCATAAAAAACTTACCACCAAATAACACCACAATAGACACATATGACTCCCCAACACATTTCCATATTGTTTGCATGCTCTAATGTGACGATTTGTGAAGGAAGTCATTTTGCACTGATTTCACCAAGAACTGTACAACTGGTTTAGTGGCAAGGTCAAAGTAATAAAATTCAAATAATTTTTTACCGCATTTAACACTCATTGATTAAGGTTGTTACATGATTAGAAGCTAGTTTAAGAAGCTATCTAAGGAAAACAATCTTAATTTCTATTTAGAAATAGAGTCAGATAAATAATTCCTTTTACTTCAGGAATCGTGGAAAAAAATGGGTCAGGCTGTTATTAAAGTAATGTGCTTTCTTTCTTCACCCCCACATCTTAAAAGGGTATAGATTAATATATTCCTGCAGCAAATATGTTGAAGAGTCACTCATTCTCTGTAAAAAGCATATTTTTTTCCACTGCACAAGCAGCAAGTCTGTATTTTAGGAATTCACATCCATCCTGAGACGAATGGGGTTTGTTATCAAGTCATGTACATATTTTTTATATCCTATAAAGGACCTCAATACACAGCTCAGCCTTTGTGAATTTGCTTAAATGTTGGGAAGTTCCAGGACCCACCTACCAATCAATTCGACCTTACCTGACTGAGGGTGATTTAATCTCTCTATTGATGATGGGGGAGCAAAGGGAAATTTGACAACAGAGCAAGGTCCCAAAAACAAGTTATGTGAATGAATGCAGCTCTGTGTGCCCAGCGCTGTGCAGTTCTCTGGATTGAGGCACAGAGCTCATATGAGCAGATGCTGTGCATTTGGGTTTAGGCTGCTATTGTTAGCAATGCTCATAAATCAGAACTTTCCTCAAATGGCAATAACATTAAACTTAGGAGATGTAAGAAAATCAAACATCAGTATCTGAAGAAACAGCTTATGAGAATGTTTATATTCTTGATTTTCAGTCTAATATATTTGTGCTCGGTTTGGCTGTGGTAGAATGAATTTTTTTTTTCAGAGTATTTTGTATGGAGCTATGTTTTGAATTGTGCTGGAAACAGTATAGGCAATACAGGGACGTTTTTGCTTATTGCTGAGCAGTGCTTACACAGAGTCAGGGTCTTTCCTGCCTCTCACCTCACCCCATCACTGAGTAGGCTGGGGGTGTACAAGAAGCTGGGAGGGGACACAGCCAGGCCAGTTGACCCCAACTGTCCAAAGGGATACTTTATACCTTATGACATCTTGCTTGGCACATAAACTAGTGGCACGTTGGCAGATGACCACAGCTCTGGGACTGGCTGTGCATCAGTCAGTTGGTGATCAGCAACGTGTTTTCCATTGACATCACTTGTCTTTCTTGGGGTTTTTATATCTTGGTTTGTTTTTTTTTTTTCATTAATTTTTTTATTATTAGTAGTAGTAGCATCATCATTCAATTATTAGTCTGTTCTTACCTCAGTCCATTACTTGTCTCACTTTTACCTTTCCAATTCTACCCCTATCCTGCTAGGGATTTTCCCCAGCAAGCTGCTGAGGTTAGACTACAACAATATTCCATGGATTTTACTTTTCCAGAATGCAATATTCAGTCAAAACTTAGCTTTCTAGGAGAAGGGTAGGAAGGCAGACAGGAAAGGAAGACAGTCATAACAAAACAAAGCTAGAATTCATTTAATAAAATAAACAGTCTAGAACTAATGAGCATCTACCTGCTGACATGCATATGTATCTGTTTTCCTGGTACCTCTACTGATTGTAGATAGATTACATGCAGAAAAAAAACCCACCAAGCCCTACAAACCCTAAACATGTGTAGGACAACAGATGTTCTTTTTTTTCAGTTAGATCCCTGAAATTTAATACGATTTTATGGAAATAAAGGCTGACTTTGATGTTGCATGCAATTTTCTAAACAGCATAATTTATTTTAAATGCTTAGTAAGTAACCAGAGCAAATACTTAGTTTATCCATCCTAGTCACTAAATCATTATTTAGGTTCCTGCAAGGGGTATATGGAAAAAAATTTCTGAACACTAAAGCCAGAGAGCATAAAGCAACAACACAGTATCAATAAATAAGAAATTTCTTACAATTTTCCTTCATAGAAAGCTGAAAATGCAAAATACATTAGAGTCTCTGTCTCATTAAAGCAAATATTTTGCATCAAGTCAAACGAACTGCATGGGAATACTGTCTGTCCAAACTGACTATGTGTCCTCGTTGCTCCATACAAAGATCAGCTCTTGATGTGCTAGCCTGGCAAACTGTATTTGCACTGGACATGGTGCCTGGTTTGTGGCACCATGTATTTACCAGTTCTTGAGGCAAGTTAAACGATGGACATGAAAAACTGCAGATTACTTAGAACCAATGAGCCAAATTCACAAAAGTTTCAAACATTGGCCAGACTACCAAAATAAACAGAACAAGAATCATGAAGAACAGAGTTGGTTTGTATTTTTTTCCTTCATTTTGAAAATTTAACTTGCTTAATTGCTTGTTCTGTACAAAACGACGTGTTTGTTCTATACAAACAAGGGTTAAAGTCTTAGTGTTGACTCTAGATACAGTAACTGATGCTACACATGGGGCTTTGTTTTATTTTTCAAATCTCAGCGATTCCTTCCAAAAGTCTTGGATTAAAATCTGGTCTTCTTAATGGCACCTGCTTAAAGCCAGCTGACCTTGGCTGGCAACAAGGTGCTCACCCAACTGTTCTCAGTCTCCTGCCTCAGCAGGATAGGGGAGAAAATAAGATGGGTTGAGATAAGGACAGGGAGTTTACTCACAACTATCATCACAAGCAAAACAGAGTTAACTTGGGGAAGTTAATTTCATTTTATTGGCATTTAGAAAGAAATAAAGCAGGCTAGTGAAAAAATAATAGCAAAATTTAAAACACTTTCCCCCACCCCGCCTCCTTTCTAGACTCATCTTCACTCCTGACTCATCTAGTTCTTCCAGCATTTTTTACCCTTTCTTAGGTATGTTATCACAGCAGCAGCAGCACCTTGGCAGATGGACTTAGCTGTGCCCTGTGGTGGGGTTGGAAATTGCTGGAAGTGCCAGGAAACAGCTGAGTCCACCACAGGGTAGCCCCAGTCTCTCCTCTGTGAGGAGAGACTGCAGCCTACATTGCCCTCACCTGGGCACTGACACCCAATGCAGTGGGCTTGGTTTCAGACACAGGAAAACCTGATTATTTTTAATCTCATTTACAACTTTAAGGAAGAACTGTAAAATCATACATCTCTTTTACATTACTTAACTTGCCTCCAAAGTCCTTCAGGGAGGTCTGTGAAATGGAAAACTGTCACAAGTTACAAACCTGGGCCTAGCACACCCACAGCGCCTGAACTGCACAGAGAATTTACAGAAAGGAGGTCCTTATTGCTTCTCTTGATACAAAAAGCTGCATTTTGCAGAGAAGAGGAAAGCCCTACAGGATGTCAATGATGCAAAACTGGGGTTCAGAGAGAGCAATGGGAAAGACAGTACCTTGGGAGGAGAAGGGGAAACATTTTATGTTACTAACATTCTACTTTCTGTCCAGACCAGAAGGAGCAAACCATCTTGGACAGCTGTTATCAAAACCAGGGGCTCCTCAGAGAGTGTGATGTCACAGGAGGAGTCACCCTCTGCCAGTCACTCCCAAGTCAAAGCGTCTGATAATCCTTCCACGATATTAATCTTTAAGCTCTCAAAATCTACTGCAAGTACATATACTTTCTCACATCCATATGAGCTAGGAGTATGGTAATAGAATCACAGAATGGTCTGGGTTGGAAGGGACTTTCAAAAGTCATCCAGTTCACACCCTGTGTTGTAATCAGGGACATCTTCAATTAGATCAGGCTGCTCAGAATACCATCCAACCTGACCTTGAATGTTTCCGGGGCCAGCACATCTACCACATCTCTGGGCACACATAATAAGTCTACTTTTAAAAAAAGTTAATCACCTTTTATATACAGAACAGTTTAGTAAAGAAATATTTGTGCACTTAAAGGAGAATGTGTAAAACTTTCACACAATTACAAATATGCTCAATTAACTGCAACCTGTGGAAATACCATTTCCTATCAAAAGGCCTATGATAACTAAACATTCTTTTGTGATATCCATGCTACATATTCAAAAGTACAGGAATCTTTTTTTCCAGTTCCAAGGCAGATTTTTTAGCGCCACATCTTCCCAGCCTTTACACAAACTTGTAGACAGTCCAGTCACCTCTGAAGAGGTAAAAAGTCAAGGAGCAGAACAGCCCAGGCCAGTCTCTTGTCTCAGCTATTGTTATGTCCTCTGAGGCACTACAAGAGCCACTCGGCTGAAGCTGAGTAGTGTGGAGTATCTGTTACCCCCGAAAGTCAGGAATCTGGTGGATGGGGACAGGAGTGAGTGCAGAGAATGGTCTAGGGCAGCACCCAGAGAGCTCCTCCCAAGAGGAACTGTTTAATTTTTGTACTGCTGTACTGCAAACAGTGCCATAATCCTGTGAAACGATTCCATCTCTGCCTCCTCACCCCCTACAGGCACAGTCAGCAGAGGCACCACACCATCGAGGAGGATGCTAGTTTCTACTGCTGGGTTTTATTTAGATTGGCAGCTACATGCAGCTTTTGAAGCATTTTGTACAGCCAGGAGAGACACAAAGCTAGTCTGGCTGGGGCAGATCCCAGCATGTTGTGGCCTTTGTGTGTAAGGAACTCAATGGCAACAGGAAGGCAGCAGAAGAGCAGCACCAGCCCCGGCACCAGTTCCCACATCAGCTGGGGTGGTGCTCAGCAACCAGTCACTGACACTGCACACAGGGTGGAGGCGAAGGAACTGGGAAACGCAGCGTGTGGGTTCATCTGTGCACGCTGCCACACAGCAGTCTGGAATTTTCTTTTGGACTTTTTTCTGAGTTGGATTTAGTCATGGAAGTCTAAATAAACTTTTTGTTTCATGCACTGGGCTTCCAGGATTTTGCTTTTTTGTTTTTGTTAACAGTGAGTCAGTTTGCTGAATTTTGCCCATAATTTTTAATGATTTCTTCTTTCTTTTAAGGGTGATCAGTGCAGAAAAATCTTATTTTTTGTGCCATCTATCATACATTACTTTGAAACCACCACTGTGAAATAAGACTCTACAACATTATTACAGAAGCAGTTTATTTTGTGGAGGACAAGCCTCAACCAGTTGGACCTGTGAGCACCACAAAGTGCTCCCACGAGTATTCAAGAAGTGTTTTGTTTTGCATCTACGGAATTTTGACTGTATCATGCGCTACAGACTGCACATACCAATGCATCCGATACCCAAAAACATCGCCAAGAAGTCAGTTTGTCCCCACGTGCATGCTCCTGCTAGGAAGTCAGATCCACTCACATATATTTCTTGTAGGAGAAAGTCTATTAACAGAAACATGTGTAAGTGAATAGATTAAATATAATTACATCCACATGCTAACAGAGGTTTCAATTTATCTGTCCTGTGCCTGCTGGTACAGACCTATGGCTAGAAACAATCTGAGTTAAAGTAGGTCTGATTTCTCTAAGGAGAAAGGGGGTGTGGGTGCTTCATTCTGTTCAGACTATCACAAATTCCTCCATTTGCATGTGGAGGGCTAGTAAAAATCGCATGTACGCAGCTTTTTGCTGCTATTCCTCAGAATCCATCTCTGCTAATAAGGTCTCTCCTACAACTCCCCACTGAAAGTCTTATGCAGTTCTGCGACAGTCCCATGAATTTAGAAACCTTAACAGCATATAGTGAAGATAAAGACTGCTGCTGTAATTTGCAATTAAAGTTACTTGATAATGATACGTTTGGGTTTTTTTTTGGTCTGAAATCTTTCCACCATAAATAAATGGTGGTGTTTTAAAATAGAAACAAGCCAGATTTCTCAGGGACCTGCAAATTAATGTTCCCATGCATCCCTCCAAGCCCTCATGCTGATGGCTGTAGATTTTAGTCAGGGGGGATAAGAAAAGTAATTAGCTTACAGGATAGCCATGCTGGCTGGGAGGGAGAGGATGATGGGCCTTCACCCCAAGCCTTCTTTCACTTCATGCGCAGGCAAGTGCCCAGAGGCAGGACAGGAACACGCTTGCTTCTTCAGTATCTGTAATTCTCAAGTGGTAAAGTTTCTCAGTTTTAAAAACTATTTCATCTATTCCTTGCTGCTGCCCACACTTACTGAAGGGTTAAATACAATATTCCAGGAGCTGAGAAATATAAAGGAACAGGGTTTGCTAGCATCCATTGCCAAATTATAAAAAGACAAATGATAAGCGCACATAGGGAAACCTTTGGCTCTTCTAGCTCTCACTTTTGTTGCACTAATGCAGCATCTCTCCTTCTACTAAAGTCCACGTTTCAGATGTAACACATTGGCTTGCCCAACTATAACGTCCCTGGAGAAGAGGGAGGACTGTTGCTGTGCAGAGCTGGTTACCATGTGTCTCCTACAAGCATTTTGTGTTCGAAGGGTGTCCCCAAGGGGAAAAAAATCCACATTCTTGCTGGTTGCAGCCTTCTGTCACAGTCTACCATGTGATTCAGTGCATAAAAACAGGTTAATTACAAAGGGATAAAAAGCTGTTAGACATAACCTAAATCTGAGAATTCATGTATAAAAGCTGGTCAAAGTGCCCTTGGCCAGCATAAGGAACTGATTTAACAAGGAAAACAAAAGAAAAGAAAACCAAGCCCAGCAGCAGAGGTTCATCATCTGGCTTCTAGAGGAAAGTACTTCTCAGGCACTGTGTTTTGTAAGTCACAGGAACCCAGCTAATCCAAAGTAGGTGAACTAGGTGCAAATGTCCTTTGCCTAGATTTCATCACAGCACTCATTTCCTGTTTGCATATATTCTTTTCTTATATAGTACTCATAAGAAAAAAGACACTTTTCCTGATGAGAAGCAGCCACAGCAGTAGCAGTTCCAGAAATATCCACCCCTAATGCAGTAATATTTTCCTAATAGTTTTGACACTTTTTTTTTGCCACATTCCTCTTATGTAGTTACAGGTTTGAGAAGTGTAACAGATAGAAGGAACACAAAATGACTGTTTCCCACTGAATTTCCAGTTCACCTGATACATAAGGAGATTTATTGCTCAGCACAACAGAAAATTGCTCACAGTAGCAATGTAAATTAGGAGTTGCTAAGGTGACAACTGCCGTCATCCCAAAAAGGGATGACCCTATTAAGGCCAGTAAAGAAAAGACTCAGGCAGACATATAATCAGTGCATGAAAGTAAGTTTTTCTAGGCAAGCTAAAAACCTCTCCAGCTCTGTGCCTAACATACAATTTCTTTCTATGCGCATTTGCATTGCCCACACAGATACAGAAGTCTGCAGCAAGCAACCTTACATTCAGAATAATGAACAAATGGGAAACTGCTATAATGTAGCTAAAAATAAACAAATTTCTCATTTATGCTATTGTTGCTGTAGTGTCATGCTATTCACACGCAGGACAGACTGGAAACCAGTTTGTTTCTAACTCCCTTCCTCTCCAAACAGGTCTTCCTTTGTTCTCCCCAGCAACCATTTAAACACCATAAAGGCAGAAGATCTTATGGGCCTCCTGAATACCAGGGTTTCGTGTTCATGTTGCTATTGCTAGACTCCAGCCATCATGGGCAGAAGAAGCCACAACAGCTGGACCAACACTTTGTGTATGAAAGGCAGCTACACTATGTCAGGATTATCCAGTCTACCATTACTAGAGTAATGGCTTCTTCTGTTTGAAAGCATATTCTGCTAGTTTGTACACTGGTGAGACTGCACCTCAAATCCTGTGTTCAGCCGTGGGCCCCTCACCACAAGAAGGATATTGAGGCACTGGAGCAAGTCCAGAGAAGAGCAATGAAGCTTATGAGGAGCGGCTGAGAGAGCTGGGGGTGTTTAGCCTGGAGAAGAGGAGGCTGAGGGGAGACCTTATTGCTCTCTACAGCTACCTGAAAGGAGGTTGTAGAGAGAAGGGTGCTGGCCTCTTCTCCCAAGTGACAGGGGACAGGACAAGAGGAAATGGCCTCAAGCTCCACCAGGGGAGGTTCAGGCTTGACATCAGGTAAAAATTTTTCATGGAAAGGGTCATTGGGCACTGGAACAGGCTGCCCAGGGAGGTGGTTGAGTCACCTTCCCTGGAGGTGTTTAAGGCACAGGTGGACGAGGTGCTGACGGGCATGGTTTAGTGATTGATAGGAATGGTTGGATTCGATGATCCAGTGGGTTCTTTCCAACCTAGTGATTCTATGATTCTATTTAGTTTTTCACTCAGAAAACAGCACCTTACTAATTACAGTCTAGAGATTTTTAGTACAACAAAAGAAAAAAGACCACACCAAAATAAACCCAAACCTCAGAAAAAAAATGCTAAAGTAATCTGCAACCTATTTTACCACTAAAGGTATTGTGGAAACAAAGGAAAGTATAAATATTCAATTTGATTACTGTTTAATCTCTTCTAGTGATCATGCATTATTTTAGGCAAACATCTGCCTATTGAGAGAAGCAGACATCTGAGATTCCCTGGTTATGAACCACAGCAGTGCTGCATCTGCTTCAAGTTATCACTATCTTAACTAAGGATGCAAGAGTTTTTACATCATACACCTCTAGACAGCTCAGAAAGACACAATCAAGATAAACAAATATTAAAACAGTAGTAGATTTTGCAAACACAGCCTGAGTGCTATGCAACATTAAGAGATGAAGAGGAGGAGGAGAAAGAAGAGAGGAAGAGAAGCTGGGAAAAGGTCCTCTGGGAAAAGGACCCCTGCCCTGTGGCAGCATCCAGTAGGGAAGGAAGAGACGAACTGCTTAAAACAAGTTTTGGGTGCTGTTGCTGCTGGAGCATTCACTATCTCAGAGCACCAAAGGGTGATTTGTGGGGTGGAAGTCTTTCGATTGTGCTCAGGGATCAAAGGAGAGAAGGGACAATTTCCAGCTCTCTGAAAGTGTTCATGAGGAGAGTATTGCGTAAGTGGAAGTTTCCAGATATTTTCCAGGTTCTTTCTCACCTACAAGACTATCTTGCCCAAAATGTTCACTTTTATTGCTATTTAAATCACTGATGAAGTGAGACTGGTATGAGTACCCAGTCTGTCAGATTGCATTGGGAGCTGCTATCACAGGAGGAACAAATATTTGCCTGAACAGACAGGGACTGCTGTCTGAATTCCAAATAAGTTTCAATATTTTAATAAACAACCATTTTGCACTTTCATTAGTTTTCACTGCCAAGGAAGTAGAAATTTTTTGGTTTATACTCCCAAAATGAGTTTGTAGGTTTTAAGCAAATCTTTCAGAAATTGGCAATAGCATAAATAATTACAGAAAATCAGCATGAAGGGAAAAAAAAATCAGTCTTAAAATTCAAACAAGACAACACATTAATATTTACAGGAGGATTATAGAAAGACAGGAAGGGACAAGAATTACACAAGGGAGAGATCGAATGCCAATATAATGATTAGCTCTGTCCTTCTGCAGAGCAGCAGCAGATGCTCAGCTTCTGCAGGTCTGCCTCTGGGAGAAGGCAGGAGAATCAGAAACTAATAAGATGTTGCAATAATTGTATTTGCACATATTTACACCCCTCTGAAGATAAAAGTGTTCAAAGAACAATTAAAGAGCTTGTTTTTCCTTAGTATTTTCACACCAGACTTGTAAATGTGGGATGCCCAGAAAGGGTTTTTTCTTCCGGAAGAGACCAGTTTAAAGACTGATGCAGCAAGTAACTTTTTTGTTGTTTGTTACACTTTTTACAAAAGACCACAGAAAACTCCCACACTAAATTATCGTTTCACACAGAATTGTACTCCAAGGCTAATAACTTCCTCGGCCTCTAAAAAAGGATGCTGCCTTAGTACTTCCCTTCATAATGTTATCATACAGTAAAAAGTTTCCAATGCATCATTTAATGACATAAGAAAAAAAAAAGACTTGAAAAAAAAGAAATAACTATATAGAGTAATAAAGTTATAAATCATTCAGGAAGGTGTTTGGCTTTAAATTCTGCCACTATTTGTTTGGGTCTTATTTAGCTGTCAGTGCTAACAAAATAATTCCACAGGACAGTTCCCTAAAACCACCAACAGTAAATATACATCATCTGAGGAAAAAAGAAAATGTTTTTCAGAACCAAAATTCACAGACTGAAATATCTTTTTTTTTTTTTTTTTAGAATATCCCTGAAAATCCCTCAGTACATTTTTTTCAGGAAAGAAATGAAGATTTTTGTTTAGAAGTTTCTAAATTTTGCATCAAAATTTAGTCTAAACACAGACAGGTTTTTCTTTTCTTCTCCCTTTCAAGTCGAAATGCTACCAAACTGAACATGACTGCTCCTTGCTTAGCCTCTCATTTAAAAGAAAAAAACTTAATTAAAAAAATCATAAAACATTCTTTATGATATTTCTACTAAAAAGTATTTTAATATTCAAATTGACTACAGACAATTCAAGGTTTCTTTTGTTTTCAGAGTACTCAAGGGTTTCAGTTGTCCATAATTTTTATGTAGTTGTAAAATTAGACTAAAGCCAATTTTAATATTTTGCCAGTTTTTAGCACAGCATAACATCTGCAATATTTGCTGAGTGAAGCTTTTAGTCCCTACTCCATTTCTGCAAATGCAATGAGTACTCTTACCCCCTTTCAAGGATTAATTTTGCAAATGACATTTTAAGCACTCCAAGCACAGTAGAAGTAAAAAATAAACCCTACAAGTGCAAGAGGCTAGTGCAGATGTGCATGAGCCTCAAATGCATTTCATCCCCCATGCCAACAATCTGATGCATCCTATAAAAAAGGCCATTGAGACCATCACAATGATAACATTAAGCTTCATCTTCTCTATCTGGAAGGGCATTGAGGTTTATGCAATGCAGCTATTTTATTTTTATTAAAATTCACTGGCATGGCTGGGAGATCTGGGCAGAAGGCAGATGTGGTTGGCCACTCATATCTCAAAGCAGATCATCCCTCTAGGTAAGAACAGTAGGGGTTTAAAAAAACTCTCCTAAAACTACAAACTTTGGATGTGCAAGTTCTCTCAATTCCCAGCTTAAGTTTTATCCCACATTATTCCATATATTAGTGCTATAGCTATTCTTTCCAGTCTTCAACCTCTTAGACTACAGAAACCAGGCTGTGATAGAAAGCCATCAGGCACCTAATCTAGCAGAGACTGTTGCCATTCCTTGGGACACAAAGAGAGCAGGACAACTGCCAGCAAAAGCAGCAGCAGCACCTGAGTCTGCAAGAGCCACTAGGCAGCTGGGACATGGGCTCACTCTTTTTAAGAAAAGTCCAGTTCAATTCTTTGATTTGTTTTTGAACCTTTACTCATTGGTTACAAAAAGGTTAATTTACAAATTCTCTATTTTTCTAACTAGTTTTAGAATACTCAGAAGAAATATTCTGTAAAGTCTCTAACAAGTCAGGCTCCTTTGGGTTTATTACAGCAACTGGAGTGAGGGAGGCAGAGCTCACAGCCAGGACTCATTATTATTACTGAGGACTGCCTAATAACCGCAGGCAAGAAAAAAGACAGTGAAGGTCAGCGACATTCCCCTCTCTGTTTCCCGAAAGCAGATGGTGGAAGACTTTGGAATTAATGGCCTTGCGGCACAAGAAAGAAAAAGGGAGAAAGATCTCCCTGCAGGGTATCAGCCTTCTCTGCTGACAGCCCACAAGGCAGCTCTCAGTCCACATGGCAGTATATGTGCCCAAGAACCACCCCAGAAAGAAAATTTGGGATGATACGTCACTGAATGGCATCAAGTGCATTAAGAAAACCTGATTTCTTGTTTATACTAGGTTTTATTGTTTAATTCTATCAAAATCATCGACTTGCCTTTCTTTATACAGTAATTCTAACAAAGGAATAAACATCCTGAATTAGGTGCAAGTCAGGATTTTTCTCCAATGATCAATGTAGCAACACGAAACATTGCTTCAGTGAGTCACAGGGTAAAAGACCCCACCTCCTCCCCTTTAAAACTATCTGTAAATCTTTATATTTAGATACAAAAGCTAGTTCAAAATCTTTTCTCCTCATTAAAATGTGACAGTATTTCTGTTATCTAAAGTTATCCTTACCACCCACAGAAAAATTCAAGGCCTCTGAGGTCACTGTTGTCATTGTAGTGACTTATCAATAATTAGATGCAAGAAACTAATTAATGCCAGTCAACTTGTTTTTTTGAAAAAAGATTTTGTCACTTTAGCATTCTTTTTTTGTTCTCCCAAGATAATGTACTTCCACGTAAGGATGAAAAATCTTACTTTGAAAGAAACAGCTCAAAGACAGACTTGGTTATCTCAAGCTTGCCTCCCTTGTCATAAAAGTCTGGGTCCAATGCTGGAGTAAAAAACTTAAATCTTAGTCTTTTCATATATGATTGAATTAAACACTACCAGATTAGAATGATATTTCTGATTATAAGGTTTATTATTTCCACTTACTTCCTGATAACTTCCAAGGAGAACGAAAGTAACCCTGTGGCTGAAAAATAAGCCTTGCAAGGGTAAATTAAAGAAGTTCAATCTACTCAGCTCATAAGGGAAGGATGAAAGGTGAATTGTCACTGAGTTTACATACAGAAAACGCTTAGAGGAAAATTATTTTTCAGTTTTGCAAACAAAGGCGTAAGATTCAATAGCAATAAACAGAGCTTAGATAAAAATAAATCTTAAGATGAAGTTTCCTGACAGTAGGAGAAATTAAACTTTGGAATAATTTACAGAATGGAAATCAGTACAGATGTGCAATGTTGCAGTGACACTGCTGCCATGCCCATGCCTGCCTTCGCACCCACTGACCCAGACCCCAACCTGCGAGCCAAGCTCCCAGCCTGCCCTCAGACTTGCTCATGGTATGACTGCTGGACCTGGGCGTGATGCTGGCTATCATCCCCAGCACTGCCATTCCGGCTCACACAGGGATCGCTACCATGCTGGCCTCCCCCGGAGCAGTCTATGCATCCTCACCTCCATAACTGCCTCCCCTGTGGTGCCAGATTTGTGCTCAGTTGTTGCCACCAGATCATAAACGCAATCATTTTGCAAGATCAAGTATTGCTATGCCTTATTGCTATACATCTGGATATACTAGGAAAAATTTTTCATGGAAAGGGTCGTTGGACACTGGAACAGGCTGCCCAGGGAGGTGGTTAAGTCACTTTCCCTGGAGGTGTTTAAAGGACAGATGGACGAGGTGCTAAGGGGCATGGTTTAGTGATTGATCGGAATGGTTGGACTCTATGATCCAGTGGGTCTTTTACAACTTGGTGACTCTATGATTCTATGATTCTATGGTCTGTCTATACTACATACAGGGGAAAGAAGTTAGAAAGGTGTCATGAAGCCTGGTGACTGTCATTATCCATTATCTGTGCTCTCCTCCTCTTGCCTCCCATGTTCTTCATTAGCAACCAATCTCTGATAACAGTCTGCTTCTGTTATCTGAGTAGCTTCCCATATTTTGTCCAGCACATTCACCTGACATTTATAATGTTTCCACATTCTCCTGCACAAAAGATTCTGGTTTTTTTCACTGAGAGGTACCTTCTGTGCTTTCATCAATAGAAAGATGCACTGAACACAGTGGGAGTAAAGCAAGTCCAGAGGAAGGTGCTTGTACTCTCTGTTCCAGAAAATATTTTTAGTTGAAGCACAGTGAAGAGCAATGTGCAGAAACTCAGGACCTACCTGTGATGTAGCTCAAAGCCTTCCAGATCTTCTCTACACCCATGGAGAGTTCAGCTTTCTTGGATTTGTCATTATTCAGCTGCTGCTCCTTCTGTACCCTGCCTCTCCACAGCCTGCAGGATACTTTATTTCATGTCACTGTAGGTACTGTGTACCCTACACCTGCCTTCCAGTGCTGTTATTTTTTGGAAATAAAAGCCATGAGATAAATCAGATATGGGAAACAGGATAATATGCAAAATACAGTGTCCAGCAGAGATGTAGTATTAGAATTCTTTATGACAAAGACAGTTGGAGAAAAATCAATACAGGGCTCAATTTGGGGTATATTTTAGTTTTGTAAACACTCACAATCCAAAAAATGCAATTATAAATAAGTCCCAGTAATAGCAAAAACTACTCCTGAAATCATAATTAAAAATTTAGTATCCTCAAGGCTACCAATATCAATTGCTTGCTTGAAAAACAAGACCATGGTAAAAAAAAAAACCTATCAAAAAAAAAAAAAAACCCATGTAGTTCTTAAAACAAACCAGGCATCAACTTCTTGTGTCACTTACAACCCACTAGCAATATATCAGGCTAGTCCTCTCTCTCCAGCATACAAGCCAGGCACTCTGCAGGCCTGTTGGCAGCACTAATCACAATTCAAATACTAGTAAAAGCACAAAGTCAGTCCTTAGAAACTCTGAGAACTGCTTATGAGGAATCCTTTCATGCTCAACAGGACTATTTCACCACCCTTCACGAAACAGTTGTTCTGATTATCAATACCAGAGAAACCAAAAAGAGTACTATTTTTAGTCCTACAGCCATAATAGTTGGAAAAGTTATGATTTCTGGTGTCAGAAATTATTTTTTATCCTAGATTATTGGTAACATTATTAGCCTTCAGAACTACTCCCCGTGTGACATATTTAAGTACACAAACAGTTTATTATATTGCAGCTTTAGTATGTAAAATAAACAAGAAAAATCAGAAAAGTCTCCTTATTATTTATATAAATTATCTGAAGAACATCAGAGCTCTACAGATTTTCATGAAGTCTATTACATAGCCTATTACAAGCCCTATAAAGTAATTCTCACTCATTTCCCAATCTGTTGTTATAAAAACAGAAGAAGAGAGAGAGGAAAAACAATACAATCTTCAAACACTACTGACAAGATAACACCAGTCAAAAACGTGCAGGTTAAGCCACATAGGACATTATGATAAGTTGTATAAACACAGCTTTAACACACATCCAAGATCCCTTCCCCTGAACTTCGAGGGAAAAAAAAATCAGATGTCTCACTGGAAACAACAGGATGTGCAGTTTTGGAAGTTGCCGTCTTGCTAAAAATTTTGTTTAATTGAAATCTGTGTTTATCAGAGTAAAGCAGGCATCAACCCCAATGGTGAGATGACTGCCACAGCACCACAGTAGCTCCTGCCCCTGGGAGTCAGCTATCAAAGCTGTCTGTGAAGTGCTGGCAAAAACTCAGTGCCATTCCTACTGGGGGTACAACTAAAAATACCAGTCCAAATTAGCAGTGTTCAAAGACAAGCATTAAGTACCTTAACACATTCCTGCCGGAACATATGCAGAACTTCTGCTCAAATTATATTAGCATGTATCTTTATGAAGCACAACCCCCCCCTCCACCCAACACTAGTTCAAACTATTTTTAGGCTACTGCTGGGAGAAAAAAAAAAACTACCCCTCACCCCAAACCTGCAAAAATACTAAAAGCAGCCCATTCCAAGAAAAGTTCCTCTGTCCTTTGATGTATCCATAGAATAGCTGTTAAGTAACATTTAAGATTATCCACTCTAACAGAGCATCCAATATTCTTTAGAAAAGGTGAGATACAGACACACTAACATCCGCTTCACTCTTCAACTTCACAAAATATCTTTTCCTCCCTGTTTACCAAGAGACGCTATTAAAAACTGAAGTCATGCATTATATTAATGAAATTACTTATGTTTCCTGCTGCAGCTGCAGCTGCTCCCGTATCACTGTTTGTTCCATCTTCTAAAAATGAAATCTCCATATACAACAGTAACATTTTTTAGAGTACTAAACAGTACAGATATTTAACTCAGAATTGCTGAGGACAGTAATGTCCTGTAATATATGTTATTAGTGACAGTGTTTCACCTCATTAGTTATTTGGTTTTGCTTCTTCCCCCCAAGCCTAATTCTGTCAAAGCAATGCTGACACAGGAGTAAGGAGCCTGGGCTTTTACTAATTTACAGGATATTAGTGTTTGTCTGGGAGAGGAGAAAGGAACAGCTATCCACTGTGCCTCTGTCTGTTTGGAAACATTCACAACAAAGCCAGTACTCTAACTGCGAACCTGCTATGCGGTTTCTATCACTTCCGTAGCTCATTATCTGATTGCCATTAACTGCCCTTGTTTCTAGATTTATCAGAGTCAGCTCTGCCTCTGCCCTTACCTCTTCCCCTTCCACCTTCCATTAAATGGACACACATCTTTAGAGCACTAACAGTGACTATTAGTAAGAGCAGTAATACTACTCTAACTCATAAATATTCCTTTTGTTTTCTTTATATGTTTTATATAATTGTAAATCTCCTTGTCTTCAGGTAATGCCAGTGTTATTTTGATGCCATTTTCAGTGTCGTTCTTGATGTTGGAGAGCATGCCCACTCTCCCTTTTGCATTACAAACCACTGCTTGTGCATTCACAGTAAGCAGTAGCAAATGCACTGTTGAACTGCCCCCTCCTCTAGCCATGCTGCTGCTGCTCTGCTGCCTGTCAGCAGCAGGTACTCAGATAAAGACCACAGATTAATTTTAAAATCTGAAATAGAAGTACCAATACCTTCAGTTCTCCTTTAAAAATAAATTAATTCTACTCTTTTATGAATTACCTCAGAGGATTACCTGGTTCCACACATTTCAGGAAGAAGATAGGAACTGCTATGCTATTTTGCATCATTTTCTCCTTTACTTTTCCTTCAGCCCCTTCTAGCTGGCAACTACCTCACGTTCAAGAGAGATGAGAAGAACCACCATACTTGTTCCCTGCTCTTTATTTCAGAGTTTTGTGGAACATCATCTCTCACAACGCTCCTCAGGTGAAGCTCTGCAAGCCTCTGACAAACTATTTCGTTCGCTTCGCCACAGGCTGGCTTTGCTACATAGCTCTATCCTCTGGCATCCACTCCTTCTCCTCTCCTTGCAGAGGCTGGCTCACCCAGTCAGCTAAAAGGACGTTTTTCCTCCAGTAGCAGGAGCAGCAACTGCCTCTGCTGCTGCCAAGCCCTGCAGCAGGGGATGTGTGCCCTGTTTGACACAGACCCACAAGACTCCCAGCACAGCCCTTTCCTACTGTGGTTCCCAGGAAGAGCAAGCAAGCATGATGCCAAAGCCGCCCAACTGAAATTTTCATCTGTGAAACACCATACATAAGCATTTGGGCTAATCAATCTTGTACTTTTAGTTACAAATTCTCATGCATAAGGGATTCTAAATCCAGGCACTCTCAGTGCAAAGACCAGTGCTGAAAGCTTTGCTTTAGCTGCAGGAGAAACACACATCAGGATGTTGCGATACAGTTTAAGATTATGCAGTTAAAACCAAGGATGAAATGGTTACTTTCCTTAGCACACTATCAGTAAGCTGCAATCTAATTTAAAGTGACATTTTTATAGTTCTTGCAGAAACATGAAAATTAGAGGGTCAACTTGCTTAATAAAACATGACAGGGGGTTTTTACTACAGCATTTTTCTTTTTTATGTTCTTATTAGAAATAATTAAAATTTTAATTAACAATTGATAATCAGACTCAGTGTCTCTGATGAAGTCATTATTATCCATGAATAAAACAGGCTTTTTCATCTGTGCCCTAAAAGTAAATTTAAGGTAATGCAAAAAACCCTACAGACAAGATTCTCAGTGAGCCTGAACTGAAGTTGTCCTCGTTTGTAATGAGGTGATATTGACTTACATGAACACCTCAGTCCTTATATCTCCTGGCTATGATGTACTGAGTTTAGGTCACTTGCAGTTTAAGAGCATCTTCTGCTTTCTCATTAAACAAGAAATAACATCAAAAATACTTCAAAGTATCTACTGATTTGATTCTGAAGTTCTGTTTTTACCTAGGAGTGAAAGCTGTCTGTCACTTATTTCATGTATAAATCAGGATCTAAATAAACAATCCTTTTGATTTCACAAAATCAGTATGACAGCAGCAGAGCAATAGCTGTACTAGATAACCATGAATTGGTTTGAGTATCTCATAAAAACAATTGTGATGGCAACAAGGAGTCAAGTGACAATTTAACAAAATACTATTCATTTTTTGACCCAGTTACTGGTTTGCAGTAGTCTAGGATGGCTAGTCAGGCCAAATGAAGTCCTCCTAGACAGAACAATAAAGCCAACACAAACTGATTGCAAATATCTTTCCAGAGTATCACTGCCCCCAGGCTTTCATATCTGAATTTCTTTCCAAAAGCAGTATCAATAAAACAGCAAATCTAATTTGAGAAGGAAAAAGAAAGTGAGGTATTTTTCTGATATTCAGAATGAAAGAGAAGCTTTAACAACTGGGAACAACTTATTGATGCTTGAATATAATTTTGAAAAAAACCCATGTTTTGATCACAAGAATTACACCACTCATTCATAAAGCTCGCCTGCAGTTAGGAACTTAGGACGTAATTTTTAATAGCTGAAGTACAAAGAAGTGAGCTTGAGACTCTCAAGGCACAGGGAGAAAGAATCGGTAAGGATATCAACAGCCACCACTCCTTACCCTTCATTCCTGGTATTGCTGATCCACCCTAGCTGGATTACTGAGATGTCTCCTTCTGCACTGCCCTGTTTGCACAAGGGAAGGGTGCAGTAAGGGTTGCTCACCCTTCATTTGGCTGAGAGCAGGAGGTTTCAGACATGGATGGCCACAATAACATGTACAGCATGATGAGACCCTGGCCAGTCCAATTTCCCCACCCACCTAAAATTTGTCCTAGGCACCATGACCACAGGTGACACTAATAGTGAGGTGAGAGAGTTCTCTTTCCACTACAGGAAAACACCTGAGGCCTGGCACAGACTATTATATGTCTCATCCATTTCCCCGCAAAACCAAATTACTTATCTCTTAATTTTTTATGCCAGTGGCAGGAATCCATCACAAGGTACAACAGGCAAATTGGAGTAATCTTTGACTTCCCATGGGAAATCTTGAGGAAAGCTAGCCTTGAGGCATACTGACTTAACAATTATAAAAAAAATTATTTCTGGACTTATAGTCCATTTTATTGTTTGTTTGTTTGTTTGTTTTAAACTTCGATGGAGATGGGGAACGGAAACCATTTTTGATTCAATTTAACTGGAGACTGGTAACTGGTAACACAGAACAACTGAAATTCTGAAGTTCTGCACAGCTACCCTGTTCATTTCCCTAAGTCGGCGATCCTGTACTCCTGAACACAGAAATAGCAGCACTGGAAAAGGTGTCAGGTACTACCTTTCTTTAAATTACAAGATCATTTGAAGTTCAGGCTGAGCATTAGTTCAGATGCTACACTGTAACAAGCTGCACAAAGCCACGGCATTGTGCATTCTTATGAGAGAGACATCTACAGATATTTCAAAAGTCATGGCAATACCAATACACATTATAACTAAGTCACTCATAGTTTAGTAAATCGGGACCTCAAACACACAACCTTACCCCAAAGAGAAATCTTCCTGAATAATATGTTAGGATCAGTTATCTGCTTTTTTAAAATTTAAATAGCTTTAGGTCTATAAAACCTCTGGCTTATCACAGGTAAGGAAAAGTACCAGGACTGCCTTCCTTCCATGTGTGTATTTTAACCTAGCAGGGACACTCAACAGGTAATGACACTATATAACACACAACTACTCTTATGCCAGTCAGCTTCAGAAGGAAACATTTCCTATGAAGACAACCGTGAACAGTAACCACTTACAAAAAAAAAAAAAAAAAAAAAAGAACAACTATCAACCTGCTTGCACAAGCAAACTAGCAACATCTCTTGAATCTCAGCCCATGACCACCACTGCCTGGACCACAAAAATTTGATTTATCTAGTAGAAGTTCTCTTTGTATTTTGATATCTCAGTATCTCAGTCTATGCTGTACTGTGCAAGTACACAAGGCCCAAACATTAAGCAAGGGAATTTTTTAATACTTATACAAAACCACTAGTCCCAAATGTTAATGTCTGCAAGTAAAATAGAAGTTTCAATGGCTAAAAATGTACATGGCTGCTAGTAAGCCACATGCCTTAAGAACATATCAAGGCACTGTCAAATCAGAGAAAATCATGTATGCACCAAGTTGTCACCCATCATCTTGTATATTCATTTGTATTTATTGGAGCTTCGTCTCTTGTGCAATGAGTCAGGCTGCTGTAGGATCCAGCATCTTTCACAGTAATGGGTTCACTAAAGCTGTAGTACTGCTCTTGGCTTCTGCTCAGCCGTTGGCCTGAGGTTACAAACTGTACTGTTTATTGAGCCTCATTAAGACTGCTGTCATGTGGAATCAGCTTAGCTTGGCTTTAAGAAAATATTATAGAATTGCCTAAATGTGCAATTCCCTTTGAAGTTGGAACACTTAGTTCATAACATTTACCAGTGATTCTAATACATCATATTCTATGAGTAATACATGGTCACATGTGTTTGCTGGTTTAAAGTCTGCCTCCAAAAAAAAAGTAATAATTATATCAAAATAATTTGAAGTCAACATGCAATTAACGTAGCAACACAATCATTTGTGAAATGAACAAAACCCAAATCCTGATCATGCAGGGGTTGCAAATGAACAGTATGTGTCCAATACCTTTGACAAGAAATCAAAGAAATATTTTAAATTTCATATTCACTGTTCGGTTCAGCTAGTCTGGTCCAGAATATTTATTGAACTGCTGTCTCACACACTATAAAGCAGTGACAAAGCAGGTTCTGCATGAATGCTATTAAATCTCCTCATGTCACTGTTAAAACTGGTTGCCTTATTGTAGAACAAAACCTTAGCAGCTTGTGATATATTATACAGTAATTAATACTAGACTGTGATATATCATCAAAGTGTTCCTACTTCAGGAGCAGGACTGGCTTCTGGGAGACATACAGGAGAAAAAAAAAATCCCCTAATATGTCTGAATATTGCCTTAGAGCTATTTTATATGTCCATGCAGAAAAAAAAGTCTTAGAAAATGACTATAACAAAAAGGGGTATTTAAGCAATTGTAATAAAGATGGAACATGGTTAACAGTTTTAAGTGTCAAAGGGACAGACTTAATAATTCAAGAACACAAGAGAAAGAATGAATTCAAGCTAAAATAAGAAGATAATCCCTGACACTAACATCAATTAATAAAGAAATCATCCAGGAATTCAACCTTTTTCTGCTAACATCAGCAACAAAATTCTCGGCAATTTTGGGACATGACATCCTGTGCAGAAAAATTAAACGCTCCTTTATCAAACTACATGCCCCAGTAATTTCCCCTGGGAATTGGGTTTGGTGGGAGTTTTTTTCTCTCTCCAGTCATTCCCATGATTTTAAATAATATCCAATGAACTTTCACCAACACAGAGAACCGAGTTCCTTTTCTGTATTACACAAAACGATTTGGAGGTGAAAGTTAGCATTAAGCTCTTGTCACTTATAAATGAGAGTCTAATCTTAAGCCCAGAAAACCCACTGTTACCTCACTGGGTGATGCATGTGATGGGAGGATGTCAACAAGAAACAGGAAAAAAAGAGATATTCAGGTATAATCACTGAGAAGCATTACTGTATTCTCATGGACCAAAATCACCTCCATAATTTGTCAATCCTTGTTCTTCACATTCCTTTTTCAGATGCTCTTCAGTTCATTAATTTTTATATTCTTTGCTGTATATTCCAGGGAATTACTCTACACTACTGGAGGTCTATAGAAAGAGGAATGTCCCTAGAAAACAGACGTATGAACTGCATCTTGTATATGAAGTATTTGATGACTTCTACATTCTGTATGCAAATATTTAAGTCCCAAGTATAAAATGTGAGGAAAGCTGTAGAACGTCTCTGCTAGCTGGCTCACAGGAGAAAACGTAGTGGTTTCTTTCTCTTCTCAGTTACACTTCTCCTATCACACAGTGAATTTAAATCTCAACAGTGCATCAGGAACTAAACACTTGCAATGCGACATTATCTTTACATTTACTCCAGGAATACTTTGACTGCTTAAATTAAGAGTCATTACCATTTATAGGTCTAAATCATATTCTCAAGTAATCATTGTTTGCAAACATCAAATAATCACATCAATTCAAGTGTCCTTTCTCTAGCTGTAAATTTTTATGCTTGGAAGCTGAACATAAGAAAAAAATCAGAACTCAGAGCAAGAAGTAAGTTCATCATGACTTGTCATCCTCCACTAACCCAGCAGACCAAAGAGAACTGTAAGAAAATTAATGCAAGACTCTACAGCATAACATTTGATATAATGATACCAATATTTTTTTCTTTTCGTGTTTAAAAACTTATGCAAATCTTCTTTTCAACTCTCTCAGTATGATAATTTTAAGTGAATCTGATATCCTGAATATTCTTAAAAGTTTAGGCTCTCTTTTTCTGTTATATCAGAAGGGACTTTTATTTTACCCTGAAAGAGAGTTTAAGAATCAGCCATTTTTATGAAAAATCTAAGACAACTGGGACAATCCCACCCAGCCTCATGGTATCACCGGTCCATTTAGGCACATAAAACTAACACATTAAAATGAACCAGCAAGCTTAAGATCAAATAGATGGTGGAGATAGATAGGCAGTAGGCAGTTATAATGCAGCACGTCAGCACTGAAAACCTGACTTCACCTTCCCTGGAGGTGTTTAAGGCACAGGTGGACGAGGTGCTGAGGGGCATGGTTTAGTGTTTGATAGGAATGGTTGGACTCGATGATCCCGTGGGTCTCTTCCAACCTGGTTATTCCATGATTCTGTGATTTTTTTCAATCGCACAATGGCATGAACATGTAACTACTGTATAAAGTCAAACCAAAAAATATCTTAAAAAAAAGAAAATTATTCTCATAGATGACATGATTCTGTGTTGAAACAAGGCACACTCTCTGTATGACACGAGAAACTAAAGCAAAAACAAAGAGCACATAATAGCAGTACGTGTCTTAACTGTGTGAGCAAATTTTCATCCAATTGTACATAAACAATGCAAACAGAAATACAAATTATTATGTTTTGACTGTGGTCTGTTATTATGAAATGCCAGCAGATGTGACTCATTAGATCTTCTCATATGCTTTTCCTTTGTTCAGAAATGGATGGAGTAGTGGGCTCTAGCAGTGGTATCTGTGCTTTCCTCTTCACCTAGAAATAATGTTGGCAGAAGACAACAGTTCTAGAATGGTATTTCAATTTATGCCTACTTTTTTTTGAGTAAGAGTTGCATGTCCAGATGCAGCCCTATCACATAAAGGGAATTAAAACACCATAAAAAACCCAATTCAGAAATCCAGAGCAAAAACAGGAGGCCAATTGCTGACAAGCAGCCAGCACCAATGAGCAGGACCCAAGGAAAGCTCCTCCAGACTGCAGTCAGCCAAAAGTCTCACGCTCTGAGCAACGAGGAATTTTTCTGGTATTGCTTGTTAAAAAAACATCATCCTGTCTTAACAAAAACCTGACTGTTTCATTACCACAAAGTGAATGTGAAGGGGTTTTTTTAATTCCTAGACCTTTCGCCCCTGTGGCATCAGCTCCACAGGTTAATTACTTCTTGGGTTAAAAAATTCATAATAATTTTTCGCACGCATAAACCCATCACCTTTTAATTTTTTCTAAATGAAAGTTTTCCTTAAAAAGTAGCATAAGCATTAAATTATCGTCTCTAATGCCATCCATTGTCTTGTGTACTTTATCCTTTCCCTGATCTTTCACTTCCTAGCGATTGCAATGAATGTATCATCTTCTGTATTCTCCACTGACCTCTTCTAGAACATCAGGAACCAGCACAACTTTAATTCCCCTGTAAAGACACAGGTCACCTACCTCAAATCAGCAGGAAAGAAAACACTGAAGTTCACAAATAAAAGTAAATATAATTTATCAGAGAAGACCCCAAGTATTTGACAGTAGGAAAGAGATTTTTATTAAGGAACCATCTAGGTAATGCAACTTTTATATGTATATATATCTCCTCATATCACCTCTTTCACTAAAATGCAATGTTTTAAAGTTAAAAAGGGCTCAGCTCTCCATCTGCCTCAGAAGACTCATGTTGAGCTCCTCCTGGGGAGGGAACCACAGTGCCTGAAGCCAAGAGATAACAGAACTGGTTCTGATCTCACTTTGGCTAAGATGAAGCCCTTGCAGCATCTCCAGGTTCAATGGGTTACACCTCATGTCCAGTGACATGAGGTTACAGACATTCCTCACGAGGAAGAAACAGATGTTACTGCAAACACACATATATAATGCAATATAATCTTGTGGTAAATCAGAGGCCATCTGCCTTCAGATATATAAGTCTGAGAGGTTTTCACAAAGAAATTACAGCACATAATTAAACTCTTTTGCAGCTATTACAAGGAATGCCAGCTAACCTCATCACTACACTAATGCCTCAAAACATGGCTTCACTTGGCAATTCCAGGTTGACTGCCTCCAGCTAATGTTACAAGTAGCAATGACCATCTGAGAAATCCTTTATCAAAACATTCATTGAAATTTTGTTATATGCAGTAGTCAAGGGCATTTTTTCCCTCACAAAATGCATACAAGACTGTCAAAAGAACAATTTACTTAAGCGACCAAGTGGTAATATCTGCAATGATTTCCTGCAATAGTAGAATGACACGCACATCTGAGAGAAGAGTATCTTCTCATCTAGGTTACAACGCTCTTTAAAATGGAGCCGGAACAGCATTCACTTCCTTTCGATTGCAGTGAATACTTTGAAGGTTGAAATTACATTCTCTGTCGATCACTGGAAGGAAAGCATAGGGACAGACTATTGAAAAATTTCAGTGTCCCTTTGGCTGCCTTCCAATCCCATCTCCAAGAGGCTGCTATTCTATTTAATGTAACCAGAGTCCACCCTTAGGATGAACATCTTTCTTCCCAACAGTTTTTATTCTTTTTCAAGGCAGGGAAATAGCCGCAGACCAACAAAGACTGCCAATCCTCAAGTCTCCGCCAAAGGGCTCGGAAATGGAACAAACAACATGGCCAAAATGCTGCCACATGACTGTCTTGCAAATGAGTTTCTCTGAAATTTCAGTGAAAACACAGAGGATACAACAGCTGAGGTTAGGATAATCACAGAAACACAAATGCTTTTCAATCAAAAAGATGTTAAAACAGTATTGTGTTTTGATAAACTTGTTCCGAAGCTGTAATACATGGTGACCAGTCAGAAAAAGATAATGCATTGTTAAAAAATTGTAAGCTGTAGCTGATTCTTGTTGACAACAATGTGAATACTTCTAATACAAACCACAGTTTGGCTGTCTAGTTGCATGTAAAAGCTTCATACTTTTAATCAGGGATTCCAGAACAAAACCCAACCTGCTTGAAGAGTCTTCATAACCTTCACACACAGAAGGTTAAACAAATTATGTAAGTGGATAGTCCGGGGTTAATTGCTAACATAATTATGCACTGTTTGTACTGAACAGATACTAAAGATCTGGCAGTGCAAAGGTTCAAAAGCACGGCTTAAAAAAGCAAACTCACAATAACATCAATCTGTGTCTAACCTACAGTGCCTTTTCAGTATATGCTACACATATAAAGGCAAGTTCTACTATGTGATTGTTTTTCATGGCTACAGGCTTCAAAATTAGCCAAGCCTCTAACTGACCAATTTTCATCGGTAGAGTTACAAGCTCTTCTGACCATCAGGCTTAGCCAATTACCAGTGCTTCTCACAGACCTTCTTGCTGTTCTGCACTGCAGTTGTTTGTGCAACGCAGGGGCTCAGATGCACAGAATAAATTGGCATCTCCTGCTCGTTATATCTGCAGAAGCAAAACTCTAACAAGTTTAGGAGACATTTATGCTCCCAAAAATAGCCTGAGCTGATTCACATTTATCCTAACTCACATAAGTTATCATAACCACATTACTTTCAGAAAAAATATCAGTTAAGAGGACTTTGTGTCAGGACCACAAGCAAAGGACGTCACATGCTTTACAGCATGCCTGTGCTGGGAAGTTGTTAACATCTTCAGCAATTGCCTTAGGAAATGTCAGCAGCAACACCACAAAAAGAAAAAACAAAACAAAACAAAACAACACAAAAATTTAGTTTGCCTAAATATTAAGAGGCTGAAACAGTTTCTAAAATGTCAACAAGAAAACCACACTCAAAACAAGCATGGGGGTTTTTTGTTGAAAACATAAATAGTCTTTATGTTAGTTCTGAAAGCAAATGATGGGGAGTCAGCATGGATCTTGCACAGAAGTAGATTCCCTCTTCACAATAGGCAAGAAACATACTAATCGATATGCAAATGGAAAGTTTTTTTGAGGGCGAGAAAAACGACACTATCTCTCTTCAGGAAAACAGAAGCAATTGTGTAGAGATTTAGAAAAAGAGGAAAGTAAAGGGATGGCTAATATTTGCCAGTTACTGGGTTACTGGTTTCTGTGAACAGTGAAGGGCTAGATATCTTGCACTTGACATATTGCTTATTTCTTTTACATGCTGCATAACACAGTCACAAGACTCTAGTACTGACAACAGCACTAAAAAACTCTGTTTTCCAAACACACAACACTCTTGAAAAACTTTCCACAATTTATAAGCTAATCATTATTAGATATTTTATTATTTTTATTACATGATTATATATTATTTTTTTCATCATTATCCCCAGTTTGCTATTTAGCAGTGCTGCACTTGTTGCACTCTTTTTTATTGCAAATAAGCCCATATAAAGTCAGGTGCAATTTCATTACCTCTGTACTCTGCACCTAAGAAGCAAATGGCCACAGGCCCCATGCTTTCCATACAGAAAGTAGAGAAAGGCTGGAATTTACAAAAGGATACTAGTTGTGCTTGGTACCAATACTAACAGGTCTGTGATTTACAGTTTTCACAGAATTTTGCTAACTAGGAAGTAGCTTTATTGCACAGAAGTAGAAACCAAGCACAGCTTACTCTCCTTTTTTCAAAGCTTGTTCATTACCCTGCAAAAATTTGGAAAAGCCAATCACCTGCAATAATTCCATATGGTTCTCTCTCTCTAGCTAACAGGAGGCTAGCCCCTCTTTAGCTCCCCCTTCATAAGGTCTAACACCCAAACCCTCTTTTGACCTGTTTAAGTTAGGAGTTCTCTACCGTGTCTCAGCCTTCCCAGAAAGCACCAAGAGAAAATAGAGTGTTTCCAGCACAGGTCAGGCAATAAACTACTTTTCTCCCTGGTTCTTCCACTTGAGAGACTTCCCAACAGAACATCGCCTGATTCTTTTAACATGCATTAATTGCCATGAGGTTGCAACATTTCACTCCTTCAGGTCCTTTGTTTGCCCCTTTGTTTACTATTGCCTTTATAAATGAGGACAGGACTTTAACAGACTATAAATGTGCAATTGTCCCTGAAATATTTTAGGAACTATCATGTAAAAATTGAAGTAAATTCACTGTTAATAATAAAATACAGTTACCATGTTATTGCAAGTTTCTATGCTTACTACAACTCCAATGATTTACAGATTCTCTTTGTGTTTTCTTTTCCAAACAAGCACGAGGATATTTGTCATTGTTAGAACACTTGAGCTGGAATCTTAAACTCAGGTTGAATGCTTACTCATCAATTCGTAATTAGGATTTTGCAGGTCAGGTTCTGCCCTAGTGTCAGCTGTAAAGTTACCTTTAACTGCAGCCATGTTAAATACACACCCACATCCCCACCCTATATTTACAGTCATAAATATAACTACTTTTATCCAGGAGAATCGAAAGGTTGCTAGACAGGACAAGGACAGGCTGGGAATGGGACTGAGCTCAGCTTTTTTATTTTAATTTGTTCTAATGAAAGTGGACAAGAAATCCACTCACTATCCTCAAGCTGTTAAAACCTTACCCTAACCAGGAACTAAAAACCTTACTCATGACTCTTGTGAACAGCAGACATGATTATTAAAATAAAGGCAGTTCTATCTTTTGTTTTGAAGAATCCTCCAATTTACATGTTGGAATTAAAAGTATGAAGAAAAAATGTATTCCAGCTCAACAAGCAGCAATAACAGAGCAAAGAGCTCTCCAGCTGGTGCTCAAGTTCATGAAAAAATAGTGATTTGGGAGGAAAAGAAAGCTGATACTTGGCATCAATTTGGAGGATAGAAGGAATTCTCCCTTTCCTGCCACACACACAGATGCTGTACTTCTGGATCCTGCTGATAGCATACGCTCCTGAGGCAATTTCTGTTATCATCACAGAATGCAGACGCGCTATGCCAGCCTTCTCTAGTATTCCCAGTTTCCTATAACTACCACAGGGTTCCAAACATTTAATCTGCTTTAAATCATCAAATGTAGTTTACTAATTTGGGGAACTGAAAGGCATGTACTTAATTCAATGGAGGTTTATGAGCTTTTATAGAGAAGACTCCTGTGAATAGAGGAAGACAGTTTTTTTGGGTTTTTTTTCTCAGTTGTTGTCCTCAAATCTCTAATTACCACTAGAATGGCTGGAATATGCCCAGGACAAAACCTCTGTTACTATTCAAAAATGGTTGGATTCGATGATCCGATGGGTCTCTTCCAACCTGGTGATTCTACAATTCTATGATTCCTACTTGTAACCATAACAAGACTTGAAGTTCTGCTGCAAATGCAGGTGGCAGCTAAGTTGACACAGATCCAGATCCTATTCCTAGCTCACAATCTAGTTTTGCTATTGATGAGATAGATTTTTAATATAAAGGAACCTAAAGGTGCCTAAAGATTATATGGAGCAGGAATAGAGCTTCCCGGGTTCCTGACAACATTTTGAGTCCATGAATCACTTTCTGTTACTGTCTGTGCAAACAGAAGTGTCTGGCAACAAGACTAGCGATACCTGTAAAGTCAAGCACATTTGTATGTGTAGTTATAAAACATTAAACCAAAATGTGTAGTTATAAACCATTAAAAAGGCATCATATTTTTAAAGTAAATGTCCACTGAACCACGTTTAACCTCATTATCATCCATATAATGTACATCACTCTGGCTGTGGAAGAAGATGCATTGGTCCCATGTGATTTGGCCATTCATTTTGAATTAATAATTAGTTCTTTCAGGGGCCACAGGGAGATTCATGAAACATAAGTAGGAAAACAACTCTCCTATTCAGAGAAAAAAACACCACAAAAGTATGAAAAATACTCTGACTTTGTGAGTGGCTTTCATTAAAGCAAGACAGAAACCCAGAAAGATCAAAGCGTTTCGAGTGACAGGGGAAAGATAGAAATATGGGAGACAGGACCTAGCACACTTGATTAGATCAGATGCTACTTTACACTGACATCAGTGCAAATCACTACAGCACAGTAAATTTTACCATGATATTTACAAGAACAATTCCAAATTCAATATTGAAACTGCACAGCACCACTGATCTCAGACTCCTGCAGCTGCACTGGGTTTTGACAGGGTTGTATGGATGTAAGAGTAGGGGATGAGTACATATTACTTTCTGTTCCCTGCTGTGCTGGGTGAGAATGTTACAGTCCTAAGACCTACCAGCTTAGTTGACCCTTCTGTATGTCATTTCAGCTGTAAATGCTCCTGGGTTAATCTCTTTCTTCAGAAAGTGTTTAGGGAGTGACAGCCAAAAGCTGGAGTAGAATCAGAAAAAAACTTGTACCCTCATACAGATGTGAAACCAGGCATCTCTCCTAAATTTGGAAGCCCCCATGTTCCTACTTATTACTTCTGAATTTTGCCAAAAATAAAAGCAGAATTTACAAACATTTTCTAATTGTAAAGTGTTTTATTAAGCATTGTGCAGTATTCACAAAATCATGAACTTCATCAAGTTATAATATAGGTAGGTACAATAGCTGTGAACTCACAAGGGAAAAAATATATATTAAAGAAAAAGACTAGTGGTTTATTGAATTCTATCTGAGGAAAGATATTTTCCTCAAAAATGTTTCCTGTTACTCTGATTAACTCCATTTATTCACTGTAATGTGAGCAGCACATAGAGCTCTATTATTTACTGTGATCATTGCTGACACTTTCACATTAGTTTATTCGGATTTAGCATTATTCTTGATTTTTCAAATGGGTTTTCAGAGTACGTCATTACTAAGGATTTTATTATGCACAGACACATGAAAATTATTTTTCAGTATTTTCCATTATCTCACTGAACCTTTTAGAAGACTGTCAGCTGTCATCCAGTATTCTGAAAATAAACTCAAGACTTTACACTTTTTTTTTGTAACATACACAAATAATACAAAATGGAATCAAGTTTTCTTCAGTTTGCTAAGGTCAGGTGTCTATTGTTGAACTCTAAGGCTGGGCATCAGCATAAAGACAAACAAGGGAGTATCAGCAAGGAGACACAACAGAACTGAGTTTCCTCCTCTTCGCCTGCCATCAAAGCATGTACTTAGGGACCAGTAACCTTAACCCTTCCAATGGATAATAACAAAGCACCCTACATCCCAGGGACTTTTTTTCAGTGGCTAAGGGGCACATTTGCTGGTGCTCATCATTATCTTGCAATGGAACAACGTCCAGCCTCAAGTCCATCACCAGTGCAACTGCATCAGAGTACTGAATTCAGCATTTTGGGGTCCCCAGTTCAAGAAAGACATAGACAAACTGGAGGCAGAAGAACTGGTTTCTTCAAACAGTAGCAACTCTTTTCCTTAAATACCCATTCCAAATAAAATCCATATCAATTTCTGACCAATCTCATAGGATCTGTAGCTTTTATAACCATTGGAACACATAGCACCTTCAGTTTCTGTGGAATAATTACAGTTTTGGGCCAGAGGTGTACTTGCCATTTCTGATAGACAGTTTCTGGCTATCCCATTCCAAATTTTGATTTATCTATTAAATTTACATTCTAAAAAAAGCCAATGGATTTTAGAGCTTTGATCTTAAAAAAGTATACATCTTGTCTTCCATATGGCCTTTTACTCACAAATCCTGACCACATTTGTATATCTAGAGCTTCTTGGTTGCAAGTTTTAAGTACATGAATTCCTTTTATAAAAATACAGCGCGGGACATACAATTTGTTTCAGTGTAACAGTCCTCTTTCCAGTGTCACAGACAACTCTCACCACGACTAACCTGTATCTGTCTCAAGGGGATTTTCACAGATATTAAAGGAAACAAATCAGGTTTAAGCAATGCACTTCTGCAACATATGGTACTTTTATTCATTTCTCTGTACCTTCAAAGTTCTGCTTTGGCAAATGCAATTTATGTGCCATAGTCACTGCTTTTTTCTCCACATACTAACACTCAGGTACTCACAGAATTAAAAGCCTCATGTACCAAACTAACAGCAGTTCCATCAGATTCAACACAATACACACACTTCAGTTCAGAATGCTCTTTAACATCCTCTGTGTGTAAAAACAAAATAGAGCATCATTTAAATATCTAGACCTATACGAAGTGAACAGCAGCAGCTGCACTACCAGTGGGTCAGGATGGCCGAGCGGTCTAAGGCGCTGCGTTCAGGTCGCAGTCTCCCCTGGAGGCGTGGGTTCGAATCCCACTCCTGACAGCTCCCTTTTGGGACCCAGGGGTCACTGCTACACACACTCCTCTTCAAGACAGTCACCAACAAGCTGATGCAGGATTTCAGTGCATCATTGCCCACTTTGCTGATGATGCCAGCCTGCCAGGCCCTGTGCCCTCCCCTGGGACAAGAGGCCTTGCAGAACAATCCAGATGGATTTCAGCACCAGGCAGTGATTAATGGGATCAAATTCAACAAACCCAAATGCTGGATTCTACACCTAAAATAGAAAATCAATAGGAGCCTGCAGTGCCCTGGCAGCCGAGAGGGCAAACCCCATCCTGGCCTGCGTCAAACAGCGTAAGCAGCCACCTAGAAGAGGTGACACTGCAGTCAGTGTTGGTGCAGCCTCACCTTGAATGTATGGTGAGCAGTTCTGGGCTCCATGATTTAAGAACAATGTGGAAGTCCTTGAAGCATCCTGAGGAGGACAAAAGAACTGGTGCCAGGGCTGGGAGCCGTGTCCGCTGAGGAGCGGCTGAGGACTTTGGGCTCTTCTAGTTTGGAGAAAAGGAGGCTGAGGGGTGACCTCATGGCTCTCTACAGCTCCCTGAGGAGTGGAGAAGGAGGTGCTGATCTCTTCTCCCTGGCATCCAGGGATAGGATGCATGGGAATGGTTCAAAGCTGCATCAGGGAAGGTTTAGAGTGTACATTAAGAAGCGTTTCTGTCCCAAGAGGGTGGGGTCAGACTCTGGAACAGGCTTCCTGGAGAGGTGGTCAGTGTCCCGAGTGCAAAGTGTTTAAGAGGTATTTGAGCAATGCCCCTAGCAGCATGGTCTAACTTTTGGTCAGACCTGAAGGGGTCAGGCAGTTTTACTAGGTGATAGTTCTAGATCCTTTGCAACTGAAATATTCTGTTCTGTTCTCTTCTAAGCTATGCTATTAAAAAGAAAAACACCCCAAAATCTGGTGGGGTTTTTGCTTCTTCCACATCACCATGCCTGCACTAGCTCTGCTTCTCCCCATCACTGCTCTGATGCTGGATCTCAGGCAATATGTCTCACTTACATAGCAAGAAATGTTACTACCGCAAGCTGGTCATCTGCTGCTTTAGGGAATGGGATCTACCCACCAGTCAATCACCTGTAAAGCTCCACTACTTCCCAAGTGACAAGAGCAGGGAAATAAGTGGAGCAGAGCATGAGAAAGGAAGCAAGAACCCCCATCTCTCCCTCATTTGCCAGAGATGAGCCGTTATTTTTGCTTCAGATATTTCCTAAAACTACAGCTTACATCTCAAAACTAGTGCTTTTTTTCTTCCTCTTTTTTTTCTATTTTTAACTTGTTCTGCCAAATATTTTGAATACTGCCTTATGTTCTTGTTTGTTAAAATTCAAAACCCTTTCAAAAGCACATATGAATCAGTAAAGGAATTAAATTTTTGAGTTACATACTTAGAGTTAAGTACACATTAGCTGACATTCTGGAATACGACATATTTTTGAAAAACACGCTGCACAAGAGTTGCTGGATGTATGAAACAAAAGCAAAGTCACGGGACTCACATAGCCATAGTTTAAAAAGTCTGTAGCCATGAGCTTTGCATAGTTTCTAATTAGCAGCATTTCCCTTCTAGTGACACATTGTAATTCATAAATTAGGTATGTATGGGAGATTTCATCTGGATTTTCAACATAAGTACACAATAAAACACAATATTCTGATAAGTCGACTCCTCCATATTCACAGACTTTAATAACTGACCAAAAAGAGAGGCAATGGGAGGGTTAAATCCAAGGCCATCAAACTCTTCACATGATTATGTTCAGCTCTCTAGTCAATATAAAATCAAAATAACCATATTAACTAGACAAGATGTCCAGACTTAAATAACTTCCATTATTAAAAGAAGCATATGATTGAGTTTCTCTCAGATGGAACCTGTATACATCTCAGCCATTTTCACAAGGATTGAGACCAAACTCTCAAAATCATATATGCTGTGAATATTTCCAGTGAAAAAAATGTCACAAGGCAAGAAGTACAGAACCACAAGAAGCTCAGAAATCTTTTATCTCTGTGGAGTGGTGCACAAGGGAATGCTTCTGCTAAATAAGATAGAGAAAATGACTTTTTTTTTTTTTCTTTTTTAAAGAAAGGGATCATACACTTTTTCAAACACACGTATTTCAGGATGCCAGGGCAAACAGGAGGTAAAAGCCACAGAAGGATGTTGTGCTTTACCAAAGGAGCAGTTTTCTTGCAGCAAGCCTCTATTAAATACAATCTCTCAACTAGTAAGGAATAAGGATTCCCTTGTTCCTGTGCAGCAGCTGCAGGCAGAGCTGTGCCTGTGAGCAGTGCCCTTACTGATCAGGAGAGGAAGGAACAGAGGCAGACCCCACATCCTATTTGAAATCCCCCTGAAGAGGTTTAAGAGAAATACATCATTTTATGGGCTAACTGAGCTTCTTCCATTACCACCACTGCATCACTGTACATGAGAGGATACTGCCAGATAGTATTCTTTCCCTCATATAAAATTTTCTCCAGCAAACTAATGGCTATCACCAAACTTTTCTCATCCTGTTTTTATGAAAGTTACCCATAGACTAGAAGAGAATTCAGCACGACAAAGACCATATTATTATATGCTTATCAGAAACCACAATAGATACCAAGATGGATCAGTGCTTATCACCCAGCATGAATGACTGAATGACTGCAATGGATGGAAACTGCTTCCAGTACTCCTCTCCTGACACCAAATTCACACATCATTTTGAAAAGAATTAGATGAAGTTCTGACAGGTATACACTAAGTAGGTGGACATTGAGGGAGTTTTGAGATACCTCATTACTTCCACTGCTCATTAGCGGATAGGACAGTATATTTCCAACACTTCCTGATCTTCAAAGACTGTTTCTTTAAAACAGAAGTGAAAGGAATAATCAAGATACTATGGCTCACCTGCTTGCTTTGTCATTGAAACAAGCCTACACAGGCAGTTCAAAGCATATCTGAATTTGCATTTATCTTACTAAGAAACAACCCATTACCAGCAGCTAATGATCTTTTTTACCCTAATGAATGTACCTTGAATGGAATCTACCTGGAGCTCCATGCTGTTCACAGTTATTAAAACATGAAAGCTGAACTAAATCAGCTGAGGACATTGATGGTTAACTCAGACGTCAACTAAATGCCAGCTTTATGAATTGGAATCAATTCAAACAATTCAAGTCTATCCTCATATTAAAGGTGATGAATGCAGAAGCTCTTGCTCAGTGTAGAGGTCCTGGATCTCTACTAGCATAAGCTACTCTGCAGAGGGGCAGGCCTGAAGGACAGCTTTGGCATGAAAAAACAAAGGTGCCTGGAAAGTGAAAATGACACATAGATGCTTCTAATATCAAAGAGACACTTGGGATAGCACAGGCAGAAAGCTACCTGCTGCAACCTAAACTTGCAGGTGTATCTCCTAAGGACAGGCACCATCACAACTAGAATACGATAAGGTCCAGGGAGGTTATTCTCCCTCTGTACTCGGCACTGGTGAGACCGCACCTCGAATACTGGGGTCAGTTCTGGGCCCCTCACCACAAGAAGGATGTTGAGACTTTGGAGTGAGTCCAGAGAAGAGCGATGAAGCTGGTGAAGGGGTTGGAGAACAAGTCTTACGAGGAGTGACTGAGAGAGCTGGGGTTGTTTAGCCTGGAGAAGAGGAGGCTGAGGGAAGACCTTATTGCTCTCTACAACTACCTGAAAGGAGGTTGTAGAGAGGAAGGTGATGGTCTCTTCTCCCTAGTGACAGGGGAAGGACAAGAGGGAATGGCCTCAAGCTCCACCAGAGGAGGTTCAGGCTGGACATAAGGAAAAAATTCTTCACAGAAAGGGTCATTAGGCACTGGAACAGGCTGCCCAGGGAGGTGGTTGTCTCACCTTCTCTGGAGATGTTTAAGGTGCAGGTGGATGAGGTACTGAGGGGCATGGTTTACAGATTGGTAGGAATGTTTGGACTCAATGATCCAGTGGGTCTCTTCTAACCTGGTGATTCTATGATTCTATGATACTATGCAATAAACTGCAAATGTCTATAAACCTGCCTCTTTATTTCACTGGTGTCAGTTAAGGTAAAATAAAAATTACAATCTCTACGCAAGGGAAGTTACATAAGTAGCTGAGTGGGTTTAAAAACAAAACCCAGATCTCAAAATTACATTCACCTGTCAAAGCAAATAAACTATCAGATGAAAGGGAGGCTAGGTCTGAATATGATTAAAGTTCCCCCACCCCAAAAAAAAGAACACAGATTTAGACTTGCTGAAGTCTGCATATTTAAAATACACAATAATAAAGATGAGCTATTGAGTCATCAGCAATTATTTTAAAAAGCAAACTGTTTATTTATAAAGAAGCTGACATTTATAAAGAAAGACAAGAAGGACTTACAGCTGAAGAAGCAGCAGTCTTTGGAGTTTGGAGGTTTTATTCTTCTAATTTAATTTACTTTGCTTCATCTCCACTTTTAACTTCAGAAGTATCACATTTCAAATCTTTTCTTTCTAGCTTCTCCTATTGCAGCCTTTAGAGTTTGTGGGAAACCTTTCACATACCTTAACAAGATGCCAACCATTAATGCAAAAGTCCTATCTATTAAACAGTACAGAGAGATAGACTGCTAGGCAGTTGGGATAGACTATAAGTGTATTACAAAAATCAAAGCCTCCCAACTGCCTAGCAGTCAAACGTCGCAAAGTACAATTTGTTTAGCTCCTTGGATTATGTTGCATCCCCAACACCTGGATTAAACGCAGTTAAAATTAAGAGAAAGCTGTGCTGAATTTTGAAGAGAAGAGGTGAGCACAGGGCACCAGCCTGCTTTACACTGTACCTGCTGAGCCCCACCAGCTCCGATGGATCAGGCAGGAGACATTGGCACTGCCCAGATTACCGGCATCTCCACCTTGAATTGCAGTGCCCATAGGAGAGATATAGCTCAATGTCAGGACTCTTCTTAAGCTGCCCTGAGTGGATCACAGACATATCTGCACTGCTTTACCTCCCCTCTTAACCTCTCCTCCAGAATTCAAATTACTCCTTATCTGCACTCTTGCCCAGTATCCCCTTAACACACAGAAGAACAGCCATGGTGGATCAGACCAATGGTCAGCCTGGCTCAGCATCCTCTGGGATGGTGGCCAAGATCAGCCCTAAGGGAGAAATCAATACAGACAGTGTTAAACAGCAGGATAAATAGTAGGACAAAGCTTTCCTACTCCTGGGAATTTACTGTTCATAGGCTTCATAATGTAAAGGTATTTCTTTGTGTGTCACAGCCTGCAACACACTACAGAGTAACTGCGGCTGATGGGAACCTCTGGAGATACCCCAGTCTGTCCTTCTGCTCAGAACCAGCTCAGCTGCAGCAGAGAGCTCAGGGCCATATCCAGCCAGGTTTTGATTATCACCCAGGAGGGAGACTTCCTCATACAACTTCACAGCAACCTGTTTCAGTGTTTGACCACCTTCACATAAAAAAAGTTTCTTCTTAATTTTCCTGCCTTCTGAGCATTCACACACTGCTGCAACAAATTCCAGAGCCCACCTGTGCACTGCCCGAGGAGCCACACATAAGCCTGCTGTATGAGGTGGGGATTAGAATAAGGCTAATGTTTTTTATGACTCCCTGCCCTCTGCACGGGAACACTGCTGTAACTTAATGTGGAGTGGTGATCTTACAAAGGTCTTATATCCATAGCATTCATTACTTTTATTGGAATACTTTAAGATACTTCATTTCTCTGGGTTCTGAACTTTCCCCATGTTGTCCATAAGGATTCCTTTCCATCTTTGTCACCAGCAGAGGAGCCATCTAGCATTGCTCCATAATACCCAGAGAAAGAAGATAATTCTGTTTGTACCTAGTTTCTGATAATAAATGCCAAACTATTTCTCATCTCCCATATATGAAAAAGTCAGACAAAATACAATTATTTGCCAAAAGGTAAATTACCTCTTGAAGGCACCTTCCGTTCTTTGAGATATTCTCATAAATAGCCCTTTTGATTTTATGATGCAGCTGTTGCATTTATTTCTCCTCTTCCCATGAGACTCCCCATCTGCTGTATACATCCAAAATGGCATCAAATAACTCATACTGAGAAAACAGCCTTAACTATTCCAGTCTTCAGATTCACCTTTTCATAAATATCAAAATAGAGAGTAATATTAGGAAATCAGACCTAGAATTCTCTGGTCAGAAAATAACCTTGTCCATGTTAAGTAACAAACAAAAAAATGGGGCTCTGGAGATGACAGAAGATTTCACAGTACACAGTACAGTTCACAGGAGAACATGCATTTAAAATAAGATGAATGGAAGGAGCTGACCAATCACTCATACAGAGGAACAGAAGAATTTGCCATTATAATTCTTAAGTCACAGGTGGTGTTCTTTTACTGTGTTTATTTAATGTGAATAGTATCTTAGAATTACATTAAAGATGGAAGACTAAATAGGGACAAAAGCTAAGACTGTGTTGTAATACCCCCATGGAGTTTGTTACAGTTTAGGATGGCTGTTGACAAAGCTCCGTTTCATCTGAAAGAAGAGTTAAGTGAATAATAAAGCACATTTTCTACCTTGATTGAAAGACAGATAAAAGGGTGGAAGTCATGTGCTGAGGCCATAAAAATATTACAGGGATTAAGGCAAATATTGTATGGCATTACAAGCTGTGTATAAACTTGGGTTAGCCCTTCTGGCATTGCCAAGAGAGAACAATGAATCACACACCAAACATTATCCAAAATAAATCATGCAGAATATTAAGTGGTAAATGAATTATCTCTGCTCCTCAGAACTGTTCTTTTTATAACACTCCAACACTCTACACAGTTTGAAGGGAGCTGAGTGAATTTTCTTCCTCATATAACTATGAGAACCCAGAAAGAGAGCTAAAATTCTCATGTAATAAATTCCATTTGAACAGTTAGGAATTTAACATGGCTACCTAGTTATAAAAGATCTGCTATAAAGATTACAGCTGTATAAACAATGAATTTTTGGTTGTTTATAAGGTTAGAAACTGTAACAGAAATGATAAAACAAAAATATTGGCTGTAGGTAAACCAACTTGCAGTGCTGTTCTGATAATTACAATTAAGGAGCTTAATGAAATCCAGCATATCAGACTAATCTTATAACCCCTACACCTCTGATTTGTACTACCACAGCATCTTCCAACAGCTATGGAGCAAATGGATTAGAACTACAGACTAATTTTTAAGTCTTTCCCTCAGACTGATTTTCTTGTACTTTCCAGCAATATTTAAGAAAATATTTTCCAATTAATTGGAAGCTTTTTAGTGCTCTGACCAAATCATTCCTCAATGAATCTGGAACAGATTCTTTTTCCCAAGTGCCTTTGATTTCATCTCTGTGCATACAGATATGCACTTAATTAAAACTTTCCATCAAAGTGGCATTAGCTAGACACAAAAAACATATCAAGTCATTCTTAGGCTTCCTGCCAGAAAGCCAGCAGTGCTGATGCTTCCCTTCATATACTTTAAAGTGTCAGAAAAACAGGCAATTTATGACCACATAAATATGGAGCCAACAACCTATGACCACTATGTGCAGCAATATATCAGAGATGCAGCCATTTCATTGGTCCCATTCTTGCTGACTGGTTCACGTTACTAAACATGGATCAGAACACACTTCATTAAGTGTCTTCTATAACACTGTAATAAAATAACTCACCAGTATGAGTGCTTAAAAAGTTGTCAGGGAGCAATGTGAACAAATCCTACTAGCAGACAACAGGATTTGTGCAGTATCTACTACGCCTGACTTTGAAAATTTAACCCCGGGGCTTTCTACATACAAGCAGGATGCAGACATATCACACTGCAAAATGAGGTTTGGTTTTTACCAGGGTATTGGGATTTTTGTTACAACATAAAGATAGAGAGGGAAAACCTTTTGCTCTGATATAATTATGATTGTGGACATGGATTAAAAAAAAAATAAAAGGGGAACATCTGAGAAATCACGTAATTGCCAGAAGCATTCGAAAGAGTTTGTACAACACCACAAAAGCTCTCATTACGTGGTATCAGTTCTGCTTTGGAAGGTTTCAGAGATATATCTGGCAAGCAACTCCTGAGAGAAAATATATTTCTGCTAACGACAGTATAACTATTCTTACATGTGAAAGATGCAGTACAGTATAGATGATGCTATTTATCTGTGTAAGATGCCAACTGTCATATGTGTGCCTTTCACATTTAAGCTGAAATTAAATTAGAGTGGTTTTAAATTGAGATAAGATTTCATGCGTAGCAGCACTGATAATTCTCTCATCTACCGAGTTTGTTTCCTAAAAATGAAAGGAATTTCATAAAGTTATTTTTACAGTCAAAATCTAACAGGAGCAGTTCTTCTAAGACTGGAAATATACCAATAACTGGAGATATCTGCAGGGCATGGAGGCCCAAGCTCAGCACGAAATCCGAGCATGAGGAAAAGTTCAGCTCTGTCTCAGAAATATCTTCGTACTTTCCTGTGCAAGAAGAAGAAATGACTGAACTGGGGCATAAGTATCTTCTACTGACTTCATCATTCAGCAAGACTGACCTTCAGTTTATACGTTGGCATATTTTTATTCCAAGTGCATTTCTTGAAAAGCAAAACAAAAACAAAAAACAACAAACCACTTCCTCATCTTCTATACTTTTGGTAATGAGTATTTTTAAGAAATTGATGTGAATTCTTGACTTCTAGGATAAAAGCAAAAGAATATCACTGACTTCAAAATTGCCAGGGGTTTGCTCTTCAGCAGGAGCTTGAACAGTGTGTAACAGGGAACAATGAAGAGATGAGCCACATATGTGACATATCTTAAGAGTGTTGCTCAGAAACTCTTTGCCTCCTGAATCTTATAAAGCATAAGGGAACTGGAAACATGACAAGAAAGGTGTCTGAAGGTTTGCTCACACATTAATTACTTAAAATCACCTGGAAGGTAAATAAACATCCAAAGCAAAAACTGCAAAGAAAAACAATAGCAAAAAATGCAGCCACTAAGATATTAGATCCTCTTTGTAATTTGAAGTGCCAGCCACTTTTGGAGAAAGAACTTATGGTAATAAAGTTTGTAACTGAAGTGCAAGTGTACTTCTACAATTAAAGAATCTACAGGCAATAATCAAGACACTCTTACAAAAAACTCTAAAACACAGCAAAGAAACACAACAGGAGAATTAAATAATTCTCAGTATTGCAAAAATATAGATTATATCCAAATATTCATTCACATTTTATAATTAAAGATGCAGTTCCTTGCAGCAAAATTCTCAAAGCTGTTCACTATAGCTTAAAATATTTTTTATTTTATTTGTATGTATAAAAAGTCAAATTTTTATTAGATGGACTGCTTAGGTAAAAATATATATTTTCCCTATTTTATTATATATGAATCATTTTAGTGGTTATTCAAATCCAGCCTATGAACATTAACTACGCTCTTTACATGGTACTGTTCTGGCTGGGGTGGATTTGATTTTCTTCATAGCAGCCCTGTGGTGCTGTGCTTCGTATTTGTGATTAAAACAGTGCTGATAACACATCAATATTTTGGCTATCCCTCACAGTGTTAAGTCCTTCTCTGTTTCTCACTCTGTCTCCCCGTCTTGTCCACTCGCCAAGCAAGCTGAGGAGTGGGCAAGAATCTGGGAAGACACACAGCTGGGACAGCTGATCAGAAGTGAACAAAGGGTTATTTCATACCCATACAATGCTGTGTTCAGCAACAAAAGCTGAAGGAAAGGAGAAGGAAGGGGGAACTTTTGTGGTTATGGCATTTCCCTTCTAACATAACAATTAACGTGTGTTGAGGCCCTGTTATCCAGAAAGTGGTTAAACATCTGCCTGCCAATGGGAAGCAGTGAATTAATTCCTTTTTTCTTTGTTGAGTACACTGTTACTTCACTTACTACTCTATCTTTACCTTGATCCATGAATCTTCTCATTGTCTTCTTTTCTCCCCATCCACTGGACAGTAGAGCTTGTGAGCGTATGTGTGGGTGTTTGCTTGTTGGCTGAGGTGAACACACCACATCATCTGTAAACTATTCAGTACTTTTTTTGCAGATCCATGGCAAATTTTATTATATTCCTACTTCATTAGGTTAACATTGCTACATTGGTGTTTAATTTCATTGCTACCAGAGGAAGTAAAAAACATGAAAACTCAGTCTTCCTTCCAGAAAAGTGAGACTCAAGCAAGGTAACAGAGGATAAGCTTTCAAGAAGTGTATGTTTAAGGAAGCTACCATGTCCTGGATACACTCAGTCACAAGGAGATCATTAAGAATTTTGGTAAATTGAGTCCAAGTGGGTGAACTGAGTTCAAGAGGCAGAAGATGCACAGCAGATGCTCAGAGAAGGTAGAAACAGAAAAGAAGAAACTAAGTGCAAAGGGATCAGAGAAAGTAGTGTGTGGCAAATAACAAATCCAATGAAACCACGATAAACTAAGCAGATAGGAAACTTGACAGGGGAAGCACCCGATGAAGATAAATTGTTGTTGTAAGGGAAGCTGAAGTTTTACTGTATGTTAAGTTCAGGAGCTATAAACACATAAAGCTGTCAAGAAATACAGAGAACTTGGCCTCTTACATCCTGGATCAAATGGCACTGGGGCAGTGTGAACACTTAAGGTGAAGAAGAAAAATCTTCCCTGCTGCTATCTGATGTGAGCAATCAATCATTCAACATGCTCTGGTCCACTTCATCTCCTTGTTTACCCAACAGCTAGAACAAATGCTGCTGTGAGAAACTGCATACTCCGTGTTGGAAGGATGAATTCTGAAACAGAGAGACCATGTATGCACTAAAGGTTCGAGTAACCTCATCTGAAGAGTTATGTGATCTATCAATAAATCTGAGCACTCATAAGCATAGCACAGGATAGAAAGAATAGCTAATGTGTAAAAGGAAAAAAAAACCACCTCGAAAAACAAGAGACAGTCAGTATAGGATGTTAAACATTCTGTTGTCCTATATATATCTGCATACTAGACTGTCTGTTCTGGTTGAATTAGAAACCAAGTCCCACAGCTGCTTTATTATCTTGCATTATTTAGCCTCCAGGTCCCAAAGCAATAAAACAGTTCAAGACGTTAGAAGTTCATATTTAGGAAACGCTGGTAAACATAAAAAGAGACCATGTCAACAGATATTATTTTGCAGTTCACTACCATAACAATGTACAGCAGTAAGAAAGTTAATTCCATAACAAAACAGAAGAAACAAAGCATGTTATAGCCTTATTCAAGTAGTGTCACTTCCAATTAAAAAGCACAAGGAGATACTTAGCATCATGCGAATTTAGGTCAAACCAGATAATTATTTTTGTACATTTACAAACCTCAAAGAAAATAACTTTGACACATTCTCCTAGAGTTCAGTAATAGATAGAGTTTCTTGGTCATTCCCTGGTCACACTTCAGAACCTGGCAGAGGTATCAGAACAAACACAGGAACGGTCCAGGACTAATGCAAATAAAACCCATGAAATTTAGAAACCATGTGTGAACACAGTCTTTCTGCTAAGGGAAAAGAAGAAACGCGGCTTCTATTATCTTGAAAATACTACAGTCTGTTCATACCAGGAGCATACAAATGAACACTATTTCCTTAACTTTCTAATCAAAAGCAGATACTAGACAGTGAGCCAGTAACTATCAGTGACTAAAAAGCTGATGTGTCTTTCCAAATCTCTTTATACAAGTTACATCACTTGCCCAGCTCAGCTATCATCTAAGATTATAAACATACCAATATCAGTAGACACTGGAAGAAAGTTTTGTTTTCCTATTTATCATAGGATTCAAACTGCTGCTGACAGACCTGGCCTAAGAAAATTTACTATAACTTTCCAGGACAGGTGATTAGAATATGATTTGGAAAGAAAATAATTTGCCTCGAGAAGCTGCTGTGCTGTGAAATGCTTGGACCACTGGCCAAGGCTGTCAGCACTGCTGTTCATACAATCTGGTCATCCATCACAAAGCACCAAGCCAGCCACTGGCACATTACAGAAGCTACCAGTTGCATCAGCCACCAGTGCCTCAGGCTTGAGTCACACACTATAAATAAAATACTCTTCACAAAGAAGACCACAATAAAAATAAAACCTGAGTTCACATCAGGGTGATCAGGGTGCCTGGAGATCAGAGTCCTTTCCTCTTTTTGTTTGCATTTTCTTTTTCTTTCTTTGAATTAAACCTGGTAACACTAGCCCTCAACACCCTGAACACTGGAAGGAGATCACACAAGTTCTAGCTACTCTCTTAGCTCTATGGACCTTCTTGAGCTACAAACCAATGAAGGGGGAAGGAGACACTACATGCTTACCTGAGACAGACATAGATGAGGCAGTTAACTTCTAATTAGCCGTCATAGTCTGCACACTTCAAAGAACCAAGGTGGCATCCTCTACAAGCATAACTCAAACGTATGCCATGGGAAGGCTCCTCAAATAAAAGAGACAAATGGGGATGCAGCTCCAGAAATGGAGCATATGCCAAAGTAAATGTCCTCATATTTCTCACCTCCTGCATCTCACAATTGCTTCTTCCAGTCTGTTAAACTCATTTAGAGACCAAATGGCTGGGCACGAGGGGTTAGATTTGTCACTTAAGACATATTTTGAAGCACTCCAATCTATGCTAGAGAAGTAAAAGAGAACTGAGTATGCCATCCAGGAGAAATACTCTCCAACTGCATGGATATAGTTGAAATAAGTTCTACAAAATAAGGTTTCCAAACTGAAGAGTGCATATAACCACAGAATAGAGCACCCTTGAACATCGTGATGCCAGTGGTAGGCAGACAGTGAGACAGATTTTACTGCAGATCCTGGGGATGTGTTAGTTTGGGTCCTATCTTTGCAGAGCAACTGCCACACGGAAAGCTGGTTCCCACAAAATAAAAATTCCTTCTCTAACGCCATTTACATACTTTTCACTTCCCCAGGAAGAAAATGGTATCAGCTATTCCTCTTGCAAGACTGAAGTACACAACATGAATAATACAACACATCAGAAACTCATTGGTATACACATACTGACCTCTGCTATTTCAGAGCTGGTGTCTATTGTAAATTTAATTAACCAGAGGAAAAATAAGATGATAGAGAAAAGGATAAGAGCAGAACACAAGACAACACAGAGAATCCACATTAGTTCAGTATTTAAAGGCTTGGGATCAGGTCTCAAATTAAATTGAAATTAAGAGGAATTCACCTCTTTGTTAACTATGTCAGTTCACATCAACAAAACAGCTTCTTATAAAGCACGTGAGAAATATCTTCCTCACATGCTAATTCTGTCAAAGCTGTTCTGATAGGACAGTCACTTTTATCAATATCATTATTCAGTTCGTTCAAAAGGATTATCAACTAAAAATAAACTTTGTATGCAAAATTAAGAGGAAGGTATAAATGGAAAAAAACCGGAGGTACTTTATACCTGATAACTTCTAAAGATCTTCTGACATGAGATAATTCATTCTTCAAGACAGTTTTGTTAAGTGTTTTGTGGGGATTATAACTAGGAATGTAATATTAGAGCTAATTAAAAATTAATTTTACAGTTTAAAAAAATCCTTTTTTCCAATTGAGAAAATTGGTTTGTTCCTCATGATATTTCCAAGAAAATACAGTATTTCTTTTTAGGAAAATAATTAACATAACAAACTAAGATTTTCATAAACTCTCAATAATTTCAGGCAGTATATTTGTAGGAGTTTACAACCTTTAAAAATTATAAATAAAAACTCAAGATTTTCTTGTATGCAATTACAAGTTTTCTATCAAAATTAAATTCAAAATGCACTGCAATTGGGACAGGAAAATACCTGACGTACTCAATCACTGCCTAACTAAATATGGCACCAATCTCAAAAACACTTGATGTAATATCCTAGCTTACACATAGAAGGCTACTATTACAGAAGTTCACTCTGCACGTCTTTCCTTCACAGAAGCAGGAAATCCCTTATTTATTTTAAGTGGTTCAAAAAAGCCCGAGTAAGTAAGAAATAGCAAAATACAATACAGTGGAGAAGTAAAGAACATCTCCCCCCTAGATGTGCTTATTTTTCACCTCTTGTTTGCAAGAATTTCATATTGTCTGTATACTCCTTATGAAGAATTTTCATTTGAATAGTAAGCAAGATTCCATTTGCGAGAAAAACACGGTAAAGAACAAAATTTCGAGGTTGCCAATCAAACATAATTCTTCATTTTGCCATTGCTTTATAATGCTAAGAAAAGATAAAAAAGACTATCCTGAAAGTAAAAGATGCCTACAGTTCATACGGCTTAATATTAAACAGCAGCAAAAATAACTAACCCACCAGAATAGAATAAAATAAAATAGGATAGAGTAACTTATTTCACTTAGCAGAATGTCTTTGGTTAACTGCAGTGTTAATGTTCTGCAAAGGCAACCAATTAAAAGCAGAAATCCTCAAATGGGAAGTTTGCAATTCCGTTCCTGTACCCTCAGCAACAGTCACCCTAAACTCATCCTACTGACAAAACCACAGATTTTGCACTTACCTGAAAATAAGACCAAAGTTTCCTTTTCCTGAAAAGTTACCATAAAGATGTGCTGCATTTGCATCATGTATACAAGGTAACAGAGTCTGGACTCCAAAGTAAATAGCATTTCAGACAGACACCACAGAGCCCATTGCATCTGTTGCTGTGTGAGGCAGCAGTACCCACACCTGCAGGAGCACAAGGACTCCAGCAGCCCCCAGGAGCATCTCAACTCAAACCTGGCTACAGCTTACACGGAAGACTTGCACAACTGTTGCCTCAGAAAACCAAGCTGCTTTTTCTTAATATTTGCCACCTGTGATTCCTGGAGGCATACAAGATACTGCTTAATATGTTCTGCTTCTTAAGAGCAAGCTAACTTCCCTTTTTCCCAATGATTCTGAAGAGATGAGGTACTTCTCCAGGCAGCAGATTAATGGAGCTCTGCCACTCCACTGAGCAAATGTTTCATGAGGCTGCCACGTGACTGGGGCACAAGCGCTGAAGTCCTCAACTAGCTTGTACTAAAAACCTAAAAGCCTACCAACAAGGGGGAAAAATAGACAATTCACACAAGGGGAGGAAGGGTCCATAGTATCTTTGTTCCACAGAGAAATCCCACTCTCCTGTGGAAGACCAACAAGTGCAGAAACTGGTAGCTGGCAAGGTGCCTCACGTGCCACAACGGCTTGTGCGGCTGCAGGAACTTGAAGGTGGGGGGAAGCAAAGCCATGCTGTCTGCTGACAGGTTCTACGGGAGTAGAACCGCACTACTCAGATGCTCAAGAGAAGCACTTAAAGAGTGAAGGAAGAAAAGCATGGATTAAAAAATCTTGATTTCTGAGACATTTGGAGTATGACACTGAATCATGCAGAAGAAGAGATGAAGGTTTCCTTATATTATTATTCAGTATGGACTCCTTAGAGTGGCAGAAAAGAACCTATCTCACACTGGTGCTTTGCTGTCCTGGTGTTATTTTCTGTACTTAAAAAGCAGGAAGAATGCCCTCCAACACCAGTACAGTGTCTTCTTTGGCAGTCTTGCTGTGACCAATAATACCTTGGGGATATTATTTGCCTTTGTGCTACACAGCCTGTATGCCACATACCTATCAATTAAAGCAGACCAGAGCTATATAGCAAAGAAAAAAACAATATAATAGAACGAGCAATATTATCTAGCTGAAATAGTCTATATAACAATACATTTAGAAAACGTAACATTTTCAGATTATATTCACAACAGCCATACCATTTTTTGGAGATGAAAAGCATAACAACAAAGGTGAAAACTGACCTCTTAGTGCCAAACATGATGGTGAGGACTTATTTCACATTTATGAATGTGCTGCTCGGCACAGGCTCTTTCTGTTGACCTGGATGAGAAGAAAGAGATTTTTAAATAAAGTAACTCAGGTTGTTAATTTTAATGTCTCAAACAATAAATGCATTAGTAAACATCTTCCAGTGAAATTTCAGATGTACTTACAGAAATCTTTCTTGTTGCCCTTCACCTCCTTCGCTAGTTTCAATTCTAGCTGAGCTTTGGGTTTGCTGACTTTATTTCTACATGTTCTCTCATGTCCCACATTTGCCTCTGAGTAGTCTGCCACTGCTTCCACCATCTGTGCCCTTTCTTCTTGTGTTTGAGTCCAGTCAGCATTCAGAACACTTCATTACAAATGGTTTGTCCATCTGATCTTATCACTAGTCTCTGAAAAGCCTGCATCCACCCACTGCAGCACTGCAGTCATGAGGGCTATCCTGCCATTTACCTGTAATCTCGTTATGTTCACAGCACTGGAAATGTCCATGAACTCCTTTCTAACTGGCCCTGCTTGTTGCCATGATATGTGCATGAGGAGGAACCTCCTTTCTGCTGCACCAAGTCATAAGCTTTCCCCCTCCTCTGTCAGAAGAGCTACCATCCACTGCTTGTTCACACATGGTCTGCAGCTGCCTCTCCTTCCTCATTTTGTGTGGCTCAGGTACTCTGAAGAGTTTCTGCAAAGACACCAGGTATCTCCTCAATTCTCTGGCGGTTCATGGTCTGCTCATCATTTCTGCACCTCCTTCCCTGTTCAAGTCAGCACCTTGCTCAATGTGCCTGTCCCCAGAAGAAGATCCCCTCGCTGAGCCTCAGGAGAGGCCGCAGGTGCTCTGCAGCTCCACACCAGGACAGCAGTAGCCTCCCTCAGATTATGTACAGTGCTGTCTCTGTCAAGGCCTCCAACATACCAAGGACATTAGCACCACTAGGTGCCGGGTAGCATCCCTGTGCAGTGCTGAGACCATCACTGCACACCTTCCAAGCCACCCCAGGTGGCAAGTTTAAGCAGAGATGCCTTGTGCCTCTGCTGTACAAGGTGTTGCTGCTGCTCCCCATGAGCTTGTCCCTCCCAAAGCAGGAGGCAGCCATTCCCAGCAGCAGCCAGGATGTGAAGACGCCAGACGCAGCTCCCAGCAGCATGGGAAGACGTTTTACCACAGAGCGTTAAGCACAAAATGCTATTTACATGAAAGCCCAGGCTCTCAAATTCTCTGTGAAATCAAGTTTTACTTAACAACAAGAAAGGTAACACATGATTAGTAGTGATTAACAACAATGTAACAACAGTTTTAAAGGCAATGTGTCTAAATTAATACTACAATTGAATTAACTATACCAATTAAGAAAGATACATCGCCAGTAGTCCTATTATCATCATCCAGATTCGCAGTCACTGTGGAGAACCTTTTGCAGCAAAGATTTGGAGAGCCTGTCCTGGACAACTGGGGGTCCTCTGCAGTGCATCCACTCATAGGTGATGTCTCCAAAGATTGGTACAAAGGGTCCAGCTTTTATATAACTAAATAAACAACTTAAATAATTTAAAAAATGCAGAGTTTCTGGTCCCAGTTGCTTACTGGCCCTCCTCCCCACCAGACCACGGCCAAGGCCCCAACAGAAGACACAAGGAAGCAGGTGGATATCTGTTATCTAAAAGGGGATATCAAGGTGCAGCATTCCTACATAGTTCTCTTCACACAGTGCTCATGCTGATTGTTTGGCCAGGGTGTTGATGGCCTTTTTCTTGTCAAGCATATGCTAGAGAAGCTACAGTTAAGGTGGCACAGTCCAGTTCTGCTGATAATGCAAACTATACTACTTTTCTCACATTCTGTATTAAGAATAGCACAGCACAATTCTACTAATAATAGCAATGTGAGAAGTTACACACAGCAATGCAATATGAATCAACCATGGCTCACCTATACTGGTTTAGGCCAGCGGATCAGGCTCCGTCACTTCAGAAACAAAGACTAAAATTGCTCCGCAAACTGGGAAGAACAACCATGAAAAGCAACCCTGGCAATCTTTGGGTGCCCTGCACACTCCCAGCCCCAAAAATCTACTCCTTTTTGCAGCCCTTGTTTAGAGTACATTGGTCCTTCACTGCCTAAGGAGCAGATGAATAGCAATTGGAAAGCACAGGCATGCGCCAGACCCTCCAGCTCGAGGCTTCCTCCACCAGGTCCCTTCCCATAAGCCTGCAATGGCTCAGGCCCTTGGTTCACTTCCCTTGTGAATGCCACCACAAAAACACACACTGCCCTCACAGCATATAATTTTGACGCTACTGAAACCTTTCTGCTCTACTCCCTCTCAAATGTTCAATTCAAAGCAAAAAGATACAGCTGACAAAACGAAAAAATCTACCCAAGTTTAGTAGTTTTTTTTAAAGGTGCAATTTAGATACAAATGTTTTGTTCATCAGGAAGACATTGTGTTTACATCTTGGGATGGGAGAATTTTTGTCTAAAAATTCTTTCCTAAATATGTAAGACCCTCAAGGGGACTTCACATCTCCATGTCACAGCAAATAAAATGACACCAAGTAACATGTTTTGTTACCTCCAGGCGAAGAAGTCGTATTTTCACAGCACTGTATTTCATTATGGGTTAGGGCAGTGATATTTTTGTCTCAATTTACTGGTTGTTCTTAAAGCACTTCCTTTTTCGTTGTGTTGGGGTTTTGGGGGTTTTAATTGGTGTGCTCCTTCACTCCTACAGCTGCAAAGAGTCAAAGGGAACCTCCCCCTTCCTTTCCATGCCCTGTTGTTTTAGAATCACAGCCTTGCAGCTGGGCAAGCAGCACAAATATCAGCCTGAAGTACACTTTCCTTCTCATGCAATTATTCCTCCTGCTGCTCACTAACATCAGCCTCTTTACATAGAGAGCACAGTAAATGCATGCTTCAAGTTAGCTCTCTTGATTGGGAATTTCTAAAGCCTTTAAGCCAAGTGTCCATTCCAATTGAAAATCAATGGATTTGAGGCATGCGCATTCCTTGCATGTCTTGGGAAATCACGATCCAGTTCCCTATTAATTATTGTCAAGCTACTGGGAGCCTAAGCTATGCCTACGACATCAGATATGCAGTTCAGAGGTGGAACATGGATGAGATTAAGGAGCACAACTCAGCCTCCACCCTAGTGCACACATTAAGTATCTCAAGCCATTTAAACAGCTGATTACACAATGTGAAGCCTGAATTTGTAAATGCACTATAAAGGGGTTCCTTTTCTCTTAAAAGTAGCAAGGTTCAGGCTCCTTAATTGAATTTGCATAAGTATTCAGGTTGTGACCTAGAAGTCCAGGTCCCAGATTTGAAAATGATACAGTCATTTCTGAGCCCAGGAGCACCAGTGAAACTTTGACAGTGAAAATTTTAACCCCAGTTTATTCAATGATTTGATTATCATCTCTGTTCCCACGGAAGAGCACCATTCATGAGCATTTACAATAATTCCAGCATTTTACGTTAGTAGGTAAGGCTGCCTTTATGCTTGCCAGAATTTTAACTGAAGGGTTCTGATGTTTTCTGGCCCTGCTTGGATATAAATAATAATGTTGACGATATAAGGTGCTGCAGTTTCTCAGAAAACAGGACAAGCTATTCAAGGAAATCCCAAGGGCATAAAATTACTGAGTAGCTGACTGGTGCAACTGTCAGGTATTTGCTATGTTGTCACCTATGTCAGCAAAAACTTCACAGCCAGCATCACCTTCCTTTCCCTTGAATCACAACTACCTCCTTTTTTGGAAAAAAAGGCTGATAAAGTCATCAAATATATTAAATAAAACATTAATTTGGTCTTTGGTTGATTTTTTCACTTGCACAGAAACATTTCCCATAGCATTTCACTGGCTCAGTGAGGGTAACTGTTTGCCAGCTACTGCCTTTCAGTTGAACCTCACACCTCTCTGGTGGAAGGTACCATCCCCAGGACCAAGTAGCAGAACAGCCTGGAAGAACCATCCTCACTTTCTTCTAGACAGCCACATCAAACTGCTAAGAAATGCTGTTTAAAGCAAGCAGACTCACTTTTCTCTGGAGTAGATGAGAAATATAATTTAAGTGCTTGGAGACTGGTTATGATTTCCAAAATAAGAAACTCTTTCACAGCAATAGTGATTTCTAAAATTATGTCACAAAGATGCCATTTTGTACAGTAAAGCTCGCATAAAACCTCAGTAAACCTTTTCATTTACACTAGCTATATAGAATCATATAATGGTTTGGGTTAAAAGGGATTTTAAAGATCTACTTCCAACCCAACTGCCATGGGCAGGGACACCCCCAACTAGATCAAGCTGTCCAAGGCCCCATCCAACCTGGCCTTGAACACAGAGGGGACATCCACAACTTCCCCGGGCAACCTGTTCCAATGCCTCACAATCCTCAGCATGAAGAATTCCTTCCTAATGTCTAGTCAAAATCTTACCCCCTCCAATATAAAGCCATTACCACTTGTCCTTTCACTACATGGCCCTTGTAAAAAGTCTCTCCCCAGCTCCATTGTAGGCCCCTGTCAGGTACTGGAAGGCTGCTATAAGGTCTCCTTGGAAGCTTCTCCAGGCTGAATAACCCAAACTCTCTCAGCCTGTCCTCATAGCAATGGTGCTCCAGCCCTCTGAGCATCTTCATGGATCTCCTCAAGCTAAGCATGAGCCAGCAGTGTTCCCTGGCAGCAGAGACAAACAGCAGCATCTGAGGCTCTATTAGCAGAAGTGTGGCCCACAGAGGGAAGGGATCACCATCACCTTTATTTAGACATCATCAGACCATACATCAAGCTGTAGTACTGCACCCTCCCCAGCATGGATAAACTGGAAGAAATTCAGCATGAGTTGGGCTGGAGCGCCTGCCCTGTGAGGAAAGGCTGGAGCTGCTAGGGTGCTCTAGCTTGGAGAAGAGGTGGTTTCAGACGAAATAATGTTCCAGTACCAATAGCGAGGTAGCCAGGCTCTTTGCAGAGATGTATCGTGGTGCTTTGTACTATGAGCACAGTTCAGCAGTGAACCACACTGCCCAGAGAGATTGTGCAGTCTCCATCCTTTGAGTTTTTCAAAACCTGTCTGAATAAAGCTCTTAGCAACCTGGGCTGATCTCACAGCTGAACCTCACTTTGAGGAGGAGGATGGACTAGATCACTTTTAAGGATCCTCCAACCTGGGAACCTATAAGTCTATATAAAGAAGGAAAAAAATTGAAAGGGACGTGAAATAGTGGTTGAAGATGGGATAATTAAGATATAAAATTCTGGTACAAGTATACTGGCAGGATGATTACAGATGATTTTCTGTTTTAAGGAAATAGCAAGAAAAGAACACTTTAAAATTCCTGTTCTTAAAGGTTGAAAACCAAAATTATATTAAATTACTCTTAGAAGAGGTAAAGTCAGAATATTTATATACAGGAAAAAAAGCAGCAAACAGGAACAAAATACACAAAAACATAAACCTGAGTTGAGTTGGAAGATATTGAAAGATAGGAGGGAGCAATAAGCAGATGAGGCAAGACCTGTTAAATGAAACACTGCTATGCACAGTGAGTCCTGAAAAGTAAGATCCGGACAAAATATCTTCCATTGGCATTGAGTAATACTGAGTCACAAAATAGCAATCATATTCAAAGGCTGCGAATTGTTACCTTTGAAACACCATAGAATTTCACCAGTTCAAAAGAAATAACAAAGAATTAAAAGGGAGTGACTCCAGTACCTGCAGCATTCACAACTACCTGAATATAAAAAGTTTATTAGCAGCACCACTATTATACAATTTTAATTTCAGAAGCAAATAATCAAAGAAGAAAAATATAGAAACAGAAATAAGAATGAACTACAATTCAGCATTTAGGCAAGTGAAAACAAACACATATTTACAGAAAACAGGTTGTGCTTACTTAAGTTACAGTATGATGAAGTGACAATGAAAGCTAATGGGGATGAAACAATTTTTGCCCTTCAGGAAAGCTTTGATAAACTGCCACATTAAAGAAGGTATGCAATGGCTGCTGATATAAGTGTTACAGTAGCAGTAAAATGGAAAGGAAAACTCTTAAAAAAGACTTGGCAGTCATTTAATTCAGGCTATCTCTGGAAAAAGACTGCTGAGAAACAAATAGACAAGCAAAGCATGACATTAACTAGAAATATAGAATCACAGAATCACCAGGTTGGAAGAGACACATCAGATCATATACTATTCTTGCTGCCAAGCAAGCACTCAATGGAAACAAACTCTCCATTTACCAAAATCAGTTACTGCTGTATTTCACCATTCATAATCCCTTCAAAAAAAAAAACTCCCAAACACCACAGACAGTACTAACAATGTAAAAGAATCAAGACTTAAACATTATTCAAAATTCACAAGTATGTCAGGAAGTGCTCATACAATATTAAACAAATATACCACTCTCTTTACACCACCCCCTCAAGGTACGGCTTGTGTGCTGGCAGGCTCCTTCAAAAGATTTCAATACTACCTTCCTGTACTCAGCTAAATCACCCACTAAACCATGTCTCATTTTGCTAAACTGTACTTTCATATATTTGAGGCCTTTTGAGTAATCCCAGCCAGTGTCATCCGGTATTAAAAACATGTAATCTTGGTATTCAGTGTGTCTCGATGATACAGCATTAAACCTAAATAACACACTCCAGTAGAAGTTACTAATTTACTGACACTTAGAAAAAGAAATCTGATAAACTCACAAATGCCTTTGAAATACCAAAAGATGATAAAACCCCACAAAGTAAAGGACACGGTCACCTACAGCAGAACCTTTTTGACAGATCAGTGCTTTTCTCCCATCCTCTCTCTGCCTTGAAAATGTAGGCTTTCTGCTGTAGATGTCTGTCCTCTTCCATACCTGAGGAACTTCATGAACTGTTTTAAATGTAACAGTCTGAACTACTGAGAGTAAAAGGAGATGAGTGATATGCAGATACATCCAGATGTATAAAGCAAGAAAATGCCACCTGAATTTTCAAGCACTTTACATGACAGTGTAAAAAACCTAAGGCACAAAGGAATGTGAGAAACGGTTTATCAGCAAGTAGCCCTCTGCAACATACAGGATAGTTAGGTAGGATCATAATGTCTTCCAAAAAGCTACGCTTCAGAAAAACAATCTATGTCTAGTCAAAGACACTACGATAATACAGGTTTAACCAGAAGAAATAGCATAGAATCATAGAATCATCAGGTTAGAAAAGACCCACTGGATCATCAAGTCCAAACATTTCTATCAAACACTAAATCATGTCCCTCAGTGCCTCATCCACCCGCCCCTTAAACACCTCCAGGGAAGGTGACTCAACCACCTCCCTGGGTAGCCTGTTCCAATGCCCAATGACCCTTTCCATGAAAAACTTCCTCCTCATGTCTAGCCTAAACATCTCCTGGCGGAGCTTGAGGCCATTCCCTCTTGTCCTGTCCCCCGTCACTTGGGAGAAGAGGCCATCACCCTCCTCTCTACAACCTCCTTTCAGGTAGTTATAGAGAGCAATGAGGTCTCCCCCTAGCCTCCTCTTCTCCAGGCTAAACAACCCCAGCTCTCTCAGCCGTTCCTCATAAGGTCTCTTCTCCAGCCCCTTCACCAGCTTTGTGACTCTTCTCTGGAATATAATTGTCAGTGGATATAAAAAAGACTTATTATTTCTCACCTTTAACTCTATGAAACTCTGCTTCACATCGCTTCTTTCAGCCTTTTTTTAGAGCATTACACAACAAAGAATTTCAAAATTAAAAGAAATAATTTCTTCAAAACTTTATGAAACACGCAATTTATTTATTATCTATATAGTTTAGCTTGCTTTTTTTCTCTTTTGTTTAGTTACCTTAACACTTGAAGGAAGTATACTTTAAAATTCAAATAAACAATTAAAAATTTAGTTTGGCATCTCTTGGAGATGATTCATTAGTGGCTTCTTAAGCAGCTAAATGATAAATAAAAACAAATGAGCCAATTCAAATAGAGAAAAACAAATTGCAGTTACTAATGTAAAGACTTATTAATTTGAGACATAAATGAAATATTTAACTGCAATTTTTATGCTGTGAAATAAACCAAGTTGCCACCTGTTGTTGATCAAAAGTCAACTCAGGATCAAAAGTTTAATAAAGAATTCATTTTATCTACCGTAAATTATAAGAGCAGCCAACAGTATGGTCATTCAGAAGTATTAATTCTGTACGTTTTCAAAATATGTTTCTTCTCATATCTGAAAGGAAAATATTTTAGAAATTTAGAAATTAACTTCATATATTTGACTATGGCAATTACTTCATCTGTTAAGAGTCTTTTACAGCAACTACATAGTTGCCAAAGATCTAACACTATTGTCTGTTATGATTACATTTGTAATCCTGTTAATTTAATCTTCTTACAGTTCCATTTTTTCTTTACAAATTAATTAAATTATAACTACTGTATGCTTTTCATTTGAATCATACACTTTCCATGACAGATGTTTGCTTCTTCCAAAATGAAGCTAAATGTTTCTGGTTTGAAAACAACAACACCAAGAAAGAATTACCAGCTCACCTCCTCAGCCCAGTGACAGCTCAGGTGACCTCATCTGATAAATTTTTATTCATCCTTTGTTTTTAAAATTCTATCTTTTGTTCTTTAAAATATTATGATCACCAAAACCTCATGATATCCTTAATTTCGATTGACTTTCTTTTCTCTTCTTCATTTCCTACATTGTGCAATACCAAAGCTAAGTGCAGCTTCCACCACAAAATCTGAGGACAATAAACAATGCAGCAATGTAGGTGTGCTCTGTCACTCATTCCCTGTTAGATCAGCCACCTTTGCCTACAGCTAATTCTAGACAAATCTCGGTTACTGTAGTAGGAGAGAAAAAAAATCCTAGCATGCTCTCTGTGAGGATTCTGAAGAAATGTACTGATTTTTAAATAAGACAGATAAACCCCCCCTAACCATTTCTCCAGAGTATTTTGCCCTCCTTCATCTTCATGGCACTACACACAACTTCCTCTCCTATGATTTCAGAATAAAGGGATATTTCTCTATATCATTTAGATCACCATAAAACCTAAAGTTCCTTGGAAATCTGAGGTGGGAAAAAAACATGACTGCTTCTTCTGCTGGACTATCAACTATTTATTATTAATTAAGTAGTAGAAATGCCTATGAACAAAAAACAGCACACATACAGAGAAGACTCACAAGGAGTAATCAGGATTTCATTATTTTTCTTTCTGAAATTTTTGGGGAAAAAACCCACAAAATTAAAAACAATGGAAAATAATAACAGGCTAAAAAAATTAGTTTCAGTGGGCGTTCTAATGACAGGTCTTAATCTACACAGAAAAGAGGTAATCTCTCAAATTTTGTACCTTATGTTTACATTAAATATACATTCAAAAGTGTGTTGACAAGGGCTGGCTGCCAGATGCCTACCCAGCTGCTTTCTTATTCCCCACTCATTAACAGAACGAGGGGAAAAATAAGGTGGAAAACCATATGGGTCATGATAAAGACAGGGAGATCACTCACCACTTACCAGCACAGTCAAAACAGACTTGATTTGAGGAAATTAACTTAGTTTTATTGCAATTTAATTGTAACAGTAGGATAGTGAGAAAGAGAAGTACATTCAAACCTATGTACCCTACCCCTTTCCTTCTTCCTAGGCTCAATTTGACTCCTGACTCTTCTCTCTCCTCTATTAGGCAGCACAGGGGGATGGGCAATGAGGGCTGTGGTCAGCCTGTAATGCCTCATCGTGACATCCCTTCTTTCTCATGCTGTTCCCCTACTCCAATGTGGGTCCCTCCCATGGGCTCCAGTTCTTCAAGAACTGCTCCAGCATGTGTGCTCTCTACAAGTTACAGTCCTTCAGAAACGGACTGGTGAGTCCCCTGCAAGGTCACAGGTCCTGCTGGAGACCAACTCTTGTGTGGGCTCCTCTCCACAGGCCACACCACCTTACAGGAACCTCCTCCTGCATGGGCTTTCTACAGGCTGCCGCTTCTTTAAGGGCACACACACATGCTGTGGGTATCCTCCACAGACTGTAGGTGAGTATCTGCTCCACCATGGTGCTCCATGGGCTGCAATAGGGACAACCCGACTCACCACAGTCTTCACAAAGAGATGCAGGGAAATCTCTGCTCTAGCATGTGAAGCACCTCCTCCATCTCCTTCTTCACTGACCTTGCTGTCTGTAGAGTTGTTTCTCTCTTCTTTTTTCTCCCAGTTATAGACGTGAGAGAAAAGCTCACAGCTGCCATAGAGCTTTTTTCACCCGCTCCTAAAGATGCTATCAGAGACACCACCAGCATCACTGATGGGCTCGGGTTTGACCAACAGCTGGTCCATCTTGGAGCCATCTGGAACTGGTTCTGTCAGGCAGGGAGGCAGCTCCTGATGTCTTCTCACAACAGCGACCCCCGCAGTCCCCCCAACTACCAAAACTTTGCCACATAAACCCAATACAAGAGTCCCACTTTTGTCCAATTACAAGCCACTTGAGAAACTGTGTGTTAGATTTCTACATTTCATTTGGTAATGCTGCAGAAAAAATGTAATATAATTTACAGTGACAGATGAAGGACTGCAGGAATTGAAAGTAATTCCACAGAAACAGAGATGTAGAGATACTGCAATTCCTAGGACCAAAGCAGATGAACTGCAGAGGTACTGTAAGATCAGTTCAGTACTCCACGAGTATTGTATTTCTTAACAGATAAAAGCCTCCTCTCCTTAGAACAGAGTAGTGTCAGCTAAACATGATCAGGAGCTGGGAAAAGAATTATACAGGTCTATGTCTGTAGTCAGCCAAAACAAAACTAGAAACCTTTGGAGGATGAAGAAATAGAGATAAGCTTTGGCTGTAGTTATCTGGACTAATTCAAAAGGGAGTAGAGCAAGTGTATCTTGGATAAACAAAGAAGAACGTGAAACACACAAGTTTATTAGTTATCATAAAAAAGAGGCATTGCCATTTTTTTAAAACCTAGTTACAGATGCTACGGACAGCAGCAGCAGTACAGTTATCTTTAAAATGCATGGATTCTGGTTTTCGCATTTCAGCTTTTAGACTAATGCCCCAATACTGATTTTCATCTTAACTACAGTTCCAGTGATAAATACTTATATCTAAAATTAAAGAAAAGATGTCACTTAACTGTACAGAAGGTTATAAAATAGTAGTTTCACTATACCAATTTCTTATTAAATAGACACTCAAGCACTTAATCTAGTTTGTGATATTTAAAAGGAAGAAAATAAAAATAAAATGACTTTATTAAATACAATGTGAAAGGTATTTATGCTTAGTCATTAGCTTGTTAAAGAACAGAGTCCAAGATACAACAGTGAAGATTTTCCTGACTTGTATTGCAAATCCTTCTTCCTAGACAGTTCAGTTACTAGAAGTCTCTCCTAATAAACTGGCATATCTGCCTATTTATTCCCATATTAACACCAAAAATTCCATTTAATTCATAATCACTGTGGTGGTCCTACTGCCCATCATTTAATCATATTATTAGTTTTTATTCTATCTTTTAAAAGCTATAAATACAAAAATGACAATGTGAAACATTTAAAATAACTTATTTTTCTTTCACAATTTATATACATCCAGTTTTGCTGTTTTCCACTTCTGTTGCTTTTCAAGAAGAAAACTGTCTAAGCAGTGAAGCTGCCAGCTGGAATCAGATCTAAGAGTACTGCGGACTATAGACTGTGCCACTCTCAAACCTCTGGGCCAGATCTGTAAGAACTGGTGAACAGGGTTTTCAGATCAAAAGTTATGCTTCCAGTTTTGTCAATAACTAAAATATTCCACTTTCTGAAACTGTGGAGCTTTAATCCCACCAAGCACAGATGAAGCTGAGGTGGATTTATTATAACAGAAAAGGCTGATACATGACTCTGGCCCCTAAGGGTGATCGTTCATGAATTTATCTTCCCTCAGTCCCATTTTGAAGAACCCTGGCTGCAGTCACATTATGACTTTTCTACTTCTAAATGCAAACAGAACAAGTCCTGCTTTTTTTTTTCTTTCCAAGCAAAACTGAATTCACGGTAAGTTGGGAAACTACACGATTAACTCCACAAAAGAAAGAATTCTTCAGAGAAATATTAAATTATTTTACCAAGTCAGCAAAAACTAAAGAGAAAAGGAGGATTACCCTAGAAGTTCTAAGGCTGTGTTTGACAGACAGACGGAATGAAGAATCAGTGGATCACAGAGGTGTCAGAAAATTAGTGAACATAGGAGAGGGCTAATAGCCTAGAAGTGATTAGAAGACTACTTATACTTTATGTCCAAAGCAAAATGTGATGCATTTAAGCCACTTCTAATGTATATTGGACTAACTATAACCTGTTCTTAAAAACCTCAGTGGATGGAGGTTGTACAGTCTGAAGCACAGGTTTGCTCTTCTAAACATCAGAATTTTTTTTCTGAAAATATTCTTTCCGCAAACTCAAGCTCATTATTTGTTACTCTCCCAGCAGACACAGAGAATAATTCTTTGCCTTCTTTCTCACAAAAGCATTCCCAAGTGTGTATGTTTTTTAGGTCAAACATGCCCTTAGAATGCAATTTTCCTAGAGGTCACATTTTTTATATTTCTGATAGTCTTTCTTCACGTTTTAAAATGAGAATGCCCAACTTTGGAGGCAGTATTCTATGCAGAACTAAGTAAAATAGGAATTATTTATTATCTTCCATATAACAACCCTGGTTCTATATTCCAATTTGATATTTCCTCTCTTCTTCCTAGAATTTTACATCAGTAGCTAACTAGCATTGTTTGCTGTTCTTATCTTATGGTTGTTCTTTTTTCCAGTTCTTCCTACACACCTAACCATTACCTGTCTTGTGTAAATTCTGGAAACTGAACAATATATCACACTTCTCAAAAAGGATTTGTGTCCTTTGATGGCTACAGACAGCTTCCCATGTATTTTAGTATGAAAATCATTAAGTCCACATGATTTAAGACTAAGAAATGGAAATAATAAAGTACCAAGTCCACCAATCATCTGTGGGGTCAAACAATCTTTGACATTGAAGCTACAGCACGAAGCAGGAATGCAGTGTGTTCTGCCACAGTCACCATGTTCGCTGTCATGTACAAGTACAGAAAATACTGCAGTACTGTTATACCTTTGCTGCCCTTAGGCTACAAACTGGTGAGAACAAACCAAATTAGAGAATAAGAGATTGAGATGATTTTCCCATCTCTCAAAGCTTCAGTAAAGCTCTGAACACTACATAGATTGCAAGATGTTCCTGTTCATTTTCCTGACATGTCTCCTTTTCTTTTGCCTCTTAATTCACCTCGTTTTCAGTTTACTTCTCCCAACTCCCTCACAAAAACAGAAAAAAAGTCAGACCTAGACTGCCAGGGCCTCATACACTGAAACATCAATGTAGCTTTTGAACAGAAAGGCAGCTAAAAGCAAAGTCTTGCACAGTCCTGAGCCAATACAGGTTTGCCAGTCTCTGAACAGATACTTGTGTCATACTTAACTCTTTCTAGCAGCTCTGTTAAGCGTCAGCGCAAGGAACAGATGATGTGTTTAATTTCTTGCTGTTCTCATCCTTCCCTACATTTGTGTATTTAACTCATTTTGTTCTTCACAGACAGGATCTGACTCACACAGTAGCAAGAACAGTAATGACTTCAACCCATCCCAATGAATCTTCTCTTTTTTCCCTGAAAGGACAGCTAAAAAAAAGGATACGAAAAAAACCTGTCTGTAGCTTAAAAAGAGAACAAAATTGCTGACGTAAAAATTTGTGTTAATAACAAGGTAGAAGAAATTTTAGTAGAATAGACTAGACCATTTCAGTTGGAAAGAACCTACCAGATTTTGGGGGCTGGATTCTGAACTGCTCCCATCTTTAGGATGAGACAATTAGATCTCTCATTTTAATTTGATGACCCCCACCCCCAACTTTATTTTTGGGTTTTTTTGATTGGTTGTTTTGGGTTTTTTTAGAATAGCATAGCATAGCACATTTCAGTTGCAAAGAATCTAGAACTATCACCTAGTAAAACTGCCTGACCCCCTTCAGGTCTGACCAAAAGTTAGACCATGCTGCTAGGGGCATTGCTCAAATACCTCTTAAACACTTTGCGCTCGGGACACTGACCACCTCTCCAGGAAACCTGTTCCAGAGTCTGACCCCACCCTCTTGGGACAGAAACGCTTCTTAATGTACACTCTAAACCTTCCCTGATGCAGCTTTGAACCATCCTATCCCTGGATGCCAGGGAGAAGAGATCAGCACCTCCTTCTCCATTTCCCCTCCTCAGGGAGCTGTAGAGAGCCATGAGGTCACCCCTCAGCCTCCTTTTCTCCAAACTAGAAGAGCCCAAAGTCCTCAGCCGCTCCTCAGCGGACATGGCTCCTAGCCCTGGCACCAGTTCTTTTGTCCTCCTCAGGATGCTTCAAGGACTTCCACATTGTTCTTAAATCATGGAGCCCAGAACTGCTCACCATACATTCAAGGTGAGGCTGCACCAACACTGACTGCAGTGTCACCTCTTCTAGGTGGCTGCTTACGCTGTTTGACGCAGGCCAGGATGGGGTTTGCCCTCTCGGCTGCCAGGGCACTGCAGGCTCCTATTGATTTTCTATTTTAGGTGTAGAATCCAGCATTTGGGTTTGTTGAATTTGATCCCATTAATCACTGCCTGGTGCTGAAATCCATCTGGATTGTTCTGCAAGGCCTCTTGTCCCAGGGGAGGGCACAGGGCCTGGCAGGCTGGCATCATCAGCAAAGTTGGCAATGATGCACTGAAATCCTGCATCAGCTTGTTGGTGACTGTCTTGAAGAGGAGTGTGTGTAGCAGTGACCCCTGAGCCCCAAAAGGGAGTTGTCAGGAGTGGGATTCGAACCCACGCCTCCAGGGGAGACTGCGACCTGAACGCAGCGCCTTAGACCGCTCGGCCATCCTGACCCACAGGCACTGCATATACTGCTGGGTACTTAATGTAGTTGTAGATATTTAAGGGATGCTCTATTCTTCTGGTTTTCTCACACAGAAGATATTAAGTATTCCAAACAGAAGCTGCAAAAGGATACGTTATCAGCACTGAGATATTAATCTTCAGGACAAAAAAAACCCCCAAACCTCAAAAGTTAAATTTCACTTTGTGTTTCTCTTTAGAAAGCTCTTTGCCTCATATCTATGCAATCATTCTGCTGAAAATATTTGGAATGGGTACACTGAGAGGCACTTAATCAAATCTACCACATCACACCTTTTTTTCTCATGAGTCACTAGTCATAATATCCTCAAGTGGTGGTAAACTCATGAATGCCAATCACAGTAAAACAGCTTGTAAGATAGACCTGCGGCTCCCAAATATACCAAATACTGATGATTGTTCTGCATCATTTTGGAGTGGGCTGCCCAGATGCCAGCTAACTGTCCTGAAGCCCAGGTCCCTGGCTGCCAAACCAGCTTCAAACATATGACCTGCATCTTCCTTTTTTCTAGGATGTTCTTCAGGAAGCAGGTAGCACAAGAGGTCAAACTCTTCTATAGATTGACTCGGGCACATCTTTGGGACTCTAAATGACAGCTGCTAGAATAACTGCAAAATACCTTCCTTGCCCTTGACAAACATTATTTCAGGTTTTGTAATATCTTTAACATTAGAATACTACTGTTTGTGTCACAAAGTTCTCAAGACATCAGGAAAAGCAGAAGTCAAACTAAAAACTAAATGTAAAACAAATAAAAATCAAGCATCAGACAATTAAAACAAGAAAGAAACTTACATTTAGAAATACTCTGAAATTCTAAATACATGAATAACTGCTGCAATTACTAAAGATGTGGAAAGAATATTATTACATGAAGCTAATATAGCATTCTTGGGTTTATTTTGTCTGAGAGAAGAAATCAAAGTCTGATCAATGAGAAGTCTTGATCAGCTCAAATTCATGTCTAGCTTGAAGCAATCAGACACAAGTTAGATGCCAAAATACCTTTCTACAGCCAGCTGGGTGGAAGGGAATTAAAAACTGACTATGCTGTGTAAAAAGAATAAATGGACATTTTTCCTCCATCCTTTTAACTTGCAAACAGTTTCTTCTCACTTGTTAGCAAAATTCACTTAGTTGGTTACTCTAAACATAACAGAGAGTAACACTTCTCCTTTATTTAAGATTATTTTATTTATTTCACCAGCTAAGAATAAGTAACAGAACTGAGGTTCAATTTATTAAGATCTTTCATGTTGGTCTCCTGGGAGGCACAATCAGCAACTCAGAAGTGAAGTCAGAAAGGATGTCATTGCCCTTGGGTAGCCAACATTCATCACAGCGGGCAGCCTTTATTGTCCACCATGCTATAATAGTTTCTCAGTAGGGAAGACGGCATGTAGTAGCATGATGACGTGCAAAATAATGCCTAAAAACACAAAACTCTGTTTTGGAGAGTGATGGTTAGAAGTGAGTGTTTACAGTGGCAGCGGAATTAAAGAAGGGCAGAATGACTTAGTTCTCTCATTAGTCCAAAACACTGGTAAACATTTTTAGTTATCTGAACATGATACAGAGTTGAAGAAGTTTTTCTGTTATGTGGTGTTTATTTGGTCATTACTTCTTTACCTCTCTTCTAGAGATCCCTACTGAACTCTGCCATTTATGACATCTTATTTCCCCGAAAGAGGAAACATCTAAGTCTAACATATTGCCAACTGTTACCTATTCCTTACATGACAGGCAGATAAATTGTCACTCTCACTGAATTTCTATTTTACTTATGTAAAATGTCTGGAGAAGCTGAACTGGAGTCAGTCATAGTTATTAGAATTAGCTGAGCCAAAAAAAAAAAAAACACAACAACAAAAAGGATTTCAGCTAACAACTTTGTACAGAGAAACAGGTCTTTCGATCCAAAACTTTTTAATGAATATCAGGCAGCAGTAGACTACCTTACGTGAAACTAGACTGATTACAAATTCTCCACATGAGACACTACGGCACTGTGCACATATGTATGTGTTTCTATGCAGACAAGTAAAAATGTGCAGAAAAGGTAACAGTCTGCAAAATACTTGTTTTCCTGTTTCTCATTAAATCTCATTCAGATTACATTGAATCAGATTTTGAAACGCAGTTTGAACATTTGCTGCTAATTTTTAAGCAGTTTCACTCACTTCAGTCGTCTCAGTTTCTATTTAATTAAAACCAGCAACAGTTAGCATTCTACCACACTGAGTAAGGACACATTCAGTGAAGGACGAAGACACCTGAAGATGATTCAAAATCCCTTCTTTGATGATCTCGCATTCAGAAGTCCCAGTCAGCTCTTTTAGTGAAGCAGTGCTATGCGGTTGTCAGGAATGCGAGAGGCATAAAGCCAAGTGAGCAAGTAGGTGGGAGACAGATGATAGAGCTTCCTATAAAAATACTCAATTATGCTTTACAGAGCATCTGTCCACTAACTGCAAGAAGCAATATGCCAAGACACAATGTGCTGCATGCCACCTTCACAGTGGTGAAATGCTTCCCAACATAAGGGCCTAGTCGTCTTCTTTGATAAGATGCAGGTGTCCATAAAGTGCAATTAAATGTAGCTGCTTCTGCAAGACTTGGGGAAACTTCACAAATCAATGAAGATAAATGGGGTTTTTTGAGATAAAGATGTTAACCTGGTCATTTGCTCTTTGGTCACATTCAGGTATACTGTTGGTTAACAAAATGCAAGTGTAAATGGATTATTTTATATTAGTGCTGAGGATTGGCTGCAGGTAGCACTTCTGAATAATGTATGTTGGTGGGCTACTTGTTTCTGGATTTGCATTTATAAATCATAAAGTGAAAAGGTCACATAAAAGGAAAATGAGTTGCTACAAAGCAGTACTTATATCCACAGTTATCACGTTCATTCGGCAGCTACAATAAACAGATCAAGTGCCCATACCCTGAATGGGCATGAAACATGGAAAGCACTCCAGGTATCCAACTTCTCATACAAAACACAACAGAAATACCATCTCTGCACTGACAGATTGAAGCACTGTTGACACAGTACAGATACGACTGACAGGGCATGAAACTAGGTCTATGAAATGCAAAATATGTAGTTTGTGAAATTTGGCCCTATTTTCTTGGAAAAACAGGAACTATATTACCCAACCTGTCACTTTTTGGTCAGCTTAATCTCAGAAAAAGGCATGCAAGCCAACTTCCTAGGACAAATTTCAGTTATTCCTACTAAGCAACTTCTGTTTGGTGTTTCCTGTATGAGGAATGTAAGACAAAACCATTGGATTGAGATATATTATTGCTGTGGTGTGTAAAATATTAATCATCTTAATTCTTTTCAAGTACCTTATTAGAAAACAAATCTACTTGATGTTGTTTCAGTCTTGCAGATGTTTTGCTTTCAAGCAATTATATTATAGTCATATTGCCTCTCAAGACAATTTCTAATGAGAAACCCAATTAACATTCAGCACTTTAAAGAGGCAGAATTTAAGAGTTTGGTGTTAATCTTTTCCTAGTGAGCTAATGGATGAACACAATATATTTTGCGTAATAAAAACAAGAAGGGAAAGTAATAGAATGAGACAACAGGTCCAGCAGGGGATGCCTTAAATATAGCTTGTTATTAATCTATTTATATCACACAGTGGTTTCTAAGTAGCACAAGTGCGTGTGTGTACCGTGTGCCCATAAAAATAATAGGAATGAAAAACTGGATGTTGTAATTCTTAAAGAATGTTGATCACTGAGGATTAAAAGCATTGCATAAGAACATGAAAACAGCACTAGGTCTTCAGCTACAGGATAATACATGGCATAAAGGCCTGGCTTCTATTTTTATTTGTGCACTTCAGGTAATGGGGAAGTGTACTGTGTTCTTCTAAAGGTACAGTGATGAAGCATATCCACAATGAACAAGATCAACAACTGTATCTGTTTACAAACAGTCTGATTACAAATCTGCTAACTTACCATGTTGAAAGCTCCTTACTAAGTCAGATTAAAGTGGAGTTTCTGTTTATCATACTGACACAGCTAAATAACCTCACATCCAAAGAATACAAACAGCTCCCTGCTTTCAACACTGTAAACTTCAGTAAGAGCTCTATGTCAATTTCCTGTATTTACAGTAAAATGTGTACAATATTGCCAAACAGAGTATATAGCAATCACAACTCATCTATCCAGGTATACCAATCATGATCTCATCTGTTGGCAAAATGGATTTCAAAAGGAGATTAAAGAGATGATTCTTAGATTTTATCAATAAGTTACACCTGCAGCACATGTCTGTATGCAAACCTGAATTAAAATCCTTTTGCCCAGCAATTAATAATCTGAGCAGAACCCTCATATTTAAATGTTTACATTTAGTAGCGCACATATATCACTTAGGGGTTTTACTGTGAATTTCATTTTAAGTGGCTCAGGCCTAAGTATATAGAATCATAGAATAACCAGGTTGGAAGAGACCCAACCATATGTAGCAAATTGTAGTGAAACGAGGAGATTGCCTGGATTGCCCTATCTGTTACCCCAGCCCCAGGCACTGCAAAGGACCTGCCTTTCTGGAGAGCCGTAACTAATATTTGGAAACACATTTACTTCCATCAGGAACCCACTTTCCACCAAATGCTGCTTTCACAGCTTTGAATATGATTTGTAGAACAGACATCCTTTCTTTCACTAGGACTAAAATTAAGGGGAGAGAAGATCATAGAAATGAAACACACTGTATCTCTTACTAAACAGAACTCCAGAAAAATGTTAGTTTACATGTTTGGGGTTTTATAAACTGTAATAAATATTTATTACTCTAAGTGCTTAGTCTACCCCTGGGCTAGAGAATGCCAACCAGTATTGTTCAACTCATGCTGATTCATGAACACACGCACATTCCCTACCTTGTCCCAAAGGGGCAAGGTGTAGGGGCAGGGAAAGAGTAAACAAAGAATTTTTGGTAGACATGGGCTTTGGCTTTGGGAATATTTAAAAAGATGAGCTACAGAAGAGCAAATCGGCCCAGATAGCAAGTGATGGTACCTGTACACAATATGCAGCCACAGTGGCATAAGCGTGCTCAGGATCCACTTCTCCCAGAAGCCCCTGCTAGCAGGCCTCCCTGCCAGAAATTACAAGTCTCTGGAGGCAGCAGAGGAGAGTGGGATGTGGACAAACTCCAGAAAACAGTAAGATTGCACAGCAGGAACATACTGGATCATCTCCCATGAGACTTGGAGGCAAGAGGGCAAGTCACTCATTAAGTTTACTGAGTATCAGATTTTATCTCTGATTAGGTATATAGAAGTGAAAAAAAATCCCAAAATACAGTAGTCACAATCCTATGACCTCACTACTGTATTTTGCAGCAGCCAAATGCAGGGAAAGTCCAGGGGGAAGAACAAATTACTCTTTTAACAAACAGTCTCCTTTTTTTTCCTAAACAGTTTATAAACAAAATTAAAGTGAAAATCTGCAACTCACAAAATTGTGTCTAAGATGCTAGTGAGGAATTTTGCCTTATCTCAACCATGTACTTTTCCTTATTTTTCTTCCCCATACGAAATTACACTGCTGGGGTTTTTTGTTAATTAGAAACCACGTCTCAAGACTAATTTAGCAACAGCAGAAGAAACTATTCCCTTCAAGAAAACTTCATACTGATCCTCAGTTATATGACAGGAATTTTAAATATTGGAAAAAAGGCTCACATAAGGCTGACTTTAATTACATACTTTCAACCTCTGCACATGGAAAAGTGACAATACTTCATCTGACATTTAAACTGCAATTTAAAAAAAAAAAAAACCTGAAACTTTTCCCTTCAAATTAAAATATAATTTACAAGTAGTCCATGCAATAGCATCTAAACAATTTGAAGAAATCTAAGTCAAAGCAATTTTTATTAGCCCTTATTAAAAAGAAAAAAAAAACATTAATAGATGAACCCACTGAAGAGAAACATATTTGAGAGAGCACTATGGCCACAGACATTTTCAAGACATGGCATATATCATATAGGACATGAAACACACTTAAAGTATAAGATGATACCTAAATATACTTAAAAATATTTCCAAAGAAGTCACTCTATTTTATATACCCCCGATCAAATCGGTCCCACTCCAAAACAAGCTACACCAGAATAACATTTTGCATTAATACTTTCTCCAGATGGAGTTTTCGGCTTAATGAAAAACAAGTACCATGAAGTCTTGTAGCCAAAATTATACCCACTCAAATATGAACAGAGGAAGAAGCAGAGAGATGAACAGAAGACTTAGGGCTGCACTAACCACCCTAAATACTTGCTCCTCCTAAAACTTTCTTCATCATAAGTACTTGGAAGGACAAGGTCTGATGAATGACTCAAGACACTAACATCAGCTCATTCACTGAAAAACAGACTACAGAGCTTCCAAGTAAATGTGGTATCACAAGGTCAGAGCTGGATTAAAAACAAACCTGCCCTATTAAACTTCCTGACAAAAGCCTGTAAAGTCTGTTCAGTGCTTATCCTGTACACAGAAATTTGTTTTAAAGAGAAAAAGTGGACTGATTTCACTGAAGGTGGCTTCTTTACTCATAAAACTGACGTCATAAAGCCACTCTCAAGAAGAAATTAAACTATAAACCCAACAAAAATTCAGCACTTCAGTAATGAAACAGCATGCAGGTTTACTTTGACAACTGAGAGATATTGTAGAAAACACATGAACCACACTGACAAAGAAGTAACTGAGTAAGAAGCACAGCCCTTTCAAAAGGGAGGCATAAGATTCATATTTAGGAGTTCAGGAAAATTTAAGAACACAACTGGAGAAATTCAAGAGCAGGCTAAATCAATTCAAAAAGGACCAATGTAAAATGTCTCACTAGAGAAATGCTAAACTTTGTTAGCATGCTTTAACACCTACTACCTTTGAGTCCAAATATCTAGGAATAACACTTAATTTTCCTAAAACATGTATATAACAAAAAAGGCTATAGTGATAGAATTGAGTTGCCTGTACTGTATTTACAAAACATGAAAACAAAAGCTGCCATTTTCAAACCTGGACTGAAAAATTAAGACAGAGAGTATTTGTGAAGGCTGATTTTAAGAAAAGAAGGTAACATGGCAACTAGTTCCTTATCCATGGACAGAAAGATAAAGAAACAAATACCATAGGAAAATTCAAGAGGAGATGTCTAATTTAGCTGTTAGCTAGGTAATACAGCTTGAACAATGGAGCCTTAAGAGTTCAGGCCTTGGGTATTCTGAGATCTCACACAAAACTTTGTCTGATTTCAACAGTCCTAAACACAAACAGCTCTTACGAGCTTCAGTGAAGGTCAAGGTATTTTTGAACTTCCAAAATTAATAGGAATTCAGCACTGTAGAAAACCAAGTGTAACAATAACTGAATTCAGTTCCACTTAGGAATAGTTTCATCCCTGTGATCTTTAACTTCTTCAGCCTGGAGAAGAGATGGCTCCAAGGAGGTCTTATAGCAACATTCCAGAGCCTGAAAGAGGCCTACTAGAAAGCTAGGGAGGGACTGTTCACAAAGGTTTGTAGTGATAGGACTAGGGGGAACTGGAGAAAGGCAGATTTAGGCTTGATATAAAGAAGAATTTCTTCACCATGAGAGTGGTGAGACACTGAACAGGCTGCCAAGGGAAGTTGTGGATGCCCCATCCCTGGAGGTGTTCAAGGCCAGGTTGGATGGGGCCTCGGGCAGCCTGATCTAATGGGATGTCCCTACCCAAGGCGGGGGGGTGGAACTAGATGATATTTAAGGTTTCTTTCAATTCAAACTAGTCAATGATTCCATGAATGGCAAAAAAAGTATCAGCGCAGACACTCCATGCTACTTTGAGAATTTTCATAGAATAGTCAAAAATATGGATCTTCTATTCTGATATTTATTTTGTTTTCTTTCTTTTCTGGCCATTTACATTTTTAGACATAAAACAAGAACTAGAAGCACCATGCATTGTGCCGTTACATTTTACTTCTGTCAATATGGATGCTACCAATAACAGTGTTTTCTTATTTCGAAGACAATTTGTGCCATAATACTTATCTAAAAGCCCTGGTTTCTATCTGGTGAAGCTTTAATTCCACTAGAAATTGAAAAGAGAAATGCTCTAATTATTTTGATTTTTCAGAAAAGTTTGAAACTCTGAACTCTTATTAGTACCTTCTGAATCTCACTATATTTACCAGTCATACTTTTTTGAGAACAGGCTTTAAAAACTACTTGGAACTAAAAACAGCATGGAAATAGGGAAGAGATTGAAATAAACTTTGATAAATTCAGAGGCATTTGATGGAATCAGAAGCATTTGCATTATAAAATTAAAGTGCAAGAAGTTCTGAATGACAGAAAATGGTAATTGAAAATACAGACCTGAGAGAGAAGCCTCATGGGAAACATCATGAAAATGGCAAGTACTTCAATTTTAAGATGGATCTGGGACTGTCTATTTGTGAATGTTGATAATACCGTAAAATCAACAAGAGAGAAATGGTGAAGCATATGGTGCCTGTATTCAAGTATTCAAGACTTCATCTGAAGAGTTTTAAGGTTCATAAATCCTCATATGGGACATTTCAACTGCAGTACAGAAGAACAAAATTGGACCTAATTTTGCCTTTGTTAATAAAGTCAATTACACAGTTAATCTTTTTCTAATTAAAGCTTAGAAGTGGTTTAACATTCTTCCTCACTTTTTTCCTAAGAAACATGTATTTAGTTGGTTCTTAATGTTCTAACTTCATATTTTTTGCAAGTCATTTTAATGTGTAAATTAAAATAATAATTTCTATATGAAAGAAAAAAATACTATATAATTCATCGTTTTTTATTGTTAAATTCAAGTCTATATATAATGATATGAATTGCAACAAAGCTGCTTGATCAAGTGCTGTTCAAATGACACTAGATATTCAGTCCACTATTTAGAAGTCTGATTTTTAGGATTACAAGGGCAGACATCACTTATTTCCTACTTGCCCGCTTCCACTTAAATAGAAGCTTAAAAATTCCTTAATGAGTCTATCTAAATGAGGAGAAACCATCTCTTTTCCTCTTACTTTGGTACAAAACACTTTGACAGATCACTGAATGAATGTCAGAAACCTGCCTGCTTTACAGGTCTATTCTCAGCAGGTTAAAACTGGAGGCGAGCAGTATGGGAATCCCCTAGATCTCATTAGCTGAGGAGGAAAGGAGTTTTTACATACACTTGCAGTTCCAAGTGGAAGTCCAAAGGAGAGCCTACATTTGCTTCATCCCCAAGCTTAGGACCACTGTTCTTTTTTTAGCCAGAAAGGGCTTATCTTATTACCCTTCTTAGCTGTGATCTCCACATAGAACAGGACATCATCCCAAAAGGTACAGGCAGCACTTAGAAAACAAGCAACTTCAACATCCTTTTGTGTCTTCTAAGTGCTTCACAGGACTCAGTTCTTATAGTCTGACATTGTGCATCCTATTAATGTAAAATCATAGTGCTCCCTTTCTCTTAATCTGGGTAAAACTAACACAGTGTAATAATTAACTCTGCAGCCCTGTTTTTTAAAACACAATACTGCTTTATTAAACTACAGTTAAAGTCACTTAGTTTTGTGCTTGGCAGGATGCATACAACAGTTTTTCACCACCATATGACGAATAATTCAGGTTTTTATATTTGTGCATAAATAGGTTCCTCTATTCTGTTTCAGGTATTACACCATGAGTATTACAGGTAGTTCCCACATAATCTCAGACTGCCTGCATTAGGCATTTTTTCCAGCACTCTTCAACTACGGCACCTGCAAAGCAATTCAGGGCGTAAGACAAGCAAGAGTGACAAAGTGTGTTCTTACCAAACTGACAACTTCACCACTATCCCCACAAAATATACAAGGGCACAAATTACCTTTAGCACACTATGAAAGCAAGCACGTATGGAGTTGCTCAAGAACAACAGAGCCCTGTGACAGAAACACAACACTGTCACAGAACTGAAATAATATTTCAACACTTGTCAGAGGTTATTTATATAATGTTGGTGCAGGCTTACAAATTTTCCATTCATATAGAAAACTCACTACCACAGTCACATGAGATGCAGTTGCCTGCACCAACATAATTACAACAGCTTCTGAGTCACAGAGGAAAATGTGGCCCATACTGATACATTATGCAGAACTTCTAGAAAATTGACTGTGCTGAGAGCATTAAATAAGAACTATGCCTATGGAATTATAAGTGTTATTTTCTCCACAATACTAAATTTATCTTTCATATAATAAATATAGGAAAGTCAAAAAAATGAACACCTAAAAGTATAATAAGCCATTCAACAATAAAACATTTTACCATCTACTCATTATTTATATTCAGGTCACTCACTATATGAGCCAATATCAACCAAAAGATTTGAATTGTGAACTGGGATGTTTCCAGGTCATTTCCTTCCAAGCATAAACAGGATTTTAGCAGGAATTAAATTAATTGGAAGAGAATGAAGGGGCTTTTTGCTCTGCTCCTGTAATCTGTTTCTTTTACTCGAAGAACAGTAAAGCTACTGGAAATTTGCAAAACAAAGGAGTAACACAAAACACTATTGTGTAAAAATTTAATTTATGCAAGTCATTTCTTTCCCCACATCTGGCTTGACACCCTGCAGAAGAAAAAACACAAAACACTTGTTCCTATCTATTCTGCAATTAAAGTGCTCAAGGATTTATATCACAGAGCCAGTTACCTTCCAACTGCCCTATGACTGCTCCACATGCAGCAATACGTTTTGCACCCATCTCATCCATTGTGGTGAACAGTGTTTAGGTACCAGCCACATGTAAAAAATATCATAAAATCAGTGATGCTGAACCAGAAGAAGCCTTATGTGCTTATAAAATTCATTACTGTGCTTTTAAAACTCATTGACAAAACCCCACAAATTTGTACCCCTTGTAGGGTGCATGTCCAGTCCATGGCAACTTAGTTCCACATTACAAATTAGCCAGAAGATAGAAGACAAAAAAACAGATATGGACTTAATATTATTAGATATAAACACGTAATGATTGCTTCCTTATTGATGAACAGAAGGTAGGAATATTCTCCACATATGTCTCAAAGTTGTTCGTAATACGCTATCTGACATTTCACTAATATACGGAAGAGCCTGTCTTTCAACACCTGTTGATTTGCAGAACTGATTAAGGGAAAATTATCCTGCATCTTCCAAACATTAAAATATAATAAGTCAGTCAAACTTTATCTCTCATAGTTCTGTTCTCGATTCCAGACCCTGATGAAGTAGCTCTTAAAAGAAAGGAGACACATTTCTTCATTTCAATGATTATTACGATTTTTTTAAAAGCATTCTCCAAGTGGGATCACATAAACCAATTTTTTTTAAACAAAGAAAGTGTGACCTATTAGCAATAGTAAAACTGTACCCACAATGACCAAAAAGGTTTTGAAAAGCAAAGCATGCAGAGGCAGACTAGATGATCTGGAGAAAGAGGGAGAAGTTTTGAGACAAATGGTCACCTCAGACCCTTTGCTAGGATTCATAATTAAGAGTCATGCACTCTTAAACATGGAACTCATTAGTACATTGTATAAATGCAAATGCTCAAACTTTTTGTTCATGCAAAGTGATGTATATATTTTACAGATCTATAGAAGTATCTTTGCTTCAACATCAAGAGCCTAGTTGAGACAATAACAAAACAAAGGAGCACAAAAGATAACAGTGAAAAGGACAGGAACTTCATGTAAATGTCACATGCTAAGGAGCAATCAATAAAACATGACAAGAGTCTTGTCTTAGCTATGATGATCTACTAACCAAACTAAGAAGACTTCCTTTTTTTCTTCGTAAGTGCTTTTGCACAGCTCAATAGCTGTGTGTTTGGATAAAGCATCTTAGAGGGTTTTAGTCTGAAGTCCTTCACAATTAACATTGCATTTCTCACCCAGTGTTCAGAAGTAGGTTATTAGTTAGGTTTCTCTGCAGAAAATATTATTTTATCTTTCTTTACCTGCTAGAGAGACATGGTTAACAATGCACAAAAAACAGACTGGAAGATGTAGTAAAATTATTATTCAAGTTAATCAGTTATATGTTATCTTAAGCATAAACAAATTTGCATCCTTCAGATGTGCTGCAGCTTAGAGATGATCACAACCATTAACTTCTCACAACTCAATTTTTATTAAATGGAATAGGAATCTTCCTAAACAACAACAAAAAAAACAGTGGTTTCAAATTGCAACAGTCCAGAACTCCAAACAAAGTTGGGTAATTTAATCCTGGCATGGAAACTGAATGCTCAAAGACACTGAAATTTGCACTGTGCCACTGTGTAAGCACTGCAGTATAAAATGTCAGGTACAAGCATTTGGAAAGCTACAAACTGCTTATACCACTTACACTGCTTTACAACATCTCAGTTTGAATTTTTGTATATTGGCAGAATTTATATTAATTTACCCATCAAAAAAACTTTATCTTCACTTTTTTCACACTATTCTTTAAAATCTTTCTAATAATCATGCACTTACATGAAGTCACTTAACTCATAAGTGTTAAAGCACATTTGCGAATGCTTTTCACAGAATCACTAGGTTGAAAAAGACCCACTGGATCATCAAGTCCAACCATTCCTATCAAACATTAAACCATGCCCCTCAGCACCTCGTCCACCTGTTCCTTAAACACCTCCAGGGAAGGTGAATCAACCACCTCCCTGGGCAGCCTCTGCCAGTGCCCAATGACCCTTTCTGTGAAAAATTCTTTTCTGATGTCCAGCCTGACCCTCCCCTGGCAGAGCTTGAGGCCATTTTCCCTTGTCCTGTCCCCTGGCACTTGGGAGAAGAGGACAACTCCCTCCTCTCTACAACCTCCTTTCAGGTAGTTACAGAGAGCAATGAGGTCTCCTCTCAGCCTCCACTTCTCCAGGCTAAACAACCCCAGCTCTTTCAGCCATTCCTCATAAGGCCTGTTCTCCAGCCCCTTCACCAGCTTTGTTGCTCTTCTCTGGACTCAATCCAGAGCCTCAACATCCTTCTTGTGGTGAGGGGCCCACAACTGAACACAGTAGTCAAGGAGCGGCCTCACCAGTGCCGAGTACAGAGGGAGAATAACCTCCCTGGACCTGCTGGTCATGCCATTTCTGATACAAGCCAGGATGCCATTGGCCTTCTTGGCCAACTGGGCACACTGCTGGCTCCTGTTCAGTCAGCTGTCAATCAACACCCCCAGGTCCTTCTCCTCCTGGCAGCTTTCTAGATAGACTTCTAGTCTGTAATTCTGCATACAGTTGTTGTGCCCCAAGTGCAGGACCCGGCATTTGGCCATGTTAAACCTCATCCCACTAGACTCAGCCCAGCAGTCCAGGCTATTCAGGATCCTTTTGCAGAGCCTCCCTACCCTCCAGCAGATCAAAACTTCCACCCAGCTTAGTGTCATCTGCAAGCTTGCTAAGGGTGCACTCGATGCCTTCATCCAGGTCATTGATGAAGACATTGAACAGGGCTGGACCCAGCACTGAGCCCTAGGGAACCTCACTTGTAACTGGTCTCCAGCTGGATTTAACAACATTTCCCACCACTCTCTGGGCCTGGTCATCCAACCAGTTTTCCACCTAGGAGAGTGTGCGCCTATCCAGGCCAGAGGCTGACGGTTTCCTAAGCAAAATGCTGTGAGAAACTGTGTCAAAGGCTTGATTGACTACAGCCATAGCCTTTCCCTCATCCAGTATGGGGTTCACTTTGCTACAGAAGGTGATCAGGTTAGCTTAGCAAGATCTGCCTTTCATGAACCCATGTTGACTGGGCCTCACCCAGATCTCTTGCATGTACTTCATGATAGCACCTCTCCTACCCTTCCTGTCCCACCTGAGGAGTTGATACCCCATTGTAGCTGCACTCCAGTTATAAAAGTCATCTCACCACATTTCTGTGACGGCAACTATGTCGTAGTCTCCTTGCCCTACAATAGCTTCCATCTCCTGCTTATTGCCCATGCTGCGCGCATTGGTGTAAATGCACTTCAGCTGGGTGGGTAAACCCTCAGCCCTCATAAACGGAATAGTGTTCATTCCCAACTGACTGGTCCTTGGAATATCTAACCCCTCAGTGCCAGTTTCATCCTTTCTGTCACCAGATGTTCTCGTCCCTACTCGCTCTGTGGTGATATCCTGGCAGCCCTTATCAGCGCACCATCTCTCAGGCACTGGAGTTCCACTTCCAGTCTCACTCCTAAGTAACCTGGTCTTGTCCCCCTCCCCCTTCATATCTAGTTTTAAAGCTCTATTTATGAGTCCTGCTAGATTTTTAATAGGGACTTTAGGCCCCTTAGGAGACAAGCATGCCCTGTCCCTAATAAGGAAGCCTTGGGGTGTGTGGGCCAATCCATGATCAAAGAACCAAAAGTTTTGTTCCTTACACCAGGTTCAGAGCCAGGTATTAATCAAGTGATTCTTTTTGACCTCTTGCTCCTCATTCCTTAGCATTGGAATGGAGCTAAACACTACTTTTGCCCTCATACAGCAATAAATCTAGCTCATTTGAGCAAACATGAACTAATTCACCTTAAAAATATTTCGAGACCTTTGGAAAAATAGAGATACTGTGCTTGTCATAGGTAGTTATTTAAAGCCAACTTCTATTAATTGAAGATCTAGTGGTTTATGTAGAGGCATACTTTTGGAAACCTAAATCCAGAACACTAAAAAATGATTGAGCATTAATAATAAGTAGAATAAATATAAGATTTAAAAAAAACACCCTAGAGTTTAAAAAAAATATATACTTACTCCTCTTGCATTTATTCAGCAAAAGATGTAGGTAATTTTGCCATAGTGAGTTGTAATTAAATTAACTGGGAAGGAAAATTAGAAAGCAGGAAATAACTAGCAGTTATTACAAGAATTTAGAAAAGGTGACAGTGATCCTTTGCAAGTTTCATGGAGATGGAATGATTTCCTTCCTATCACTGCCATCTTTCATATTTCCTTAAGATTTCATTTATCCCTTAAGAAAGCCCTGTGGACTCCAGCACTGCCTGTGCTACAGTTTTGGAACGTGTCATATAGAATCATAGAATCATTAAGGTTGGAAAAGATCTCCAAGACCATAAATTCCAGCTGTCAGCCCAATACCACCATGCTTACTAAATCACAGGTCCCTGAAAAGTGGGGAAAACCAGGTAGAAAAATTTGGAGAAAATACATATGGCAAAGTAAGAGTATCTTTTCTGGGCACTTCTCAATACATGTGCGTTCACAGTATCTGCCCTTTAAAGCTTCAGTAAGGTCAAGCCTTGCCTCTAGGTACAATCTAAGCCTTGTTCCAAACTTCATGCTGCACTGGCTAAGACCAACATTAGGAGATGGTGACCGAACTACAGTGAGACAGTTTGGTGTTGACTGTGCCACACTCCCATACCAAACAGATGCATAGATGGCCTCTGATTACATTTCATCACAGCATTGCTTTCCTACCAAACACTGGTAGGAATTCCAGCCCTACTACTTCTCCACCCTCACTAGTTTCATCCATTTTGCAGACCTTTATTAGTGCTGTTGTATACGATGTATGCATGTATTCATCCTCCAACAGCCAATTAATATAACTTTGACACATAAAGCCATATTTCCTTTATGGAATGTATCACACACCACAAAACAAAGACCCCTTGTATCTTAATTCTGTGTCATCTGCTCCTCTGTGTTTACCTGCTTTCCACTATTTATACGTAGCAATGATTATGAGGACTGTTACATAGATCTCTTCTCCCATGGTCAAATTACCACTACAAGGAGATTTTCTGACCTTCAAAGGCATCCTTATTCGGAAGGCTGGTTGTGGTTTGATGAGGACTTCAGTAGATATCAACCCCCCATACAACGGCTGTTACTTCCAAAAACTGAAGAGCATCTAAACAATATTCTCAAAGAGAATGTCTAAACAGCCTTATGTAGCTTCCAGGTATGTGTTCACACAGCATTTCTTTCTATCAAGACTGCTTGTTAAGTTAAACGGAAGGGGTTTCATTTACTCTGGATATCCAGGCAGCATCAGCTGTAATATTTTAAATCCCACAAGGGTCAGAAATACAAGCTTAAAATAATAAATAAGAGGTAATGGGTTGTGAGGAGGCAGTGTAATGAGGTGAAACAACCTTAAGAACAAACTTGCCTGAATTACAAGACAGAAAGAATTGGAAACTTTGGATTCCTTCTAGACTCCATATAGCCCCCTTAAGATGCAGACTCTGCTACTTGCATGTCTTCCTAGTTGCTAGTACCATTCTTACCTTCCTTTAGCTCCATCCCATTCCCATCACCACTCTCCAACAAACTCATCCACAAAACAAGATTTTGTCTAGGTAGCTTATCTAAATCCTAATCTGATCCAAAGCCAAGACCTTCTATCTCACTTTCCCCAGCCCCAAGGACAGCAATTTTTGCTTCAGCATTTTAGAGTGCTTGCTCATAAGGTTACCTAAATTCCAGCCACATCTCAGAGCCTCAATGGTTAAAGGACATGAAGAGCAAACATGTCCAAAATTTCACTTCTTTCAATCACCACTGCCATAGACAAAGCTACAAAAAAGAATAAACACTGGATAGGTCCTCTTTGACATTGACCTCTTAGACACCAGTACATGCACTCAGCTGAAAGAAAGTTGTGCCCTCTGGGACCCCTGAACACAGGGACACTTTGAACAAAAGCCAGGCCTGGAGGTAGATTCTTCGAGGCAATAAAACAGACCAATACTGCTACTGCTCTACCCAACACTTCAGGTATAGTCAGGAGGATAAAGTTACACTATGTAGGTACATGAAGCAGCCATTATGGCAGGGATACCTGAGAAAAACTTTATATTCAAAGCTTCAAATTTGGTAATCTGCATTAACAATTCAATGTGAAAATAAACATAAAATACACACTTTAATTCCACTGATTGTGTGCAGCCCTCAAACAAGTAAATACAGACGTTCCACTGTACACCACTTACTGTGGGGAAACACAATATACAGTAAGACACTGAGAAGTAGCAAATAGAAAACTTGATTGAGCAGTGAAGCTTTAATAAATGTTAGTTCCAATTCAAAACTTTATTTCCAATTTCTTACACATAGATATTTCACTGATTCCATCCTAGAAGAGTCTCAAGTCATTCACTTCAGGTAGAACTTCTCAGTAGAGCCTAAACTCCAATTATAAGCTTTCAGGTCAGGTAGACCTTACAGAAGAAAAATAAAGGTAAAAAAGGAGGTATGAGCATTTGCATATGTAAGCAAGTTTCACAGCAAAGTGTTCCACATGGACCAACTAATTCCTGCTACTATCATCCATTCTGGCATATGGAAAATGCTTGCAAAGAAAAGCAAAATTTTTGCCATGGTGATATACCAGTAGCAACAGAACATATGAGTGGGAATTATATCAGCTGCTTAAGTCCATACTTAAAACTAGAATTATTCTTTGAAAAATACTCAAGCAGAAAGTACCACAAGGAACTCAATGTTTCAACTAGAAGTGAGACTGACTACTACTGGATTAGCAGTACTCCTCCCTATGGCCATAACATCTCACAGCAGTTAGTGTTCATACTGACTCCAGGGGAAAAAAAAAAAAAAAAAAAAAAAAAAAAAGTAAAAATATATATAGTCATAATCCCAGAGAAAATAATCAAAAGCCCACAGAGACTAATGATAAGATCCCAAAGAGAATTAAAGACAGAAGAAATACATATATTTTGTTTCCCACTGCATCCATTTTCCATGCTATTGCTGTTTGTATACCAGAATAAGGGCCATTTCCTACTCTAAAGGGGATTTAAAGCTGCTATTGCTTCTCTTTTCAGATGCTACAGAAATTGCGATAATCATTGGTTAATTATCTTGGAATATGCTTGTATTAACAATATGGATATCCTGGCTTTACAGTGCAACAAAATGCACAAGACAACTTAGAATTTAACTGCCAGAGATTCGGATGTCTGAACAGATTAGCTTTATATCAACAGTATATAAATATATTTTTCTGAAATATAACAATATTAATAATTTAAAGTCACAAAGGAAATATAAAGACGACTCGCAAGTAAATCCAGTTTCACTGCAGTGATATGAATACTAACACTTTAGTATGCTCTGTATTATTTATGAACTAGGGAGATGATTTATTACCAAGCTTTTGTACAGTTATGGCTAAATTAAGGAATAAACTAATTACGTATTTGTTGTTATTTTAGAAGGTACCTCCATGAAATCTGCTTGTGTGATGACTTGGGGAAAAACAAGTTCTGACTACGGTATTAAAGTCTTATATTTATATGCATGTCATATTATATAAAGATTTCTGGATACTTATTATCTATAGGAGTATTTAGGTAAACAATGTTTTACCTATTTGTTTTACATCTATGCACCAGAAAGCATTTCATACAAAGGAGCATGGGAGACAAATGACTATTCTACTACTGTTTCCACAACTCAAGTTTATACTGAAATGAATGGGAGTCATACATAAGAGTGTCCAGAAAGAAAGATCATATCTATTAAGAAATCATGCTATGGGTTCACATACCATATTTTTATCTCTAAATTTGTTGTTTTAATGGGTGAGATCACACACTGAAAACAGACAAGCTGGTTCCTAGTAATTTATCTCTATGGCTGTGAGAACACCTCCCAAAACATAAGCATGTGCTAAAAGTAACACTGAATAAAAATGGTACCTACATTACCAAGAAGGTATGCTTTGTCTTCCAGAGGAATCTCAAGTTTGATAGAGAACTGCTACGGCTTTGTTTTATACACCCAATCAGTAAGAAATGCTGCATGGCCATGATGTCCGCTGTGCATGGGGATGCAAGGAGTATGTCCTAGGCTGACCTGAAGTGCTTACTTTCTCATCACTGATTACTGAAGAACATGTGAACTATAACTGAATTTTATATGACTAAAGTTCTCATTCACTGACCAATAAAGCTTCTGTTTTACACAGAAAATGGTTGAATAAAAAGCAACCCCAAGCTCAAAATAAGTTCTTAAGAGCAAACACTTAGGCTAATTAATAATTGGAAAGTTCACAATGCATTTGGATGCATTCACAAGTGGTAAGAGGGGCTTCTTCCTATTTTTTAAATGAAGAGTAACTTTTACTCTAGGTGGCCTCAACCACCAGTTTCTATTATATGGAAAGTCACTACACATTCCCCTTCTGGTTTTATAATGTCCAGGGTTGTGCCAGGGAAATACCCTCATTCCTTCACAAGTTTTAAGTTTAAGTCTCCTTTACTTATCAGTAAGTCAGGCTTTGAAACTTTATTAACTCTCACTCACTAAGTACTTTGTTACTTCAGCCTTAATCTTGGGAGGTAGGGGGAAAATGGAACCCTCCATCATATGGAATAAAAGGGTCATAAAAGCTTACCAGAAATACATCAACTGGTTTAGATTTATCAGTCTGAAAAAAAAATGGATGCAATAAAAAGAAAATTAAAACAAGACCAGTATACCTTTCATGTCATAACAGCACTGTGCAGTTTGTCCTGGTGCTTGGGAGTCCCATCTTCCCATCCCTGGGCTACGTGGGGAACACATAACAATAGCTCCAGAGAAGGTGCACACCTTTGTTTTGTGAAAAAAACACACATTTGTAAGCTGTGTTCAGGGCTCTACTGTGAGCTCCACTATAGGACACATCCAGTTTGTGGGTAGTTCTCCTGTCTTCCCTTATCACCCCTTCCTTTCTGCATGACTTCCCAAGTATCAAATGGTAAAGCTAACAGTGTATTCCTGAGGAGTAACAAAGTGAATTTGAATGGTCCTCTCCTCTCATGTCATTTAAGAGTTAAGGAGCCAAAACTCCAATTTGTTCTCAGTACAATACCCGTGGAAGACTGACACAGGGCTATGTAATTTTCCACCTTACATGGCCTTCCTCTGTGATTTTTTTTTCTTCCTCTCCAAACCCTGTAACAGAGGGCAGAATAACAAAAAGTAGCAAACACTCCTTCTATCTGGGTTTTTTCAGAGCAATGTAAGAATGCTGGAGGTCATCACTTGTTTCAATCTGTAACTGAGAGATACAGGCAGTAACCTTACCTACAAGAGAAACTCACTAATTGCACTGCCGTGGCCACAGATAAACTCTCTCTGTGACAGAGGCCTCTGCACAATCTGAAGATCCAATCCTCCAATCCTACAGATCCAATAACTTCCTATCTTAGAAACTGTATGATGCATTCATAATGTATCATGAGATACTCAGGAGATATCCTCTCTATATCTATGCCTCATCTTGAGTAAAACTGCTAGGAGCAGATGCTAGAATAAAAGGGTAACTTGCAGCTCACTGCTGCAGTACAGCACGTCAGCATCTGCTCTTGGCACCAAACACAACCAGTGAACTGGAGCATGTGCAGTTCTTTGCATATCCCAAAGTGCTCTTTCCGCCTCTCACAGTAACAGTTCACATACCAAAGAACAACACCCTACCTTAACAAATATCTGCTGCAGTAGATAAGGAAACCATCCTAAATTTAAGTAAAAGTCTCTATTAACCAAAGTATCAGTATCTCCTAAGTGGACCCATTCATAAACACATAGCAATCTGCTGCTAACCTGACACCTAACCAGGCCTATCGCAGTAACTGTTTGCTTCTGTAAGGTTGTCACCTCCCTTACGTATTTCAATATTATGTTTAATATTTTTGCTACAGTAATATTAAGAAATAACAGTGGCCCCAAGAGTGAGGAGGAAACAAGTTACATCAATAAAAACAAATGTGAGGAGACCTTCTTGCAAGTTTACAGCTGATAGGTAGTGCTGACCATACTAGGCTGCTGCCTTCAGCTATCAAGCCTAGAGAACAACCACTTCTCTATGAAAATCTCCTAGAGCATTACACCTTTTTCGTAAATTAAATGCAGCTTAAAAAAAATTATAGTATTTCTACATCTTTCTACAGTTCACATATTCCCTAAAGCCTTGGGAGGATGAGCAGATATTATTTCCTAAAATGGGAAAAGAAAAGAAAAGAAAAGAAAAGAAAAGAAAAGAAAAGAAAAGAAAAGAAAAGAAAAGAAAAGAAAAGAAAAGAAAAGAAAAGAAAAGAAAAGAAAAGAAAAGAAAAGAAAAGAAAAGAAAAGAAAAGAAAAGAAAATTTCCATAGGTGAATAGTAGAGAAATGTTTTCAAGCGAAGACATGCATTGAGAAAGATTACTTTTTTTCCTGCCCAAAGGGAAAAATAACTATATGCAAATGCTGCAGCTGCTAACTAGACATTCCCAAATAATTAATGTGTAACCCCACTGCCACTCAAATTATTTTCTCATTTCCAGCAGCTGGGCTGAAACATGGACAATGAATGATGAATCAACTGATATTCTATGGGAACTATACCACAGTGTATATATTCTAAAGATATGCCTATATGCTCCATCTTCATATGCTTTGACTATCAAAGAAGTGTTTACCTGGTTAGGGGGCTGAAATAATCCTACTAATCTGAATGAGCTCTGGAACTGTAACGAATGGTCAAGTGCAACAAAAATGCCACCTATCAAACAAATTATTGCTCCAAGAGCATAAGGAAAGGCATTTTTAACATTATGATATTTTTACCAATATTTTTGAAATAATATAATTTCAGCTCAAATCTAATTACAGAGGAAAAATGGCAGGTTGCCACACACAAAAATTTTCCTCCTTATTTTTCACTATATTGTCAACATAGGTAACAGAAGCTGTTCTTTCCTCCTGTATTCTCTTAAGGTCCTGTGCAGCAAGCAAAAGGCATCTACTCAAGAATTCATTTTCTCCTTATTATTGCATTCTCATAAAAATGGAACTGACAGGACAGCGGCTTATTCGTGCACAAGTCAGATCCCACACACACACACACACACACCGGCTTTCAAGACCCCACAGATTAACTGTTATTTTTTGAGGGAGTTGGGTTGTTGGGGGGAAGGAGAGAATTTTATTTAGGAGCCGGGAAGAGTTGCAGCTCTCCAGAAACAATCACAGAGCAGTTTTCCTGTCTCCACTGCAACAGCAGTAATGAATAGAATATAGAGTGGGAATGGCAACTTCTGGGTCTACAACTACTGTAAAATACATCTAATTTTTATAAGGCTTAGGATGAAGACATTAAAGCTGTACATGTATATTTATCTCTGCAAGTACTCCACGATATCTAAGTCAACGTGCCAGGATAATCACGCACGTAGGAGTGTCAAAATTCAGGTCATTAAACTGGGAAAACCTATCAGAACAGCCTAATGAAAATTAAAGACAGGCTTTCCACCAAGAGCACCTTAACGGCCCTTTCAGCTCGTCCAATTCTATCACTACGTTAAACAGCGGAATTTTCATAGGTGATGCTCAGCTTCACAGAAAGCTCCATATAATTTCTCCTTCCTCTGTTACCTAATGATTTCAATGAGCTGCCTGCCTTAATACAACTTTGCGAACAGCCTCCCTCATTTCAGAGAGAGGAATTTCACTGCGCCCTTCCAGCACTACGGGAACAACTTTACATCCCCCAAGTACAGCTCCACCACCACCACCACCACCGCCGCCACTATCCCCAGAGCCCCCACGACGATGCCCACACGCCCGGGGGCACCAAAGAGGCTACAGGGTGCGCGACGCCGCCCGCCCGGCGCTCGGCCTCCCCCCCCCCCCCCACCCCCTCAGGGGCAGCGGCCGCTGCCCCTGAGGGGGTGGGGGGGGGGGGAGGCCGAGCGCCGGGCGGGCGGCGTCGCGCACCCGCCTGGCGCGCGCGGAGTAACTTACTTGCAGGCAACGGGGCCGCGCGCCCTCCTTCCCGCGCTCCGCGCGCCGCGGCCGCTGCCGAGCGGCTTCGGACATGCTCAGTGTCCCGTCCACCCTCCCCTCCCCCCCCCCCCGCCCCTTACTCCGCCGCCGCCACCACCACCACCAACCCCTCAAGCTCCGCAAGCCGGGCGGAACATACCATCACCACCGCTGGGGGGAGGCTGGAGGCTGGGGGGAGGCACGGGAGGAATGAGGGGCAGAGCTGGATGGTACCAAGAGGATGAGCTAAAAATAGGAAGAGGACAGATGCGGCTTAAAGGGACAGAGGCGGCTTGGCGACAAGCGGGGCTCTCGTGGCGTGGCTCTCTCCATCCTGCTCTGAGATGGTTTTGGTGGTCGAGACCCGCTCTCTGCAGTGGAGCCAGGGCGCTCAGATGGGGATGTGACAGATCCAAGGCAAAGAGCTTGCCAGAAAGCCCCTTTCATATGTTTTTTTTCCAGCCTGGGAGATCATAGAATCACAGAATCATAGAACAACCAGGTTGGAAGAGACCCACCGCATCATCGAGTCCAACCACTCCTATCAAACACTAAACCATGCCACCTTGTCCACCCGTCCCTTAAACCCCTCCAGGGAAGGTGAATCAACCACCTCCCTGGGTAGGCTGTTCTGAAGTACTTTTAATATATATGACAAAATACAGTTTCAGTATAATTGTCCTAAATTTTTGAATGTCCAACGCCAGTTCCTGAGGCATCAGCAGCCTCCCTTTATTGAGAAGTAAAGAAGGTAATGTTGAAGATGTACGTGGCAAGAGAAATTGCAGGATCACGCTTTCCTTTTGCAGACACTACTGTGTTTCAAACCTAAGAACTGTAGATAACTGTTAGAAATGAAAACTGTTAGAAATGAAAACTGTTAGAAATGAAAACTGCTAGAAATTAAGATTCTTAGAAATGAAAATACCCAAGTATTTGTGAAAGGGAGTTTCTCTTGTGGCATTTTAAAACTCTGGAATATCATTGCATGCCTTCCTAAAAGACCAATAAGAATAAGCATGATAGCACCAAATTGGTGTAGATTTATAAACATGCTAAAAAAGCCTAAAATTATAGTAATCTAGCAGGATTTTTGAGTTTTTGCTGAATTCTACCTTTACAGATATAGAAGATTGCTGCTGCACAAACCCCAGCTTACAGTATGAATGCTAAAGAAGTTTCACTCAGAAAAGAACATCGGACAACACCTTCATAATGATTACCTGCTACTCTGATGACATCACGTACAATAGTATGCACAGTCAAGATTACCTTGTTAAAAAAGTTTCATTTAGTTCACTAGACATGAAAGGAGAGCATTGGAAGTTTATCTTAATCGGAACTCTGTACAGCCTTCAGCAATAACTACTGCAGAAAAAAAAAAGCTCAGTTACATTCATGTAGGTGAGTATAATCAGGAAAGGAAACATTACTTGTCAGTAGTGTCAAATAAAGTGAGAACAAGGAAGCAGTTTTTCTCACAGACTGACATACAATGGGATAGATTATTAGGCAAGATTATGTAGGCAACTCTGCTGCAGTACTTTAAGAGACAAAAGATGATATCACAAAGATAGTATTAAAAAGAGAATGAATCACGTTCAGTAATTGCCTCCTCTTTCTGTGTTCTCTGTAAGCCATGAGATACACTATACCAACAGCAGCCTTAATGCTATATATTATAAAAAGTTGTATGCTATGCAGCATGCGTAAGTTTCATACAAACTGATGAAAAAAAAATTATGTAATTATTTCACCTGGAGCTATTGATCTTGAGATAGACAGCAGGGGAACCAGAAAAGGCAGTTTTCTGAGTGCAGCCTCAGATTTAGGATAACAGAGGACTAATGTAATCCTGACTGCAGCTGGAGCTCTGCAGGAACAGTAGGTAGCCTCTGGAGAATTTCCTACAACAGCATACAGCTCCTGATTAATCAGGAAACCAAAAGATGTCCTGAGTCTCAGGAGAGTAGCTTCCCATTGGGAACTCCTGATGTCTAGGAAGTGCACAGGTAGGGCCATCATGGGAACAAATGTCTCAGTTAAAATAATGGTGAGGAAAATATGTATTTTTTTCAAGTCTGCATTAACATTCCCTGCAGGAATAGCTATATTATCTTCCATATATCTTTCTTTGTCTGTGAGGAATATATTCAGAACTTGTCAAATACCGCTGCTTTTGCAACAAGAGATAAACACATGTGGGTCTTTCTTATCCAAGTCATGCTGTTGTAAATTGCAGGAAAGTATCAATAAATTTTCCTGAATTAACAATTTTTTATAATCCCAGCTTTCAAAAGACACCATCATCACCCAGATGCAAATAACCAAACTGGACATTGGCAAGTAACTGGTAGCAGCACCTGCTGCGCCAAACAGTGAACTGTAAATTATTTAGAGGCAGACACCCTTCTGAAGCTGGATGCTGTTCCTTTCTTTTCCAGTTTTGCTCAGCAGAAATACTCATAGAGATGCACTTAGTTCCTGCAAAGCAACAAAGATTTAAATACCTGCCATGCCACTGTGCCTCTGTCAGGTGACAGAAAAGGAACAATTCCTCAGCACGCAGAAGACGTGCAGCTTTGGTCTGCAAGAGTAGCATAGCACTATACCAGTCTGTCTTCATATTGCTTGGGAAGGCTGTAGTAAAGTCTGTCTTTTTCAAATGTATCTCCCGTGATTCCACATTGCTGATGATCTGAGGCTGTGACACGCCGGTGACTGGCTCTGACTCTCAGACTTCCACCTCAGACCTCTCATTTTTTATCCTCTCATTGTTACTTTTACCCTTCTCCTTGACAGCAGTGTTCAGATTCTCTCTTCTCTACCCTCTCCTTATATAACTCAAAGCTACATCCCAGCATCCTTATCTTTCAAGTTCACTGCCCTAGGTAACTTCACATTATAGTAAGGTACACAATCTTCCTCTGTGGTAGGTAAAATATGCATTGATTTGGGTTTGGTTTGGGTATTTTTGTTTGGGGTTTTTTTTTGTTATTGTTTGGTTCAGGAACAGAACTCATTTTCAAGGGATACATCTTGGAAATTTAAGTAAAAATGTCAATAATATATAAAGGTTATTCGCTAATGGTTTTTGATGCTTTATGTGACTGTTTCTTGTATGTCTTCTTAAACTAAACACTGTGGGGAGAGGGTACCAAATCAAAGTTCATATTATTAAGTATAGGAAAATGGAGAGACGTGCACGGAGAGAATCCTGATTTTGGGCTGGGGGGCAAATCAGAGATGTTTTTTGGAGCAGCAGAAAGGCTGTGCTCAAGGGAAAAGGAACAATTTTACTATCCAACTTTCCGCTTTTAAGTTACAGTTAAGAATCACAAAATAAAACTGGATGACTGGTGTTCCACAGTGCATGAACAGGCATCCTAATTTTTATTTAAAACCAAATCAGGCCTCTAAGCAAAAATGTCTTTATTTTTAACATTCCCCTTCCCCTTGATTTACATTAATCCTGACATTAGACTCCTTCAGAAACAGTTGTTGAAGAAAGATGAAGAAAATGAGCCCAACCCAAAGATTAGGAGAACAATACTTAGTGTCTGAAAATTAAAAATGTATATCAGATTTATTAGGGTGCATTTGTATCATAATTTTAAAACCCATATCCAATTAGTTCCAAAGTTTATGAAAATGTTTAAGTTATTGTGGGGCACAGGGAGCACAAGGCCATTGAATTTTAAGAAAAAACAGGGAACTAAAATAGAAAAAAAAAAAAGTAGGAGGAGGGTGATTGGAGTGGAGGAAAGGAAGCATATATGGGCCTGCTGCTGTGGACGTGGGTGTGGAGCAGAAATTGGGAGGGCACCAGCTCCCACAGAACCCCAAAAAGCTGAAAATGGGGAAACCCCAAGATGGGGATCACAATGGGATGGTACTATGGGAAGTAAAGCATGAGATGCTGGCACATGGGAGCAAGAATGTGAGACATAAATCTGCCTGATGTGGAGACTACTTTTGGAGGGAATGACAACAGAAGGCAAAGGAATTTTTTGTTAGAACTGGAAAATATGATATGTGGGGTTGAGAAATGTGGGAGTCGCATAAGGAGTATGGGGACTTGTACACAGGTTCCCTGAAGTGAAGTGGAAAGAGAAGGAGGTATAAGGCATATTATAGTATATTTACAGAAAATAATCTCAATTATGCTTATATGAAGCTGAACTCAGAACTGGCAACTGCTATTCAGTAAAGAGCTCTTGGTGTCATCATTGATCATTCTCAGAAGTTCTCAGTTCAATATGCAGTGGTAGCCTAAAAAGCTGAGGGAGTGTGAGGCTTCACTGGGAGCAGAGACTAGGCTTCATCTGCAACCTCAAAGGACGATGCTTAGAAAAGGTGCAGAGAAAGACAACTGCCATGAACAAGCAACTGCCTTCTGAGGGGAAGAAAAGGCTATGACTCTTCAATGTAGAGAGGTTTACAAGATCATGAAGGCAGTAAGACAAAAAAGTGGATGGGAGTGATTATTCACCAAATTCCACAGTATTGGGTAAACTCAGTGAAACTGTTAGAAGTGTACAACAGATCAAAGTACTTTCCACTGCCCTCCCATAAACACAGTAGGTAGTAGTCTTCTGAAAAGTATGATGGAGTATGAACATCATCAGCTGGTGCAAACAGAATTGGGAAAACCCATAGGCAATAGATGCATTAACAGGGAAGGGAATGGATGAGGATTGCCCTCAGTATCCTGATTTCAAGAGCTGTGGATTTTAGAACTATGCTACCTGAACAGACTACAAAAAAGTTTAGGCTTATATACTGTCTCCAGATACAGTATATCTTTCTGTCACTGCTGGAGACAGTAGAGTGGGTTAGATATTACCTGTGGCAAAATCAGTTGTTGCAAATTATACTATGTGTGATCCCCAGGATGGATCATATCCGTGATTTCAACCACAAGGGTGATCTCTGCTACAAACTCTAGAGGTAGCTAACAGCATGCTCCTGTGTTGTTTAGAATTTAAGAGTAATGCGGCAAAAAGTCTCTTTATATTTTATAAACCAGGATGTCTTATAAAAAAATCCCAGTTTCACTATTAATAGTCATTAAGCGTGACTGGCAAAGGCCTTTGGAGGTTTGGTTTAAGTAGCTTTCCCTGAACTGGAATTCACAATGGCCAAAATCCTGTCCCCTGATTAAGTCATGAATACATAGATGACTTGCTAGGGATATTTAGAAGATTTCTAAAGATGCTAACCATTTCCCACAACCGTTGATAACTGGTGATTGTTACCATTGAGTATCCACTCCATTTACCACCCAAGGGGCTCTCCTACCATACACTCCAGAAGAAATGGCCAGTGGGCATAAGTGGTTTGAAACCCCTGCATATCCATCCTTCTGAAATTCATTATCTTTTCTGTATCCTTTCTTCTCCCCTGACCATGTCAAATGGCCATTCTGCTGTTAACAGGACAATCTGTCAGCAGCAGACTGAGCAACAGGTTTTGGTCCATAAGAGGAAACTGATGTAAACTACAGTTTCTACAGCTCCTGTTAGAGGAGTTTGATCAGAGCAAAGCAGAGGGGTTTCATCTTGCCATTGCTGCACAGAAAATGCACTGACAGCAGCGTAAATGTTGCCCAACGGATGAGTCTACATTCTTTCTTTTTAAAAGGGTTTTTTATGTGGCTCCTACGAGTACGTTGACCAGAAAAGGAAGGTTAAAGAAAGCATAACTCAACTGATGAGTGAAAACCGTGACCTCACATCAACAGATGAGGACAAGGTTGAGGTACTCAACAACTATTTTTGCCTCAGTCTTCAGTAACAAGAAGAGAAGGCTCCAGGGAGACCATATTATGGCCTTCTAGTACCTGAAAGGGGCCTACAAGAAAGCTGGGAAGGGTCTTTTTAGAAGGGCATGTGATAGGACAAGGAGTAATGGCTTTAAATTGGAGGGGGAAAAAATTAAGTTAGACATTAAGAAGAAATTCTTTGCGCTGGGGGTGGTGAGACAATGGAACAGGTTACCCAGGGAAGTTGTGAATGCCCCAGCCCCAGGGGTGTTCAAGGCCAGACTGGATGAGGTGTTGAGCAGCCTGGTCTAGTAGAAGGCATTCCTTCCCATGGCAGAGTAGGAACAAGGTGATCTTTAAATTCCTTTGCAATTTAAACCATTCTATGATTTTATGATTCTATGTGAGAAATAGAATTGTAAGGAGAAACAACTCAAAATATTGCTGAATCTCAAACTATGAATTTCACATTAATTCCTCATTAATGAAAAAGAAAAATAGCATTATTTACTAACCTAGGAAGAATACATAATGTGTTTTTACTCAAAGTGAGCTCAGCATTTTCAACATTTCAAATTTGTTGACCATATTCCCCTCAGGCATTTTCTTCTCTGTAATCAATGCTTTTTTCCCCCCAGTTAGTCTGCAGTAATCTACTTTTCACTGCCCTCTGTGGGCTTTGAAGTTTTGTTTGTTTTGGGGTTTTTTTTCACTTAGACACTGGAATTTAAACATCCACCTCTGACTTCTTTTACTGTGAGTTCTGCCAGGCATTTGGGGCTTTGAGCTGAACATTTTAGTTTAAGGTTGTGCTTGTACTTGTATAGGAAACTTACTTGGTTCATGCATTACTTTCACACTTTATGCAGATTTGTATACATGAGCTTAATTTGCTTTGTTTTCAAAGACACCAATAATTGAGCAACACTTGTTATGAACACAGTCACAGGCTTGTATTGCTATGTAAATGTAGTAAATGCTTGAGAAAGATTTTCTTAGTACTCTTCTGTAATAGAATAAATCATTCAACAGTTCCAACCTTCTTTCAACATCACTGAAGTTGTGCCCCTGTAAAACTGAAAATTGTAACTTTTCTATTATTTAATTATTGTAGGGCATACAAGTTGAAGCAGACATTGTAAACCCCAAAATAAACAGAGAATATGAGATCTTTAATGTGGAAAGAAGTGCGTGTATGGAGTACACTGTACTAGGAAGCTGTCGGAAGCATCTGTCTCGGAAGGAAGGACTAAAAGCAGAATGCTATTAGTGCTGCTATTAAAAACAAAAGAGAGAAGTGCAGCATACTAACTCTGGATCAACATTTAATCTAATATGGCCTCTTGATTTCTCTCAGTCATCTTAAACAAGTCATATAGTTGTTTACAAAGGAAAACTTGGCAAGGGCTGTGGTAGTCAGCAGAGCCAGGGCAGTGGCAGGCATTGATGTAACTGAGCTATTGGTTCAGAAGTAGTTATATGCTCTTAAAAGGAAGATGTGTCAGTGTTTAGTAGAATTTTATGAATTTTCCATCAGGTTTAGGAAATATTTTTTTAACAACTTAGAAAACTGGTCTCACCATTTAAAAAGAACACAATGCAAACTAAAATCAACTTAAAATATAAAAGCAGAATGTTGCTCCTTGAACTCTGCTGTTTTAACTCGGGCAGAAAAATACAAAGCTACAGTAAACCAACAGGTAAGCTACTTCCAAACAAGTTAACGTGCAAGTGCAAAATTTAAATTCAAGCTACTGGAGTAAATTATATTAACATCTACAGCATATGTGCTATTATGTAATGGCATATAGGTTGCCCAAAAATAGCTGTTCAATGTATGCAGTTGAAGTTGCATTTTAGTATTTGTGTTCAGGCATTAGACAAGGTTAGCACCCAACAAGAGCAATGTTAAGGACCATGGAGGATGGCAAAGGCAAGGTAGGAATTGAAAGGACCATGGAACATTCATGCAGTGAACTCCACTTCTGACTGGAAGTTAAAAAAAAGAAAGGCATGGCTGCTATTAAACAATATAAATATGTCTTAGTTGCTGGAACTTTCCTGTTGAATTCCAGCTTTGTCAAACAAAGCTGGACAAGAAAAATACATAAATAGACAAGCAAATTATCCAACTACTATAAAAACGTTCAAGTAGCTTAAATAAAAATTAAAATCTTCAATCTTTGGTAGAAATTATATAAGAAAAATCCCAAGCTAAAAAGCAAAGCTATAAAAAAGTGGGATTTTTAGAAAAAAATGTTGTCGTGTTTCCTTTCATTTGAAAACAAAACCCAACCCTCCATCACATTTTGATCTTGAAATTACAGAATCTCTTTACCTTTTCTTAATATATGTATAGCTAATTTTTTTTAATCAAAATTTTAAAAAATATTCAAAATTCTGAATGTGAACTAATTCAGAATTTTTCAATTCCATCTAGGAAAGAAAGATAGAAAAATACAGAACCATTTCCTTTATTAAATCTAATTTTAAAAAAGCTTTTTATCCTATACCTTTTTTTCTGACACAATCTTTAAAATAAATTTTCCCATTATATGTTTAACACCATGTTCTGTTGCTGTTTTGAATTCTTCATTCCCATCACAGTTTTGCCTTGCCGTTTGGCACAGAGATAAATGACTGCTCCTAGCAATGCAACAAACAGCCCATAGCATACTTTTAGGCAATATTTAAGCCAATGCAAACAGGGTCTATGATTGTTTTTCTGTTTACTTCTTTGTTGCAGGAGATAGCTACTGTTTCTTAGCAGGCTAGAAACTTCTGGCATCTTTACTTTTCATGTCCTGCATTGCAAATAGTTTCTCTTAAAAATGAAGACAAATTGTTTACAAAAATAAGTAAAAGGGGCACAGGTGCATATTACTGACTGTTTTTATTGTAGGTTTTCAAAAATACTGAGCCACAGCAGATATTTTTAGCTGTGCTTTTAAGCATTTATTTCTGCTACATTGCCTAAGTGGAAATCGTTTTAATAGTGGTTTAATCTTGATGCTCATTTGAATTTAGATTTTTTTGTCAAATAAATTAGTCTCTAAGATTTCTCTCAATTTGTATATTTCTCTATCTGATTCTTATACTACTAAGCTTGCATTGTCAAAAGCATATTATTTACATGTCTTAGGACAGAAAGTTTTCAGTTGTGTTTTTCGATGTATAATGCATAATTACTAATTTAATTTCTGTAAATTCTATGAGAAAACTCACGAGGTTTCATAAAATAAATGCTCATGTTACTACTGTTCTTGTGTATCCAAAAACATCTTAGGCTACTTCTTGTTGTCACAAAAAAGGTTTTTATGCAAGAGGCTGAAGTATAACTTCCGCTATTTTGGGCAAAGTGAAGTTTAAATTCTTTAAGATTTTTAAAATTCTTAAGAAGAGTATCAGTTCACTTTAGATATGTGTTCAGAACTTGCTCATTTATGAGTTCCAAATGCAAATTGTTATATTCATATGTAAATTGATGACCACGAGAAATTACTACCTGATTATGTGTTTATTTCTGATTTAATTCTTCTGATTAAAGTTTTACTTTAAGAATTCCTGTGTTTGGAGATATTTCAGAATAGATATATTCATAGGAAATATCAGAGAACAACTGGTTGGAAGAGGCTTGACATCACTTCTTATCAATGGGTGAGTTGGTTATATTTATGAATTCAGGTGAGAATGTACAGAAACCGAGAATATGTATTATGTCATTATTTCCAACTTTTCCTGGCACACAATATGTCTCCATTCAGAAATGACTTCCTGTGCTGCTTTTTGTTTCAATCTTTGACATTTCTGGGGAATGGATTCAGTAGTCATCATGTTCTTGTAATTAAGTTACTGTATTTTGGTGACTCTCGAGTTCTTTGCACCAGTGTTTTCTCCAGTGCTGTTCATATGCAGTTAGTAAACATTATATAAACAGATGCCCAGCCTCTGTGAAACAGGCCATTGTGGAAGAGATAATCTAACCCCACATCTCTAGATCCACTGAATGGAAATGAGGACAGACTTAATGTTAGCACTTGTTAAGTATAACATTTAGACAATACCGAAATGGAAATTGCTACTTTTCCAACTTTCTCTGAGTAATTTGAGTTCTTGATCTTTTTATCATTTGCTTCTTTAAAATTTCAAGGTAATCAAAGCAAACAGTCCAGAAGCAAAATCCAAAACCTGATTTTCTATGGATTTCTGTCTACTGTGAGCTAAAGAATGAGTTCACAAATAAAATATTTGCTGTTATTTGCAGAATTTCTAACTATGCTTTCCATTCTGGATTCTCTGACATTTGATAAATCATCAGGTGAAACGACAGCCCTTTTTAACTTAAGCCTTTCTGCTCGGCTGTGTTGTAAACATCACTTTTCTTGAACTAGTGCCATCTTCCTGCCTTGGAAGTTATTGAAAAGCTAAAATGGAGAAAAATGGCCAGAGTAAGGCTGCAGTTGCATAGATTCCACTTACAAAACAAAGTTAGAGGAAATGCAAAAGGCATCTGAATGCATGTGTGTACAGTCGAAATATAATTTAAACACCTCTGTATGTAATACTGATGTGCTGTGTCAGCGTAAATGTCATGCCCATGGAGAACAGATAAAATAACGAACACATCTGAAGATAATCTATAACTCTATCACTCACCTGAAGATAAAAAATCCCCACTAAATAATTTCAGAGAACCTTAGAGAATAAAACAGATGAGAGTCCTTCTTCCATTTCCATACCGTACTCTGAATTGTTTCTGGAGAGCAAGACAGTGGCTTTCAAAGAAACTAAGACTAGGATTATATTCCACTGAATATAATCCATAACATTTTTTTTTTCAGAATACTGACAAAAGCCTGATGTATTTATAAAAGTGTATACTTCAAGACAACATTTCCCAGTGACTGATTGATGAGAACAGTGAATCTGTTCACTAAACTAGTTTGAATACAGTGCAATCAGCAAATGCCATTCTGACATGGAAATGTGAATCAGACAAGCATTTAATGGAGCAAAGACAAATGCTAGATAAGAGAATATGTCACAGAAAGGATAAGGTCACTTTACTTTTACTTTACATTTATCTTGACAGCCACCTTTGATGTACCTTTGTACTTACCTGGTTTGGAAGTTTTTTAAAAAACTTCCATTTAAGGAAGCAAGGCTGAGTTATTTTCTACAGTTAAGCTGACAAAATACTTTTGAGCTGTGAACTGCAGCATACCCTTAATGATGAGAAGAATATGGCCATAAAAAACTGGTTTCACCCTTACTGTGCTGCATTCAGGCACGTAGCATCTTTACAGCACAAAACAACTGGTAGGTGGAAACTGGGGAGGTGGTCTAATGGCAATAGCACAAAGCATCCATGGTCCATTACCTGGTTTCCTCATCCACCAACAGTTTCTAAGTGGAAGATTTACTTTTCTTAAACTGTAGAGAACATGCCAGCACAATATATGATTTTGTAAACCTCTGAAAATACTGTTCTGGACATCATTCTCAACAGCCTTTCATGCTGGGCACTAGTTAATAGAGATTTAATTGTTTACTGATAGTCACAAGTCTATGGAATTGTTTTAGATGTTCGGTAATGTGTGGTTGAATTTTATTTACAGTAGACATATTTACAGATATAATGCATTCTGCAGCATTAATAGTAGCTCAATATAAAAAAATAAAACCAAAGATTTAGAAGGTGTCTGTACAAATTTCTTGAGAAATCTTTAAAAATAAACTTACTACTGTCAATAAGGAGTGGTTCTGAACTATTATAAAAGAAACAAGCATCACAGCATTTACTGCTTGGAATAGGACCTGCTATCTACAGAAGATAATTTAGAAATTTGTATTTACAATATGCATTATGGTATTTCATTACTGTGAAATATTTCAGTACTTTACAATGACCTTTTCATATAAACAGAATTTCCTTATTTCCAAGTTTAGAGTTTGGAGTACAGCAAAGTGTAGGAAGGCTACTGAAAAAAGCATTTTCTAAGTTGAGTATCTGATTCTTAGCAATTTTCACTATGCCACTGCCACATCCTGTTTTACCAGTTCCTAGTTATCTGAGGTTTTGATAGCAGAATTCTTTATACCTACAGATCTCTTCTGGCAATGACTAGAATTATATTCTGAGCCACTGCAATGATGAGTTTATCTTGTACAAATCCTGACAGGATTCACTGACATGGCATGTTTCTTTTATTTGAGCGAGGGACAATTTTAAACCTAAACAGAGTGGGTTTACACAAGCATACAACTAGAAGGAAGTAGATGGTGTCATCTCTCCTGTCTTCCCACAGTTTGAGCACTCACCCAAAAATCTAGACTTTAATTGTCTTCTTTGCTTGGCAGCTCTTGAATACCTGTCTCCCACTCCCCTGCAGGATATCTAGTGCTCACACTCCTGGGTAGTCTAAGGTGAAATGCTGTGTTTGTTTCTGTTGCAGAAGATGTTTCATTTTGCATGGAAATAATCAACATCTGAATGGACTGTTCAGTGGAAACATGAATGTCACTCACTGCCCTAATGACCATATTCACCTGGAAAGTGGGATACTTGCAGCTAATGTACCCGCAAGTATTTCATATTGAATAAGCAAAGTACACAGCACAAGGTTTTTTTCAATCTCTGCACTATTTTTTCAAGAACAGGTTGAGGAGCAAAGCACACTTTTACTTGCTCTCTTCAACATACACCAGATGGATATTTTATCATCACTTTCAAGTGAAATAGTCTTGCAGAGAAGTCCTACTACAGAACACCGTAATGCCTCTGCTGCTCAGGGCACTTTTCTGAGAGGTGGGGAATCTACTTAGAAAGACTGATGAGTGTGCAGAGGAGTATTTAAATGAGAGATTAGGTATTTCTAATCTTTGACTGTTTTAAACAACTTAGCATTGTTGGTAACTTAGCTCAGTTGGTTATCCTGCTTTCCTCATGTTTTCCCAGTTTAGGGCTTCACATTTTACTTAACAGCCAGGCAACTGAAAGTTTGCTGTTTGGGCACTGTCTCATTATCAAGAAGCACAAGTAATGCAAAGGATCAGGTCTTTATGATGGCCAGGAAGTTACTGACAGGACCAAAACAGACAGGATCAGAGCAGCCTACACCCTGGAAAGTAAAATCAAAAAAAGAAGGATTGAGGATGTGTGAAATACTCTAATTGCCTTTACTGCATTTTTGTACTGGCTTATCAAAAGACCTATAAAACCTGTTCTCCCTCAGCTTGTTTTTTATTTAAGTAACCAAAAGAAACATGGAGAGAAAAGCCTTTTGAAAAGAAAGATATGGGAATTGAAGAGTCTGAAGCAATTTGTCAGTGGCAGATTACATCCTTTCTTTATTGCAGAACAATCTTGAATAAGATTAATGAGAGAAACAAAATGAGTTTAATAGAGAAATCCTGTAGGAATCAAATGCTCGTGCTATGCATCTGTAGTTACCATATAATCTTGTTTTCCCTGATTAGATTGTTTTATCAGAGACCCAGGTAGAAATTTAGTGAAAGATGGAGCTCAGCATGGTACTTCCAAATTAAGAATATAATAGTAGACACAGGCCATGGTGACTCATGTGACTGATATGCAAGCAAGAGGAGTTCATAACACTGCATTTCAATAAGCTGTCACATTTCTGTGTTGTAATGTGGATGTACCAGTTTAGTTGGAGGTTACTCAGATAACATAGAATGATACAGAGAACTGTCAAGATTTCATCTCACACTGTCTAATAAAGGAAATAAGATTCAGGTGTGAAATTTATCTGAGAAGGATCCCCTGTATTTTTTTTTCTAGCTAATGCAAAAGTTAAATATCCTTTCCTGGCTGTCTTAAGAGTGTGGTGCTCCCCCTTAAAATTCATTTATAGAGCTCCTCCTGTTTCAGTCTGATTCCTTTTCTGGAATACAAAAATACATTACTTACTGATATTTTTTGATGGTTCAAATATCGACAGTGAAATCTCTGGTGCAGAAATTGATGCAATGATGGTGTAAATGATTTCTGGACAAATTACTGCACAGGTGTGTGTTTGGCTTGAGTAAAATAATTTATTTTTTTATATAAAAAGTGGAGTTGACTACAGTTAAACTTCACTTTGCAAAAAAAATCCCTCATATGAAACAGTGGTCATTTACATTTACCAGCAGTGGAAGGGGGATGCGGTTTTGGATGAGTGTAGGACAAAGACAATATCTGTAGCTGTTTCTCAGGTAAAGCCTTTTTTTTTATTAGGTCTATTTGTATCCTATGAGGGAGACTGACAAAAACTCAGATGCACAGAGGATGGTAAAGCATTCAGCTCTGTTTGCCTGTAATTATTCTGAACACAGATATAAAAAGGAAACATATCTTTACTCATTTGTAACTGCATTCCGGTTTGTAGTGCTTACTCCCTCCTCTCTTCTCTGCAGCCAACTATTTTCTATTCTTTTAAAAAACGACTGGATGCCTCAGGTAGAAGTCAGATTAGCTTTCTGTCAAAATAACGAACAAGTAGCTTAAATATATTGCCCCATAGCCATTATAACCAAAGCTGCATATTTTTGCTAATGGAAAACAACAACATAATAGTGCAAAATAATCTGGTTTTAGGAATTAATACTAATTTGGAATATTCTTGCAATGTAATATTAGGCCTTATTAGGCCTATTTTTTATATTATGTCATCTAAGTAATATTTTTATATATTTATAGCTGTAAAGTGATCAAATCCATGTCTCTGAGCTAGGAGCTGTAAAAGAAGGCTCAGAACAGCTGATTGGTAAATCAATCACAGTGCTGCACTTTCTCTTCCTCTGTTCTCACTGCTGAGGTTCTCCGCATACTTCCTGCAGCACCTGGGCTTCCTCCAAACAGAGGATTTAATTGAAGTAGCACGTCAAAGCAGAAGATGATGAGAAGTTGAACAACATTTTAGCAGAGTGTATAGAATCATAGAACAACCAGGTTGGAAGGGACCCATCAGATCTTCTAGTCCAACCATTCCTATCTAACACTAAACCAAGTCCCTCAAAACCTCATCCACCCGTGCCTTAAACACCTCCAGGGAAGGTGAATCAACCACCTCCCTGGGCAGCCTATTCCAATGCCCAATGACCCTTTCTGTGAAAAACCTCCTCCTAATCTCCAGCCTAAATCTCCCCTGGCAGAGCTTGAGGCCATTCCCTCTTGTCCTGTCCCCTGTCACTTGGGAGAAGAGGCCAGCTCCCTCCTCTCTACAACCTCCTTTCAGGTACTTGTAGAGAGTAATGAGGTCTCCTCTCAGCCTCCTCTTCTCCAGGCTAAACAACCCCAGTTCTCTCAGCTGCTCCTCATAAGGCCTGTTCTCCAGCCCATTCACCAGCCTCGTTGCTCTTCTCTGGACTTGCTCCAGAACCTCAACATCCTTCTTGTGGTAAGGGACCCAGAACTGGACACAGTATTCAAGGAGCGGCCTCACCAGTACTGAGTACAGAGAGAGAATCACCTCCCTGGACCTGCTGGTCACACCGTTTCTGATACAAGCCAGGATACCATTGGCCTTCTTGGCCACCTGGGCACACTGCTGGCTCATGTTCAGTCGGCTGTCGACCAACACCCCCAGGTCCCTCTCCTCCTGGCAGTTTTCCAGCCAGGCTTCTCCCAGTCTATAGTTCTGCATAGGGTTGTTGTGCCCCAAGTGCAGGACCCGGCATTTGGCTGTGTTAAACCTCATGCCATTGGACACTGCCCAGCGGTCCAGCCTCTTTAGGTCCCTTTTCAGAGCCTCCCTACCCTCCAGCAGATCGACACTTGCACACAGCTTTGTGTCATCTGCAAACTTGCTAAGGGTACCCTCAATGCCCTCATCCAGGTCATTGATGAAGACATTGAACAGGACTGGACCCAGCACTGAGCCCTGGGGAACACCACTTGTCACTGGCCTCCAGCTGGACTTAACACCATTTACCACCACTCTCTGGGCCCGGCCATCCAGCCAGTTTTCTACCCAGCAGAGTGTGCGCCTGTCCAGGCCAGAGGCTGACAGTTTCCGTAGCAGAATGCTGTGAGAAACTGTGTAACAGGCTTTACTGAAGTCCAGGAAGACCACATCCACAGCCTTTTCCTCGTCCAGCACCTGAGTCACTTTGTCATAGAAGGTGATCAGGTTAGTTGGGCAGGACCTGCCTTTTGTGAACCCGTGTTGACTGGTCCTGATCACCCGGTTCTCTTGCATGTGCTTCATGATTGCACTCAAGATCACCTGTTCCATGACTTTCCCTGGCACTGAGGTCAGACTAACTGGCTTGTAGTTCCCCAGATCCTCCCTGCTATGGGCAAGCAATCATTTGGTCAATCAGTCTGCTGTGTGCAAACAGAACAGTGTCCAAACTAGTAACATAATTAGTGTGTTACTGCACATATAGCCATAGACACAAGCACATACCTTCATATTTGAACATGATGAGCTAAAAATATGACAAGCTAAAAATATACATGAATGCCATTAACTCTTAGAATGTCTGAATAGGTGGTGGGCAAAAGTGCTTGTAATAACAGAGAAGAACTAGAGTTGACTGTAACGAGCATACCCCAATGTCCAATCCACAAGTGAGAGAGAAGACTGAGCTGTTTGAAGAGTGGAAGTTAAAAAAACAGTAACTAGTAAAGCTAAGAGGTCTAAACCACATGCGTTTAAAACCATCAAAAAGAAATAATACAATAAACTTTCACAGCTATGTGATTTTTAATAAAGTTTGAAACACAGGGGAAGGTAAGAGAATTTGAAAAAAGCTTATCTTAAGCCAGTACTTTAAAAGGGCACCCTACCCATCACATCTCAGTCCTAGGCAAATCATAGAATGTTTGACATCGTCATTGATATATAATTGTATTCTTCTTGTCTTAATATCAATTTTATTTTATGAAAAATAAATCTTTTCAAACTAACTTGATATTTTTCTTCGATTATAGATCTAGGTCGTAAGTAATACCAGCAATGTATTCATTTTTTAAAATACTGTCAGGCATTTGCTCTAATAGCATCTTGCATTGTTATTAGGAAACTAGAATCACAATTATAAATTTAGCCTGAAAGCATTAAATGGATTCAAAACTTGCTAACTAATGGCTTTTTAAATGGGATTGTAAAGAGAAAATGTGTGTGTGGTAATGCGTCTAGAGGTTTCCTACCGGGATTTGATCTGAAATCTATGCTATTTAACATTTTTATCAGAGAAAGAAGGAAGACAAAAAAAGACACTGAAACAATATGTGAATCACAGAAAAGTTTTCATAACAATAAATAATGAATAGGATCTAATACCAATAAAGAGTCACTTGGTTAGTTTAGTAATTTCATGATAGCAAGTAGTTTGCATTTCAGCATAATAACTGTTGGATCATTGAATCATATTGAGTCAAGGAGAAATAGTCGTCATGACTGACAGATGAGATACTAATGTGGGAACCAGTGAGTCTGAGCAGGACAGGACTCTCCCCCAGAGAAGATTTGATATAAAATTTAGAAAATTTAGAAAATCCACCTAAATCACCAGGACCTTGGTATAGGAGTGCTTTTATTCACACTTTTTCTGCTGTAAGATGACACTGATGTGCTCTGCAAGTTGTATGCTTTCTTTTACCCTCACATGTTTGTTGCACAAGAGCACATCTAGAAGACAAATGATAGCTCTGCTGCTGTATTTACAATATTTAGAGAAGTGAGAATCTGAACACTTAATTCAGTAGAGGTAGTTTTTCTAAGTTCCTACTTTTCCTGAGCTGTTGCTCCTAATGCCTGGCACTCAAATACATCTGAGAGGAAATGGGCAGATTTTTGTGTTTCTCCCTCCTATGTGCTTGATCCGTCCAGACCTTGAACACAAAGCCTGCTTCTGAGAAGACCATGATTACAATATAGAGGTAGTAGAAATAAATAATCCCCTACCCCAGACCCCCAGGGATGTCCCAGGAAAATATCAGCACCACAGTCTGGTTGAGACCAAGCACCATCAGTCCCCAGGCGCATTTTTGTATGGCATTGCACAAGGCAAGTGCCTGCTCTGGGAGTGGCAGTCATTATGGGATGGAGGTCGGAAGCATTGTGGGGTGTGTGTGTCTGAAGGGAAGGGTCAGAGCGTATGGATACAAGCTTACTGCCAAGTTCTGCCAAGACAGATGCTGTTCCCTGGACACATTGTAGATGCAGCAAGCTGCAGGACAGCTTCCTCTTTTGTCCTTCCCACGAGAGAGAACACTGAAGACCCCAGGATATTCATGGGTCACATGCCCTCCTTGAACTGCAGTGAACATGTATACATTGGAATGCAAAACACAGTGTGGGGGTCTTTTAGCTTCAGCAGAACTGCTGCTTGTTCTGTTTCCGCAAGGTTGTAATGAAGTAGTAGCTGTCAAAATTTCTCTTGGGTGAAGTCTACAGTTCTTCATTGCCACATATTTTTCACCTTTTACTAAAACTTCTCTATGGCCCGTGGTCACCTACATAGGGTTCCTAAAGCCTGGCAGAAGACAAGCACCATCAGCTCAGATACATTTTGACTCTTTAATGCTACTAATTTTGTATCTGTAAGGAGGGAGATCATTGCAGGGCATGCCCTGTTCTATCTGAAGTGGCAAACAGACAAACACTGTATACTCATCGGTGCTCATAAATCCACTGTGATCTGGAAGGACCTGTATTAGCAACACACCATAAAGTCACAGTGGAATGTGTTTCAGGCACACAGACTTTGCTGATCAACTTGTCGCTTCCATTGGCACGAGGTAAGTCAGCTTTACTGACTGCTTTGTAGAGTCCAAGGTACAATAGGTAGCTAGAAAAAAGATGTGCAAGTCTAAATATTTTAGACAGCTGAAGCCCAGCTTGTGGTGGCTACACGTTTGGGCATGATGATGTGTAGGCTGGCAAGGTGGGGCAAGGGTCTTGGAGAAAGGAACTGGCCATCACTCTCCAGAGCCAAGCTTTAATTGCACCCTTGGTCTGTAAACTTTGTGCAGAGATTCTGGCATGGGTAGGTTTTCATTGTTATGCAACATAGCCTGACCTGAAAAACTCTTCACTTTACTCAGCAATTCATTGTGGGTTTGAATCAGTGAACCAAAGATGAAAGATCAGCAGTTTATGCAGTACCATTCAGCTCCATCAAGTACACCTAAAATATGAGAACAGACATTGCAAAACTAATATTTTGGAGCGAAACTTGGGAAGATTATATTTACATTGTTGTCAGGAAGGTGCTTGTGTTTTTAAAAGCCTCATAGGCTTTGTAGCACAAATACTAAACTTGCATACTAATAAGCTCTATTTTGGGCAATAACACACATTAGTTTGTACTTGCTGTTTACTGGAACTTAAAATTCTATAAATAGTAACAAAACACTTGTACAAAGACACTTAGTTCAGAGAATTTTTGCAGTAGTTACAGTTGGAACTATATCTAGTGTCTGTTTTAAACCTAAGCTCTCAGTACTCTGCACCTTTCATGCAAAAACATACATGAAGGTGATCACAGAGTTGAAGCATGAATCTAATCCACTGCATTATTTAGTGAAGTTGCAAGCCTCTCTCTCTCCTTCCTCAGTACAGAGAGCCTGACAAGCTCAACACATTCCCAATATGAAATTCCTGAAACAACTGATCCACTTTATGACAGTCTCCTACTCAGTTTTAACTCTTTGTGCATGTCAAGTGTCATCCTGAAGTGTTGTTCCAAGAATGTCTACAGACCAGTATCATTGGTAAATTGCAAATAAATAATGTAAATAAATAATTGCAAATTTCACCAGATTTGTGAAATAGACTGTATTGATGGGCTGAGGCCAATGGGATGAGGTTGAACATGGCCAAGTGCAGAGTCCTGCACTGGCAGAGAAAAACCTGGGGGTGTTGGTGACTGAATGTGAGCCAGCAGTGTGCCCAGGTGGCCATTAAGACCAATAACATTTTAGCTTGTATCAGAAAAAGTGTGGCCAGCAAGACCAGGGAAGTGATTCTCCCCCTGTACTCTGCACTGGTGAGGCTGCACCTCCAATCCTGTGTTCAGTTTTGGGCCCCTCACTGTAAGAAAGACATTGAAGTCCTGGAGTGCATCCAGAGAAGAGCAACAAATCTGGTGAAGAGGCTGGAAAAGAAGTCTTATGAGAATCAGCTGAGCAAACTGTTGTTGTTTAGCCTGGAGGAGGCTGAGGGGAGACCTTATTGCTCTCTACAGCTACCTAGGAGGAGGTTGTAGAGAGTGGGGTGTTGGTCTCTTCTCCCAGGTGATAAGAGGGAATGGCCTTAAACTATACTAGGGAAAGTTTAGATTGGACATTAGTTAAAATTTCTTCACAGAAAGGGTTATCAGGCACTGGAACATACTGCCCAGGGAGGTGGTTGAGTCACCATCCCTGGAGGTCTTTAAAAGTTAGGTAGATAAGTGCTTAGGGATATGATTAAGTAATGCTTAGGTACAGATGGAGTTGATGATCTTGAAGTCTCTTCCAGCCTAATGATCCTGTAATTCTAAGTTCAAACACTGGTTTTCTATTTTATTTATATGAGAGAGGTGGGAGAGACTACTTTTGTCAACTTTTTTCTAGGAGAGGCTCTTACATGCTAAAGTGACAGCTGATTCTCCATCCTACAATTGATCCATTACCCTATTCTGGAGTTTTCAGTCTCATCCTCTTTATGTTTCTCTGTAAAAGCATCCTTCAATGCAATTCTAGGTCTGGTTGGAAGATATGAGAAGCACTCTGGGAAAAAGTGACTTGCTCCCAGTTTTCTTCCTGGAGTCAGAACAGATGCTAGCACCAAGAACTATGAATGTGAGTAGTTTAATATGATCTGTCTCTCTGAGAGTGTGACTGTCGATGTAATATACTTGGACAATTTATAGGTAACTAATTCTGGTAGTCAGAGAATATATGAGATATATATTTTTGAATGGTTGATAACGAGGATGGGGTTGGACTAACTTTCAAAGGAATGTTGCTGATGCAAAGGTTTTTGTGACAGGTTTCATGTTTATTTAAATTCTGTATATAGATTTCTCTAAGTGTGAGAAGTATATGCTTTTGTGTTGCCTTGTTTTCAAAGAGTGTATATGTTATATTAGTTTAAAAAGAAAAGAAAGCAACCTCCCCCTAAATTTTAATATATTGTGTCAGGTAAATTTAAGGTTTGGCAAATGGCACAAACTGAAAACAACATGTTATACAGTGATGTAAAACCCAGGGCAGTAGCATACCATTGAAAGATAGATGTACAGCATGGCTTAATTATCAAAGGCACTACTTTAAAGAATTACAATCCCATATATAATAATCTGTCATAGCTGTAGTGACCTGTTGAAGGAATAACAAATTTTAGTCTTGTAAGACTATTTTTAGACCATCTTGATCAGTGAAAGCAGTATGTAAAGTTACTTTACATACGTATTATGCTAGTGAATAATTCATACTGGAATTTACTATGCACTGATAATGCCCAATAAGCCTGCTTTGAAATCTACATATATCTTTAAGCCTTTTATTGTCAGTGACAGGAATTACTTGACACATGCAAAGAGAATATCTATTTAACCCTTCAGTACACAATTTTCAAATAAGCATGTTATTGTTGAGATACACTTAGTAGAAATATACAGGGGGAAAGAAAGAGTTCTGATAATAATGAAAATTCATTCCTTCTTTAATCTTGTCATAAGTAATCTCTTAGAAGGAATGATGGATTTGCACTGCCCCTATACAGTGCATATCAGACCAGATTTCATTTATTCAGACTCGCATTCCTCTAAACAACAAGATGTGTCTTGAAGGCAGAAATATTATTCTTGATGTAAAATAATCCCTGCCAGCTATATGTAGAGTTCACATACAGGAAAATAGAGTCATTGATGAGCACCTGCAGAGCTTTCAAGTTGCAGAAATGGGTTTTTGTAAGACTGGTGCTCTCTCAGGCTTTATTCCATCACTAGCAATGACAAAGAACCAATCAACTTTTCCTTTTTCCCCTTCACCCTCAGTACAGTGTATGGGAAGGCATTTTGGGCCAATTTTCCCTCATTTAATGCTTCGTCTTGTTCCTTACTAGAATATTGCTCTACTGGGGCTCTATTTTCCAAGAGGCATGATTCACTGTAACTCTTGAAGTACACTATTAGAATTACACATGTAATATTCAACTTATATGTGACTTTCCATAGCAAATATATTTCACGTTGCATTTAACTACATTTCAGACATATGTAACTTCCTGCCAGATCCACTGTTTACATAGGAATAATGCAAGAATAATTGATTCAGCAGTATTTATTTAGTGGTTCTGTATAGCAATTAATGGAAGAAGTCACTGCAGGCAACCGCTAGACATCCTGTGACAGAAATGCCTAAAATTACTAAGAGGTTTTCCTGTAATATGACTTAGTATTGTATAATTCACCATGCACCAATGTTCTGTGGTTATTCTGTAACTCAAAGATACCTCATTTCATTATTAGTCACTTATAAACCAAAAAAAAAGCTAATGTGTGTACTTTCTGTAGTCACAAACACCAATGTAGATAAAGTAATATCTTTCCACTTTGCTCTGGCAGTATTTTACACTCTCTATAAAAGCATAATAGCTACCCTCTCACATTGTAAAAACTAGACCTATAAGCAGTAATTGTTCTGCTCTGTATTACTTGCACAAGCTGCTAAATATTATATTTCTAGTAAGATACGCTTGAATTCTAAATATAACTTAAATGCATCCTGCTCTCATAAATAATATATTGGTGACTCACTGATGTATCATAAGATACAGTTAAGTAAGAACCAGCTGGAAAACAAATCAATATTAGGCATAGGGCTGTTTTAACATCTGTTGGTTCCTCTAATAAGACATTTTGGAGGCCTGTTAAACAATTAGGCTCCTACGTCTGCATACACTTACAATCCCATCTAATGCATGTTCTTTGCTTCATGCAATTAAGTTGGTTTGAATCTAAGCACAGTACTGTGGTTCTGAGAGCTCTACAAATACCAACCATGTGACAGGGTTGTCATTAACTGTGTCTGAATGGAGATGCTTATGTAACAAATAGCCTTTGGTGAGATAGAACAACTGGATTTTGGACAAACTTATTTTCAGCAGTGGACATGGCTAGAATAATGCACATAATAAGGAGCAGGTAGCTGAATGCAGTATAAAAAAATCCACATAAATTTTGGTAAAATAAGCTATAGAAGGGGCAAGTGAAGAAACTAAAAGTAATAAGGATTAGATGAGGCCAATAAGCTTTAAGAAACTTTTGAATAACTTCAGAAGATCTTCTATTTGATTGAAATCCATATATGTATCCATTATCTAGTGCATAATATGATGCAGCAAGCAGAATCTGAGTTCAAGGACCAATATGAAAACAAAGGCTTTTAAAGCAACTTTACGCTGCTTCCTCCATACTGCAGTTTCTTCAGTCTTAGCACATACTACATCTCCCTTTTCAGCTTGACAGTGAAGCTCAAGCACCATCTTGAGAGCGTATGTTCTCCACCAAAAAGGCATAGTACCTTTTCAGCTCTATATCCACTGAACGTATTAGTGTTCTAGCACCATCCAAAGGGAGAAAGCCAGGGCTGGGCAGGCAAGCACAGACATTCCTTGTTGGTGCTCTGTACTTTTGGAAGATAAGGGGGAGGTATCACATAGTCTTGCTTTTTGCGGGGAGCAGCTGATTCTGCCTGTGGACAATCTTCCCTTTGATTGCTTCCATTAACCCAGACCATATTGCAGCACTTAAAGCATCCTATGATGAGGATCAGTTTACAAATAGCTTCAGGTCATACACATCTAATAACTCACCTCACCACATGTACATGTGACAGGAGATAATGATACCATTAAGTCCAATGTGAAAACTTGATTTTACACAGAGGAACACATTTGATCAAACACTAGATTTTGTCCTAGGATCTTGTTTTCTAGTCATAAAGAACTTAGTGACACGTACTGCCTATGTTTAAGGTTGGAACAAAATCACAGCAGATGCAGCCCAGGAATTCACATTTCGGAAATTCCCCTCAACTCCACTCTTAATTCAACTATCATTAGCCCTGTCGTTAACTCAACACTAGCAATAATCTACTGTCATATCAACAATGTAATTACATAAGTTATTCCTTGCACTCTGTTGTTCAGGAGCACATAAGTACCCAAGGAAATCGGCTAACAAGACAATATTGCCTTGGCTAGTTCAAAAGGTATTCAGAACATCTAAGTGCAACATCTCCTGCTGTTGCAATTTGTTGCTTTGATCCATAATCTTCAGTTTCTCTTGAACTCTGACTTTCCTTATACTCTTAAAAACTGCACAAGTATCTCATTAAGGATCCTTTTTCCCCAGTATTAGTTCTTGTGTCTATCCCAAGAACTTCTTAATCCTCTTCACTATACTGCAGTGATCCAAAGTAATCTCCATGAAGCCCCAGTTTAGAGAATCCTAACTCTAACCTGAACTCTAACCTTAAATCTATTCTTAACCTGAGCAGAGAAGCTTGCCTGTAGTGCTTTGCCTTTGTCACACTACTGGGGCAACATCAAGAGGTCCCCCAGGGTGAGCCATGAAGGCCCTGAGGAGATGCTCTTGCCATCAGGGAATCTGCATATGCAGAAGCAGGGCCAGAACCTGGTTATCCCACAAAAGCTCCTGCTCTGGTCTGTTCTGCAGGTGCCATTGTCTCACACAGCAGCTGTCATGCATAGCAGTGGCTACCCACACATTGCCTTTCCTCCCCACCAACTAGAGGACACGGTCCCATCAGGCCACAGCCAGTGGAAACATAGACAGTTATGTATCAGTAGAGAAATGTAAATGCCTCTTGTCCAAATGCAAAACACTGCTTGTGCTGCACAGTGTGTGAAGGGCCTGTGCCCTTTAATGTGCACCCTCATTGTGCCACCTCTGCCTCACTGGCACCAGTGAGTGGCAGACCTGGCCATGAGGCAGGATAGTGCAGCATCCAAAAAATTGCAGGTGTATCCTGACTTTGAGGCAGGTGTCACGTTGGTGACAAGCACACTTCAGAAGCACACTTCTGTACAACTTGTGGCATGAAATGTGGGCAACACCTGATGTTCTCAAGTTCTCCTCACCCCCAGCTCCCAGCATATCCCCTCATTGTCAGACCCTCTCACCCCTGTTTCTTAGGCACAGACTAATTTTTCTTCAGCACAGTCTGGCTACCACATATGCAATGGTCACTCCTTCGGAAGAATCTGGCATCCTGTTTGGAAGTGTTCATTCTCTTTGGGGAAAACTTCTCCAGGAAAGAGACACCTTCTGCACAGCTGACCACTACACAGGGACAAGTATAGAATTGCTCCCACCCTAAGACACTGTGTGTGTCACTGGTAATGAGAGAGGTCAGGCCAGGCAGGGTTGTTTTGGTGATGTCATCAGGGACAGTCAAAGGTGAAGAGCGCTTTTAAAAAAACCAGTCTATTCTGTTCTAGATGTTGTTCAATTTTTATGTTCAGAAATCTAAAATGTCATCCTAGAGTTTGTCCTCCCAGTCATGGGAAGCACAGTTACCTACTCCAAAAGTCCAGTGTGGACTGTCTGATGAAAGAGGCATTAAGGGCACCCAAGCAGGCTGCAGGTACATGCATATGTACCATCAAAACATGCTACAATTTTTTCCTGTTGACCAGGTTCATATGCAACTGCTTATGATGTAAATTTGGGTTGCTTAGCAATGATGGTTATACTTTCCATCTAGAAATGTTTGGCCAGTACCCTGTGGTGTCCCCGAGGAAAGGAACACATCTGAAAACCAAACACCTGGTGTGAATACAACAATATTGCTCTATCAGTCCATCTGGACCGCTCTCATTTCACCCGCAAGGGGAGATGCATCTCATTCTAAGATGAAAACAGTGTACATGATCAGGGAATATGATCTTTGGGGACAAAAAATACCCTTACTGAAATAAAGATCATATTGCAGACCACATGTTCTCCTGTATGACAGCCCAATCTTTTGTAGAAACAAGGACAGTTTTAAGAAATTTCCAAATCATCTGTCACTGCCATAGCACATAACCAGTAATATCAGACTGATTCCATCAACTTTGCATGCAAATCTGCTCAAATACTGAAAGTCTTCCTGCCAGCTTTAGTCCTCATTTAAAGCAACTCCTAGAACAATATTGCTATAAAACTTTCAGTGTAGGAAATCAGTGTTTCTCCCTATTTAATTTCATAATTGACTGAACTATTTTGAATGAAATGTTCCAAGAATGTCATCTCAAAGTAGCACCTGGCAGGCAATCAGTGAGAACCTAGCAAAGTTGTAAGCAATTGGAAGCAGAGTCTTATGGGAAGTGTCAGGCAACTTAAATAACAGCCTGTGTTACTAACCCTCTATGAGAGAAAGGAATATTTTTATTCACAATATTAATTTAGCTGAAGGTGTGTAGGTGGCAGGTTTTAGCAGGTGCAGAATAAATATTTCCGGAGCAACGTGATAGAAGAAGAAGGAGAAAATAATTTAAATTATTAATTAAGTTATTAAGCTTGCCAAATTAAATACAAAAGATGTTCATATTAATTATTCTGCCATTTTGCTGATCCCTTTTATTCCTACCTTTTTAATATCACTGAAGATCTATCTAGTGCTCCTCCACTCTTTAATATATTCTGAGATGACAGGAGAAATGACATACAAAAGAGTACTTTTTTCAAAAAGAGACCTTTCTAACTTTCAGAAATGTCCAGCTTTTCCATATAAAATATTTGTCATTCTAATTTAGTAGGGGCTTGAGAGAGAATTTTAATCTCTCTGAAGTGATTAATAAAGACAATGGCTATGTGTCACTTATAGTGATCTTCCAGTACCTGAAAAGGGCAACAAGAAAGCTGGGGAGGGGCTGTTTAAAAAGGCTTGTTTAAATAAGACTGGGGGCAATGGATATTAACTGGAGAGGGGCAGATTTAGACTAGACATAAGGAAGAATTTCTTCATGAGAGTGGTGAGACATTGGCACAGGTTGCCCAGGGAATCTGTGGCTGCCCCATCCCTGGAGGTGTTCAAGGCCAGGCTGGATAGGACCTTGGGCAACCTGATCCAGTGGCATGTGTCCTTGCCCATGGCAGGGGGGAAGGAACTAGATGATCTTTAAGGTCCCATTCTAACCCAAACTATTCTATGATTCTACGATTCTAAGATTCTATGTATTTTGAAGTGGATCTCTCTATACTTATCCAGATTTGGTTTTGTATTAGTTGGAAACTAGCCATTACTTTCAATAGGCTTGGAGTAAGGGCCTGAACTGTTCTTACAATTTATGAAGAAATAAAGTCAGAATTCTAAAGGGATGGTGGCAAGTTGTTCTTCAGAAGTAATTGTAAATTTTTTTTTGACCAACTTCTGAGAAGAAACTACAAAATAAAATTGTGGCAATGAGAATGGTCTACTTTATTTCAGGGCAAAACCCATAGAGAGATCATGATGCAAAGCAGCTGTACACCTCTGTCTGTGCTTATCACTGACAACCTCTCCAGCTCTTTTCTTTTTCCTAAATGTAATTTGCAGGAGTACTGTCTTACATTTGTTGTGAGGTCAGACATTTATCTGATAGATCAAAATTCCTCCAGTTATATTTACTCTGTATTTAAATGGAAAGAAAAGCTAATTGATGAGCAATTTATCTTCACTGTGGTTTGTCTATTCCAGCATAGGCCAATATACCAAGTTACATGGACAGGTTTTGTCAGCAATACTTTTCTGGCATAATTTAAGTCTTTTTAAGCACCTTCCTGTATTGACTCTTATGTCAAATCTCCAAATGTCACTGTGTAGGCAGCAGACCTATATTTAGGAAAAAAAGTGCTATGAATCCCTGATCCAAAACAGGATACAGAAAGACCCATAAAAATATAACTGTCAGCTCAGTGGCAAGTTGAAATTTTGGGGGAGAGAACGAAGGTGGAGTTTTTGTCAGGAAGGCAAAGTTCTGAAATCAGACTGCAGTTTTAGTATCTTCAAAGCAAGTCTGCTGTAAAGCTGCAACACTTAACCCTACGGATAGCCTCACAGATGAAGAAGGATTTTGTGAATATGCAGATTTTAGGAAGATTGAGAGAAGCACTGAAAGTTCTGGAATGGCTCCACACAGTGGCAGTATGCTTTTGCTGCTGCTAAATGCTCCCTGCCTTGATGCTGCAGGTGGCTGACCAAGAGGTTAAGGCTTTCCAAAGCAAAGAGACAGAGAGGCAATGCCAGGTTCAACAAGCAGCAGGCAAAGGAGGCAGAAGGCCAGTTCTCTCCAATCGGTAGCACACTGGGTAAGGGCACCACTGCCACTCAAGTAAGATTTGAGGACGGTAAGAAGGGACTCACTGTAGCTATCTTCTGTGGAACAGGGGTGAAGCTGTGGGAGGCCTCATACACACCTGGAGGAAGACGCTTGGGAAATCGATGCAGTGGGAAGTGTATGACAATTCTGATGAAGGAAATCTTGGTAAGACACAGAGATAGGCCTCGCAGAAGTAACTGTTGACATGTTTGTTCATGGTGTAACTCATTTGGAATGGAAAGGACAGTGTGTTCCATGCTGTGGATAAGTTTAAGAGCTATTTGAAGACTAAGAACTGCTACTTTGTGGCTGTGCATACCAGGCTCTTGAGAACACAGCTACAGCCGTAAGATTGAACACCTAGGTTTTAAAGCCTAATTTCAGGTCATTTCAGAAATAATTTTTTGAGCAAAAAACTTCCAACTCCTTGGAAGCAATTTATTCCAGACTGTTTTAGGAGCAGCAAGGAATGCATTCAAGAGCTAAAATAACAGCAGAAACTATACATAGATTTGCATCCTGTGCTTGAACTCAACAGAGCAATGTTCTACCATTGCACTGTCCTTGGGGTAAATGGCAGTTCAGAATGAGTTTCGTGTTGACTCACCACATAGTGAGGTGTAGTGATGAGGAATTAATTAAACTACACACTGCTGACATGCTTCTTATTTTAACTGATGTTTTTCATCTAATCATGGTATATGAATGGAAAGCTAAGTAGATTTATATTTCTAATTCTTTTAAATGTGGTTGCTACACCTGTTGCTTATACTGGGTGCCTGGCAACAATTATCCTAGTGTAAAAATTGTTAGTGCAGTAAGTGTGCAGTCATCTCTGTTCCCTTTCTGAATTTGTTTTGTGTTATTAGGCATCACCCTGTGAACTTCTTAATTTCTACTATGGACTCTCCAGGGTTAATGCCAACATAATAGTTACCTGACAACAAAGAAAACTTCAATTCTTACAGTGCTAGCCCTTTGGTAGAAGTGAAACAGTGGTAGGAGCTACAAAAACTCACTTGGGAGCAGTGTTGGGGAAGAGGGGAAGAGGGGAAGAGGGGAGGAGGCTGTCATGAGAAGATGTATCTCCTCTTGCAGCTTACAGATTCATACAGCTCTGCATAATGCAAGACTTATTGAAAAAGACAATAGGTTCCTACAGCATGTTTCCTAACTCCCCCTACAGGGTTGTTCAGGCATGAGGGGAAAAGTAGCCTTTGTCCTCAGTGAGGAACGCAGGGAGATGATGCACTCAACGAGACTGGATCCTCCCCAGTGCTTCTTTATTTTTCAGACCAGGCCTCTTCAAATTATCAGACAGATGTTCAATTTTTAAGTTGGCAGAACTCATATACAGTATCTTCATATCATAACTAGAACAGCTTTATTCACACAGTTTGCTGGAGGATGAAAAAGGGAGACGTATTTATGACAACCTAGTAGTGATGAGACAAATAAGTCTTTATGCACAGTAGTAAGACTTCATTTCAATCCAGAACAGGGATCCAGCATAGCATTGAACAGGGAGAGAAGCTGTCAATCTCCTTCTTGACGTTGCCCTTATTCTTCACATAGCCTTTTTATGTACCCCTTTCTGGTGTTCCTCATACAGCCTGAAATTCCATATTACTGCAGGACCTGCCAAGAATTTCCCAAATGGAAATTCCTTTTCCAAAATAAAAAAATATTCTGACTCTTCAGAAACTTAGAAAGAACTATTTAAAAATTGAATTAATAGAAGTTTAAAGACATGTATTTGAAAAAAGGGAAATATGTCTTTAATTATTTGTTTCCAAATTAAAACAAAACAAATCACACTAGCAACAAAACCCTCTTTCCTAACAAAGCTTTAAGTCTACTTTTATAATATTTCTTTTCCTCTTTTTAATAGACCTCTACTATGCCAGAGCAGCTTTAATTATGATAACCTTTCATCTGTTTATATCCTACCAGTGACATTTGAAGATTGGCCTTCAGCGAGAGCTTTGGGTGATGTGTACACAGAGGCTTTGGACACTTCTTCTGGACAAGCTGCCAGCAAACTATTACCCTTCTAAATGTCAATAAGCTAGACATTAATTGTCAGTTTGCATCATTTCTAAAAGCCTGCTCTCTCTATAGATTAGATCAAAAGTCAGATGTACACCGAAAAAAACAGCACTAGATTTTGATCATATATTAAGCTTTTTTACCCCTTGGGACTTGGGTACAGAATGTTATGCTTGAAAGACTCTAAGTTACTATTGCACAGTTCTAAAAAAACACAATAAGGATTTATAGATTTATTTTTAGAATACTGAGCAAACGCCCTAATGTATTTTTATAGAAATATATGAAGGTATATTAAAAAGGGATATCTACTACAGGGAAAATTACAAAGTAGGAATTTTAAAGAAGTTTCAGTATTAACACCTGTTTATGTTGAGGGGACTATGGACTGGAAAGAAGTTGTCACTCGAGACGAGTACCTCTAACGGTGAGACCATATGTTTTACAGACTAAAAATACCTGAGTTGAAGACAATATATAATTTACATTTCTCTGCCACGTGGCCAGTTTCCTTCATACCTTTCCTTGCTATAGTACCCATCATTTTCAATTATTGTGCCTCGAAAATAATTTAGAACCTACAACAGGGCCATAGTGGAGGTGAACTGATGCAGTCCTCTGGATGTATAGCATAAAATCCTTGCTGGCTGCTAAATCAGCTACAATAAATATTTACATAGAGCACTACTTGCTCCTGATGATGCTCCTCCTGCAGAAGCTCTATTACCTGTGGCTGGCTTAGTGCTCACTCCATCTTCTTAGGGTGTGATGGAGAAAGAACAACTGTGATAGAATTGGCATTATAGATCCCACTATCTCACATCTCCTTGCTGAACCACTCCCTTTCCCATTGTCCCTTGATCTCCTCCATGTGATTTAACTGGTATTGTTTTCAGAGCTGACAGTGGACTTTCCCCAGGAGCATATGAAGCATTAATAATTGTATTTTAAAGCTTTATACTTGAATCTATACATCTGCAACAGAGATTCCTCCTACATCACCTCTTGATCACAGCATTTTACTTTGGCATAGGTTGGGCAAGACAAATTCATAAGCTTTTCTATTACAAGTCATCTGCTAATCTCCCTTTTTAGACTTTTCTTCTCTTTTACTTTGGCCTTTTTCATGACTGTAGAGTTGCAGGTCTATCTGATAATAAGTAGTGGAACATGGAGAGATCTATTTGGTGTAGACTCCATTTGCAGATCTTGGCAATCATTCATTTGTTTGAGACATACTATTGATGTGATGTTACTAACTTGACCTATTACCAAGCTTTCTTATGTATTATAGAGCTTTTTCAAGTGTAGTGGGTGTGGGATGTACTAATGTAACTCTCTATGCTATGTATCATCACAAATATTATTTTAAGTAAGTGCTTCTAGTAGCAGTCAAGAAATAGATGAGCTGATGATCTTCACTTTAGTAAGTAAAAGAAAATACATAACATTAGTCTTACTGTTTGTTATTTTTCTAATATTGACTTTTTCTCTCTGTGACATCATATTGTTCCTGTTAATCTCTTGTAATTTGATTAAACCAAAGAGAATATGAAAACTGGTTTTCTGCCTCTTCTGCTGTCTCCAGAACCTAGACATTAAATTCAGAATGAAATGAAGCACACTCTAGAGATTCATCTAGCCATTCGTTTCACTTGAAACGTAGACATATAGCTTAGATATGATGCTTAACTTTTAGTTTTCTAAAGTTAGATGAGAGAAATCCAATGCAGCATACTCATGCTTTTTTAACAACCTGAATCAGATTATTTGAAAGTAAGCAAAAGTTGACCATTGACTTCCATGAGATAGAAAACATATGTAGATAGCAATACAATTATAATGTTTTGTTGATGTCCTCTGCTAACAATTATTGTAATGATAATACCGATATGTCATCACTGAAACTACTCACAACATAAAATTGGCTGACAGATATTTCTGAGGATGGATCTATTGCTAACCCCAAAATCTGTTTGTCTGGCCTCATTTCATTATCAGGCAGCTCATTGTTTAGAAGGAAATGTCTTCCATTTTAGATTTGGATAGGCTGAATTTGATTAGCTCCATTGACAAATATTATGAAACTGGAGTAGTTACCCACTGAGTTTTGAGTGAAAGTTTTTTTCTGTAACTGATTCATCTCTTGATGTGTTTCTAAGCTCTTATAAGGAAAAAAATGTAGGTCTGAAGCAGATCAAATAGAGAAAGATAGAAAGGATTCAGAAGGATCAAAGTGAGAAAAGGTTATTCCCAAATGCTTTCTCAAATGACAGTCTTCAGTGCTGAATTGAAAGTTATCACTACCAATTTCCAATCAGAGCTTGAGGTACGCCAGCAAGGATATGCTCTCCACTGTAGAAGCCTGCATTCCAAACAGGATCTTGTCTCTTAAATGACACTTTTTTTACTAATTAGGATTTTTCAGCTCTCCTGCATTCATCTTGCATTTCTTTAACTTACCTTGCCTATTGCTATACTATGCAGTAGGTGAGCACAACATTGAAAAGTTATATTGCCCTAGCGGCTGAGTTGACTCAATAAGGGTTTTCTTGGTGTGTTTGGGGGTTTTTTGACTCAGGAAAGCAGCAATGAAGGAGGAAGATGCATCCATCCATCTATCTATCTATCTATCTATCTATCTATCTATCTATCTATCTATCTATCTATCTATCCATCCATCCATCCATCCATCCATCCATCCATCCATCCATCTGGCCATCCAGCTACTTACACTTCTTTGTTAGCTTAGGTTCAGGCCAGTGATATCTAGCAAGCACTTTAGAGCCATGGCTTAAATTTAAATCACAGAAGTCCAAAGAATTTTCTGAAAATAGGCATTCTCTCAGTTCTTTAACTGGTTTAAACGTAATTAACACCCAGCCCATATATTCTTCCAGTGATAAGTTTAGTTATAGCTAGATTAGGTGCCACAGGATTCTTCAGATGTGTTGACTGTGACAACATGGCTCAGATGAGAGAAGACAGGTCTGCAGTAAACCTGAAGGCAATAAAATCAAGCATGACTGATTAGCACATGTGATTTTAACTCTACTGGCATTTTCACTCATGCACACTGACAGCAATAATAAAAAGCCAATTTTATATAGCATTCATATGTGTATCCAAACTGTTTAGAAGAGTTATTCATTATTGATATTTCTGTTTTACAGAAAAGGACATAATAAGACAATATTTCATAGGGTCTTACTACAAACCCAGGATTCCAGAACAGATCTCCCGTGTTGCACCCACCATTCTGGATGGAGCTGGCTCATGTTATTGTTAGGCTCCTCAGGATTCTATCAGTTCCACTGATGGTCTTGCATCTTTTCTACTCCTTTACTTCTTTGGATGCTATGGGTGTCAACTTAAAGCAAGCCTTAAAAACCTGCTACATTTCCATATCATATGTAATTTTAGAAAGAAAAAAGGCTAAAAAGCACAGATGTATTCAGCACCTCATGTAAAAAAAAATTCTGGAAGGAATTAAACTGTTAGTTTTATTTCCTGCTAGGGCTTTTTTCAGACAAAAGTCCTTGAGACTAATCTTCCTTCTAACTATACCAGCTGCATCACTTTATGTGGTGGAGCAACTCTTAATTTACAGCAGAACAGAAAGAGAATTGCCCTCTTTAGACTTCCTTAGCACAATTTTTATATAAAGAGCTTGGCATAGCTGTTTGCAGAAGCTACCCTGTATGCTAACAAGAGCTTTTTCAAAAAACTTCATCTGTGTGTCTCTCTCTCTTTTTCATTTTTTTTCTTTGTTTTTCTAGGTACTTTAACAAGGATCCTTTCTAAACAAAAACAAAAAAAAAAAAAACAGATAAGGAGAAAGAGAGGCCAGGGACCATTCTAAGGCAGTAGTTCTAGCTCTTCCTTCCTTTACTTGAAAACTTAGGGAAGAAGAGAAGAATCTGCCAAAACATTAAATGATGCACAAACTGCAGATGATCTACTAAGCTATTATTATTATTCAAACCAAATCTTCATACTGGTCTTGCAAGTACCAGTGTTCAGTGGAGGGTGCAAAACCCCACAGTTTTGTGAAATTTAACTCAAACTGAGCCTAACATACCTTACACCATGTTTTTAAATGAAAACTGCATGGAAGGGTATAGATGTACAGAAGGAAAACGTGATTCCTTTTTCCTCTTTTTGATTAATTGAATCATTCTTTCAGAAAGCTAACTTGTTTATGTAAAGTGCATTATTTTTATAGTGAAAATAATGTTTTTTATAAAACAGACAATTAATTATACATTGCTCTACTAAAAGCAGACCTCCAACAGAGTGAACTCATGAATCAACAGCCCATAGCCATTGTTTCTAAGTGCACTCTATTTATAGAGGAGCACTTACATGACATTGCAGAGGCAATAAACCAAAGATAAAGTTAATTTACCAGAGCAGAAATCCCTACTCCAGATAAGATGGTATTAAACATCTCACTTCTATATGGGTTTATTTAGTGTCTCTGGACACAAGCATATCAATGTTAGCAAACTGTGCAAGAAAAAATTTTCAGTCAGGTGTGGCATAAGCCTGAAGCATTATGGGAAGAGAGAGGTAGAATATATGAGCAGCTGAAGATCTACCAGGAACAGTCAGAGAGCTGTAACCCCCTTCAGTTCTGCTACCTGGGGTCAGCATTCGTTACATGTCACATGACTGGCAACAGTCTGAACAACCTCACCTTAAGAGTATATCTGCATTTATCCTCTAGGGTACCTAGATATTGGGCATGCTATTTGCAGAGTTTTTGTTTGGGGGAATATATATGTAGAGATTTAAGAGTAGGAACAAGCACAGAGAAAACAGTCTTCCCTTGTGTGTTTAATTACACTGCAAATTCAACTTACCATCACTTTGTACTTCTTTGCCTCTCTTATATGTCATCATCACTTCACCTGCAGTGACCTCATTGCCGTCTACAGCTTCTTGAAGGGAGGTAGTGGAGGGGAGAGCTAGCTGCTGATCTCCTCTCACTGATATGATATCACCCATAATATGACATGAGTAAAAGGTGCAAAGCTGCATCAAGTGAAGTTCAACTTGGACATTAGGAAAAGATTCTTCACTGAGAGGCTGGATGGTCACTGGAACAGGTTCCCTAGAGAAATGGTCGTGGCACTAAGCCTATTGGAGGTCAAGGGGCATCTGGATGAAGCTCTTAGTCATATTGTTTAGTTTTATTTGGTCCTGAGAGGAGCAGGGAGATGGGCTTGATGATCTTATGGCTCCCTTTCAACTTGAGATATTCTATGATTCTGTCATTCTCATATTTTAATGGTGTTTTAAACGGGAGCTTGATACTTCTTAATTTATCATCCAGAATGGTAAGTAAGGAAAACCGTAATCCATATGGAAATGGGTAAAAGTTAGGATTATTATTTTCTTTATTCCACACCATCCATAACTTGAGACATAGTTAATTTTTTTCTCTTTCAATATATTTGATTAAATAGATACTTCCCCCCCCCCAAACCCTACAAGAACTTCTGAGCTTTAACTAGCCAAGAAGGATTCTAAAAGACTTTCTTAACTTTCTTATCTTTCTTATCACTGAGCTGATCATGTTATGGGAAAAAAACAACCCCTATGCAAAGAGTTTTGAAAAGAATCTTCTTTCACTGGGAGATGAGTTTAAAGAAAGATGAGAAGGCAGGAAAATGTCAGACAAAAACTTAAAAACACCCATGCAGGAATAAATGTGTTTCGCTATTGAGAATAATGAAGGCAAGAAGTTAATTCCTACAATTAAAGAGAGACCTTTTCCATGCAATAGAGGTCTGAGCCAATACATATTTCTATGCAGTTTAATTTGCAGTAGTGTGAAGATAATTCATGATTTAGTGAAGAAAACCACTTTTCTTGATATATGTGTATTCATGTAACCCTTAATCAATTATTCACTGACAACTATTAAAAGACATATATTTAAATAAAAAAAAATTACAAGGATCTCAAAGCCTATCTTCAAAGCCTCTCAGGATACAGAGAAGTTGTGTTTCAATAGCTGGAAAAAAGTTCCTAGAGAACCATATTGTACAGGGAGGGGCAGATGCTGAAATCTGCAGTAATTAAAGGTAAATGTATCAGAGGGTGCTGGCAGCCTGTTGTGGAATCACAGTTACTTTACACACTGAAATGAAACATAATTATCACATTACTGTTGGGTATCCATCTAAATGCGCAACTGTAGATAGAAAAGAAAGTACAAGGAGAATGCTGAACTGTTAACTTCAGGGAAAGTTTCCTGACTACATGCTGTACAGCATGGAGGGAAACAGGGGATCAGATTCCCCAGCTCAAACATCATCAAATCTTGACAAGATGCAAGGCAATCATCAGATGTCTCTATATGTCCTGTTCTGAAAAAGGGCTGAAGTAATGTGCTCTCTCAACACTCCCAATGGTGCACTCTGGCCATTTTTCACTATTCAAGCATGAGTTATGTTTATAGCTACGATTGAACACAGGAGGTGGATTCAGTCTACAGCTATTTAAGTTGCTGTAGGCTTTTCAAGACATCTACATGGGAGTGGTAGAAGTGACACTGGACTGAAACAGCAGACAACTACTCTTCAGAAGGTATAGACAGAAAACCGGTAAGATAGTTAAGGTATCTCAAATGGTGGCATATGCATGTGGTTGGGCAATTGAATCATACCCAATAAGTCTAGCTAAGAACACTGCAGGAGTTCACAAAGCTCCTAAGAGGTCTTCTTTTCATCTTGTTTTAAGGGTGGCTTCCAACTTAATAGTCTCACTGCAATATGTTTTAAATGATGCATGAAGTGAAAAATCCAAATGACCAGAGGCAGGGTATTTGGAACCATTATCTTGTTCTATACGATTAGTTTCCCTACTCGGTACAACTAACCACCAAGGCCCCAAACTCCTTGTGATGTCCAGACTAAATAGCAATATTTTTAAGTGTTTATAAAATATTTATCTTTCATTTTCTCCCTCTTTATCCTTGCAGAATCTTGAGTGCCTTGATCTGGAAATCATCTATTTTCTGTAGCTGGAATGAAGCATATAAACATTTGCCCACACAATTTCACTTATGACAGACATTAGTTAAAGATATAGTTAAGTGCTGCTTATCATGTAAAGATACAGGAGTAGAAATATTCACAGTTCTGAAATGAGAAGACTGGCAGGTTTTTTTTTTCCTTCAGTTTTATTGGTTCATGTAAACAGTATAAACTGGTAAAATCAGGAATTAGTCGGGTCAACTGGGCAAATACCACAGGCAAGGTATTTTATACATGGACCAGTGGAGTACAAAGATCAATTAGTCAACCTTTCACAGTTCCTCCTAGCACTATTTTCTTTAGTTTGAATAAATGCCATAATTTAATATGTCAAGCTTTACATTAGTTAAATAGTATCTTTGCTTTGCAGTAGTTGCAAACATTTGCAGTTTTTAGAGGAAGGCAGAATTGTACTATTAATAATACTGATCATCATTTAGAATCTGGAAACACATTTGGGTTAAAATGCTGGCTTAAAGAGGTCAAGGTCTCACATACATTTCTTCTTTCATGTTTGCTTATCACACATTTAGACATTGGGAGGGATCAAATAATTATTCAAAGTTACTTTAAAAATTCAGATGGATAGTATTCAAATATTTCTGGCCTTATTCACATTCAAATACAAATTTGCTATTCTGTCTTTAGATAGTAATTTTGTCATCTTTCTTTGTCTCTTTTGGTTGGGAATGTGCATTAGTCATTTGTACATCTTTAACATGAACAGGTCATCAGGCTTGATGACTAATGCCTCTAATCTTCAATAACAGCACTAAGAATGCTAAAAGCCTCATCAGATTAATTAGTAATAATGCCCTTGAGCTAGATGCAAGGTCTTGGTACAGATCACATAACTGCTACGTCTGATCTTTTTAGTTACTTCTTCTAAGAAGTATCTGGTCATTCCATGAAGATCACAGGCATAGCAATCAATGGCTTGAGAGTGTCAGGATTTTTCCCCAGACAGCTGATTTCAATACATTGAGTTCATCACAGTTTTCATGAATGACAATTGCTCATCTACAGCTGGTTATATGACAGTGTGAAAAATACTGACCAAGGAAGAAACTTAGATAATTCTTAGCCAAAATAAAATTATTTACTTAACAAATTTAACATGAAAGCAATGAAGATAACAATCTTATGCCAAAGACTCTTTTTTTTGTCCCACAGGGAAAAATAGGTGAAGCCACAGTAGTTGGGCTATTTCTGTTATTCATTTAAGAAGGGCCTCAATGGTCAAATGCTATTTTTGCCCTTGCATTATCATTTACCAATTTTCCTAAATTTTGAGGCAAGTCTTTCTTTTATTTACTTAAGTTTTGCTATTATTATTCCTAAAGTATTGTTATTCCTATATTTACCCATGAATCTGGCTTATAGATACATATAACCTTGCATTGTTAACATTCAATAAAAGCAGTGAAAGATTTGCTTGAAGATGGAAGAAATCATCTGTATTAATTAGAGTCAGCTTGCTTCCCCAGATCACTACAAGCCTATATTCACCACTAAGTCATTATAAAGTTTTCAGGGAGTGCAAATTCTCTTTGTAATAAGCAGCTCTACATTTTTCTATCATGAGCTTTGAGTGTGCAATACAAGGTTTTCCTCCCTAATACACAGTTTGTTCCAAACTGAGATACTGGTATTTCTGAGAAGTAATACAGGTATCTTTCTTGAAAACAACAGTCTTATTCTATCATTGTTTAACAACGCTCCACTAAGCAAAGTACTGTGAGATTTATAACTGTGAGATTTATCCTGTGAGATTTATTGCTGTTAAATATTTGATGGTGTTATACTGTTGGAATCGGAGAGGGAAGCAAGACACGCAATCAATATGATTGATAAGCAAGCTCCGATTTATTAGCAAGTTCGGTCAGACTATAGTTTTCAGAACAAAGGAAAGGTGTTTACTTAACATCAGACTTCTAATTGGCTACTTGCTTAAAGGTTGTTGTTCACATAGCTGTGGAAAGTTTTTACACCCCCTAGGTTCTTTCCCGGGGGAACTGACTCTCGCTTCTCAGGCTCGGTATCTCCTGCTTTGCAGCCTGTTCCATGCTTCAAGGGCACCTTGTTTTTCGTGATGTTACTTGTGTTTCATGATTCACTAGTTGCATTCTGTGGGGTAGGACAATTGTTCTCACTGTAAGTGAACGACTTAACTATTTTCATCTGCCTTTACTCAGTAGGGTGAAACATTGCTGCTCTTCCCTTCTCTATTGCACAACAAATTATCACATAATCCCTTTGTCAGGGCTCAGTCCAGTCCTTCCTGAGATATTCTGGTATATTTATATTTCTGTGGGGGCTTTGTTCCTGAACCAAACATCCTGTATTTTCCCACATCAGGTGCATAGTTTCTGCTTGCTACTGGCTACCTCACTGTTTCTAGTATCATCAGAATTCTGATGTTGACACATGAGTTCAAAGAAATGTAAAACTCGTGGAGAAAGGCTTACCTGATCACCTTTCTGCTTTTCCCCTCCCAAGCAGAAAAGTGAATTGTGCCTGTGTTCAGTGCCAACATTCTTGACTCGCTCATAGAAATCTCTGTCTTATTGTTGCATTCAATAGAGTTGCCACAGGCAGACAAATTACTATGGAAAGTGATTTTTTTTTCAGTGTCAACATTAAGATGTTTTGAACACATCTGTGGAGACCTTTGTACAGTGCATTTAGAAGAAATACTGCTGCAGGTTGACTTCACAGTAAGATTATTTCATTATTAATTGATAATTCCAAACATGGATGCATCTGAAGGAGGAAGGTAGAGTGACAGTCATGTAGCCAGTTCCTTCCTTTGACTTGTTGGGAACAGATCCTTTAAGATGCTGCTCCATTCTGCAAAGCAGCACTGTGAATAGCAGCATTATGGGTTTTACTGTCTTTCAGGGAGTGATTTCCTTAAGTAATGTAGGGGTCTTGTAAGTGAAAAGACATTTCACCCAATGCCGCATTTCAGAAGCAGAAATTGCACATGGACCTACATCCATAGTTTAGGAGTACTAATAAAACTCCTGTGTTTGTAACAGATAACAAATTATTGGGTGATTTACAAGAAAAAAGATTCCAAATCACTTTCTTGAGAAACTCTAAACTCTGAAGCATTAATATATGAGGCTCAGTGCAATGTGGCCATTACCACAATTTGGCGAGGTACAGAACATGTAAAAAAGCATTACAATAGGCTGTATTTTCAACTAAAATTAACTCTTCAAACAAAAAAATACTTGAACACACACACACACACGCACGCGCACACACACTTTCTTTTAGAAACACAGAAGATGAAAATAACAGGTAATAGAGTTTCAGCACAGCTATACTGATTTTTTTTTATTTAACAATCTAGAACTCAGTGAGCAGCTCCCTGCAGATTTATGCTTTGTGGATGATTAACTTTGGTTATACACCTGTAATTACATTTTGGGTCTACTGCAGAATTGATCACAATCTCTTCCACTCGGTCAACTGGTTCAAAGCTAAGATATTAAAAGAACATTTTAGGTTAGGATCCAAGTTGTACTGTTTCTTTCCAGAATTGTTTCCTGACGTTTCCAGCATGTTATTCTGCCAGTACTATGAATCTTCTGTCTAGATATGTGAAAGGTGTTGTTGTTCTCAATCCATCAAGCTTCTAAAATTGTTGGATTGGGTTTTTTTTCATTTTTCATTCCCAATCACCTCCTCCATGATCCTCCAAAGAGATTGAATGTCTCAAACTGTTAACAGTTTCGTCTCAGTGATTTTGCATGGTTATTTGTCATGCAAAAGTCCTAGTCTAGCAGATAAATTAGGCAAACTGTCCTTTCTAATTAGTCATTTAATTCCAATCAAGAGCCCTAGTTTTACAACAGAATTACATGTTATTGGTATGTATTTTTAAGTATTTCTTTTCTTGGTTGATGTTAGTTTGCTAATCATAAATATGTGCAGAATATTCTGCATAACATCAGTCTTTTACAAACAAATTGCGGAAAGACTCCTGGCAGGACATCTTGCATGCTCCCCAAACTTGTGTGTTGATAAGTGTAGAATGAAAATTCTCTTTTTCAATAAGTCTGTACTGCAGATGTTACAACTTCACACATTTACATTAGTTTCATATAACCTGCAGCATTTGTTATATTTCAACAATGCAGTGTAAACAAAATGTTGCTCATGATAAAAAAAATATATATAATCTCCGCAAACACAAAGAAAAATCTATGAAATAAAAATAATCCACAATCACTGCATTAGCTGAGAACCTCAGTGACCTGTTCCTTGCACAGAAGTGAACCCAGTCCTTAGGATACATTAAAGGGTTTGCTGATAACATTCAGGAAACGTGCATGAGAAATAATAAACCCAGCTCTTCACTCCACTCTCTAGTAGATCATTAATTCCAAATTAATACTTAGGCTACTAAAATGAGCAAACACTACTGCAACAATATACGTTAATTACCTTTGTTGCTTTATGGAAAGACATTTACACTTATTCTAATACCAGTGACAGGTTAATTCCCTCCAAATATATAAATTGTATCTTCCACAGCTGAATACAGGGTATTAAAGGAGCTGGCGGATGTACCGGCCAAACCCCTTTCCATCATCTTCCAACAGTCCTGGAAGACCGGGGAGGTTCCACTGGACTGGAGGCTGGCTGATGTACCATCTACAAGAAGGGTCACAGGGAAGATCCAGGGAACTACAGGCCAGTCAGTCTGACCTCAGTGCCAGGGAAAGTCATGGAACAGGTGATCTTGAGTGCAATCATGAAGCACATGCAAGAGAACCGGGTGATCAGGCCCAGTCAACACGGGTTCACAAAAGGCAGGTCCTGCCCAACTAACCTGATCGCCTTCTATGACAAAGTGACTCAGGTGCTGGACAAGGAAAAGGCTGTGGATGTGGTCTTCCTGGACTTCAGTAAAGCCTGTTACACAGTTTCTGACAGCATTCTGCTATGGAAACTGTCAGCCTCTGGCCTGGACAGGCGCACATTCTCCTGCGTAAAAAACTGGTTGGATGGCCAGGCCCAGAGAGTGGTGGTAAATGTTGTTAAATCCAGCTGGAGGCCAGTTACAAGTGGGGTTCCCCAGGGCTTAGTGCTGGGTCCAGCCCTGTTCAAGGTCTTCATTAATGACCTCGATGAAAGCATTGAGTGTACCCTTAGCAAGTTTGAGGATGACACTAAGCTAGGTGGAAGTGTCGATCTGCTGGAGGGTAGGGAGGCTCTGCAAAGGGATCTAAAGAGGATGGACCACTAGGCTGAGTCTAATGGTATGAGGTTTAACACGGGCAAATGCCGGGTCCTGCACTTGGGGCACAACAACCCTATACAGAGCTACAGACTAGGAGAAGTCTGTCTAGAAAGCTGCCAGGAGGAGAGGGATCTAGGGGTGTTGGTTGACAGCTGACTGAATATGAGCCAGCAGCGTGCCCAGGTGGCCAAGAAGGCCAATGGCATCCTGGCTCGTATCAGAAACGGTGTGACCAGCAGGTCCAGGGAGGTTATTCTCCCTCTGTACTCGGCACTGGTGAGACCACTCCTTGAATCCTGCATTCAGTTCTGAGCCCCTCACCACAAGAAGGATGTTGAGGCTCTGGAGTGAGTGCAGAGAAGAGGAACAAAGCTGGTGAAGGGGCTGGAGAACAGGCCTTATGAGGAATGGCTGAGAGAGCTGTGGTTGTTTAGCCTGGAGAAGAGGAGGCTGAGAGGAGACCTCATTACTCTCTACAAGTACCTGAAAGGAGGTTGTGGAGAGGAGGGAGCTGGCCTCTTCTCCCAAGTGACAGGGGACAGGACAAGAGGGAATGGCCTCAAGCTCCACCAGGGGAGATTTAGGCTAGAGATTAGAATGAAGTTTTTCACACAGAGGGTCATTGGGCATTGGAACAGGCTGCCCAAGGGAGGTGGTTGATTCACCTTCCCTGGAGATGTTTAAGGCACGCGTGGATGAGGTATTGAGGGACATGGTTTAGTGTTTGATAGGAGTGGTTGGACTCGATGATCTGATGGGTCTCTTCCAACCTGGTGATTCTATGATTCTATGACAATAAATGTTGAAGTACAGTTTTACGTATACTACAGACTTGCAGAGCAGAAACTACATGGTAAGAAAACTTCGTCTTCTTCATTCTTAACAAGAGAAAAGTTGTTTATTATAGGATATGAACTGTTATTCTCCTCCTTTTCACTAAGTGAGGACTCACCTTTTTAATTTGTCCTTTTTCTTCTATGGCATTGTTCTGTGTGGTTTCACTGCATTGCATGAAGGATTAGTCGTCTTTGCTTACATTTTCTCTGTAAGGTGATGTAAGCCCAAGAAGTTTTGGTTTTTGTTTTCTCCAGACCACTGGAGAGAAAGGAGTGGTCAGAAAATTAATGAGTACATTTTTTCTTGACTCCTGTATAGAAAATATCTGGCCTTAGGTTCTGTATGTTTGTTTACTGAAACAGCCAAATAGCTAAACATACACTCATTAAATGTGGCTTTGCATAAAACACTTCTTCTTATAAAACTCTGTGTGGAAGAGAACTTCGTCCTTTTGCCCAGCTTGAATCTTAATTCTGTTGCTCAGTCCTTGGCACTATCAGAATTTTTCAACTGCTTATGATATTGATTTCCTCTGGTGGATATTTGAACATCTGATCTTGTTTACTTTCAATAGGAGCTATACAAATCTTGATGCATACTTTAGGATTTGCAATCATTATGACCACATGATGAGCAATTTCTGTTCACAACAATTCATTTAAAAAAAATTCCAATCATAATTTTCTATGTAAAATCATATATACAAAGAGTAAGATATGCCTGCAAAAGAATTCAGTACTATCATCTAATATTTTTCAAAAAAATGTATTTTTTTCATTTATTTGTTTGTGAATAAATCTACACTAATTCTTTTATTATGACCAAAATCAGCTGATACTATGAAGCTGCACATTGGTAGAAAATTAACTGGGAAGGACTGAGCAGTCCATCATTCTCTGAATGCCAGCTGTTCTATCTAACAGAACAATGCACATTTCTGAGTACATGGATCTATATCCTTGTCTGGCAATTGCATTCTAAGATTATTTTTATCTAGTCTTTGCCAAGTTATTTACATTCTACAGGGTGTAATTACATATTTATACACAGTGAAATAAGCTATAATTGTTACTTGTACTACTAACATTTGTATTGTGGCATGATGTCTCCTATATTCACCAAATATGACATGTGTTTGTGACAGAGTACTGTAGATAGGATTGCTAAGGATTAGGGAAGGGAAGTTACCTTTTATTGTCTGTTCTGGACTTTGCATACCCCTCCTACATGTATAAATATATTGACCAAAAGATTCTGACATTTGACTTTGCGCTATAACAACTATCTCCTTTTCCCTAAATGACAGCCAATAAACATGACCAATACCCTCTGGATACTTTACAGACTTAAATTTTTCTAATGGCTCATTATAGATTCCCCTCATACTGTGTTTTCTATGGAATCTCTAGAAATTAAAATATGGCATTATCTGAGCCAGTTAAAACACCCTGTTCTGACTCCATGAAAATCCACAGTAAGAATATTATTATTTGTTCCCTGAGTTTTATCACTCACCCTCCCACACATTGCTTGTCTTTGTCCTACAGCAGTAGAGGAAATACAGCCCATTAGGTGAATTTGTCTGCATCACTAAACTTCTGGGAGGCCTCATGAGTGTATCTGCACATTGCACTGATGTTATTTGATGGAAGGTGTTTAAACCAACAAATACTAATCCTGTTATATAGAATCTCCTTAACTGAACTCCTTTAAACTTTTACCATATAGGTTTCTCTATACTTCATTAAAAAGTTCTGTGTAGAAAGCGAAGAAATATTTTTCTTGTTTACCTAATGCAGATCTCTTTTTTTCTTAACTTCTGCTGGCCACTTCTTATTTCAGTATGGCAGAATCACAGATATAACATAAGGAAAGGAGCTATAGAATAATTCTGGATATTCAAAACATAATTTACATACCTTCTTTCTGTGATTAGCTAAAAGAAGAATATTTTCTAAGGGAATACTTAAAGAGATATATCATTGGCATCACAAAGCTGCAAGTAAAAGGTGTGTATGAAGTCCTAGATGATGTTTTGCATAGACCTAAGAACACTATACTTAGAGTTGACAATGTCCTGCATAGTATTGCCTCTTTAAAATCTTTAGCACTTGCTTCCCTGCAATGATTGCTGCAGAACTGAAGACAATTCAGTGTTCCTTTTGATAAATGGCTCTCAAAAGCCCAAGACATGCTCTGTCTGGAAGAATTCACAGCCATCTGCTGAGAAGTTAATGTATTCATCTCACACATACAAAATGGGTTTGTGGATGATGTCTCACTGCTTTGCACTAATATGACTTTATTGGCATTGAAATCAACTTGCACCAAAGAGAAAATTGAGTTGGAATCTGACCCATGGAATCTATTTGATAATACTAAACCCTCACTACCGCAGCAGGAAAACATGTGGAAGGAAAGGATTCCTGTAATCTCTTGTTTTCCTTCTAATTGTTCCCTTACTAAAGTTTGGATTTGTCAACTATTGGATAAGAAATCCAGAAGAGTACATTACCTCTCCTCTCCTCGGTATAGGTATTATTTTTACTGTCATACTGGTGATGAATATTTTTTCTTCAAGATACAGAGATTGGGCCATCTGCCTCCAAAGTTTGCCCTGTCAGCTCAAGAAAATCTATAGAAAAAGCTGAGGCCAACACCTATGATGTAGCCTTTTAAAATATACTGCAGAGTATCTTTCACCCATGTGATAAACCACATGTGATACATTTTTCCCTTATATAAGTGGTCCTGAAGTCTCCAGAAGAAACTTATTGACCCCAAGGGAGCAAACTTGGATTTAAAACTAGTGCAGAATCCAAATCTGTTGTTTCCAGACTTCACTTAGAAATCGTCAAATGAAGTCAACACTTTCAAACCTAGTAATACAGAAGACCGTGCACCTGTTTTCTGGTCTCTTGTTAAATCAGATCCTTTATTTACAGTCATGGCATTTCTACTGAAGTCAGTGAACCCAATTTGGCTGAGGATGGAACAGGTGTAATCAGAAGCAATTCTATTAATTGGGTAAATACATTTAACCACTGTAAACGCATTAACTTTTAGCACAATGAGGGGCATATGTTTGGGCTTCTGAGTTTGTAAACATCTATGAGCATAATATTTTTTTGCTTCACTGCAATCAATTTTTACTCACAACCTCAATGTAGAATTTGGCCCCTCTTCTAAGCTCTCCACACTGGTGCTGTTTGGAAATCCAATAGCTAGTTCCTAATCTCTTCTCACTTTAGGTAAATACGGATTGCTTTCTGATTGTTGCAGTTCACTTACCTTCTTGTGGTTCTCATTATTTATAGTACCATTTTAATCTTCAGGATTTCTTGCTAGTTTTCCAATTAATTCTCAATAAGTAGGGTTGAAGAATACATTAAATAACCTTTAGCTGTTGTCTAATTTTTTATTGTATTTAGGTATTCCATGAAGTGCAAGGTCCTCTTTTCCATAGCTGTCCTTCTAACAGCTTTACTCATATATCAATAAAATGTCTTTCCAAGCATAATATTCTCTTGGCATAATCATCTGTTCATTCAGAAATACCATCTGTGCCTTGCTGGAGACTTCATTCTTTTATGAAACTGGCAGTGGTGACAAAGTTCATTTGAATTCCCAGGATATGCAATCATCAAACAGCTTGAAATTCTACTTTCAGAGCCAGTTTCCCACACTGATAGAACTTTTAAGTACAGATATTTCATGATCTGTTGTTATTGTTCAGTGTTTTATGGAACACTGTCCACCATCCTTCCCCTCCTCCTACCACCATTTTCTCTACCAACTTCTTAGCTAAGGCAAGACGGATGAGACTCCCTGCAAAGCCCATCAGCACTTGCTTTTTAATCAGCAGTACAGATTGCTGTTGACTTAAATGAAGCATATTTCCCACCCAGGGTCTGAGCACATTGCCTTCAAGCAGATCATTTTTAAAAATAACCTTAGGAAAAGATCTTACATCATATAAGCCTTGAGAAAGGAAAAAAAAATACTTTTGCTGTTCATATTTATGAGAAAGATAGATGACCTTTTACTTCCTTCTAATACTTTACAAGCACTGAATTCACTGCTAGATTCCTGCAGCTTTTGAGATTAGCAACTAGAAGACCAAACAAGCTCAACTTTACTTCCTGTTGATTCTTTCCACTAGGTATTTTCAAAATTTCTGAGTTTCAGACACAGAATTCTGTAGAAAGTGACACAATAATTTACTTTTGTGTGCCTGTTTTTAAAGGCATTTTACAAGAAAGTCAAACCTCTGGGCTTGGTACTCCTCAATTAATAAAATCTTGTGCAGTACTTGAAATGTACTTTCATAAAGAGAAGAATTTAAAGCCCTGTTTCCTCACTAAGGAAATCCAGTGGGTAAAACGAGCATAGATTCTTGGGATACATCTGTATCACACAACCTTTCTTAGTGCTTGCTTTGATTAATTTACAGAAGGTTACCGTGTAGCATTCCTACATATTCCTACATATTTAAATACCTCCAGACACAGTAATTCAACCACTTCCCTGGACAGCCTATTCTAATGCTCGACAAACCTTGCAATGAAATCATATCTCCAAATACCTAGCCTAAACCTCCACCTGGTGCAACTTTAGGCCATTTCCTCTGATTTTATCACTTCCAGCTTGCCACTTCTCTTGAGAAGAGACCAACAGCCACCTCAGTACAACCACCTTTCAGATAATAGTTAAGAGTGATAAGATCTCTCCTCAGCCTCTTTTTCTCCAGATGAAACAGCCCTCGTTCTGTCAGTGGTTCCTCATTAGTCTTGTGCTCCAGATCCTTCACCTGCTATGTTGCCCTTCTTTGCATTCTCCAGCACCTCAGTGTCTTTTCTGTAGTCAGGGTCCTAAAACTGTACTCAGTATTCAAGGTGCAGCCACGCCAATGCTGAATACAGGGGGACAATCACTTCCCTAGTCCTGCTGGACACACTGTTTCTGATACAAGCCAGGACACTATTAAACTGTATTTAAAAGATCAACATGTATTAATCATTTTGTCAGAACCCTAAGTCACCAATGGGCCCTACTGTCCCTGCCAAGCCTACCTGGGTGTCTCCTTCCCAGCCCAGAACCCAGGATCCCATATCAGCTCCCCCAGGCCACCAGCCCTTGCTACAGCAATCCAACAGCGTGGCCTGTCTCTGGTTCCCCACAGCCTACCCTGCCTGGCCATGGGCCCTGCTAAGATCAAGTCCTAGCCTGTCCTCTGCCCGTCCCATCCCTACAAAGGTGCCTGAGGTTGCCCTGGTGTCCCCTTGCTGGGGCTGTTGTAGTCACAGGCTGACAGACGGTGCTCTGTTGCCACTGGGAGCCCTTGCGGCCCCCATCCCCAAGGAGCTACTGGCCCAGGCAGCTCCCTGCCACATGCAGACTGTTCAGGGAATAGTGGGGTTTGCTCTCTTCCAAGACTAGCTCAACTTTGTAACATCATCAATAAACCCAATGGTCTATGGAGTCTTAAGCAGATTTCAGTGTTTTATTGCTTTACCTTTAGCAAGTGTACTGTAATACTTCAACAAATCATAAAGGTATTGCAAGGATTGTGCTTCTTAGAATACTACTGACTGAAAGGAAGAATAACCTCACAAAAAAAACCCAAAAAATGCCCTATTTCAATGCTGACAGTTCACTATCTTCTAACTTCCCACAAAAAAGGAACAAGGCTGTGGTAGTTACAGAAATATTGCTGACTGAATGTGTTCTGGCTTTGAGAATTATTGATGTGTACATTAATAATTACCTTATAATTTCTATTATTTTTTCACCTTACATAAAACTGTGTCATGCTGTGTAATTGTTGCTCTTCACAGTATTTTGTGAACCAAAGCTATTTATTCAGATTAAAACCAAACCAGCCTACTAGCAAGTAAGCCCCTAAGCTCTGCAGCCCGTTTGGACTCTTCATTCATTTAAGAAGTCTTGTTATTTTTATAAGGTAGTTTCCTGACTTCCATAAGCTTGCTTGGAGGTGTTCTATACCACTGTCACATGCTTAAGGTCAGAGAAGGCTAGTACAAAGGGCTGTCTGCTTCTCCCAGGAAGCACTGAGGGACCTCCGTGGTCTCTGACCTCACCAAGAAGAAGCTGAGATGCTGAGAATCATGTCAGGGTCAGATCAGACCTGGAGGCAGTGACTAGGGTCAGGCACAACTGAGTGATTGCCAGTCCACAGTGATGGGACAGCTCCAGGGCTGAGCCCAAAAGCCCAAGCAGTGGGTTTGGACAGCAGTCAGGACCTAGGAGCTCTTACAAGGAGCTGGTCTTGGGCTTGATGGCTCCGTGCCTTTGCTCTCCAGTTGTGCTCCTGGAAAAGGAACACAGGGACCCAGCAAGGTCTGGAGTAAAAAGAGAATGCAAGTTTTAAGTGAAAACTTTCATTATTACCAGCCAAAATGAGCTGAAGTGTATTTAGAAAGAAAATTGTTAACGTAGGCAGTACTACGGGTTTTTATTGATTCTCTCTTACTCTCTAAATGCAGGTGATTAATTTACACCCTGAAGCATGACTTTTTACCACAGTCATTACCAGGAGCACAAAAGCTGTTGAACACTCAGCAAAGCTAGTAATAAAACTTGTGTTATTTGGCATGACAGAAAGGAAACAAAATAGAAGTATTTGTTAAATGGCCAGGCTAATGACTTCTGTGATACCAGTAAAGGTTCACAACATTTTTCTAACCTAACAAGGAGCTTTTATTCTTTATCCCTAAACCCTCTTCACTCTGCTATAATGTACAGTATCAGTTTAGTAATATCCTAGCTATTAATACTCTTCCAGCCATGCATTTAAAGAGATAGTGAATGTACATTTTCAAGATTTATAAAGGTGAAGAGAAGGTTATTCTGTATGTCAGATTTCTTGAATCAACAAAAAGCAATGGAAGAGCCCCTAGGCTCAACTAGGCCGCTGGTTTACTTAAGGGAGTATTTTGTTCGCAACTGTACAGAACTCAACCAACAGCATATTTCTGCACTTTATACATCATAATGCTCTGTAAATTCACAGCATAAAGAGCCCAAAATTATCTCAATGGCCTTGAAAATATGGCCCATACTATGGATTTGCATAGCTTTGGCTATTTGCTGGGGCAGTTTGCCAACTGCAATCATAGGACATGAGGCTTCAGAGCTTTATTACAATTTTCACCTGTAGCTTTTTGCTAAAGTGAGTAAAGTTTGGAACATGCCTGGATCTGGGCCTAAGCCCACAGCCCACATTGGCTATGTCAAAGATTTTATAAGGCCTTATGACTTCACCTAATGAAACACTTTCTCAAAGCAGATCAAGACTTCTTGGTAATGAAGGCAGAACTGAATTGTTATCCCAAGAAAATGGGCAGAGTCTGGCCCACAGTATTAGGAGAGAAAGGTGAGGACGTATAGCCAGTGCTCTGCTGGACCTAAGGGAAAGCATGGCTGGAACTCCACAGGGTTGTATTTCAGGTGAGGAACCATGGTTCAGTGGGTATTCTAAAGCTGGAAGTAAATATTTCATCATCTAGCTCGAAGGGAAGTAGGAAAAGGGAACAAAATTGAGCTATAAGCTTCAAAACTAGCAGATAAATTTCAAAGATTAAGTTTAAAAATTACTAAAAGTGGTTCATTGTGAAAGACCTGAGAGAAGCATTGGTCAAAATACTGTCAAAATAAAAGAAGAAAACTTTTGAACTCACAGTTCAAAGACAGCTTTCCAAAAACATCTAAGGAAAGGATCATGTGGAACAATAGATATCTATCTTGTCTTACTGCTTTCTTACAGACAAAGCAAGGCTTTGAAGATTTAGTGTATCCAGTACAATGGAATCTTCCTTGGCCCCTTGACTTTTGATCCCATTTTTGGAGTGAAGAAGCATTGTGAGTATTGAGCCCATGGTACCATGACTATAATTGGTCTCTTTAGGCTCATATTCTCTGCCACTTTTAGGTTTATCTCCAGATCTGTGGCAGTGTGGAGACTGAGATGAATTAGATCTTCTGTCATAGCCTGTTCCTCTTCAAAGTAACTTATATCAGACCTTGCAAAAGCCACAATTACTTATTTTACTCAGAGTAATTTGTACAAAAATCTGTCAACCAAATATACTTTACCAGGATAAATACACAGTAACTGGAACTGGTAAGATAGCTGTACCTTTTTTAATATAGGAGTAATCTCAAACGAAGCTGTTCCATAGGATATACTTTTTTTTTATGAATAACCATTGCCAATGATCTAAAAAAAAAGCAGGAAAGAGGGAAAGAAGCAATAACATCATGTCTTTCTAATAGATTTCCACGGTACATGAGATCAATAGAAGCTACAAGATCTGCAGTCGTGACAGCGATTGTTACCTTTCTCATTGTTGAAAGCAGGTTTGAATTCTAGGTTTACGGTTGGCAGTGACCTATCCAAGATAGTAGAAACTTGGCTGGTATTTTACACACACGATTATGGAGAAGGCAAAACTGACAATATCCCCATCACCTTGGCACATCACTTACGGTGTTTCATGAAATCAGGAAAAATGCAAGCACTTGCCCCACCCCTGGAGGTGTTCAAGGCCAGGTTGGATGAGGCCTTGGGCAGCCTGATCTAGGGGGATGTTCCTGCTTGTGGCAGCAGGGTTTTGAACTAGATGATCTTTAAGGTCCCTTTCAACCCAAACTATTCTATGATTGAGTAATTTAGCCCAGTGACTTCTTCAGTTGCTTCCTCTGTTCAGTACTGGGAGGAAGATGCTTCATCTGGAAAGCAATAACAGCTGAGAAGTGTTAAGAGCATCTTCACAAACCACCCTTCATGTGTTCATTGCTGTCTTCCAGTTAAAACTGCTTATGGATGGAGGTTGTTCGAGGGCTAACCTGGAGGAACATTCCTATGCTTAGTTATAAGTAGTTTAAGAGAAATTAGCCCTCAGTTTCTTGCAGGTGGAAAGTAATACCTACCACCACATGTGAGTTCATGTTCATCCAGGCTTTGTCTTTGAATCACTCACAGGGTTTTAAAACTTAAGAACACTCTCTTTGAAGGTCACAATGGCTGGGAAGCTAATATGGTACTGGAGTCATGGAAACTAAGCTTTAGTTGAACAAACACTTAACACTTATCATGTATGACACCTTGCTACTACTATTGCTCTAACTTTATCAAAAGTAGCTAGTGTTTACTAAAACACTTATACTTACTGTATTTTCATCATGGACTAAAAAGAATTTGTCCAGACAGAATACATATTAACACTGCAGTATTTAGAATGTGTAGGTTTTTCTTTTTCTCTCCTCCACAATTAAAACTTTATTCTTAGGAATTTAGTTTTCTAAGGCTTTTGCATGGCACAGCATCTTTCTGAAACTGCAATTGAGAAAGTCCTGTTTGAGATTTTGCTGGCATGTGAAAACTCTCTGTATATGGAGAAACATAGGAAATGTAGTCTGCTACACAATAACAGTGGCAGAATTGTGATGATCTGAACAAATCAACATCAAGTACAAGTCAAGGAAAGGAGGCAACAATATCTTTAACAAAATGCACTGGGAAAAATAAGAAAGCGCAGGGAACTCTTCATAGGAGTGACACTCTTAGATATCTTGTCAACTCAATCTTAAAACCAGGAGCACTTTTTAGGGTGGATTTTCAAAAAAGCCAATATTTTTCTTTTAGTAGGGCATGGCACATTTCATTATGAGTCCTGCAGCGTGTTAGGGAAGTGCATTGCATTTGCTGGTACTTTGCGACAGACTAGCAGTGTGAGAAATCAAGACAAACACAGATCCAAAGTATGCAGATTTCCCCAAATTCAGGGTTGCATTCCAGCTGTTTGTGGGTCAGTATATGTAGCAGCAAGGGAACTGCTGTGTGTGATGAAATGTTCTCACATAACTGTAGAAGCAGTTCCCTGAATCTGCAGCTGTGCATCATAAGTGAGCACATTGTGAAAGCTGTGTATGAGATCTCATATATTTGTCATGGCATTTCAAAATTTGTCTCGATGGTTATGCAAGCCTAATTATTTCTTATTTTATGTAACATGAAGATTCAGGCCCTGTATCAGCCCATAAAACTACTCTGAAAATAAATGGAAATAAAATGTTAGGTTACCATTGAATATGTTGCAGTGGTGTACATGGATACAATACACTCTGAATTATGCCAAATCCATATAATATCTCTTAAGTGCAACTTTTATGGAATGGTATGTAGCATCTAGTTCTTACTTAGCAAATTGTAATAACATAACTACACTGATACATGCCAACTGTTTTTTTTAATTTTGTATTTGAATTTACATGCATGGCATCCTCCTCACAGTCATGTAAATACATATGTACTCAGTAGTGCAGATACCCTTCATTACTTTTCAGGTCAGATGAGCTCATCCTTGGGACTGAAGATGAAACACTGATGAAATACACAAGTCTGTCACTCATCATTGCTATCTGCCACTATCAGCACCTCCACAGCTAGATAAATACCTTCTGAAAGCTGTTTATTTTCAAGTATTTACATAATGGAAATGACCAGGGGGTTACAAAATACTTTTTTTCTCTTGGAAGAATTTGTCCATCTTCTAGCACTGTAAGCATGTGATCTCTGTTCTGACTACTATTTTGTTCTAGCTAAATAATACAGTATGCATGTTTCTTGATCTTTCTTTTAGATTTCTGATATCTTAATTTATGGACATGTCCATTTGATTTGGTTCTCAGCTTAGTTCCCTCTTTCTCCTGTAGCTGATGATAACTGAGTGTTTGCTTTTGACAGATCACTTCTCCAGTAACAGAATGTCAATGCTGGAAGAATTGTTAGCTTTTAAATTTGTGTTAAGAAACTGAGCAGAACATCTGTGAATGCACTCTAAATAGATCCTTCATCCATTTTGTTTCTGTCTTTATGGGATAAAAATAACATTGCCTTTATTATTCTGTTGAAATTCAGCACCAGCTACAGTTTTGCAAGACAATGTTTTCTTTACTTGCATTTTGTTTTCTTTACCATGTCTTTTTTTTTCTCCTCCAATAGAACCTCCTACTGGGTTCTACATTTCATCTGACCTTTTAACTTGTTCAGGACCTTATTTTGACAGTAGTATTTAAAATGAGCAGTCATTTACTCCATTATTGTTCACTCACATTGGAATCAATTGGCATCTTATAGGCTATCTCGAGTGCAGAGATAACAAAAATAGGCTTTCCTCTATCTGCCAAAAAGTAATCATCTCTACTGCTTTTTATTAAATGATGCATTTCAGGTTACTTATTTACCAAAATATCCATTATTGTATCCATTGAACAGCTTTCTATTCCTGGGGCAACTGACTCACAAGGGCAGTCACCAGTATAATTTTCCCTGAAACAAGTTTCTTAAGAAGGTTGTAGTGTCTGTTTTTTAAAAAATAGAATCATATAACAGTTTGGGTTGGAAGGGACCTTAAAGATCATCTGGTTCCAACCCCCTGCTATGGGCAGGGACGTCCCACTAGATCGTGCTGCCCAAGGCCCCATCCAACCTGGCCTTGAACATCTCCAGGGATGGGGACCTGTTCCAGTATATCACCACTCGCATAGTGAAGAAATTCTTCCTTATATCAAGCCTAAATCTTCCTCTCTCCATATTATACCCATTCACCCTCGTCCTATCACCACAAGCCTTTATGAATAGACCCTCTCCAGGTCTCTTTTAGGCCCCCATCAGGTACTGGAAGGTCGCTATAAGATCTCCTTGGAGCCTTCTCTTCTCCAGGCTGAACAAGCCCAACTCTCCCAGCCTGTCCTCAGGTGCTCCAGCCCTTGGATCATCTTTGTAGCCCTCCTCTGGACCCATTCCAAGAGTTCCATATCCTTCTTATGTTGAGGACTCCAGAACTGGACACAGTATTCCAGATGAGGTCTCACAAGTGAGGAATAGAGGGGCAGAAGCAATTCCCTGCTGGCCACGCTTCTTTTGATGCAGCCCACGATGTGGTTGGCTTTCTGGGCTGTGAGTGCATGCTGACGTCTCATGTTGAGCTTCTCATTGACCAGCACTCCAAGTCCTTCTCTGCAGCACAGCTCTCAATCATGTCATCCCCCATTGTGTACTGAAACTGGGGATTGTCCTAAACCAGGTGTAGGACCTTGCACTTGGCCTTGTTGAACCTCATTAACCTCACAGCCCCACTTCTCCAGCCTGTCCAGGTCCTTCTGGATGACATCCCATCCTTCCGGTATGGCAACTATACCACTTAGCCCATCTGCAAACTTGCTGATATTGCACTCAATCTCATTGTCGATATCATTGATAAAGGTATTAAACAGCACCAGTCCTAGTACAGACCCCTGAGGGGCACCACTTGTTCTCCATCTGGACTTTGAGCCATTGACCACTACTCTTTGAATACGACCATCCAACTAGTTCCATATCCACCATACAATTCACCCATCAAATTCATATCTCTCCAATTCAGAGAGAAAGATGTTTTGGGGGACTGTGTCAGAGGCTTTACAAGAAGTCCAGATAGATCACTGCTGTGGTTACCCCATCATAGAAAGCCACTAAATTGGTCATAATCAAGTGAGTGTTTTTTCAGTTTTCCTTAATAAGACTGCATTTGAGTGCTAAGATTTCACCACAATTCTTCTGGCATTCAGGTCTGTCCAGAAACACACTCAATGAATAACTCCTAATAAAACAGCCTGGACAGAGAGATTTAATAACTTATATAGATCAACATAATTGCTTTATAAGGTAATTCACATCATACATGTGGGAAATTGAACTACTCATGTGATTTAAATTATGTTAGCTACAATAAAAGAAAAAACACTGGACTCTTGGAAGACTCATGTTAAAAATACAAAAAGCTAGCTATATAGAACAAACATATTGAAAGTTGTCTAAGTTTTTTGCCAAAGTTTATACTAAGCAGGTTTCTTCACTTGGAAGTAAGAAGAAAATCAGTAACTGCATGAATTTTGGAAACCTGGGCCTATAAAGGAAAAGCTCTTGTGAATAGAGGAAAACATTCTTTTACTGGTGGGTTTAAGACACAAATAAGGACCTAAAAAGAGTTTCCTTTCTCATAAAGCTTATTTCATGAACTCAACATTGAAGTCCATGTGACAATAAACTTCACAACTGGAACCTATGATCTTCCAGAAAAGTGCTGAGGTTTCAACTGGCAGACATAACAGAAGACAGAGCTAGATCACAGGTCGAACTTTGTACAGAGGCTCAAAACCTATAAGTTAAGCTTCAAGATAGCTGGGTAGATACTTCTTCACTAATGAAGCAAAATAAATCTAAAAGCAGCACAAATGCAAACACCCAGACATGATATTTCTCTGAGAAATCCCTATACTCCGTAAATGATATGTAGAATATACAATACATATGCCACCTGGAATGTTAATATTTCTCAGAAAATATAAAACCCTGCCTCTCTGCAACTAAGATGTTTCTTTGCAAGCAGCAGTTGTGTTGTCTTTCTGATCTGCATCTATTCACCTTCAGTTATGCCAGGTTTTGAAATTGCATTAGATTGCAAATCAGTTCCCAGAGAGAGTTTTCTGTCAGAACTCCAGGAAAAAAGTGGCACTTGTATTAAAGTATCTTTGCAGATGAAAGAGACAAAATAAATCTAATTGCACCAATAAATAGGCAAATATGAAAACAAACCTATAAAAGATAATGAATAAATTCACTGTTACACTACATAGAAGACTACCTAAAAAATATCCATTTTAAAAGCTCAATGTAAAGGACAGAGAATGTGTGGGGTTTTTTATTTAAAGATTTCTACAATACTTCTTGAATGAAAACGTGAGTGGACCACGGGAGTGCTTATTTATTTCTTCACTCCCAGTGTTAAAGTAGGCATGCCTTTGTTCTCAGTATCTGAACCCTGGCGTAGCAGGGTTAAAGAAATCAGGCTTGTGGTATCCTTTATCAAATATATCATAACCTCTTTGACTGACTTCTGCCTCTCAATAATTCTGTATTTTGTACTCTTCTTTGGTCCTCATTCTTCTGGACCACAAATTCTCTGCACCGTTATTAATGGAAACCTTATGTGCTAGGTAGCTGGGTTGCATGTGCAGTTCTCACAGTGTATCACAGCCTGAAGGGATCATAATTTCTATTAAGTTCTGTAAGTCATCAAGACTATATTATTTGCTTTCAAATCAATATGCAATGAAAACCACCCTCTTCATATTGTATTGTTTCTAAATTTGGAACAAAAATTTCCACAATTATAATTCACTCAAGAACTTGATCTCCTATTCCTACAATGAAATTGTTTGCTTGCCCTCCAGAATATATATTTTTAGGAGGAAACTTGTCTTGATAGTGCATAATCAATTTACTCATTTCCAGAGTCAAACTGCTTGTTATTTGGAGAAGTATTAAAAAATAGAAGTTGAATAGTTGCATCTACTCCTTTGTATGAAAAAATACCACTATTGAATATTTTATTTTGACAAATATGATGCCCACAACTACATCAAGTAAATTGCTAAGTCATATTGCATGGATTAAACTGCTGTTAACAGTGGCTTAAATCTAAGCCGAGAACAATCATGGCAGTATCTCTGATGTTAGATTCTTTGGTGGATAGGACAGTTTACACTGAATTGTCTATCATAATTTCAGGAATGTGTGTAAACACTTTTTCTCCAATATGCCCATAAAAAAATGGCATTTGTTTGCATAATTATTTCTAAATGGAACTGGTTTATTCTAATACAGAAGTGAAATATGAAACATGGGTTATTAGGAGTATCTATGCCAGACTAAATGTGAGTGGTAATTGGAGAGTGATTGCACAGCTGTTGAATAGGTCCCTTTGTTTCTCTGAAATGTCAGTAGAATGTAGAATGTTGATTACATTACAATTACAAAAAGAGGACAAGTGATGAGCCTAGAATTTACCTTTTAGTGTTTATTTGAAAGATTCCCTTTTCCCACTGGAAACTGAAAGTGTGCAAAGGTACATTTTCTGAGACTGATAAATGACTCAAGCAGTATAACAATTTTTATCACAGCTATCTGTACACTTAACATGCACAGACAAACACATACATGTACACACACACAAGTTCTACATTCATTAGCAGTAGAGATGATAATAACAATCCTTTTGAATTTGTCAATAAACATATTCCGCAATGTGACTGGGAAGGATATGTTCAGAGAATTATTTTCTCTCTCACAAGAGCTTTTTTTTTTTTAATTAATTTTTCCAGAATCTGATGGTATTGAAGCCCATTCAAGGGCACTAGAGAAAACAGGTAGGAAAAGAAATAGATGCATCTAAATGACATCTGGATCACTGCTTTTCATCACTTATCTTCACCACTGTGAGAAAATTCACAGAGATGATTAATGAAATCAATCAGAGATTACTAATGAAAAATATTATGTAAAGACCAGTGCCTGTATAGGTTTCTGAGAAACACAGTACAGACAGGGATAAGACCTATGTTGCTGCTTACCTTCAAAACATAAGCATAATACTCACAGAATTTGATTTGGGCATCTTTTATTACACACTGAGTTTCTATGATTTCATAGAATCATAGAACAACCAGGTTGGAAGGGACCCATAGGATCATCGAGTCCAACCATTCCTATCAAACACTAAACCATGTCCATACAAATTTGTACACTACAAGCATATAGCAGTCATTCACAGAGCAGAAAGGCAAGACTAAAATGATAAATGCCAAGTATCACTCTTTTCAACACCCTGAAAAAGGTACTTGAGGAATACTTACCAGTGACTGATGGCTGACGAGTCAGCAAATGAGTGTTGGCTTCTATCATTCATTGGAATGGTCAGATCTTCAAGACTTGAACTAACCCTCCAGTTCTGCTCTTTTTCCCCGTATGATTTTACACTTTTTCCTCAGTCTGCTTTTTCCTGAGTTTCTGGTTTGCTAATACTACCTCAAAAAACCCCACTTCTGTCCTTATTTGGTTGAGGGGGTTTTTTGTTTCCTTCTCTCATGTGGCTTTAGCTCATGAATTCACTTGCAGCTCAGCATTTTCATATTCAGGAATGCTGAGTCAGAGTTTCCCACCTGGGCTCACTCATGAACAGCTGAGATACTGCATTGGTTTTGTTTAGTATCCATGCTTGCTCTGGTACTGATGTGAGATAACAGCTTCACAGAACTCACACAGCTGAAAATTATTTTCACATATTTACCTATGCATCTTTGTTACAGAGATAAGATTTTTGGAGGCTACTAGATCGGTAATTTTGTGCACCTATTGTGCTTCATCTGTAGAGAAGACTGGAAAACTATCAACTATAATAAGCCATAATAAGATCAACGTCTACCTGAAGAAATGAAAATGTGATATGGCTCCTATGAAAATTGCTAGCATGTTAGAAGCAGGTGTCTAAAAGTCTAAGCTATTGTAATAGGGAACAAGGAAGGTAGAAGGTTAATGTGTAGTAAAAAGTTTACAACCTTATTAGAAACATTGATTTAATGTATAAATAATGGATTACATGATGCACTAGCTTTTCATTCCTGCACTACAGCAAAGACTAACTAGTATTTACCAGAAAGACAGGAAAGTTTGCTGGTTCAATGAATCATTTAAAGGATTGAAATGCATTCTTCAAGAAGTTTATATGGTTTTCAGATGACAAAAACATCCAGGAAAAGGACTTAATGGTCTAATGAGAAAACAAATCAGATGCATTAAAGCCCTGTAGCTAGAAAGTAATTGGTGAACTGCCATAACTTGAGAGACTTCTACAGGGTGGAGAGAACCACATAGAGCTCTATGGCCCAGTTGCTCAAGGGGACCCACGTGCACAGTACATGTGTTAGAATAGTCAAATACAAAATCAAATATCCACAAGCAAAGACTGTATATTCTCTTGCATGAATAGATGCAACATTTGAGGAAAAAAAGAAAAATATTGAGGAGTTCTGAAGGATTCATATCCCCAGTGCTTGAGAGACATAATGCAGCTTTTGAACTTGAAGACCAAACAGCCAAGAAGCCAAGACATTTCTGCAGCATAGGGCACTGTTGAATCCATTGTTGTTTTCTGTTAAGCTGTAAACATTCCAGAAAGGATATTCGAAAAATAAAACGGACTTCCAAAACAGATACAAGAATTATTTGGACACTGGACAATTTGTTTTACCAATTCCATTTTGTTGTACCTATATGCAAAGGAGCAACAAGATGCAATTGCAAGAAGTTAAAGTCAAGCAAATCCAAGTTAGAATCAGAAGTTATTATCAATTGGCATAACTTGTTTGGGAATGTGATCACTGATCTGGCATATGGAATCTTGAAATCTTGCACCCCACCTGCTACCTCAGTAACTGCAGTACCTAATTTGGGAGTTTTGTAGTAAGTGCATAGGAATAATCATCTTTAAAGGACTACTGAAACATTAGAAACCCTGAATTACTGAAGTTCTTTTTTCTTGATTTATCATAAATTGCTAAATTGGTAACCTTAGATACTTAAACTTCAGTGACATAAATCACTGTTTCACTATCCCTCCAAGGTTAAGTTGCACAACTAACTGAATACAGTAAAGAGGGAGTAAAATGAAACCAAGGGGGAAATCAGAAAGCATGTGTGTATGAAGGGAAATCGTACAGAAAGTCATGCAAGTAGCAGAGTCTGCATCTTATGGGGGCTTTATGGAGTCTAGAAGGAATCCAAAGTCTCCAATTCTGTTGTAATTCAGGCAAGTTTGTTCTTAAAGTTCTTTCACCTCATTATGCTGCCTCCTCACAACCGCTTACCTCTTCCTCTTATGAATTACTGTAAACTTGTATGTCTGACCCCTGTGGGTCTGTGGGCAGCTGATACTGCCTGGATATCCAAAGTAAATGAAAACTTCTGTTTAACTTTAGTCTCTGTACTTCAAGTCATTATCTGTAAAAGGCAGATATTAACTGTACAATATAGCATGATTTGGTATATACTAAAGGCCACCCAACCAAGGAGACCCAACTGATGAAGTCTTCTTCCTCCAGCTACAGGGAACCGGTGCTGTTTGATATTGCATTTGCTGTAGAATTAGCTCAGATTGTGCTTAATGTTATAGTTCAAATTTTTGAGTTAAAATGTTTTTCCCACAAAAATAAAAAGAAAATAGACAACCTTGAGGCTTGCAGAATGTTAGAGAAAAATGAAATACATGTAAACTGGTTCCTTCCACATGAAGGAACTAATTGAAACTAATCATTGAATGTTTTAGAAGGGAAACAAGTTTATAACACTTTTTTGTTTGCTTAGTCTATGACTTCCGTTCATGTCACTGACCAGGAGAAGGTGATAACTAAGGTACTGTCATTCACAGTCAGAAACAACCATCTATTTTTCGTTGTGATGAGTTCTCCTTGTAGCTAAGGAGGAAGAGATTGCAGTAGCTAATTGACACACCTAGTTGAAAGGAATCTAGGAGGCATCACATTAGCTTCCCACTTTCCCAGTCTTAGTACCAAGGTCACAAAACCAAATTGTCTGAATTACACTGTGGTTCTTCACATTCACTTGTCATTATCTATTGATATCTTGCTCTCATGAACCAGATCAAAACGAAGTAAGACTCTTTTTTAAACTTTGATAGCTAAAACAACAAGCCAACCTTTAAGTGAGGAACAAGAAAGTACAGTTGCTAAAAGGATTAAATATGTTCATTCTTTCATCTATAGTTCATCATTGTAGTGGATGACAATTGTAGTGGATGACATTCTTTGTCTGGTATAACATCAGATAAATCTTGATGAGTGAGTCATCTTTTAACTTCTTAAGAATGGTGAATTGTTTCTACTGATTAATATTTAAAATATACATGTGATATAAGAAAAGTTTCTCTTTTTTGTCTGCTGTGTAATTAGACCCTTGCAGTATTTACGCTTTCTGGTAAAAATGGGCTGTACAAATTACCATTTTCATGGAGAGAATTCCAGTTTAGCAAAAAAGAAATTATATTTTCTTCTGTATCTTTTTGGATTTGTTAACAGAGTTTTCTCTTCAGCACCACTGTTGTTAGGGGTTGTTTTTAGCTTGAAATATCTGATAAGTTTTAATTAATGTTTTTACTTTGATCTTATTCACCTCTGAGTAATAAATTTTCACGGTGATAATTTTAATGGACATGATCTTGGAAATTTTCCTGTACCGTATTATTCTCCTTCTGGCAATCAGTTTTGCATCCTCTGCCTGAAGAGGATTTGCAATGCAGGTGATCTGTAACTTTTTATACCTGATCAGGCAATGTAATCAGGAATGTCTTAGGCTTTTTGAAAAATGTCTTCCAGAATCAAAAGATTTAATATTAATCTGTATGAAGTTAGAATATATCTGAGATAATGAGTATTAACTGTTTAGGGGAATGGAGATGATTTGTTCATCTTAAAAGTGAAATAACAGTTACTATGTGATTTTTGTAGAGAGAACAATTCAACCTCTTCCACCACACATACTTTGGCTGATATAATAATATTTCATTTTCACAAGGTTCTACATTAGTAAGCCTACAGTTGTTTTACATAGTGGTATTTCAAAGAAGAGCAAACTGCTCACTAGGAAAGATGTCATTCCTTTTAGTGGGTCATTAGGAACAAAATCCTGACCACCTAGCTCCCAACTCTTCCTGCTTCAAAGAATTTATGTATTATTGAAAGAAAAGATATTGAATTGTATAATTCAGCTAAATGAGGCAGGGAATTTATTAAGAAATCTAAGAGGTAAATTGAACAATCTTACTTTTTAAAAGAAGGATAAATTAAAAAATTTTTTTAAAAAGGATAATATTAGACACAAGAAAGCTGTTTCTTTTCCTGTTCTATTTTATCTGTCTAAAATGTTAACTGGTTGGGTTGGTGGAAGCACCTCTGATATCAGGTCGGAATAGGTGAACAGATGAGAAACTGTCTTATAATACAATTTGCTCAGATGTGGCAGCAAAAATCTGATTTCACAGTAAGACACTAAAAGACGTTCATATTCCCATGAATCATTGCAGGATGGATGACAAACCTTTAAAACTGGAAAGGAAGCATAACCAGAACTATCAAAGGGCTTTGCTAGTTCCATTGGGAAGCTCTGCCATCTTGTGTCCAAGTAGAAGATAAATCTGACTTCCCCAGAGGAGGCTAAGTGCAGGGATTTGTGAGTTGTCCTTACTTTTTCTCAAGTAAGATATATGCGGGAGTAAATTCTTTGGCCTGGGATTAAAGTGTTCATATAATCTGTAGGATATTCTTAGATCAGTTTTTCTTTATGGGCAGGGATAGTACATTTAATATCACATATGAGTTTCTGCAAGTATATCAGACTTTTGTGTTCGTGATAGGTGACGTTGCTAGCTATTCAAACTTACCTTCATATTTGCAGGATTATGGCACCATTTAAAGACTTCAGAATAATAAGTTAGGAGAAAAAGTGCTTCTTGGTGAAACGTGGGTTGTAAATTGAATCAGATTATCTTTGGTCTGTGATAAAAAAAATTTAGTCATGTCAGTCATTAATGGATTAATTGAAAATGCTGTTATGGTACAGACAGATATTGTGAGTGACCTCTTCTGGAGCCTGAAACAAACAAACTTTTGAGTCCTGCTTCTGGAATCCCTCTATAAAGGGAAATTATGCCAGGGCATAGGAGGTTATGTTGTGAAAAGTGAGACAGAAATCAGTTATTGGATATAGGAAGCAGAAACTATTAGGGAGATAAGGCAAGGCAATATTTTTCTATGGAAAAACAGTGGACAAAAGCTTTTAGCTACACAAGAAGATCTGTCATAGATAAAGCAACCATCAAGCTTGTCAAAGTTTTAGAATAGGTACAAATACACTATAAAATTAGAAAAAAGGAGAGATGAGAGAGCCTCTGGAGCCAAGATGGGAAATCTTTGGAAAAGTATGAGAGTATGAGGTTAGTCATATAAAGGTTTGGGGAAAATAATAATGGGCCATAGGAGAATGTTTTTCATGTTCTAATGAAATTCAGATTGTCTTTATAAGACAGAATTCTGTATTCTGTGGATTTCTCCTGAGGATCAGTACTGAGAGACTGGAGGTGGTTTGGTTATTTTTTTGAAGTCGGGGGATTTTGTGTGCTATAATTGTGGTTGTGAGAGCTCATTTTGTTGCTTAAGGATTGTTTGATTTTATTTGGAGAGTTTCCATAAGGGTATTTGATGCAAGAAGTAAAAAATCCAATTGTGGGATGCATGCGTAAGATCTATAGTGTCAATGATTTTGAGTGGGTTGCCTTTACTGTAGTGTATAAGGAGATGTGTTGGCAAATTGTGAGTTTGCTGCTTTGACAGTTTGCTCCCATTTAACTTATTTGTTTTAGGAAATCTTGCTTTGTATGACAAGTTTGAGAGTCTGGAAAGTTGTCTGAATGCTTGAAGAGGACTCACATGGAACATTTATTTTGTGAGATGTTAATTTTTAGTATAAATTGCAATCGCTGTATCATTTTATGCATCACAGTGTTTATTGGTATGTCACAACTTGGGCTGATAAGAAAGACTTTTCTGCATTTTAAGTTTGAACATAAATTCTGTATTGAAATATTAATCTTATTTCCTGGAAAAATGTTTGAAGAATATATACCGCTTGTGAAACAGCTGCAAATCTGAGTCAGAGGCTTAGATAGACTAGCCATACTAGATTACAGTGTTTGAGAGAATTGTAGGTTTGTTAGGAGTACCTAAGTGATTTATACATTTCCAGGTTGTCATTCCTTGTTGACTACAGAGTCTAGGAAATACATGTGCAGGTAAGCAGTGAAGTAACAACTTGACTGAGATATAATAATAGCTACTGATTTTGTGGAGGGGACCAGACAGGTTTTCAGACCTTTATCATCATCATCATCTATGGATCATGTACTTGGCCAATCAAATTACTACTGGAAAATCATTGATTGTCTGAAATGAATATTGTGTATTGTTACAAATGCTTTGCAAGAGGAAGTACAGGCATTATGCTCATTCAAATGAACCACCTTCTGTAGATATTGATGACTTTCTTCTTATGAAGAGATGATGCCCTTTTCCTGTGCTCATGGGGACACTTCTGTCCATGGCACTTTTCAGGAAAGGTGGCCTTACCTATGCACAGAATCCTGGGCATGGCACATGTGGACACAGGATATGCACAAGGAGTCCTGTCCTCTTTAAACTATAGTCTTGTAACTTGGAACATTAGTGGCTCTAGATTACTGCTGATCAATAAATAAAATAATTCTGGAGTCTAACTTTACTATGAGAAGCACATGGTAGCAGTTAGTACCTCTATCTTCTAAGACTCAAGACATAGATTTCATGACAAAAGCAAGCTGGAAAATTTTTTTCTATGATTAAGCATATGTTGCTGTTGAATTGTATTGAATGAAAGTCTGCTGTTGCTTTTCAGAACAGACTTTCAAACAGGGATTTCCATTTTCTATTAAAATTCTCGGGGTGATACCTTACCTAAATTTAATGTTCAAAAGTCTGCAACTGAAATTAGTAAGTTTCCGAAAGACATTTATCAAAAATTCTCAATATGAATGCATTCATTTTGGAAAATCTTTGCTTTTTGTAAATATTATGTTAGTCCTGAAATATCTGATTCTGTGATAAGCTATTTGCATAGTGATGGAAAGATAAGCAAATTATGTTTTGATGACATTATTATTTTTTCTTTAATATTTTCTAGATGCAAAGCAGAAATGAAGTATATTTGTAGCAGAGAGGAATTGCTGCTATTTTTATGAAGCCTGAAAATGCACTTAATGCCAGCAATATAGGATTTCAGATTTATTAGATATGCAAACATTATGCAGGGTTTTCTGCCAATGCAAACTAAAGCAAAAATGCTACGGGAAAATAATAATGAATGGAAAAAAAATAATGCATAAAAATTTAACTGTAATGGAATTTAACATTGGCAGCAAATGTAGACCATCAGTGAAATTACTTTTGATGCATGAACATCTGTCTATGTCTGCAAAGTCTTAATAGAAAAATTGTTTTTTCATTTTTTTTTTAGCAAACTGGTGCATTAATTGATACAACCAAGCCTTCCAGGGTGCTGAAGAAGAGCCATGAAAGAGTTCAGCTGTGGATTGATTTTGTGTGCTTTAATTTTATTCTGGCATCATTTTGAAACCCGAGTTGAAGTGTGACTCATCAGTTTAATAAGAAAAAGATGGCTAAACATGATATTCGTCTTATCACTCTTTTGTGTGTTTTTGTCAGTAGAAACAAGAGTGCTTTAAGCTCTCTTACCCTGTAGGCCATTTTGGCTTAAGATGTAGATTAGATTGTAGTTTTGAGTGTTTCAGCCCTGATTTTCTGTTTACAATACCGCTCACACTACTGCTCACTAGCAGGTCTATATGTAAGTATTAAAATTCATTTTCAAGGTTAAGTTTTACTGAGTATAATGATTCTGTATCATCTCCGTCACTGAAAGGATGTCTGGATTCTTTGGGAATTACTGGTATTTTACAGTAGGATATGAGCCCCTTTTCTTGATAAATGACATTATACTTTCAAGGTATTAATTAATTTTGACATCAATCAACGTGTTTTCAGTGTTTAAATCCTGTATAATACATTACACAACAAACCTGTCATCCAGCTTTGGCAGACTATCAACATGAAACCAAACTTCCCTTTCCTTTAAAAAAGTTTTGTATCTGGATTACTATCCTGCCCAAATGAAATTAGTAAGCTTATTTCTGAAACCAATTTCTCTTCTCATGCCAGGAAGCAAGATCTAGTAATAATTTCCAGTTAAACAAATTCAGTAATTAGTTCCTGGCACTCATATACATTCATACATACAGGTCAATACTTTGTACCACTGAAGAAACAAAAGACAATAGATACAATAGTGTTATCTGCATAATGACTGGAAGAATTTAAAGTGTCATTTGTATACCATTGAGAAACTATACATGTAAATAAAGAACAGTCCAACACTGGATCACTGAAACTGGAAAATAATGCTGTTGGATCTCAGATACTAAAACTTTATACTAAAATACATAGCATTATCCTGGTCTCTTTACAGTGGCTGAAAGCAACAACATTTGCTGATTTGCAAGCAAGTGTTAGAACAAATGTACCATTTTAGAGAAGCACAGAGATGGTATACATTATTCGTGGCAATAAATGTGCAGGGAAATATACTGACTTATGATTAGAATTTAATGGCCAGTTTTCAAGTCTGTTCTGTGCCCACAAGTTCTTGTTGCAACACTTTTGACCATGCTGATTAAACAGCTTAGTAGATAAGCTGCTAAAACCTTTTGAAAACTTGGTGCTGTTTTAATTTTAATGAGAGGTGAGCTTCTTAAAATCTGGACCACGTAATGAGATCCTTCTGCTCCTTGGATCTGGGCATTATCCAAACCCAATAAAAGTCACTGAACTCAGTAATCTCTGGGTCAAGAACATTCACTTTTAATTTCCAGCCGGGTTGATATTATTCTGAAACTCATGATTGTGTGATCTTGTTTAAAAAAAGAAATAAAGATTTAAAAAAAAAAAGTTAGTACCTTGGTCCATTGGAAAGGTTTATTGAGTGGTTTCCAGAGAAAGACCGTATGGAAGATTTGGGATTTTGTTGTAAAGAAACTTTTGTGGTTTTACAGCACGGATTCAGCAAGACAACTGCATTTAATTGAAAAACTTAGGACAATAAATGTATGAATTATGAGAAACATGCTCGACTCCTGTCCTTGTGCTTATATCTTCTGTTGTCTTTCAATCATCATATACAATTCTCATGCAAAGTCAGTGATAAGCAGTCTCTTGTTTTTCCTGATTAAAATTGATTCCATAATGATACAGAGAAGGGGTTACAGATACTGAATACATTTTAATGACACCACAGTTGAGTTGGTAGCATCAAGCATGCAGTAGCACACCCTAAGAAAAAAATTTAGAGTAATTCCAGCCACAGGCACCTTCCTGAGCATGTTACCTGGCACTCTGGAGTATTTTGTTCACAGATTTTCAAGGTTGGAAGAGAGACCTTCAGTCTGACATTCTGCAGAGACTAAAATTACTGTAGCAAAGGGAATCACTTTTACAGATATTACCTTAAAGAAATGCCATTTCTCAGACCTTTAAGGGATGTCTTATGTTTGCTCTAACAAAGCAATAGGGATGATAGACTTGGCTGCTAATTTACATATGCATTATTACTATCATAATATGTAACTAGTTAACCTTTAATGGAAATGTCTATAGCTGCTTGCAGTTAAATTTATTTAAAATAGCACTCATTGGAAAGATGACTCTGTTGCTTCCTTTTGAAAGTTTACTGTATGTAGTGGTAGATCTGCTGTTGTGCTAATGTGGTTCTTTAAAGATTTGATGTGATTTTTGGTGGTGATGTGTTTGTTGTATTGCAGTGGGTCACTGTAATCTTTGCAAAAGTTATGTGCATGATTTAAAGGAAGGTTAAAACAAGATTCTTTGATGTATAAAAGCCAAAATTCTTATCACTGGAGAAAAATTCCTTGTTAGCTTGCATGGCTGCATCATGTGACAATCCATGTTTTGCAAACACTAAGTTTTAATAATCCTGCTTTCCAAAGCTGGTATAAAGCATGCACATGAGAAAAGCAAGTTCTTGGCCTTAGTCATCTATTGCTAATTATTTTAAAATCATAACTTTTTAACTTTACTTACATTTTTGCTGCCCAATCTTCTTTGAGAAGTTAACATTTAAATTTTTGGCTGATATTCCTTTTCCAGAACCCTGCCAGAATTCCCTGGTTATCACACAAATATCTGTTTAGTTGACTTGCAAATTGCCTGCAGTGCTCAGTATTTTTTATATTATAGATAAATTGTCTCCATTTTAGGACAAGCTATAGCACTTTTTAAGAAGTGATTTTTTTTTTTTTTTTTTTTTTATTACAGACAACAATACCCAGCCTCCTGCCTCCAAGATCAAGAACCTCTCAGGCTCTGGGAATATTTACCACTACAGGGAACTTTGTTGGTAGAAATGGAGGACACCTCTTTATAAAGCAATGAGTCACGATCCAAGAAATACTACCGCCTGCTCTGACTTTACCAAAGAGGAATTGGAAACAGATTGTTTCATATTACAGGTGCAATGGGAGACAAAGGGCAACAAATGGAAAGGTAAGTATTGATTTATACTTTTCTTCTGCTTTTATTTAAACTTCCATGAGTAAATGAATTGAGTTTTGCCAGGAAGAAAAGAAAGGTTAGCCCAAACTGGAATAACTCTTTTCTATAAATCAAACATACAAACAATTCTTTCTAACAAGTTTTTCCACTTGACAGTCAAAGGAAAAGCCCCAACCTATTTATGTATCTTAGCTAAAAGCACATTTTGGGTTTAAAAATCCATACTTCTAGCTACTTCCCATAGAATTAGCTAAATTTACTTAATTTTTAAATCTCAGTGCATTTTGTAGAATTTTTATTCTTATTATTTGCTAATATTATACTAAATTATGCAAAATATACAGCTGGTTTCAGTGTACTGTTTACCGAAATATATGGGAACTCATTTTACACAGACTAAATTTAATTAGAAGTACGTTACCAATCCATTCTTGTATCTATTACTCTAAGTGTTTCTGGAGCGGGGAATGTGATTTCTCACAGGCATTGGAGAGTGCTGCTTAATTATTTATCCTGAAATTTAATTTCAAACCTTGTAATCATTTAACTGTTTAAATGGAATTTGTCACCGAAACAAGCCAAGAGGAACTAGAGCATTATTTAACACTCTCTCATTTTAGTTTCAGTGTAGCTGAATGATCGGCTTATTTAATGCGCAGTCCCAGCAGACCCCTGGAACAAGCCACTTATAATATTGATTATTTTTGTTCAGCTAGAGTAGGTAAATTTCCAGATATGAATGGAATTTTTTTTTTCTGGGACATGCCAATTTTTGTTATCAAAATGTTTCCTGTAAGTGAGAAGATAACATCTTTCTCCTCTTCTCTTATGTCCAGCCTACTAAAGTGGTTGAAACACATTCTTTGCAATACACAATGCAAAAGGTCTGTGACTTGAAACACATGTGCGCATAAAATGAACGCCATCAGATATACTTCAGAAATTAGTGCTTAGCATGCTACAGCAAATGTCCTCTGTACACCAACGATTTCTGCCCCAGTATAGTTGGAGATGTAGGAGCTAATGTAGTGCACGTCATCCATGCACTGGAAATGCACCAGTAGTTGGTGTCAGCATAAACCACTGGCAAATAGCTGTCCTTTAAAGCATCTCTGTTGTCTCCTAAAATGTCTTGCTGTAGACTATAGTTCTCTGATGTAGACTTTAGTTCCCTTTTTACAAAGATCTGCTAGGAAGTACAGGTAGATGTGATCAGACAAGTCTTGTGATGCCATTAGAGAAATGCATGCAAACTTCGCTTGCACTAAGACTTGCATTAGTAGATGTCTTCCCCCTCCTCCATCAGAGACTGAGAGCAGCAAGTTAAGGCCTGTTTCACTATGGCTATTTTCACCATTACCATCATTGTCATTGTTAGTTGGGCTGGTGGAATGTGTCCCATGGTAAGGGAGGGTGAGCCCAACGCAAGCAGTATGTTCTCCATGGGGTGGAGCATTGGTGCTCTAGGGAGAAATGGCCAACTGAGACCTCCTGAGGTTGGACCTTTCAACACTTGTCCAGCCTTGTGAGCTCCTGAAGACTCTGGACTGCCTTGAACCCATGTACTTTGCATTGTGCACCCTCAGGTATCCTACCCATCATTGCAGTTCCCCATCAAGTTCTTGTAAAGCAGTCATTCCCCATGTGCCTGTCCTGTTTGAGTGCCTGCAAGGCCTTGCAAGTCTTTCAAAGTCTGGCAGAAGAGAATCTTTTTTTGTCCAGGGATTGGAAGAGGTAAAGTCAGGAACAAGGGAGTTCCCCAAAAGACCTGGATCAGTGAGTTGTGTGTTCTTCCTCTGGCATTGCTTATGTGTTTTTCTATGACATATATCTACAAGAAGTCAATGGATAATCAACAGTTATTCACAGAACCTTTCTTGGTACCTCTGAGAATTTCCCAGGATGCTGGAGCAGCATAACGTAAGTAGATCCTCTATATCCATCATTTCATAGAATCACAGAATCATGAAATAGTCTGGGATGGAAGGGACCTTAAAGATCTCCTAGTTCCAACCCCCCTGCCACAGGCAGGGACATCTCACTAGATCAGGTTACCCAAGGCCCCATGCAACCTGCCTTAAACACTTCCAAGATTTCACAAGAGTTAAAGCTAAACATAACTCATCAGAAACTTTGTTAAATCTATCACTGCAGAAAGCACGAAAAGGACTCTAAGTTAGAAAGTATCCTCATTAAGGAGGTCTATGTGGAGGTCTCTCCAAAAATTAAAATATCAAGAAGCTTAAGTATGCTTTGACTTTCAAATAATTAATTTCTCTTTAAAATTAGGATGAACTTAAATAAGAGAAAATTGATTTCAAGTTAAGATTTTGATCAGCACTCCTGTTTTTTTTTAATATTTCTTGGTGTGGCTAAAATACCAAGATTTGTTGACTTCTTTCTAGATCCAGAAATTGTCTAATAGCTTTGAATTCATAAAGATATAAATTAATGGTATGTTAAGATCCCTTTCATGAACTTGCCTGTGGAATGTGAAGACATTCCATAATGAAAAAAAATAGACCTTTACCTTCTGGTTTGTTGGTTTTGGGTTTGTTTTTTTTTTTTTTAGTTTATGTCTAGTGTCTTCATCTTCCTTTTCTAAGTGAAAATTGTAATAAAATGTTTTCATCAGAATATTTAATAAACATTCTCCATATCTCTAAATTAGAGATATAAATGTACACTTTAATGTAGATATTCTGACAAATAGTTGGACTGTTAAATGTTTTTGAGATTACTGGAAGTCCAGAGTTTAATTGGATATGTGTAACAGTGCAGTATTTCTTAAAGTGAGTGTGGAAAGTACAACAAAACAATGAAAAGTAAAATATGAAATCTTTCTGAGGCCACTTTCTGTGTATCTGTTGTGTGAAAGAAAGTTTAAACCTGACAATTTGGATAAATAAAAAATTTTAGGAGAAATTTGTTTAAGTACTCATATTCTGCAACAGAAACTGTTCTCAGTTTTAGGAGAAATAAAGAACAGTAATTATCTACATATTATATGCTAAATCCAAATTTTGCAAAGACATTGAATCCTTTTGCTTTGATGGAATTATTTAAGAAAAAAAGAGAGACTTAGAGTTCTTGCCATTTTAATTCAGCTTACTTTAGTACTCAATATTGATTACTTTATATTAAGCAATTAAAGTTTAATAGGAAACTTAGCAGGAATGACTGCCAAGAAAAGAAAAAAACATCACCACATTATTTGTCCAATTTATTTGTGAACAGAGTTCCGTATCCTTTGTTGTTATTCAAATACACTGTGTCATGTCTCCTATGTTGATGTAAAGTTCACTGACTCTAGATCAATTAGACCAAATGCATTCCTGCCGGGAAAAAAGAAAGAATGCCAGTTTAGAAGTTTATTTGGGGGAATTGCAGGATAATAACTTATCTTCTTTCATTTTAAAATACAATAGTTAGTAGAGACATCAAATGAAGTGAAGATAGGCTTCTAAGTTCTGACTATTTTGGTTTAGAGGATTTGTCCAATCGCATCTGTGAAACTACTTTCCTCTGAACACATGCACGCAGTTCTTACAGAATTCTTCTTTTTGATTCAGTCACATTTTATATTGCACAAGTTAACCAATTATTTTCAGACTTATTTCAGTCTAGAAAAAGACAGACAATTTTTTGATGGAAATGATTTTGCACTTTTTTTGGAAACACTGCTTTTATATGTTTGGTATGTAAATCTATAGTGTGGTCAAAACTTTTGCTATGAGTACTTAAGAATTATGGAATTCCTTTTTGAGTTTAATGTAAGCGTTTGGACAGAAATAAGCATCAACTGCCTGCTTAAGCACAGTGGCTTTCATATAAAATATATTTTACAGTATGTCATTGCACATGGCTCATGGTCACTTGTTTTCCGAAAGCCCAGGTAACAGGTTCTAGCCTGTTACTCCAAACTTATACAGGAGGAAAACCACCGAAGCTAATACAGCATCAACTTTGCAAAACTATTAGGAAAAAAACTGAATCTGACATATAAATTTTAATTCTTCCTTGAGTAGATGATTAATTTTGTGTCTTTTGTAGCCATGATGTGAGGATGTATTTTTTCTGTAAAGGAAATGGAAGCAATCGTATTTCAGCTATTAAATTACAAGACAGACTTGTAATGCAGGTCTATGTCACCACTGCTAATTTATTTTATAGAATGCTTGAACTGGTAGACCAATTGGTAGGTTGTGATGTATCTACTGAAAAAGCAGCACTATAATGGGTGAGCCGGCTCTGCCAGTTCATGTTAGTTGGGCAGGTTTGCTCTTCCTCTGTTGTAAACAAACAGCAAAGGGGAGAAATGAGGCTATGCTCACCAAGGTGTCTTCCGCAAGCATTTTAACAACTATCAGGTATCTGTTGCACATTGACTCAGAACCTCAGGGGAAATTGGATGAATTCTTAGGTTTATGTGTGGGATTACCAAAATAACAGTACTTTCGACTAACTTCATCTCTCTAAGGCCATAAACTGTTTTGTTACATCTGCAGTTATGTATAGAAGAACATCTAAGAACACAGATCTAATGCTCAAAGAACTTCTGTCCTCTTGTTCATCAAGTGCACAACTTGACTCTTTCTAATTTTTGCATGAAAGTACTGCTAAAACATTTGCAGCTTTCATTTTTCAGTAAATCCTCTCCTTTTGATAAGCGTACCTCACTGATGCGAAAGTAGTAATATTGAAGTTAATCAGTACTATTCGGTAAGGTAGAAATAATAATAATTGATGACTAAGATTTCACAAAGTTTTTATGTAATGGATAGTAGGTAGGAACTGTTCCTGAAGTATGAACACCATGCTAGGAGTATGAAATGACATAAAACCAGTGCCATTCAGTTTTTAAATAGCTCTCAATTGGTTTCTTAGTTATTCTACACAGAATTAATATTTGCCATTAAATATTTTGTTGAATTCTCAGTTTGGTAGTTGTTTGGATAGCAAAGGGACTGATATCTGATCACATGGACAACCTGTTCCAGTGTCTCACCACCCAATAAGAGGTGGTTGGGCTGTGAGACACTGAAACAGGTTGCCCAGGGAAGTTGTCAATGTCCTCTCCCTGGAGGTGTTCAAGGTCAGGATGAATGGGGCCTTGGGTGTCCTGGTCTAGTGGGAGGTGTCCCTGCCCATGACAGGGAGATTGGAACTGGATGATCTTTAAGGTCCCTTCCAACCCAAACCATCCTATAATTCTATGGTTCTATGACATCTATTTATATTTTATAAACAGAAACAAAGGAACACAAAGGCAACATATTTGAGTGTATATAAATACTGCACACATCCATATATTCATATATACACAATTAGACTGTGAAACTCACTGCCACAGAGCAAAGGAGAAGACCTTTGATAAAATTATTAAAGGAATAAACCAATAACCAAACAAAAAATTTATAAGGTATTAGTTCCTATTACATTCAGACATCACAGTGACAGTGATGTTATACCAGCTCCCAAACTTGCTTATACAGAGTCTCCTTAAACTTCTGAGAAAAATTACTTTTCTAGTACAAGGAAGCTAATTCTCTCTGTGTAGAATATTCTGGAGATTTATCTCTAAAATAGCTGGCAACAACTGCTGTCATCAAGACTGACAAATTAAATAAATGTTTAGACTACTTGATATGGTAAATTCTTTACTGCCAAAATAGCTATCTGTCAGAATAGTTACATTTCTTTATTTGACCAGTTATATTTAAAAAAAAGACAGAGCCAATTACAGTGATAAATATAAACTTTGTGAAGATGTAGCCTAGCATACAAATCATTTAGATTGCAGTACACCCAACCTTCTAAACAAATGTTTTCTATAGAGTGCTTTAAGCACAGGTCAGCAGTGGAACATGGATTCCTGCTTGGTTACTGTTGTACTGCCTGGGCTCAAATCTGTTCTCAGGATCAAAAACCTGGAGGAGCTGGAGCCTCCATCACTACTCATCCTGAGTACAGCTCCAGATGCCCTTTATGGTCTGTGGTAATATCATGAGACTAACTTCAGGGAAACAAGCAAGGCAGCAGCTTTTTCTCAGAAAACCTTGTACATTGTACAAGACAAGTTTGTTGCAAGAGAAATGTAGTAAAACAAATGCACAGGTTATACTTTTCAATTAATAGATCTTGGGAGCCCTTGTGCAGAATACACAGAAATAAACATAACCAATCATAGAATTGTAGGATCACTAGGTTGGAAAAGACCTCTTAGATCATCAAGTCCAATGCACTTTGTAAGTGGTTTTCATAAAATCTTCATGTTACCACATTTTTCTGTAAAGTAAATTCTCAGGAAAGAGAATTGGAAAAAAAAAAGAAGAGAAGATTTGTTGAACTATTTTTTCCAAGTTATGCTTCTCTGCATTAAACCTCTTCTAAATGTCTGTCAGGTACTGAAACACTTCAGACTCTCAATCTCTACAATGCCTGGAGGCATTTCTACCCACGTAACTGCAGTTGCTGAATTGAAGGTGGCTGCATCTCTCATCATGCAAGTGCAGCGCTTAGTCTACTGAAAAATTCATCCCATTTGTTTAACCTTCAGATCTGAAGAGCTCAGTCTTTAAGATTCAGATTTGTTTTTATACATAATCATTTTCTGATCCTTCTCTTTGTGAAGAGCTGAATATTTCAAACTGGACTGAAGGAAACTGAGGCAGTGTTTCCTTTCTGTTCTTGGAAAAAAAAAAGAAAATCAGACTTCCATTTTTCTTGTCTTTGAAAACTGGCCATACTGCTACTAAAGTCAGTGACAATTGCTAGAAGCAATTCTGATAATTTCTCCCAGTGAGGTTTTGTCCAAATACAGTTTATGCTATGACTTACAAAATATGGCTTGGTATTGGAAAAGAGGGCAAAGACATGGATTTGTCAAGGGTACTTAATGCACAGCCTATGTTAAAATTGCGGCTTCCCATTTGCTTTCATTTTTACAATAAATTTTGAAGTGTTTTTATTGTTTCCAGCAGGTCAGTCTTTAATATAATTAGATGTAGTTGTTAGTCTGATGATATTATATAATGTAACAGTTTTTTCTTCAAGCTATATCTTTATGCAGGCAAAACAAATTCACATTTTATGCAAACAAGCAGAATTCCCACAAGACAGTTCAAGTTATTTTCAAATTAGAGACATGCTAGAGGCAAATTGGTACTGTCCTTCATTAAAGACTTTTTTGTGCGTTTGAATGTTTGGCATAAGCATTACTTGTAATGTAAAGCACATATCCTGAGGCGTTAGGCATATGCAGGAGAATTGTCTCCATATAAAGTGAATTAAGAGTCCACACAGTTGAATGGCAGTCCTCCTGACAAGTTTTCCTACCCAAGGGTCTAAAGATTTCCATTTGCCATTTTAGAGAGGCATTGCTATGATGTCAGTATGAAGAAACTGTTATGTGAGTACAGTACATTAAGAAAATCATAATGAGTAATATTACTGAAAACTAAACACATAGTATAATGCATTTATTAGTATATTTCTACAAACTGCTGGCTATTTAGCTGAATCCATGTCAGCATTTCTTATTCTAATAAAGTGTCTGAGTGATGTAAGAATTACATTAGTATATTGTTGTACTTCTGGAGACCAGATGCACCCAGTGGTTTCAATGAGCATGGGCTTCCATTGCTTGAAGATCATTGGCTTCTGTTCTTGCTGCTATGATGAATACTGTCTCTCAGGTATCCTTCAGAAGGTAGATTTCATAGGTGTGATTTCATAGGAAGTGATTCTTCTCCTGTGCTCTGCACTGGTGAGGATGCACCTCCAATCCTGTGTTCAGTTTTGGGCCCCTCAGTATAAGAAAGACATTGATGGCCTGCAGTATGATCAGAGAAGAGTGACAAAACTGGTGTAGGGAACTGGTATTGGAGCCTGGAGAAGAGAAGCCTGAGGGGAGACCTTATTGCTCTCTATGAGTATCTAAAAGGAGGTTGCAGAGAGGTGGGTGTTGGTCTCTTCTCCCAAGTGGGAAGTGATAGGACAAGAGGGAATGGCCTCAAGCTGCATCACTGTTAGGAAAAATTCTTCACAGAAAAGGTTATCAAGAACTGGAACATGTTGCCCAGGGAGGTGGTGGAGTTGCCATCTCTGGAGGTCTTTAATAGGTAGGTAGATTAGGTGTTTGGATGGGTTTGGTTTTGTTTTTTTGGTTTGGTTTTGGTTGGTTTTTTTTTTTTTTTTTTTTTGTCAGTGTGGGCTTTTTTTAAGATTATTTCATTTCAAAGCAGTACTACTTATAAACACTTGTTACAACACAGTGCAGTTAAGACTTTGAGTACATGATTGGTTTGTCTAACTGGATATTGCCCATTGACTAGCACCCAATACTGCTTGTCTTTAATTTAGTATTGTGAAAGCTGAGGGCTGCACAGCTACTTTGGCTACAGTCCTCCCTCTACAAGACAACATGAGCACAGGCTTTACTGTCAGTGTTCCTTCAGTAGGTCTCAAAATTGTGAGAAAATGTTATTGTTCACCTGTATTTACTCCTCTGCTTTTCTGAAGATCTGCTCTTACTAAAACTTGAAGTGTTAAATAAAGATTAAAAAATTTACCTAAAAAAAAGGAAACTTCTGCTACAATCTTATGTCTCTTCTCATAAAAGAGTGTCCGTTTTCTAAGACAACAAAGAAACAGAGCACACAGGCAATTTCATTTCCTGCAATTAATTACAAAGCAAGTAAGTCTTCAGGTCAGTGTAATGGCAATGAGACTTCACACTCTTCCTGCCACCACAGTGAAATGTCATAATGCAGTGATACATCACTAGGTAATTCAAAGGAAATATTGCTCATGTGTTCCTACCATGGGGATTTTTTTTGATGTCACTTCCAAGAACTTCAGTATACTCCACAGGAAGTCTTACATGTGGCAAGGAGGAACAAATTACATTTTTGCAGTTGCTAATACCTAGAGCTGTATAAGATATGGAAGAGGATAGACATGATTTGTTTTTCACAACATGAAAGTCATGATCCTTGAAAGTCACAAAAATGCCTGTGGGTTTGCATGTGTAGTGTGAAAGAAGATAAATTTAATTATTAAAATCAAAATCTTCCCTCACCTTAAAACATCCTTTGCTTTCTTCATAAACAGTCATTCTTTTGAGAGAAAACATTTTTTGACAAACAGTTATTTCTAGTATTTTTAAGTAGAGGTTTACTAAGAGCTTTTACCAGGTTTTTATTTAAAGTCCCATATTTCTGCATATAAAAGTTCTTGCTACTTACATTGGGAATGCTACAGAAGTAGGATCCTCATTATACAGTTTTCACATTTTCTTTGATATTTTATTGGTTTTACAGCTATTGAATTTTTACATTTCTTTCAGTCCAGTCTTCTGCAACTACCATAAATAATTCTTTAGCCCTTAAGAATGTTGTCTATGCTTTGAACCAGTGTTTCTGGTCAGTGTTTTCTCTTACATTTTCTTTCTCTTGTGAAAAAGCTTCTAAAATAAATTTAAGGATTCCAAATGGCAATTCCCCTCTGTACTTCTACTGTTCATATGTACAGTTAAGCTAATTAGGGAATCAGGCATAGTCAGGAAACTCAAAAAAAAAAAAAAAAAAAAGTGCACTGCTATCCTTAAGAAGAACATATTATTGAGGTAGAAAGAGAGGGACAGAAACTTCTTTTCTACTGCCTGAAGATCCACCTGACCATTTTTGCTGTTGTATCCATTTCTCCACAAGGTGCAATTTCAACCTTAGTCCGATCAGAAAGGAACCTATTTTGAGTACACCAGTGCTATGCCTCAGAGTATACCTCGGAGTTGCTCAGGTGTGGATGTAAAACAAATTTATCTGCCAAAGGAACCTCTGAAGTTTACCAAGTAAGTAATATAGACACATTATATGTGACCCGCACCATAACAGCTGCAGCCATGACCTGCTTAGATGGACAGAGGAGGGTTCCTTTAAGTGGGTATAGATGTGCTTGACCCATGTACAACCTGTGTCTCTCTCTTGAGACTTAGAACTTGTAATAGCTTGCATTTACCTGTGACAAAGGTGCAGCAATTCTGAATTACCAGTTCATGTAATAGAAATTTATGTTTCATAACAAGAGGTTTCAGTTTTAAACCCTGCAAATAAATTGCTTAGCAACATTATTATTCAGGAAGGAATAATATGAAGTTAGAATTAAGTGTCCAAGTTAAAGGCTTGGCGTTCTACCAAAGGTAGGAACCATAGATTTAATGTCAGTCTACACCTCCTATTTCACTTATGTCTGCTGTGATTTCAGTTCTATGGATTTAATAATCAGTAGATTTTCCTTCCCTTTTTTTAAAAAAAGGGGGGAAATGCCATTGACTTCAAAGGACCTTTGGCTCAGACCCTATGTGAGGAAGAATCTGAAAATGGAAATGCTATTATCTCAGCTGAAATGTGCTGCATTACACAGACTAATGTGGTATCAATTCATAGGAGAGTATATACCTTCAGTCACATCACATTTTCTGAAAAAGTTCTTGTTCCTTAAAATTGCTCATAAGACTTTCACTGTACTAAGGTCAAACCTTCTTATTTCTAACATTTTGCAATCCCTAGAGCTATTTTCAAATAATAAAAATTTGCTTTGATTGTCCTTGTGGAATCACTTCAGAATTGTGAATCCTTATAAGTGTTCTCTGACTTCCATCCCCATCTCAGCTCAGAATTGCTTCTTACAATAATCCCTGACTTTCCAGGGACTTAGTTCAGAAGAAAATCTGACCATTCATGCTCTGCACTAAATACATACAGTATTCAAGTACCAGAAGCAAGCAGGAAACATAAAAGAATACAAATTGACCTAAGCAAAATTGTTACATTTATATTATATTTTATATTCATATTATTTATATATGTATAATTATAATATATATTTATATATTATAAATATATTATATATTATATATTATTATATATTATATATTATATATTATATATTATATATATTATATATTATATATTATATATTATATATTATATATTATATATTATATATTATATATTATATATTATATATTATATATATAAATATTATAATATTTATATATAATACTTATATTTCTCTGGTACTCAAAGTAGTTTCGGCAATGCTAGCTTTACGTTCTCTCATTGTAGTCCAAATACTGTCAGTGGAACCTGGCTAAAGGAAAAAGTTCCTGTCAAGACCTATAGAAAGACCATCAAGAAAGCCCCAGGATGTTGCAGGTAATACTGCAATAGACACTGTTAACATTTTAAATAGTAAATTCAGCCAAAGAGTAGCAAGACTTTCTTGTGATATCAGTGTGTCAACAGGACCAATCAAGATGAAAACTTTATAATAAACCATATAACTTTCACACACAGAGCAATAAGCTATTTCTTTTCTTGAGAGCTTGCAATTAAAATGGGTGTAAGAAGAAAAAGGTTAGAAAAAGGCCGCACTGCCAGTCGTGCTGTTCCAGATAAAGAATCCAATACAGAAACATAACTAATACTAAAGTTCAGCTACAGTCTCCCAAGTTGCAGTCTGATTCTTGAATTACAATGCTGGCCTTCTGTCTTTCTGTTCTTTTATTATAAAACAACAATGTCAACAACCTCTTAACTATTATGTAAGTTTGTTTTTCCATATTATTTAACTACAATATCTTGAGCAGACCTCATTGTAAATCATTGCTCTGTTTCTAATGGAATGGTAGCTCACTGCAGATCTTTTAAAAAAAAATAGCTGCCTATATGTCTCATGTAATGTAAACAGCAATATTCAGAACATAAGCTGTATTTCCCAAGCTTGTGCAGTATTTAATTTTACAGATATTTCTCAAAATTTGATATAGCTTCTTGTAATGTCTTAAAATAAGAACAAGGTCTAGTAGTTAGTGACCTTTTCTACTTGAAAGGTTTCTGCTGTCTTCTTTTGTGAATTTATCATTATCAGTTTATTGCCACTAAGTAACAATCTTTCCTTTGCAAATCTATAAATAGTAAGATTAAGCAACACCTATGCTTAAAACGAAGTCTACTTGCTTAATGGATATAGCACTGGTCAGGTAAGAAGGATTTTAGAACAATGAATGTTCATTTGCATAGGGCATAATCCAATGATACGTTGTGGTCTTAGGTAGTAGGACTAAGAAGTAAATTATTTTTCCTTGTTGAATGAAACCAAAATACTCCTGTAGACTGTAGAAGAAAGTAGTCTTCACTTTTTCTTTTGGTGAGACTTTTATAGATGAGGCAAAAACAAATGCCAAACTACTATAATTTTTTCATGGTGTTCCTTCAGACAAACAAAATTAGTGTTTCTGTAAATACCCTTGTGTGTCTACCTATGTTGATTTGAAGGTAGATGCAGTTTACTGTAGCAATCCTTGAAATCAATATGGTTTATAATCTATATAATTTTACATAATTCAAATACATATATTTGGATTAATGAAAAGACTATTAAGCATTCTTTTACATTTGTTCACCTGCCATTAACTAGATGTGAAATATAAATCTCATGCATAGAAAATTGGACACAAGATAATGTCAAATGGAAAAAGACTAGTATATCCCCTTTAAAATATGGGCTATATTATTGACAATTATGTTTAAAGGATGCTGCAGTTTCTGAATTATATACTAACAAGCACAGAAATTGACAAAGGAAACCAGCTGCAGTCCCCTCATTTATGCATTGTTATCACAGGCATGCCCACTACCATGGAAATACATGAACAGAATCCAGATTTTCAAAGTTTTATTCCAAGGAGTAACAAAAAATAAAATGCTTTGCCCTCCAGTAACCTGTACAGGAAATGAAACAGAAATGCTCTAGCACAAAGAACAAACAGTCTTATCTTTAAAGACTATGAAAATGGAAGCCACATAAAAGTTGTGAGGGCAGACAGCATTTACTCAATTTGAGATCTTAATCCACTCTTCCACTCCTTAACCCCATGCTTTCCCATCATATTTAGCAAGTTATGAAAACTGATGAGTAGAGAGCAAGAGGTAGATACCAGCCTTCACCTGGGAACCAAATAATGTCACTTCCCTCGAGTAATTAGAACCCTAAACTGGCAGCTCTTTTTTTCAGCATGGTGTTGTTCAACCGTATGAATTCAAGCTGTTTAGTGAGAGGAGGTGTTCAAGACGCTTTTATCCCCAGGCTGGTGATGAGGGTGAACTGCAATGTCCACACCCAACCTCTTTGCTTGGCAGTGTCAGCTCCTCAACCTCTCTCATTTCCTACTAAGAAGTCCTTTGGGCTTCACGGTACCAACCAAAAGGTTGGTCTCAATGGTTGCTGAGGGATGGATCATTCCCGTTCCTTACCACAACAATTCACACAGGACCTAGCAAATGCTGCACTTTTAACTGGATCACTGCAAAAGTTTTATGGCAGAAATATGTATGAAAGGAATACCTGAAAGTTTTAGACCCCAACAAGATAAGGCAGTACTAGCTGATAGCCTGCATTACTGCATTACTGTTTGCAAGTGAGATAGACTTAATCCTGGGTTTTAACATAAAACATTAAAGATAAAAAAACCCCAAAACATTAAAATCCTTCTAATTTTCTTTTTATATATCCATGAATTTTAGTCTTTCTTAACTTTACGTCTTTTCTTATTACTATATACAGCTTTCATATATGCATGGTATAGCAGGTGGGGGAGTGTTAGAATCATAGTTTCATTTAGGTTGGAAAAGACCTTTAAGATCAGAGTCCAACTCTTGACTCAGCACTGCTGCCCCACCACTAAAACATGTCCCTAAAGCATGTTATGTACATAAAAGGTGAAAGAAAGCCAGAGATGCAAATCCATAAACTTGTGTAGAATGTATAATGTATGTCACCTGTATTTCTATGTGTTTCAATAAAGTTTAGAAGACCTCCTAAAGCACTCTTGGAACATACTAATTCCATTTAAAGGAGATTACTAAAAGACAAAATGCTACCAGTTTGGTGTGATGCCCTTGCCATGCTTCTAGTTACAGCAAGAGGAAGAAAACACAAATTTACTTTTGACATTGAATATGTTCCTGAAGATCTTTTTAATCTTTTACAAATATGCTGCAATAAATAGTTCCTGCTAACTTTATTACCAAAGGATTAAGGAAGAGAAAGTGAATGGAGAAGACTTGCAAATCTTTGATTTTAAAGTACATATCACCATTCCTTTGGATTGCCTTTTGTGCAGCTTACTTATATAAATTCAATTTTAAAACATTATTTCCAAAAGACTTAGACTTGTTTCTGTAGAGAAGATGAAAACATCTTCAGACTATGTGTTATTTAGATAAAAGATAAAAGTCATATATGATAGGCTTTTAATTTAAGGAAAACCGTTAAAGGATTTTTCTATTAGACAGTGAAAATGTAGTTTATCCTTGCCAAAAAGGAAAAAAAGTTCCTTTGCACTTCCAGGGCTCTCAGTTGTTGCACCTAGAACTACTGTAATTCCCTGACAGAGATTGAGGTCAGGAAGAGAAAAAGTTGGTTTATATTTACCATTTTACTAAGGTAAACTAACTAGTTAGTAATTTTAAGGACGCTCAGTTAAGTTTATTAAAGCATAGATTTTCTATCAAAATAAGAAAAAGCTGTTTAGTTTTGCATTAATACCAGTAGTGATATTTACTGCAGCATTGGGTGAAACACTGAAACAAATACTTCTGATGAACAGGCTCTTAATTAACATCTTATTGTTATTGACTTAACAATAGTTAAGACAGACACAAGCAGTGTTAACTATTCTTCAGCTGATTATAGAGACTTGGTTCAGTTTTGTATAAGCTCAGGCAGAAAAATCAGAGAGATGGCTAAAAGAACATACAGTTTTGATCAATCTGTTTGTAAAGAAATATATTGAGAAGAAAGGAGCAATATTTTCAGTCACACTAGTGGGAGGATAACCTGGACATCATACATCCTCACTGAGCCCTGATGAGCTGTGCTTCCTGTCAGTCTGAAATAATGATACATTAGACATTTGCTATCTTTGTAAAGATATATCTCATTGAAATATGTGAAGAGTGTTTCTCCTTTTTTTTTCAAAGCAGAAATAAATACTTGATATTTAATGCAGTGCTACTGTAAACTGGGAAACATCTCTCTGCAGAGTACAAAGAATAGCTTTTAACCATATGCTTTTTAAGCATATGGTTTTGCTTTGTCTCTAAAACTGTTTTATGTTAAAGGAATGGGACTAAATACCTAGCGAAGATCTTGCTAAGTGTAATTGAACTGAGGAAACCACACTTCTAGAGAGTATCATTGTCTGCATATTCCATGTTCTCTAAGCTAGGATACACAGCAATTCATTTTAGCTGTTCACAAATAAGTGTCTAGCCAACATTAGATAAAAAGAGAGAGGCAAATCCAAGGGTGTTTAATTTCATTTTAAAAGAGGAGTGACTGGCTCATCAGAGTTTCCATAGGATGTCTCGCCTTTGATTATTGAAAGATCCTGAATCCCAACTTGGACTGCAAACTTAACTGTTAGTTTGTTAAATGCAGCTGGTCAAGCATCACCTTCTTGCCTTTACCACACCATTGTCATTAAAATTTCTAACCAGTGAGTGAAAGCCTTTATGTCCAGTTGTTGCATGTCTTTATTAACAGCGTGCCTGGTTTTAGTCAACATGCTGCAAAATAAAAAGAAGTATTTGTCTCAGTAAGAGTCAAGTTCTTTTTAACCAAAGTTTGAAATATTCATAGTCAGAGACATCTGAAATTTGCATATGATTCATCTTAGCTGCAAATAGTAGGAGAAGGAAGAGAAAAATCACATATTCATTTTTTAATTCTTGCAGTATCTGTGTGCAGCAGTATGTGGCACTCAATACATCTTGTTATGTAATAGAACTAAACTAGGAACAAGGATCCTGCTGATTTCTTATTATGAAAGAATACTTCAAATAACGCACAGCTTTGAAGCAGTTAGTTGCTCAAGTCACGACTCAGTGGTGCCTGAGCATCTGCAAGGAGTTACATATATCTATAGTGGATGACTCATTTCCAGTTTTATACAGAGATGCTTGTGTCACATCTTTGATTAATGGTTCTGGCAGTAAGAAAGATAGTAGGCAGGAGAAATTCTGAAGAGGTCATTGCAGTCATACATATTCGTTAGACAGAGTCTCATGACGTTCATAATTGTCATAATTGCTTTAAATTGTCCTAACTTAAAACTTCTTACTTGAGAGGCAAATTGTACTGGGTTCTCAGATGCAAAGGGAAGAATCTGAGATTTCAGTCTAAGTTGAGGACTTTTCAGTATTTGATAAAATTTGTACTTCCCTAGTTCTGTAGAAGTGTCAAGCACAATATTTCCCGACAGAGGAATGTGATGTCAAGGATCAGTTCAGCAAGTGAGCTACTTACTCCTCAAATTAAACTCCCTTGTGGATGTTTTTATACAAGCAGCAAGATTGTGTTTAACAAAGAAGACATTCTACACAACGTTTTCTATCTTGGAAAAGTATCTGTTTGACATCAAGTAGATTTTCCAGTATTTTTTTCAGTTTAATCTAATTTCCACTACCTACCATCATCAGTTTTTTTTTTTTCTTTCTGGACATCTGTACAGTATAGAATATATTTGATCTTTTCCATTCAGCATCTCTTAACTAGGAAATACAAAAATGCTTCTCAATCTTCCCCTACTCTGGAGTGAGAGGGATGGACAGAGGCATCTTGGCTGTAGAACCACATGTGGATTTTCAGTCATTAAAAAGGTGAGTCCATGGCCAAATGCCAGAAGATTCCTGTTGTTTGCAAGGTGGCAGAGACCCTTCTAGGCAGCTGCCTCCGTAGCAGGTGCAAATTGGTGACAGATGGAAGGCATGGAAAGGGCTCCTCTGTCTCTTCCTTAATCAAGTTTGGGGATCTACATACTGAACAACATTACTTAGAAAAGATTTTTTTCTTATTTCAGTTATTTAAAAATATATTAAATTATCTAATGGCAGGATATATTTCTCAGACATTAAAGCTGAAAATAAGGCTAGCAAATCTTATTAGTCTCTTTTGTTCAGAAGTCTAGGCATGGAAATGAAGAAAATATGTGTCAGAATATGTTATATATTTTGATTGGTGGCATCTACTAGCTTACAGGTAAAAAAATGTGTAGAGTTAAAATGCCCGAGTTCTCTTTGAATTTCTCTATTTTTAATAGGAAGTTATTATTTGATGTTAATGTTATTCAGATCCTATGACTTGAAACATTATATGGGCAAGTTACATTCTACCTCAAAAAACTTTGGTTGCAGTAAATAGAGAGAAATTTATCTCTGTAAAATTTTGCATATTCAGTATTGGTCACATAATTAGAGAACAATGAAAGCACAAGAAAAAAGAACAACATTAGTCTTAGTATTTTCTCTGGGAATATATTTTAAACACTTCATTACTGAATAGACACAACATTTGTGCTGGCTTATTGACTTAAAAGTTAGTGCTGTTTCTCATGTGCAGTGGAGCAGAAATTATCAACAGTCTTAAGCAGTACCTAATGCTAACTGAATAAATAAGAATCTTATAATATAATTCACTCTTCAGAAATACATTCATGGAAAATGAAGGGAGCAGGAGGAGATGTGTGTTACATGCTGTGTTTACTGGTATAAAGTCTCATTTGTCTATAAATGTTGAATGCATGAAAGCAATAGTTTTTAAGAAACACCATTGCAAGGTTGTGTGCAAAACCAAAATATTGGTAACTTTCAACGTGAAGCTTTCAGATTAAATCTTCTGCACAAAAAAATACCTCAAAAATATACTTTTTTTGCCTCTGTTCTTGATAAATATTTTTAAGGATATTTCTTTAGAAGTTTAATCTGTCATCTCTAAATGCTACTTCTTTTTCTATCCTGTTGTTTAAAAAATGCATGAGGGAAATGGGAAGAGTAACAACTGTTTTCTATTACAGGTGTTTTCTTTTAATGATATTTAGAACACTAAATTATATTCTTGCAAATAATTACATGGAATAATTCTGCAATAGAGACAAGTCTATCCTCCTGCTACTTCCCCATCTCATCTGTGCAGAGCCAAAACCTATTTTAAGTGCAGTCTTCTTCCCTACATTTTTAGAAGAACTATATTTAATACTTGGGATGAAAACCAGCTCATCTACATTTATATGAATTTTTAAAATGTGTTAGTATCATTAATGAATATATATATATCAAGGTGCACCTTACGGAACATGTCAACATAAAATAAACTTACCATAATCCATATTAGTTTGTAAAGCAAAAACTCAGAAAAATGACAGACAATTTGAAAAAGCAGAACAATTCGAAACTGATTCTTCAGAGATATGTGGTTAAACCACATTCTATATTCCTTTCATTCCCAAGATGAAGATATTGTTATCACAGGTCTTATGACTTGAAAAATCACATTCTTGAATTAATGCCAGAGTCCACCTATGCTGAACTGTAATATAATAATGAGATCCCTAGTGCAATTAAATTTCATGAAGCTCAGGCAAGGCCAGGGGGCTCATCTATTAAAATGGAAAGGTCAGTGACATTCTTTTTTTTAGGAAGCTAAGTAGCTACTAAATTGCTACAAAATTGGAAGACTACTATTTATTCAACATAATCATCCATTAATGCGTAACTATTTTTTCCTTTTCTCTTCCAGTGGAGAGGCCAGTTTTGCGCATTTTCTCCTCAGTTATGCAGGTAAGCAGTGCAGATACACACTGACCAGACTGTCCAGAGTCTGGTCTAACGGTGCCAACCAGAGGGTATCCAAATAATGCAACATGCTTCTTTTGCAAAATCATCTTCTAATTACTTGCATCTGAGGACTGCCTAATCTAGATTTTTGGTATTCGAATCACCTCACAGCAGCAAACACTGAATGAATACTGCAGACTATGGCAAGGCAGTCTGCTTCTCAGGGTTTATTTCTTTTCAGGGTCTTAACCTGAAGCATGTGTGAAGCATGCCATGTTATGTGTGATGAGAAAATTGCTGTAGAGTAGGCAGTATATCCTAAGTATGTGGTGTAGTTAGACACATTATGTCTTGCCCATATGTATGACTACAGATGCCATGAATGTGGATGGCAACCAGTCATTCTTCTGACTAAGATAAATAACTCTGCCTTTATCCTTGTCCAAAGAAGCTTGAGCCTTTTTATTTTGAGTGTCCTTCATTACCTTGTTGTCTCATTTCTCTATTTCTTTCTGTTACTCTTCTGACCGTATTCAGGTGCTGATCTCTTCTCTCTGGTGACAAATGAATAGGACCCAAAGGAATGGCAGGAAGATGTACCAAGGGAGGTTTCATCTGGCTATTAGGAAAACATTCTTCACCCAGAGGGCAGTGGAGCACTGGAACAGACTCTCCAGGGAAGCAGTCATGGTGCCAAGCTTGACGATATTCAATAAGCATTTGGACAACCCCCTCAGACTCATGGTGTGAATTTTGAGGTTGTCCTGCAGAGGGACAGGAGTTAGTCTTGATGATCTTTGTGGTTCCTTTTCAACTCAGAACATTCTGTGATTCTGTAATTTTATCTTTCAAAACACAATGCAAGGAAGGAGTTACTAATTAGACCATTAGCAGTATAACTGTTAATCTCTTTAATATGCCTTTAATACAGTTCTTTTTTGGCACTATTGATTTCAAGATTAGAATGTAAACACGTATTATTGAAATTTGAGTAAAATGATAATCTGACTTAAAATCATAGTACAATTTGCAGTTTTCATTTTTTCTTAAGGAAATTAGTTGCTATGAGCAGAAGAAATACTAAAAATGTGCTGTATGGAAGGTGACAGAGGGACAACTCTGCTATTCTATACTTAAAGCAAGAAAAGAGTAGTGAGATGTAGAAGCTGGTCAGGTTAATAGGCAGATACTGACATTTTATGAGCAAGCAGAAAATTATCAAGTCTGTTTGAACTAATAAACAGCAGTTACATTATGTGGAACAAAGACCAATCTCGAAAAGAGGCATTCAGAGAAAGACAGGATTTCCTCAATGTCTATGAGCACATAAATTTCACCTAATACAAGAAACCTTAACTTAGAGGGGACTACTTCTCTTGTTAGGAGTGAGAAAGAAGCTTATTTAAAGGGCATTTCAAAGCCCATATCCTGATGCTTTGAATGTAGTTCTGAATAACTTCTTTTCCTCTCTTTCTAGGTACTAAAAGAGGAATCCTACTGCTGCTAATACCTGATTCATTTTAAAGTGAAAATTCACCTCAGTCAAATGTTAAACAGTTTGATGAATCACTTAAATACCTCTAAAGTATTTTGCCTAATATTATGTAATGAGAACACTCTAAAATAACTGGAAGTTATTACAACAACTAAAATACTCCAAGGATTATCTGTGTAAGTAAAGTACTCATGTTCAAATAATCTAATTATACATAAATAGTGTTGCAGTTAGAGTACTCTATATCCAGAATGAAGCAGTATTACTGCCTTTTCATACAATGGTCATAAACAAAACTGACTATTAAGCTGGAAGAAATTTGATATATTTACGTGCCTCAGATATTTAAGACCAACTTGTTCCCTGATGAAATTTTGTCAGAGGTAGCAGATAAAAAATTGTAGGAAAATCACTGACTGCTGTAAAGAAGACTATACCCCAGCTGTAGTTATTGTTAAATATGGTAAGAGAAGAGAGAGAAAAGTGACTTCAAACATCAAAGATAAAAATGACACTTCTTTCAATAGATAGCTCTGTCTGCATGGTGTCAAACCCAGATCTCTAACTACTCCACTGATTCAAAACAATGGACTAACTTAAATCAATCACTCAAGGAAATTTACTCAAGCTGAGGCACCGTCCCAGAAATTCTTTCTGGAAGGTAAAGATAAGCAGGCATAATATTAAAACATAATATCTAGTGCAATGCTTCTCAGAATGATTAAGACCTTATTGGAGAAGTTAAAAAGGAAACTGTATTGCTCAAACAATAGGTTTGTCCTATTTACATTCATCTAAGTGTTTCACTCAGTCTTCTATACAGATGAAACTATAACACTTCAAAATGAACCTAGAATACAACTACCAGAATAGGACCTGTGATTACTATTTTCATCAAGATAGGAACAAGTTGTGTGTGAGTCCTCAGTGAAAGGAAGGCTTTCTACTGGAGTTCTAGTGCATGCGATGTGGCAATAATGTAATTTTGAGGATTATTCAAAACACTCAGCCACAAGCCTATCAATAGTTCCTCTAAAATCTACCCAAGATGATTGTCATACTTGGATCAGTGTTTATTTTCAATGAGCAACATAATGACATTACCTAAAATGTACTCTATAAGAAGTTTTAGTGAGTTAAAAAAGAAATTGTACGATAATTCAAAAGTTATGAAAAGTACTGCCAATGCCAGAAGGAAAGACAGCTATTTTATCTTTCTTAACCAAATGTGCTTCTCATCCAAAATGAAGTCCAGTATCCTCGGCATTTTGTGAAGTAAAGTGCACTCTACTGACAGTAGAATGAAAAGATGATGAAATATAAGACTAAGTAAAAAGCCATCAAAACCTTCTACTTTATGTCTATGAATGCTACAAAAAATTGCAAGTTTGGCCTGTTAAAGCAAAAAAGGAGGGGGAAATTCAAAGAATTCTAAGGTAGAAAAAAAAATTTTAAAAAATATTAAGAAAAGCTAAATAACTGAATTGGAAAATGATAATATGGTGTTAGAGGTAGGTGAATCATGTGGATTGTAGGATCCACAATCTGCCTCTTTTCCTGACCTCAGTCTCTCTAGGAGATGCCACCCAGACCTCTCGTCCTATGTCCCCAAACTCCAGCTTCAAGTTTACTAGCAGCTCACACATCTCAGAAAGAGCACACACACAGAGGATAATCAGACATAGCACTAAATAAGAATATAGGGTCAACAGCAATGGTCATGCTCATGACTTGGCGAGACAACTGTGCTGAGCAGCAGGTGGCTCAAGTGCCACTGACCCCTTTTATAACACTCCTCTATTTCCCCATCCCTGGTCCTCCATGATTCATCTTGAACCCTTCTTTTCCCTGACTATGACCCATTGCTTAAACATCTCATAATGAGTTTTACAGCATCCTGAATTTGTCTTTGCCCCAACGCAAAATTTTCATTCCATGGCCTGGAGAAGAGGAGGCAGAGAGGAGACCTCTTTGCTCTCTACAACTACCTGAAAGGAGGTTGTAGAGAGGAGGGAGCTGGCCTCTTCTCCCAAGTGATGGGGGACAGGATAAGAGGGAATGGCCTCAAGCTCCCCCAGGGGAGATTTAGGCTAGACATTAGGAGGAAGATTTTCATGGAAAGGGTCATTGGGTCATTGGAACAGGCTGCCCGGGGAGGTGGTTGATTCACCTTCCCTGGAGGTGTTTAAGGCACAGGTAGACAAGGTCCTGAGGGGCATGGTTTAGTGTTTGATAGGAATGTTTGGACTCAATGATCCAGTGGGTCTCTTCCAACCTGGTGATTCTATGCTTCTATGATTCTATGAATTCTGGATCTTATAGTAAATCATATAACTTCTTGCACAAAAGTCCCCCTTAGCATAGCATTCTGGAAAGAAGATTTCTTTCTTTGATCTTCATATATATATATATATATATATATATATATATAATATATATTATATATAATATATATATATGTATATTTATTTTTTTTAAAACTAAAGGCCCTGGCCTGATTGTTCTCTCTTGGTGCTGATTCAGTGTGCTGCCTGCTCAGGTTACTTAATCTTCTTGGCCTGTCACTGTTCCTCTGTTCCTCTGTGCTTAATTTGATTAGATTATAATAAGATAACCTAATGCATAGGACTGGAAAAACATCCCCAAGGTTACAACTCTACCATTCCATCACTAGCAACAGCATCAGGTAATTTTCTTTACAACCTCTTCAAGCTCCTTTTAAAAGTGAGGCTCTTTCACTTTTGCAGTGATTGGAAAGTTATTTCAGTTATTTCAGTCCCCTGATGCTTTGACTTTAGAAATTTTCTTCTGATTTCCATTTTAGCTGTAATAATGGCCTGTCTACACCTATTTGTTTTTCTGCCAGCATTGTGCACTGGATTAAATTGTTTTCTTTCACTGGCTGCATTTCCCTCATAAAAACAGTGATGACAGCCCATTGCAGCCTTCAATTTAATGACCTAAATGACCTAATGATACAATTTCCATTAGACTCTTCTCATATGAAACACTTCTTATTCTCATGATCAGATTTTACGGTGTTGTGTTTAAACAAAAGGAACAGAAATTTCTGTGATTCCCCCAAACACAAAAACAACCTGAAAAAGTCTAATGATTGTCTCTCCATCCTAATGAAATAATAGCATAAAGCCTCTTCAGCATTTGATTTTATAAGATATTTGGATTTACCATATATTAGGTATTTTTCAGACGGGTATAAATAATAATGTTTCTGTGATATAATTTAACTCGACAATTTTAATGAAAAAGGAAATGATGGGTTCATAGGGCTCTTCGTTAAGCAGCTTTTGTATAATTAATAATTTCTGAGCATTGCCTTATGGATCAGTTGCACCTTAATATGCTGATATAATTAATAGTAATGAAAGACATTTTTTAATATACTTCACCTCTAATTAGCTGTTGGAGCCTGACTTAAATGGGTACTTCACAAATAAATCTCAGCCTGTAAAAACATCTACTATATCTTGATCTGCCATCTTAACATCAGTTAAGGCTTTAAATAAAAATCTGAAATTAAGCAAACATGAATTAGTCTAGAAACTGGAAGAAATCATCTAGTTGACAGAATCAGATACAGGAATAACCTTTGAATAGGACATATCCGTCAAAAGCCTAGCCAGCTTGAGCTGGAGTTTGACACCATGTTGCTAACAAACCATGATATGTCTGCATACAACATAGGAGGACTGGATGCCACTGCATCAGCTGGACTCCACTTCTCAAATGAAGTGGTCAGCTTTCATCTGCCTGTGTGACAGACCAGCTGCTACCAGTCATTGGAAGGGAGATTGTGTCAGAAGCCTACATGGCAGCAAAGGCTGAAGTATGAGTGATGCTTGTTCTTCTCTTGTCTATCTTAGTGCACAATGTGTTCTGGACTGGTGAGAACACAGTGCCAGCCTATGAAATATCGACATATTGGCCCTCACCTGTTTAAAATCCATCCTGGGTGGAAGCATCCAAGGCTAGTTATTTCAGAAAAAGAAATACCATTTTTTTTATTAGATCTACTAATAATTTATTGCATTGCTCTCTACAACTACCTAGAAGGAAGTTGTAGAGAGGAGGGTGCTGGCCTCTTCTCCCAAGTGACAGAGGGCAGGACAAGGGGCAATGGCCTTAAGCTCCACCAGGGGAGCTTTAGGCTGAACATTAGGAAAACATTTTTCACAGAAAGTTTCATTGGGCACTGGAACAGACTGCCCAGGGAGGTAGTTGAGTCAGATTCCCTGGAGGTGTTTAAGGGATAGTTGGATGAGGCACTAAGGGGCATGGTTTAGTATTTTATAGGAATGTTTGGACTGGATGATCCAGTGGGTCTTTTCCAATCTGGTGATTCTATGATTCTATGATTCTGTGATTAATATTCTGGTGACAATTTGCATGCTGTCCACAGTGAAACTTACAGGAGGAGACACTGTGTGCATAAATGCAGTACATCCATAGAACCAGCAAGGTTTGGGAGTATCACATGTCTACAGTCTCCCAGGAGAGAGGTGTGCCTCTGGCAGATGAGTGGAAGTTTTGGCAGATGCAACCTAAGATTAAGGCTGGCCCAAAATTCATTCCTTCAGTAGGCTCTACCACATGGTCAGGAGAGCAGAAATTTGGAAAGGAAGTTATAGTTTGGTGTCTGGACCAGTGCCAGCAAAACAGCAGTGCAATGAATGGAAGGTCATTGAGGTTTGTGTCTGATATCTTGCATAAGCAGTGTTTCACAAATGCTGCTGGAGTCAAAAGGCGTGACTGATCAGCGTGTGATTTGTAGCAAAAGGGAAAAATGCAGGCATAGCAACCAAACCCAGCGTGACTGAGTTGCCAATAAGAAAACTGGAGACCTTGATTGAGCTTACAGAACTGATCTTTTACCTAATAGATGAACTGTGGTATTTTCTCACAGGTGTGCTACCTGGCAGGGTCTTGCTGTAAACATCTGCATACTGCTTAGCTGAGAAGACATAAAGGCAGGACAAAGTCTCTGCTTATACATGATGAAAATTAACACACATGCACAAGATGGCTTTAGCCACTCTCAGGTTCCCTAGCGAATTTTTTAGCGTGATCCTGTGCACTGTGCAAACTGTGTAAGAAAGGCCTCAGAACTGTATGTTTGCCCTCCCTGCAGTCATATGTCTGCTGTCTGCTGAACTGGGTTTGCAAACTTGCATGTGAAATGCTGTGTTCTGATTATCTAATTCTCCTGGAAGCCTTCCAGACTGCTTTTCTAATCCCTTTCATCACATCAGTGTTACATCAGTCTTATCATTGGGATATTTCACTTGAGCACAGAGCCAGTACTCTATCATGTAAATAAGTTAGAAGGGAAATATTGGAAAGCAGTAAAATACCCCTTTTCCCCCGTTAATGCTATTTAAAACTATTTAAATATCTGTTCCAGGTTCAAGTAGCAAAATTAATCCCCGTCTATATATTTTTCTGGTTCCAGTTTCTTTCAATGCAATCCTATCAGAGAATAGATAAAAAGAACTTCCAAGTGAATGTGAAGTTGCATAGACTTCATGGGCTGTAATTTTCATAGACTGTAAGTTTTCTAAAGTTGGGTAATTTAAAATAGAATTTGTCTTCTAACAGCTAGAGAAGCCTCATGCTGCAAGTGGATGAATGAGGGTCAATTCTCCAAAGATGTGAAGAGCTTTCGACCCTCATACTTCCACCTAAGTTTCCCGTGCACTTTTACCCAAATGGTTTACTACCACCTGTGTGTTAAACAGAGATACAAACCTCACTCAGACACACTAATTAATTTGCAATTACATTATTTCTATAGTCTAATATTGTATCTTCCAAGTCTTTTCCAGTTATGTTTTTTGAAGTACATATGAGCCAAACCATTTTTCTCCAAAAAGGAATGTCAGCAAGGTTGCAAGCTAACATAGTTCTTTTCTTATAGTGTTCTTAAGGTTTTTTCTTATGAAATAGGATTTCTGTCACTTGGTTTGCTCTTGTTCTGCAGTTTCTAAGATAACAGCATGAATAGCTCTTGTTTTCTTCCCCACTTCTACATTTTTTGAGGCAACATAAAGTTGGCATAATCAGCTTTTCATTGTTTTACTAAGGTAGGTGTCTGTATCTTCTGCCAAGTAACAAGTAATAGGAAAGAGGAAATGGTCTCAAGGTGTGCCAGAGAAGGTTTTACGTAGGTTATTAGGGAAAAATATTCTCCACCAGAAAGGTAATCAAGCACTGGAACAGGCTGCCCAGTGAAGTGGTCAAGTCACCATCTGTGGAAATATTTAAAAGATATGTAGAGGTACAACTTAGAAACATGGTTTAGTGGTAGACTTCATTGTGCTAGGTTTACAGTTGGACTTGGTGAACTTAAAGGTCCAGCCAATATGAAACTATGATACTATGATTTGTGTGAAAATTCTATTGCCCCATATAGAACCACAGTATTCCAGAAATACTGCTAGGAGCACAGAAAAAAAGTGAGAGGTCGGGCAGAGACTGGTAAAATGGTAAAACTGGTAAAACTTTTTTAGGTCCTGGCAAAAAAATAATCTGAAGACCAGATTTGTCTAGATGAAGAAAATGTAGAATCATCAGACATTTAGGGCAGAGTTTGAGCTAAGCTTCTGGGTGCTTGGACAAAATAAGGAGTCCAAATTTTGGCATTCTGGATTTAATTGTCTAGTTTTTAAAAGGCTTTCTTAAATTGCATTTTTGGTAGTTTATTTGTGCTTTTATTGGATTGTGTTGAATAATTTGGTGAGCAACTTGGGTAAAGTATTTTCTAGCTTTAAAACTTATAGATTTATTTTCTGTAGGTGTCTGAAATATATTGGTCTGTCAGTTGCTAGCTGTTGTTCACTTAGCAAATAGCCCAGAAAGCAACAGATCCTGGTCTGATAAAACCAATCAATTCCCTGAATTCAAATATGACAAGTAATTCTTTCAGTGGTATTGAGACCTCTTACTTTTACTGGAGAATAGATTTGATTTATTTGCAGTGGGGAGCCTTGATGAAACTTAGTCTGGCAGAGAGGAGTAGCAATACAGTACAATAACTCTTGTTCTTTACAGTCTTAGAGAGAGATCAGAAAACTGAGTATTCAAGACAGCAGTCTTAACTTCTGGGTGCTACATGAATCCTTGCCTAGGTTTTGGTGAGTTTCTAAAGTACATGTTTCTGCTGTTTGCTGTGGGGTTTCCTCTATTATAATTTGTATGATATTTGAAGTCGTTATGAGCAAATGTATCCAAGTGTAGTGCTAGTCTGTTTTGGCTATATGTTCAAAGAATAAACCCTCTAGGGACAATGACTGTTCAGAAAGCAAGGCCAAAACCAAGAAGTTTCATTATTGTCTGCAATAATAGAATAAATGAATGCAGAACTAGGGAATACAGTGAATTTTAAGTTGATTCACACATGCAAAACAGCTGTGCACATCATATGTAGTTTCACAGGTAATGTACTGGGACACAAAGCCATTTAGATCAGTAGATTTACAGAAATTTCCATAACTGGAAAATTTTGAGCCAGCTTATCTACGTCAACATAAAGTTTATGTTCAATATTGAGCAAATGGCTTCAGAAGAATTAATCTTAATGTCAGTGCCCACCTGTCCCCCTTTAAGAAATACACAGTGGTGTAAAGAAATAAGAATATTCTTCAATCCCTTCAATTTCCATCTGATAGTAACTTAAATGTGTGGATGAAATATGTTAGTGTTATTTGCTTTTCATGGGGGGAAGTGTTTCTATTTGACTGTAATTTCCACTGACAGGGAAATTAAAAATAACCACAACAGACCCAAGGGACAATTATTATTGCTGGATAACAAATACAAAACTTCAGCTCAAGCAGGACCCATTATTTCAGTGTGTAAGACCAAATCATAGAGTACAGGGCATTTTCCATAGCACAGTCACAATTGTGGTGGAAGGCTGTGTTTTCTCATCTTTATTACCTACTAATTTTTGTGGAAAACTAGTGCATCACTCCTTGCAAGACCTTCTGGAAAAAGAACAAACACTCTGCAGCCATCCTCATGGTGACATTCTCAATACAACCATCACATTTGCTCTAGAGGGAAATGTTCTGTGGGACAAAGCACACACGACTGGCAGATGAGATAATTCTGATTCTTTTAGACAGCATGATAACTAAAATTAAAGAGGTCTTTCACCTAATGAGCACTAAAGAGAGAGAAAGATGTCTTAGCCATCTTTCCAGATCCACAATGCAAAGACACCAGTCAAACAAAGAGACTGTCATAGATAATTCTGAAAGCCAGGAGTCAGATATGATTAGTGAAAAACAGGGTAACTTTGGCCAGTGATATTAGGCTATGACTTGACACTTGGCCTTGTTAAACCTCATCCCATTGGCCTCAGCCCATCAATCCAGCCTATTCCGATACCTTTGTAGAGCCTAATGCTGACCAGTGTCAGGCTTTATAGATAGACAGAAAAATCTCGCGCTGTATCGTAATTCTACCCAAGGACTGTGAAACCAGAATTTATTTGTACGTATTTATAGATCACTGGAAGAGGACTCAATAGGTGATCATCTCCAGTTGCTGCTTTAAAACAAACACCTTACCTAGAGGGCTGTTATTCTTATAAAGGATCTTCCTTTCATACTTCTGTCCATCAGCCTCCCTACTTTTTAGTAGGATGAGTGTCTTGACCTCTTAGATATCTTTTCTGCCATCTGCTCTACTGAAAAGTAGGAAAGGCTACAACGATTCTTTGTACTTGGGGAAAAAATTATTAGGGTTCCAACTGAATGATGTAGCTGTTTGTGTTCTGTTTTATCACAGATTCTTCTCAGGTTATAACATAATCAATAACACCTCGTACCACTTCAAATTCTGTTTCTGTATGCCAGTATTTAAGTCAGTAAAGATTCAAGAACAGACAATAAAGAATAAAACTATGCATACTCCAAGCACAAGTGCCGTGCTGAGAATCTCTTGAGCATAAGCTCTTTATATGTAAAATATATTTTTACAGTTCTATGAAAAAAAAAAAAAACAAACAAAAAGAAATGTATATCATTTGTGATCAACTAGACTTCTTAGCTTCTGGAGGTAGGCATAGCAGATTACAGATGAAGGTAAAATTTCTTCTGTAAATAGAGTTAAAACAGTGAAAAGAAAGAAGCCTTCCCTATCCTGAATAAATAATTGTCTGCACGGCTCATTTATTTAGACAAGAGAAGGCATGAAGGTTACAAATGTTGCTTTATATCTTTTTAAAAGTAGAGAGAATGAATTGATTTAGCTATGTAGTTTAGTGATGTGTTTTCTTCAATTGCTACAGTTAATATGAATGTCACTATCGAGTATACATCAACTTACAGTTTCTGAATGACAAAGCCAAGATAAGTGGCACCAAGAGATTTATAGGAGACTGAGAAGATTTGAAAATGTCTCTTTCTGGGAAAAGAAGACAATAAAAAAGCAACCATTTTCATATTAAAAGCAGAACATCTCCTTGATGCAAGTGCTGAAAGGAATTAAGTAGTATTCACCTACGTCTAAGCTGGTGTTAAATATTAATCATATGTTTTTAAAGCATATGAAATCAGAATCTCTAAGGCTTTTGTCATTGGGGCTTGGGGTTGGTTTTGTTCTTTTTTAAATAAAAAGTGTAACTGAAGGGATGATGCAGCCTCAAGAAAGTGGTGCTTTAAGTACTGACAATGCCAGGTGAGGGTGTGTCTGGAATTAAAAATTCAGAAATTAGAAGAGAAGTATGCTAGAAAAGCTAGCTATTCTTCAACCTCGGTGCCGCTTTATATTTACAAGTTACATAAACTCTTTAAAACCAAAAGTTGCAATGGAAGTAATCTAATTTTTAACAGCTAACAGCATCACTGGTACAGGATTTAGCATAAAGACAAACCTGCTTTTTAGTTGTGGTTTTCCGTAGGGATGTTTCAGGTATAAAAAGTCAGCTGGGCTCCTGAAAGAAGTAACTGAGTAATTTCAAATAACTGTCCACCTATACCTAGCAAAATCTCTCTGAAATAAAAGCATGATTAACAATAATGGTTTTCCTTCTGGATTATGTTGTCTCTCCCATTAATAGGTCCCAATATACAATTTACCTCTTCTTTGACAGAATTTTAGCATAGTCAGACCTACAACCAAATTCTGAACTGCTGCTAGCTCCATACTCTTTCCTTCTATGCTAGTTCCTAGACAGCATCTATTTTTTTTATTTATCCATTTTCTTTCACATATTTAAATGCAGAGATTTTCCCTTGCCCTCTTTCTCTCCTCCTCCCTTTTCTTCCCCACTTTAGTGCTCTATGATCAGTTTGAATTCTGATCTTGTCCCGCACGCTGTTTGCCATCCGTCCTAGCTTGGAGCTGTCAGCAAATTTCATAAACTTGCTTTCTCTTCCCTCATCCAAGTGGCTAATGGAAATATCAAATAGAACCAGCTAGGTCATATTCCCCAAGGACTTTGCTTGAGACATGCGTTTGACAGTAAGCCTCTGAGACCAGCATTCTAACTGATTGTGTGTCCCACCTTGCTCTGCTTCCATCCAGAACACACACCTCTGGCCTGGGGCAAGATTGTCAAGTGAGACAGTGTTGGAAGTATTTTTGAAGTCAAATTCTGCTCCCTGTTCTTATCCCTTAGAGCAGTCCTTGCCAAATAAGGTGATATATCTCCTTTAACATTGCTTTTTCTTGATTACTTCTTTCTAATTTACCTTTTAAGAGCTTATAAATAGATTGTGCAATATATTATTCTAGAACTAAAGGGCAGATCTAGTGACTAGTAGATGAATAGTTTGTCTTGATTTTTATCGTTTACCCATTTGTTCATTTATCATGGACAAAACACAGCAAATGACATAAATGCTCCCCTCATGTTCTTCACCGTGTAAGACCTACTAAAGTTTAGTCACAGGAACAATCAATTTTGCATACCAGTAAAATCTGTTTCAGCACAGTTGACCTTTGCTGTGAATAAGTAGTTTTCTTTTATACATGTGAATCAATGTGTTGACATCGTTCACTAATGGAATACAGAGGAAGCATATGATTAAAATCAAAATCAGAATCAGATGCTGTCAATATATTTAGAGCTTGAATATGACTCACCTCATAAATTGGACTTCCTCTGGAATTCAGTCTTTTCAATTAAGCTTTCATCAAGAAAGAAATCTGAACTGTAAGATGAAATTTATAGTCAGGACAAAAATGAAAATTAGGGAAATGCTGGTTTCAGCCCTGAGATTTTAGAAAAGCAGTTTGATTTTCAGTAGAGGATATTGCCATAAGTTTTTGTTGCATACAAAATTATTTTCTTTACTTTTTTTGCCAGTTAGTTTGAAATTAAGACTTGTGGACCACAGATACCATACAAGCCTGGCCCTGACAAAGTATAAAAGCTGTCATAAACTGGAAATAAGGAAAGCTATAAGAATTAAGTTAGTTTAGTGCTATCTGTACTTTTTCATTCAGCTGAAGATGAAAACACTTTGACCAGAAAAGTCTCCATCAAACCCATCTGCCTGGATGAGAACCAAGAAGATCAGAAAAATCTGGTGCATTCCATATGCAGAAAATTAATAAATCCCTAAGCTACCCTCGGCTTTTACAGCTGAACAGTGACAAGGTACATAAGAAAAGCACTGTCAAGCATGTCTCTTTCTTCTGGATGAACTCACTAAACTGTAATCGTATCACCTCCCAACTCTGAATTTTGTTTGAGCCTGTGCTTTAATTAGTAGCATGATAGAGTATTCAGTGCTTATCTGGCTGCAAATGGTTACTGACTTTTTACTGCCCTGTGCTATTTCTCCATTCAGTTGGCAAAACATATGCAATGTATTCCACCTCCTTGTCAGTGCCGAGTTAGACAGGGTCCCTTAAATCACTGATAAAGACACATTACAGGAGGGGTACCGTGCTTGTGTTTGAAAGCAATTAGACTTCAAAAAATCAGTAAAATATTTATGTCTTTTAAAATATAGATGTCCAAATGTTTACACTGGTGCTTACTGCTGAGTTAGAAAGTGTTGATTATCCTGTGTTTCACTAGATGATCATCATTTTGGGAGCTTTACAATTGTTTCAAAAAGGCAGTTCCTATACCAGGTGCTGCATTAACAGAACCAGCTTCAAAACTCTATACCCTTTTCAAAGGCTTCATCTTGCTGAAGGCAGAGAGAGGACAAATTATGTCACTCCTCCCTTAGCTTTCTTCCTGCAAGGGAGAACATTCAGCAGGCACCACTGCTCATAAGGAGAGCAGAGCCTTCTTGACCCCTGAGCGCTGAACACGAGCAAGAGCTTTTTGCATATCCTTGGCCTCTGTCCCTTGTAGACATTCTTGCTGGAGGTGAGCTGCACGGAGAAAGAAAGAATCTAGAATTTCTAGTAGGAATGGTTCCTTTGAAAAACTGGGAAAAATAGTATTCACAGCAGTAAGTCTCTTTTGTGATTAGTGAGAAGGCCACAGGCTCTGTTTTAATCCATTTTCAATAGAGTAGAGCTTATACGGCACTTCAATTTTTCATTCAAGTAATGCAGTTTGCTCTCTGCTTACTGCTGAGCTCTTATGAGAAGATGTTGCTCACTGCAGACTGATAAATCTTCCTGGGGGTCTTAAATAAGGTAATAAAATTTTAGAACTGCTTTAAGACTGCAGACTGGTTGCACCTATTTTTATCTGGTAGAAGTTGTCCTTTCGGGGTCCAGGATATCCAGCAGCTTGGTAACTGGGAAATGTTTAGTCAGTTAGCTGAAAATGGAAGCTCAACATCACAGATTTTGAGAACAGCTTCTGTGATTTTGCACGGCACCATGCTGTTCTGGTTGAAGTCAGCAGCCAGCACTAGCTCCCTGCACGGAGCAAAAGTCTTATCAGTGACACTTCTTCAATGTGCATCCAGTTTGGAGGGTGAAACTTTAACTTATGCAGAGCCAGTCCTAGTCCTTAGCCAAGACCTGGTCTGTTTCAAAGCACAGCTTCCACTAAAGGGGAATGCAGCTACTTGGGGTAAAAGCACGTTGTTGTTTCAGCTGCTGGAACCTCATAATCAGGAACATAGTGTGGCAATAGCATGGCAGCAGTTGAGAGAGACACACAGCCTTAGTTACAGCTCTTCAGACTATTGGTTATGAAGTAAAAACTATCTTTTCTCCTCTTGCTGATACAGGCAGGCTTGTGACTATCTAGTTTAACCTGTTACAGAAGAATGGAGGTAATTGATGAGGTAAGATGAGATACAATCTAATATCCTTTCTTTCGCAATAAGGAGATGCTGAATAATCTGTATTAAGTAATGAGGTTTTCTTCTCAGCCTCCATATTAAGGATGTCACCCTGATGCACAATGGTTATTATTTCTTTCGTGTTTTATTAGCCTTTAATGGAGCCAGCATAGTGTAATTATTGCCATCATAAGCCAGCCCTTTTTGAACCTTTTTGATCCACTTGTCATTTCACTGGTTATCCCTATGATTAGCTGCAAAGAGGTGGGAATATTTGGAACACATACATGCAAGAAGGCTTAGAAGAACTCATTAGCAATAAAGGGAAGGTTGCCCTGTTTGATACAGAAATAAGTGGTCATTAAATGTATATCAGATATTTCTATCTCAGAACAGAACACAGAAATATGGAATGAGATTGTTACAGCTCATCTTAGTCATTGGACTGGCCCATATATTTCCCAAATCCAATGACCTCTTCACAGATGCAAACTACAGGCCCAGGTTACAGCACAGACTGAATACTGGGTGTAACTAACCAGGTTCCGTAGCAGAAAATTAAGAGTTTTATAGAATTCTTCCACACAGTGAACTTCCTCTCAGACTTTCACTATGATTCCTGTGGCCTTTGTGTTTGGAGATATTACCTTGCTTATAAGATGATCATAGGAAAATCTGGATCCATTGTTACTAGAGAATATTTTAACTACAGTTCACAGGAAAATTATGTTTTCCTGTGGCAATATGGATCATAAGGCACAGAACAAAGTGAATATGCATGTGCATTATCACTTAAAACTAGAACAGCATGTTCACAGGGAGATTGTAAAATATAGTAATTCCCTCTATCAGAAACATGCTAAAGTTTCAGGCTACAACAAGAAACTGAAAAGACCATAAGGACCACATGAACTGCCAAAAGGTATACAGCATAGGTTGTCTATAAAGGATGTGATTAAAGCTAACAGAAATGCATTTATCAACAGAGGAATCAAGAGATTCACCACTACCTCGGAGTTTCTCAAAACATTGCAGCTTTTCTTTTCCACTAAGTTCATCCTTTCTGGATTATTTGTCTTTAGGTTGTAGTAGTTTACATCCCCTCCTCCCAGAGGGTGTTTCATGTTAGACATTAACTGGCATAAGCTTCAGTTATGGTCTTCAGGACTGTTATGCCTAGAGGCTATTTCTCTTACAACTGCTTCACGTGATTGTCTCTGTCAGCCTGCCTCTAGGATTCTGCCTTCAAAGACAGCCAAATCATAGACTATATACCTACCTAACCCCTTCTCTTCTATTTTGAAGTTATGCCTCTTCAAAGACAATTGAAAATTTATTCTGGTTTTAGCTAAATTAGAATCAGTTTTCCTGCTTTTCAGCTAAGTTTCATCTAAGTAACTTCATTTTCTGAAAGTTAACTGCATGTTCAGACAGTGTTTTTCTCTGGAAATGATAACACAGGGCATTGATATGCAGAAAGGCCATTGCTTGTACATAGTCCTACAGAAACCAGGGCCATTCTTGAGCTGGTGAAATGCCTTAAGTGGAAGGGGAGGAAAAGGGTGGCACTTGCAAGGAGGAGTGAACAGGACAGGTGACCCAAGACTGGCCAACAGAGTATTCCATTCCATGTATGTGAAACTCAGTATAAAATGAGGGGATCATGAGGATTAAGCTCACTTCTTTGATGATCAGTGCCCAGTAGAGACCTCATCTGTCTTTTTGCCCTTGGTTCCAAATCTGTGTATTCCTGAATCCAGCTCCTGAGTCCAGCTCCCTCCTGCCACAGAGTCCAGTCAGAGACCCTTTGCCTGTGCCTGCTCTGCAACATCTGCAGTGGTGTAGCTATGGGGGGGTGGGGAGCATTTTTGTATATATTTACATAATTTATTATTTTCTTATTAATTGTATTTTCATAATTGTTATTATTGTTGTCTCATTAAAACTGTTTTGGTTTCCAACCCACAAGTCTTTTTCTCTCATTTTCCTTTCCTTTGAGGGAAGAAAGGAATTGGGATCCCAACTTTAGCTGCCAATCTAGCGAGACTGGGGCTAAATAATGACTAAATTACTTTTTTTTTTTTTTAGCATTTGATATTTACATTATTCATTCCTGTCAGGGGTAGTTCTGAGGAGCTGCCTTCCAGGTTCCTCTCTTCCAGGAAAATGTGCACTTCTGCACACTCTGCTATACCTGGCCAACTACACTCTTCCCAGATTAATGCATCTTTTTTCGTAATTTATGATAAATCAGACTTAACTCCATAGTTTTCCATACATATATTTGCTTTATAGCACTTCAGTGTTAGTTCATCTGTGAACTTGATTAATACATAATCCTGTGCTCCATGCATTGTTTGTTCACCTGTCAATAGAGAGTGAAGGATGTGACTTACAGTGAAAGTTATAGTCTTGCTGCATGCAGCAGCCCTGCTTCTTAACCACAGTCCTTAATTTAAGTGTACCAGGGAGAAAAAACAACAGTAACAACAAAAACATCAACAACAAAACCTACCTAATGAGCATGTTGATAAACTTAACAAGCAATATCACAGTTCAACAGAACCACTTTTAATTAAAACAACTTACCTCTCAGTTGCTGTCATAGGTATTTTAATGTCATACTTAAACATTGGGAGCTATTATGCAGTGAATTAGATTTTTCCCATAGCCTCATGAATTAGGGAATTAGCACTTTTGTCTTCCATCCTTTAATACTACCTCACCTAGTATATGACTAATAATAAATTTTTCATTTTTCTTTTTCCATAATAATGAAAAAAATTATTGTGAGTTGGGCAGTTGAGTATTATGAAATGACGTCCACCTACTGAATTTTAGGACAGGATCCTTGCTTACTGAAGTGTTACATCCTTCCAGAAAGACATAAATTAACTATAAGAAGTCTGACATTAGAAGCCCAAGCCCACACACTTGTAGAGAGTGCTAGCAGAACTTCTCACTGAAATTAGCTGCTTAGGTACAATTGTCAGAATATTCTTTTTCAGTAGGAATAGGTTCCTTGGGCCAGGTCAAGTGGATGAAAAAATTCTGATCTCACTGTGGTGATCCTTATTAATAGAATTCTCTGTATTCTGTGTACAAGGGGGATTAAATAAAAATGGGTTTGGCCTATAACAATGGTGTGAGACCAGGAACTTCAGAGGCGCTTAAATACCTAAGGGAGTATTGGTTAACATAATACAATAAGCTCTGGCAGGGTGGAGCTGGTAAAGTCAAAAAGACTGGTGATGACTCTGTTATGCTATGTTAATGAAGATGGGGGCAGGAGTTTGCAAGCTAACAAAAAGTTATGTGGGTGGGGCGGTTGCCAAAGAAGGCTTGTTGCTAGGGCAGAAGTGACCAATCAATGTTTGCCTCATGTTTTGGCCTGCTTGGTCGATATAAACAGCAAGTTAACCCATAATAAAGTACTTCATCTGAAATCATATTGATTTGTTGTGAGGTTCACTTGCCCCTGCTGCGTTAAGGGAGAATTTAAGTGGATTTCACATGCCACAAGTTAGAACTGCAACACAGCTATGTGCCTGTTTTAAGTCCTCAAAGCCAATACTGCAGTGATGACTTGTAGTGATCTCTGGCCATTTCTGCACATGGCCAGGACTACACAGTTCATCTTCCCTAGCACTCCTACCAATATCTGCATGAAAGTAGCTTTCTGTTCATATAGATTTAACTAATTTAAGCTATTTTTAAAGTTTTAATGCTTGAAAGAAGTTGTTGAGGTTGTTTAAATTTTGTGCAATGATGAACACAGCATAAGATGTACTAATAATTAATCTCCATTGCTTCAGAAATATGACTTTTAATGTATGGCCTCTTAGCATGATCATGGTCTTCACGGCCTCTTATCTTCTTTTTAGATTTTTATCTGTATTTCTAAAATATTGCTCATTTTGACAAATCTGATTGCACAGGGTCAAGAATTACATAAAAATGAAAGATAGATATGAAACACTGAAATATTCTGGGGTTCTGATATAATTTATAATTTTAGACTAAAATTTGATTAATTCTATTGATATCTATGGCAGCTTAGGCACAAAGTGTATTATCTCTTGGACAATTTATCCAATTTCCTTGGAGTACTAAAGTATCACAGAATTTATATTGGAAATACATTATTTTATCAGGCCCATCCTGGTGAATGTACATTCCAACAAGACAGAAATATTTAAATGTAGTAACGGTATTTACTTGAGTTTAGCCAAAGAAATGCATTTTATTTACAAGGGCAAGTAATACAAGGTTGAAATGAAGCCAGTTGTTAAACTTCCCCCAATACGACTATGGCAGAACAGGCTTCTCCTGTGTTTTAACTGTTTCTTGATTGCCTGTAATTATTTATATATAGAAAAGTAGAATCACAAAATCCTGAATGATGATGAAATTATTCAACACAGAAATACTATTATATTCTTTTTTCAGTACTTCATTTTTATTTGGTTTCTGTTTTGTCCTTTTTGACAATGTCTCTACTCAGTGTAGGAGATTATTCAGAGAAGTTAAATGATAATGAACTTAAAACTCTAATAAAAAAGTTACCATCTGGGTCTGTCTTGTCTCCCTTAGGATGTGCTGACTCAACTGTAACTATAACTGCTGAGCTGCCTGGCACTTCTTTGAATAAAAGGGATTGGAGTCAGGTTCTGCAAAGGACAGCTAATACACCTGCTATGCTCTGTTACTTTGATTGTTTAATCCTTGCAGTGAAGTTAATGCTGATGGAAATTTGTCAGGCCTGAAAAGCAGCACTCCCTGGGAACACACACAGCCTGGGGAGCTCCAGCGTGGGATCCTGTACTCTGAACTTGACTGTAGGTTGCCTCTGGTCTGGGAGGAGTGCTCACAACTGCCAGTTTGAAATGAAGTCTTTTGGTCCCCAAAATACAATTTATGAATTTGCAGCATAGACAGAGGCAGTTTAACATGCTGGGATGCCATTTGTCCATGTATTTTTTTGGCAAACCTATGTTTGGCAAACCAGATAGAAGAAAGGCAGTAACGCTGCACCTGCAGCTCAAGTGTTAAAGGTAATCCTGTGCCATGGAAACACATTATTTCCCTCACGTCCTTCCCGGGCATGGCATGAGGACGTCTGATTCATTGTGGGTGGGCAGTCTTTGTTTATAATCCATTCTGCTGCGGACAGTGACCCAAATGCCAAGCATTGGATATCCAGCAGTTTGAGAAGCTGCTGGTGTGACTGATTCAGTTGCACCTTGTGGCCCCTGGCTTCACACACTAAAACTCCTAACCACTTAAAAAGGAAATAAAATCCCACATTCGTTTCACACAGACTAGGTAATGCCAATTAGGTGCTGAGATTGGTTTTCATTCACTCCTTGCACAGTCTCAGTTTGAACTACTGGGCTTTAAATTTCCAGAACTTATAATTTGCTTTCAATCCATCACATAACAACACTGAGACCTTACAAAAATTTTAGCAAGTGAATAAACAAAAGAAAGACAAAAAAGTATGAGTTACTGTCCTGCTTTGCTAACACTCCAATGATTAAAAAACACACCTGGAAGGGAGTAATTTTAGTAGAAGTGTACACCTTGCATGATTCAGAGTGGGGAGTAGACCCCAGGACTGCTGTGTCCCAAGAGATGTGCTCAATTGGCTCCAGAACAATTCCAGCTTTAAGCAAAGTCTTAGTACCCACACCTGCTGCCAGCAATAAGCCAAGACAGGTCTGTTACTAAGAGAGTGCAGTACAGTACTTACCTAGTAAATTAGGAGACCCAAATTCTGTGCTCTCCCAAAAAGACATACACCAACTCCTCAATTTCAGGTGGTTTGAGAATGCAGAAGGCACTGCCTTTCTTTTATTAATCTGACCCTGTGTGCTGGAAATGTATCGGGGGGACAAAAAAAACCCAAACAAAAAAGGAGAGAAATAAAAGAAAAAGAGAGGACTAGAGGGAGCTTTAGTAAATTTTGATGGTGACCCCAACGTTCAGTGTCCTCAGTTGAGCAGCACCCCAGTGGCTGTGGAGCAGTGTCTGCTGCTGACTGCAGGGCACCCAGCTGCTTTACAGGGCAGGAGGATCTGCTACCACCTGAGACAACTCAGTGTGACGTGCCTTACCAAATAACTGGCCCTCACGGTGAGGGGTGTAAATTTTTGTCTGTGTGATGATGTGTACATTTGTTCTTAATGTCTTACTGAAAAGTCTGCAAGTTAAGACATAATCTGCAGAAGGCCCTGATGGTGCCATAGTTCCACTTGATAGCAGCTGCATGCATAACATATCCCACAGCCATCAGTGAATCTTGACCACTGTGAGAGAAATGGCATCATCTTTATACTAGGTGAGTTGTAAGTTAAAAAAAGTAATACAAGAACGCAGTGAATTTACTCTAAGCACAAGAGATGTATTGACAAAAGACCCTTATCTGAACTCATCTCAAGTCTGTGGGATCTGTCTCAGCTTCTGAGAAATTGCTTCTTTGTAAATAAATCTTTATAGCAAAGTGATGTAGTGCGCTAACTAGCACAGACTAGGAATGAGTTGGCAGAGAGCTATGGATGCATTGCTTTCTTGGTCTCCTAAGAGATGAGATATTTAAGAATAGTCTGGAAACTGTATCAGTTTCGAGGCCATGGTGAATGAGTTATGTACAGAATAAGTAAGACACCCTGCCCTCACAGATATGTTCTTTAGCAGCTTCAGGTCCTGCAGCATCAGACATGAGTGGTGTCTCTAGAGAGCGGTCTCTGAAATATCTCAGTGTAAGTATATTTCATGTATATATCATCAGTCTGCTATTAAGATCTTGGTTCTGACAAAAATAATCCATAAAGGCAAGAGCTGAGCTGCGGTATAGTCTGATGAAATGTGTTACTGCAGACTCGTGGCCATTAATCTCTTCCAAATGGGACTTAGTATATGCTGACATTTGCAGACAAATAAGATGTATCAGAAAGAGGGTTTGTGATCTCAGGTTTCTTTGCCAGCAATATACAGCCTTAAAGTACTCTATGTTCTTTAATAGCTCTGCAAAGTGTCCTAGCAAGAAAATAACTGAATGCAGAAGACTCCCATATTACTACCATTGGTACAGACGCACATTTGGCAAGAGCTTTACACAACAATATAGAGATATGCAAAGATATTCATAGTAGTTCTGAATACATTAGTATGAGCTAGTATTACTGAAAAGTTTGGCACTCAGGCTTGGCTAATTAGTGTTACTTACAGAAAAGTTTACTAACTTTGGTACTGTGATAATAAGATCAACCCACCACAGCTCCCCAAGAGATATTGGAGAGGTTCTCTTGGTGTTGCCTTGCCTACTGCAGAGTACCCCAAAGGTTTATATTCCCCAGATGAGTACAACTTTGCAGATGAAACAAAACTTAAGAAATTTTTGCTCCTGTAATGGCTACCTCAAATTCAAACTGCATCCTAAAACAAATATAAATGTTCTGTAAGTTTATGCAAGATGCCTATGAAAAATTGCTCTATACATTAGATAATGAAGTAAAATGATCTTGATATATTCAGCTCTCTAGATACCGCTTAAGCTGAGTAGGAAAGGAACACAGAACACTGCAGATACTGAGGTTCCTTATTCTTTTATCCAGGTCACACTGGGCAGGATTTTAGGTTCATTTCTGTAAGTTAAATCCAACAGATGTGAATAATTTTATGGCACTTCGTGGTCTAAATAGTAATGGAGTCTAAAACCATGTCATAAATCAAACTTTACCAAAGCAGTAAGAAAGAAGAGAAAGAACACCCTCATAACTGAGACACACCCTATCACTGATAGGAAACACAGTATAAGAAGTGATGTTATAGCACTGGTGGACTGCCAAGGACGTTGATTATCCAGCCATCTGGCAGCAATAGCCAACTGCATGAATGCCTTTTGAATGAAAGTAAGAGTTGCCACCCTTTGGCTCCACCAATGGTAGCATGATTTGGGAGAATCATAGCTTACATAGCAGTAACATTCTCTTCACTACATCTGGTTGACGTGAGCATCATCCTGCCTATGTGTTGATGTTCTCAAGGGAAGGAGTGTAAAGGGTGTCACTTGCACCCCTTGATTCTCTCAGATCATCATTTGATGTGAAGTTATACGGTAGAGTATCATTTGGTGGTTTGTTAGCTATATAATAAGCTAGATAAGGTTGGTGTTATGCTTATATCCAGCAGCCTGGGTGTGGGAGTGCCTTGACCATGACTGAGAAAATGCTTTACAAAACACTATAATTCTGTCCATTGACATGGGCAGCTACCCACTTCCAGGTGGAAACCACACAGTTTGTGGGTCTGTCAATAAACTCCCTGGCACGTGATAGAGTCCAGGCTGAAGCCTATGACAGGACAGGCGTCCATAATGGGTGAAGCTGGGACACTGGAGAGGCTGGGTTCATCCTCCTCCCAGGGAATGTGGACCTCCATGAGATGCCTATAGAGGAGGGTGTGCCCTCAGTCCAGGTGCAATGGGGAACATACATTATGGACTTACGCATGTTGCTGGAGTCTCTATACCCCAAGGAATGGGAATGGGATCACTATTGTTTTGCAAAATTGGGATACAGAGCCTAAGTTCCACTAGGTCACCTTGGTTTACATTGACTGTAGCCAATACTGCTGCGTGGGTAGCAAAGGCCATTTTCTCCCATGCTGTGTAGCACTGTTGTGTCCCTTGACAGCTTTTACTCTTAAATCTAATGGTCTAAAAGGTCATTAGTTTAGCACTATCACAGACTGAAGGAGAAATTGTAGTCAAAAGTGTAAACATGAAGATCAAAAGGGAGACCAGAGTAGCTGGGACCCAGGGCTTGAAACTGTTCTGCTGAGTCAAGCAGTATTTGCAGATCTTTCTCAAGCAGGTCCAGACCAATCACTTCTCTAGGAGAATGTACAAGGGACTGGCTACTCACACAAACACAGGGACATGATAAGGTCTGAACCTGAGTGTTCCTAACAGGGCCCTGAGATCATTTACCCCCTTAGTGGAGGACAGAGCTCTTAGTTCAGATATGGTTTCAGCAGGTACTGTCCCTCTGCCATCAACCCAGCAAATTTCCAGAAATGTAAATTCCTGAGCAGTCTCTTACCACTTTACCTTGGGAATGACAATACCAAGAGACTGCAAATGCATGGTCATGACGTCCATGGTGATTTGCAGAGAATTGCAGTCTGGACCATTGATGAGGATGTTGTCAATATATGAATACAAGTACACAGGAGCTAGTTCTTTAGCTAACATGGCATGTGCAATTGTGGAGCTATGAATAAACCGCTGGAGAAGGTGGGTAAATGTATCTTGGGCTGCAGGGAAATCATGAAAGACATCAAGGGCCTCCAGCCACAGATAAGCAGCCCACTCAGTGGCAAAATTCAGGTTAAAGACAAATGTAACTGCTGTATGAAGGGATTGTTGACACCTTATTAACAGCACGGTAATCTACTGTCAGCTGCCAGTCACTGCTCAGTTTCTGAATGGGCCAAAAGGGTAACTTAAAAGAGGAATCAGTGATGACAGCGATCACTTGTGTCTGAAGGTCCCTGAGGAGGGCAGTTACTGCCTTGATGGCCATGGGATCTATGTGGTACTGTTTCATATCCTCTAATAAAATAGGTGGCAGAGGTGGTGCAGTTTGAAGGAGTTGCACCAAAGTGTTTAAAGTGACCAGGATTGACCCCACTGGCCTCCTAGAGCAAGGGTTTGGAGAAGGTCCATAGCTAAAAAATTGATAGGTCCCAGTGCCATGGCTGTATAGACATTAAAGCTAGAGGGAAAACAGAGTGTGACCATAGTAATAGAATATCATATGGGAGTCTGGGAGATTTCCACCATGTTAACACGGTGGCTATACTCAGGATAGACAGAATGGAGGAGATCCAACATCAAGATTTGGAAACCAGAGTCCACAACAAAGGTGACCAGGTGCTGAACATTCAGGACAACTTCTAATCAAGGCTAGGACATGGGGTTAACAACTGCTGGAAAACAGAACTAGGAGGCAGATCTCCCACCTATCCACCAGTTCTGCAGTCAAGAGAGAAATACAGGCTGGAGAGATTAATATCAGAATGCAAGGAGGAGCTATGTGGCTCATGGGGGCCACCTGCTGATGGCCATTCAAGAGCCATTCAAGAGCTGTAAGAAAGCATTGTTCTTCAGTTTATCAATTTATTGATAGCCCCTTTCCATCTGGAGCTGCCAGAGACGACTCCTCTTTTGTCAATGAAGGTGCCCCATCCTCTACCCAGGTGAGGATTCCTCTACATCTGACCTTCAAGCACAGAAGTCATTGCCACTGGTGTACTCAGGAAGTGAGTGAGGGTCTTATTAAAAAAAACCAGTCATCTTTTCCATGTCTGAAAATTTCTGTCCACGTGGAGGATCTGCCATCAGCACTCTATAGCTCTCATAGTACTACACACAAGGTTGCCAGCTGGGGTGCTGTCCCCCATCAGTATCCTGGAAGGCCAAGTAATTCCCTTTGATCCAAGCTTGATGAAGTAAATCACAAGTAGCTAAGAGCTCCACGGTCATTTCATACTGCTCAACCATGGCCCATAATGTGGATTTGCCTTCTTCCAGGGCAGAGCCTGTATCATGGTCAGGGTAGTACTCCACAGGGTGAAATCATTACCTTCCCCTAGGACTGGTTGGGACTGCACCCTGGGGCCTAGGGACAGGATGACCACTTTTCCCTTACTGAGGTAAGTTAGAGCTGCCTCAGTGTGCTGGATCCTCCTGAGCCATTCAATCAACCTTTGTCTGGGTTTTTATGAAATCACAGTCACCCAGGGAGCAGAACCTTAGCAAGTGCTGGGAGGGAAGGGGCTCCAGCACTTGGGCTATGACCATGCCACATCCAGGGAGTGTGGTCAGCAATTTCCTCCTTAATCACAGGATATAAGGAGAGAGGATGGTAAAATGCAGAGGCAAGTGTGTCTCCCTCTGTAGGGTAAAGAAGAGAGTCAGGGTCTGGCCTGGGTCCAAACATGTCCCCGTCCTAATTATCATTATCCTATTATTATCATCTTGATAGATGATGACCTGGCTTGGACATTTATAAAAGTATGATTATGCCTCCAGGGCGTGCTGGTTTATGCTCTAGTATCAATGCTAGGGAGTCAGAGGAGTTGGATTGCCATGCAGCTTCATCCCTCTTGGTGCCTTGCTTACCTTCTCTTCCTGTCCATTTCTTTATTACAGACTGTCCTGTTCTGCTTCTTACACAGTCATTGACATGGATTTTTTATGCATTTATAGCATAATTATGCCAGTACAGCAGGTATGAATTCAGTGACATCACTGAACAGAGAAAAGTGATCTGTTATTTGGATCATTGCAGGTTACATTCCTGTTTGCTTATGTTAAGACAATTCTCATCATAAGAATAAAAGAAGTGTCCCCATTCTGTTCCTTTAATTTGTAGCTGATGTCCTGGGTATTCTCTATACTGGGACCAATAACTTTACCCAAATTCCTCTGATGAGTCTGGGAAGGGCAGAATGGAGACTGTACCTTGCTTAAGGCATAAGCTCATTTCTCCCATTTTCGAGAACTTCTGCTTTGCAGCTAATGTGGAGTCACTAGCTGCGACATTACTACCTGCCCTGCTCTTTAGGACAGAGGCACAACTTGCTGATCTGTGCCAGCTCCCAGTGTTAAGAGGCTCTTTGAGCAAGAGATTGACACAGGACTGAAGGAGCTGGCAGGCTTCAACATCTCTCCTGGGTATTGAGGCACAATCATGATATTTCCTGAATGTTGCTTGCTCAGGTTAATCTCTTCCTGTTTAATACAAATGCTTTCTCCTGGATTAATGTTGTACTTCTTTCTGCTGCGTTACAGGATTAATACAGTGACTTCAGAGCTGCACATATGGAAGACAAAAAGGGAACCATTAATTTTTTTATCTTCTTGAACCCCAATATGTCATTAGTTTCTGTACAAGTGACAAAAGCAAGTGACTCTATTTTCCCTTCTGATCCTTAACACATAAGCAGCAAACCCCCCCCCCCCCCGCATTTTCTCATTGTGACAGTAATATTGCTGTATTGTAGTGTCCACAATGGAGGGTTTTAATCTACATGAGGTTTGGCTGAAAAGGAATTTTTTATTGTAAACTGAAAGGTTAGGTTTGATATTTTAAAACTGCAATTATGTTTTCCCTTGTAGATGTGATCGATATTGATGGTCGTCTATTGTAGTCTGCTGTCTACCGCTAAGATATTCTTATGAAGGTTTTATTCACTGCAATTAAGTTCCATCTATACGTGTCAAGAAAAAAAATAATATAGCAGTTGTGCAATATTCAACGAATCTGACATGTTCCTAGCTCAAGTTCTTTGCCATCTTTGCAGTCTCACCGCAAGGTTCACCTAAAGCACAGTAGCACCATCTCGTGGGTACCTGAAAAAATTGCAACAGCAAAGTAAAAAGTCTAACAGGCTGGTTCCTGATTTCGAGCACTGGCTGGCACTGCCTGCTCAGGACTGCTGTCCCACTGCAGAGCTCAGCTGGGCAAAACTGCCAGCAGAAGGGAGGCTTTGTGAGACAAATTCCCTCCCAAAGTGCCCCAAACCCACCCCAGCAGTTAAAGCCCTAGAGACTAGAGTTAGCTTAACGCTGGACTCTACAATATCCCTTTGGGCTATGGGAACATCTGGATGCCACAGCCAGGAATGGAGAAGATTCTGTGGGGCTAAAAATGCACAAAATGCACAAAAATGACTGGTTTTACTGCAGGGCACATATACACAAAACAATACTTCTCTTGTGTTGTTGGTCATCAAGTGTTTTTTCTCTTTGCTATTGCCAGCTGACTATGTTTAAACTTTAAGTGTAGCAGACAAGCCAAGTGACTGATGGCAAGTCTGTGTTCGACAGTGAGCTTTGGGCATTTTCCCCAAGAACCTGTGGGAAAAAAGGGTTTGAATTCTTGTAAAGTTTTAGCACAGGTTTATTGCATACAGTCAGCACCATGGGTGATGCTAACACAGCCGTGCCCTGACCATGATCCATGGAGTTATAGATGGAAAAACACATCATGTATGTGCCCTTTCCTAGACAGCATGACCTGTTTTGCACCGAGGGAGCAGGAGAGAGGGATGGTTTCTGTGCTAAAGGAGCAGCAAGACAGGGCAACTTGTCTGAGCTACAGGTGGAGGTCTGGTACAAGGGTCAGGGAACACATGGTGCCCTAAGCTTGAATTTCTGCAAGAGGGGGCAAAACTAACCAATGTTTTATCTACACTGAGGCAGTTTTCGGTTTAGGCTTTGCAATAGGACTGTATTTTAAACACTTGCTTCATAAAAACTTGCTTTTACCTCTAAATCCTCACTGAAAAAGCTGCTTTGCACATAATTTTCTTTTTTAATTTTATTAAGTTAATTTAATTAAAGTTGGGATTGTAGTGAAATCATGTATCTTTTCATTTTGTTGCTGAAGTATTTGCTTAAATAATTTTGTTTTAATAAATCCTTCTGTTTATTTCAATTAGGTTTGTAATACAACATCGAGCAAGAAACCAAAGAATTAAACACTGATATAATTTAAGTCATGTATCCTTCACTAAAGACCATGGCAATCCTTGAATGAAATTAATGGTAGTAGTAGAAGCACACTGGAAGACATGCATGTGTGCCTTCTACATATGATTTTTACCATGAAAGGGAAGAAACAAACTTTGTGAAGTTGCTATAAAACTCTATATAATTTGAGAAATACGTAAAAAGAAGTTCATCTGCAGCCTGTCTTAAACTATTGCTATGCTGTACTCACAGAACCGACCACAGTGACTAACAAAACAGAATAAGGTCAGTTGTCGTGGCTGTTATTTATCAATATAACTCTTTTTCTGGTGTTTTCATCGCAATTTACAACATTGTTGATGAAGTTTCAGCGCGACAAGTCGAGCTGCTGCCCTCCTGTGGATGATTGTTAACTGCAGCTGAAACTGAGCCCTGCCGAAAGCACAGGAACTGTCACAGGAGCCGGCAGGGAGGTCACCCTTGTGCAGATATTTTATGAGCTTAAAAAGAATGCAAGGGGAAGGGGCTGCAGAACAAGTCTTACAGGGAGCGGCTCAGAGAGCTGGGGTTGTTTAGCCTGGAGAAGAGGAGGCTGAGGGGAGACCTTATTGCTCTCTACAAATACCTGAAGGGAGGTTGTGGAGAGGAGGGAGCTGGCCTCTTCTCCCATGTGACAGGCGACAGTATGAGAGGGAATGGCCTCAAGCTCCAACGTGGTGGGTTCAGGCTTGATATCTAGAAAAAAAATTTCCACAGAAAGGGCCATTGGGTACTGGAAATGGCTACTCAGGGAGATGGTACTAGAGCTATGCACAGATATTCACTTGCACAAATGCAGGGTAGAAATGACTATTCTAATAGTAGTTCATAAAAAGGTTTGGCTGTACAATGGATCAAATTGTAGACAAACAATGCCATGCAATTGTAGAAAAGGCAACTTGTAAACCTTGCATGTACAAATAGGACGATAGACTATAAGGTGCACAGGGTAAAACTTTTTGATCTCAAGACTAGTAAGACATCAGTTGGATTATTGTGTAGACTTCAATGCAGGCGACTAAAAAGATTAGATGTAAAAACTGGGAGTATCCAAAGGGAAGCAAAAGGGAAGGGAAGCAAAAAGTTAGGAAAGATGGCTTAACATCAAACATTAAACACACTGAGTTTACTTAATCTGAAGAATAGAAGACTGCTGAGAACATGTTAATAGGCACACAGAGGTTGCTTCAGCATGGAAGGGAATTAATCTGTCCTTCACGTCCCTGGTGAATAGAATAGAAAGAAATTGGCATGAATTACAGCAAGAATTTCTAAATATTAACAAAAATCTTCTGACAGTGAAGACATAGGAACAGATAAGCCAGAAAGGTCAGAATGTTTATAGCACTGATATCCTTAAAGACCTCTTAGATAAACTTCTCTTAGGCGCACAGAAAGCACATGTATTCTAGGACAGCAGGATGGATGAGATGGTCTCTGGTGAGGCCAACTAGCTCTGTGATTCTCCTCTTTGATGGCAAAGTTGCTGCTTGGTCAAGAGTCCTCTTCCCTTCAGTCTGGGGCTGCACCTTCCACATATGTCACAAATTTTCCCTCCTCAGGCAGCCTGCCAGGTATCTTAGAGCATGCCGAATCTGGAGGCAAAAAAAAGGGGAACAGTTCTGCTTAAAATTACTGCTTCAAGTGAAAAATAACTTAGAGGAATTCTCTGTCATGTTTCTCCTAGAAAAGCCAATGCCAAATTCATGAAGTCAGGCTGGAAAGAGACATCAAAGGCTGTAGGTAACTTTGACAAAACCTGACAAAGAATGCACTTGTGCCATTTCCATGCCACATCTGTGCTTCTGAAACTGAAAGGAAGAGAGTAAGGATATTAGTACTTCCAGATGATAAACACGTTATGTTGGTACACCCTCTTTTAACACAAAAACTTGAAGAAGAAAACATAAACAAGCATTAGGGGTTTTTTTCTCTTCAGACAGTTACTCACAACATCTCACATAGAGGGTATCTGCAAAACTCCTGTAAGAGATATTAGTGCTATGATGATTTTTTTTAATTTTGGCAGGATTTGGCAAGCATTCAGAGAACCTACAAGATCATACTGTGCTGGGGAGACAGTCCATGCAGGGTTCATGACATATATTTATATATGTATTAAACATTCAAATGAAAGATTTGTCTTTCTTTAAAAATAAAACCAATTTCAAATAAAATCTACTTTTCCACTTACCAAATAAATGCTTCCTCCTCTGTTATACTTATTTGGAGAAAAAAAAAGGCCAATTCCCATTTTTGTAAGGGTATACTACTCCAGTCCTGGAATTGCTCTTATAAAGATGATAACAAGAAAAATAAAAACAAGAAGTGAAAAACAATGTGGTACTTGCACAATCATTCTGCAATCAATCTTCCATCATATAAACACTTTTTTCCTAGGAATGAGCATTTTCTCTTTCTTACTTTCTTACTAGATATTCTTCAGTATAATTAAAACAATTAGGTTGATTATTGCCAAATCATAATGAGCATGCTACTCCCAAAAATGCCTTTGTACATCGTGTTTGTCCTAATGAAAGTGCTTTGCAATAGCTTTTGCTCTGAAGTTGTCTGTCATAAACCAGCAACAAAAGTATTTCTAAGGTCGTAATAGCATGCTGCTATGTTATGGGCTTTAGCAATAGATCTTTCCCATTAATCTGATTATTACCCATCCTTTCTCCTAAGTTAAGTAAAAAGTATTTCTCAGTGATATGGTCCTACCATGGACTATAATTTTAATTCCTCTCTCAGACATTGCATTTCCTGAAACACACATTGTACCAGCAAATGTTTACTGTGTGGATATGTATCACACACATATATACAGAAAAATATCTCAGTCATCTTCTTTCTTAATTTTCTAATTTTAAAGAATTAAATTAATTTACATTCAAATAATTTCAAAGTTAGGAAAATACGAGCACAGAAGACAGAATGGACAAGGTTAAGGTTCCAATTAGAAGAGATAATGTACAGTTTTGATTTGTACACTCAAGCATTTCAGTGTTTGAAATGGGATGAACTGTATTTGGCATTAGGTATTTGACAAGAGTTGGGGTGTGAAATAAGAAGCAAAGTCTGCCTGAGAATATTTGCAGTGAAAGTTTACTGGTAAGGTCTGCTCAATTCAAAGTTTCAAAACCGACATAGCACCACAAAGTTCTGTGAGACTCACCTATGTATGTGGACAAATGTTGTTCACAAGGATTGTTTTTCTTTCTTTGTGATCTGTATTCAATCCATGCTTTTGTTTCTGTTTTTTTAAAACAATGAAAACAAGTGATTAATTTCAGGTTTATTAGACATTTTTGCTGCTGTGTTTTTTCTTTCCCAGAGTGCATTTCAAAACTTGCAGTACCTCATATGCAAGTAAATCAAGATGTCTGGCTAGGTGGCTGAGATACATTAAATGAATAGCAAGTACAATGTGATTGAGAAGCATTGTTTCTTATGAGGCTGCCATCTCAAAATGTGCTTTTGTTTTGCCATGTTTTTATTCCAGTCACAGTGGGGGATCCATTCAAAATCTCTTTCTAAAGGGTTTACAACTTTGGATTGAAAACTGACTTTTTTTCACCAAAATGGGTAAAAAAATTCCCAATATCACAGCATGTAAATTTGAAAGGAGTCTGTTGATAATATGCTCTCACCAGAAGCAAGTGAGTATAGTACAGTTTAATCCAAGCAGTTATGGTAATACAGTTTTTCGATGTCTCAGTCCTTTCACTGAAGTCAAACTACAGTAAAGCACTGAGGCATGGACTTAACTTAAGCATATGAGCAGTGCATATTTTTCTGGATGTACTTAAGTACTTTCCAACATATATTTTATTTCTGAGTGGTGGGAGACTTCATATTTGTATCAAAATTTGTGTAGATTAGACCAAGCTGTTATAGAAATGTGCTGTTTCCACTGCGCTGAACCTGGCAGGGCAGGAAAGACTGGAAGTTACATAGTGTCCTTCAGTCTTTTGCATGCAGATGAAAAGACTGCTTTTCTCTGGTAACACTGCTGGGCATTTCATTGCAGGAAGAGCCTTACAGGCAGTGTGTTAGTAAATCTGATAGTTTCCCAGTTCCTAGGAATGTTCTTACAGTGTGCATGCATACTACTGTATGTATTGGCATAGTCACGGCATCTCCCAGGAGAGAGATAAAGCTTATCCCAAGGTGATATCAGTATGGCCTATCCTGGCTAGAAGACATGGACCTTCTCATTGGGTACCTGAAAATGCAAGTTTACTTGCAACTATAAAGATTTCTTCCCCATCTCCTGTTTTTTTTTTTTTTTCCTCAAAAAGTTATGACTGTGTACATTCATGCTGCAGAGATATTACTAACGAACCTACATGAGTTGCACGTAAAATGAATCTTATATATCTTATGTATCTAGTTTCTGTACCTTCCAAACAAAAATGCTATTTTGAGGAGAGGTACTTTGTTTTCTTTACATCTTTTCTGTATAGAACAGTGTATTAATTACTCTAAAGGAGTAAGAAACCAGAGTTAATGGTAGCAGCAGCCTAAACTTGATCTTCGTGCTTTTTCAAGTCCTCCTGTTGGACATAATACATACCTGTATGTCCAACAACACACGTTTTGCCATAACCTGCCTCTGATCTTTGCACCTACCTGTGCTCTCATATGTCCCTGAGTCAGCACAGCAGCCCATGATGTGCAGACCCATTGCCCAGGTTCTCCCAGGTGTGTCTGCAGCAGCCAGGCAGGACTCCTGTGCTCACTCCTGAACCTTGGTCTCCAACAGAAGCGAAGGGTGTGCTGCTGCCAGCAGGCTGCAAGGCCAGCTATAGTTAGAACTTTCATTTAAATTTTGGCATCATCTGAAGTCATTCCTGTTACTTCCAAAAACAGTTGCCATTGTATTAAAAAGAGTAAATTTGCTGCTGAGTTACTTACTGCCTAGAAAATCCAGCTGAAACCTGCTACTGCCAAATCTGAGGATTCGATATTGGGCCAGGGACTTTAAATAGCTTCTGCTACTGAGGATTTGCTGCTGTCTATGCTGTCTATTAAAAAAAAAAAAAAAAAGTTTGAGGGATTTGACATGGACTGTTAGAAACTGAAAATTGCCATTTCTGGTGTGGTTACCACCTATTCAGTTTTTTTGATTGAAACAGCTGTTTTCTTAAGCCTAGGTTTGGTCCATGATAAAAAGCACAAACCCCAACAAACCCCTTAACTTTGATCTCTTAAACAAAACAGAGGAAAACCCTCTTTATACATGCTAGCTGCCTTCTGTAGATGCAACACCCTACTGACAGTATTCATCATCACTGCCAGCAGCCCTTCCCCAGTCCTACTCACTGCTGCATTTTGCACTTTCACAGGAATGTGGCTGCACTTATTCCCCTCCTGCATTTAAGTATCACCTTTAATTGCAGTCTGAAGCCTTTTAAACTAGGAGATTCAATGCTGGTATGCTACATTCCTATAGGACAACTGAACATGCACCCACCTGTATAGAGGAAAACCTATCACTATCCCTCTACCTCATATCTTTCTCCGATGTTTGTCCCGTACAACTATGTAAAGAGATAGTACAGGAGATCCCTAAGACAAAAGGTAGCCTTCTATTTTTCTGGCAGGGATTTTGTTTTCATCTCATCCACTGTGTAGACAGGCGCATTGAACGCAACAGTGCATTGGAATCTGTGAGCCGGCCAGAAAACTGCTTGTTGTGATCACGCTCAGACACTGTGGAAGTACTGGCAGATACTCAACATGAATACTCCTGCATGCTACAGTCTATGCATTTATTATGCACTCTGCCGTGTGGATATAACCTTAGCAGCAGCAACTACTGTACAAAGAGAAAGAGTTTGATTGCAGCTGGCTGTTTAAAGGAGCCCTCCCTTATGGGTAATTTATGTGGAAAGTAATGAGAATTGTAATGATTTTGCCTGAAACCATTGCAGAGGCCGCAAAATTTTCGCATCAAACTTGGTGCGATGTTAGCAATGCAATGAACTGGCCACACAAGTGCTATCTAGCTTTATAATCAGATGCTGCTTGGAAAATCTTTCCTCTTTTTCCTTTTCTCTTTTTCTCCCTTCTTTTATTGGATCTCTCTAGATCTGTGTAATCTGTTTCACATGCCACTTCAGATCAAAACTGAGAGTCTATTTCTAACACACAGCAACAAGCATCTGGAAGCTTTGGTTTTCCAGAAACACACCAGAGAAGGAATGGGAGTGGGAGATTCTTGCTGCATCTCTTGAGTGCATTAGACCTCTTCCCTTTTGGTGCAGGACCATAGGCAAAGACATCATCTTGGGGCATCACTTATGAACTTTCATGTTAGAGATTTTTTCTGGAAAGGAGTAAATTAATCAAAAGATTGAAACAGGTTTTGTGAGCTGCTACTAGAATGAAAGCTCTCTTCCTTCATGATGTGGAACATCTTTTTTATCAATTCAACACTAACATCTGTGTTATAAAACATTTGATTTGCAAAGAGGTTCAAGGCAAGTGTTGTGCATATTCATGCAAATATCTAATTGCATAAGTAGTCATGCTGGGAATTTCCTTGAAAACACACTGAAAACTCTGTCTTGCAGCAGTTCATCATTGCAGTTGTATTATTTGAAGTACAGAAAATATACACTTAGAAAAGGACTAAGTAGATTTTTATATTAAATACAATGTGTGTGGAAACAGTGAAATATTAAATAGTAAAAGGAACATTTACATATTCAATGGGGAGGCTAACATATGATAAATTATTGAAATAAGTGAGATATATGGAAGATGATTAGTCTTCATGATATACTAAGGTAGAAGGATATGGCTGTCAATGTAGAAGTAAAGGAGGTTATCATGGCCCCGATGACTTTGACTAGAAGCTAAATTATGTATTGCAAATTACATTCCCAGAAGACCACATGCACACATGCATATTGACAGAATTTATGGTCATTCATTTTGACTTTGATTGGTTATTTATCTGATCGGGTTTGCTTTAATAAAAAACTGCTTTAAGAAGTAATAACAATATTAAATAAAAAATTGTCATATCTTTTTTTTCCATAAGGTTTTTCTCACTATCTGTAATAGCCAAAAAAAATCCTTTTATCTGCTGTTTATAGATGCTGTTGGGTTGTTTCTTAAACTGTATTCACCAGCAGCATCCTGTGTCCCAATGGTATTACTTAAAAACAATACAAACTTTGCATTTTAATTACTATGTGTATCCTATTGACCTCCTATGTACTTTATGCCAGCTTCATTAATAACTCATGCCCAAGTTGCTCATCAAATTCAACAATGAGCCACTCTAGAGTTTCTGAAATTAAACGAGGGGGTTTTTTTCTATTTTTTGATGCAAAAGATATGTCTCCTTAGTTTCAAAGGCATAAGAGAGAGAAAATGTTCAAATATGTGTCTTCATGAAGAAGAAAATCTATTTGTTAGAGTGTGACTATGTGTAAATTGGGCCACTGTAGCCTACATTTACCACGTAAACTTTGGCTGCTCTACCCATGATGACTTTTAGAATTTGTATGATGTGTCATCAGAGGTGAAAATTCATACTGGAGTTTGTGGTTGACAAGTGCCAGAGCCCAGAGTAAAGAACTACTTGTGTACTTGTCAGACTGATCTGTTTCTCCTATAAAAAGCTGTAATTAATTTGAAAACTCATTTTAAGATCCCATGTGCTGGATTTCAGCTGTGTATCTGATGGGTTGCTCCTGGAGTCACCTGAACTCAGGGCTGCTCTGGAGACTGACCATGCTTTATAGCCATCTCATGTTCAGTCTCAGCTCAGGTCGCTGACACAGCTGACTTCTCCTTGGCACAAAATCCAAGTGATCCAGGCAGGTGACCCCCTGTGCTTTGTCTATTTGATGATGCCTTTGAAAAGAATTGTGAGATACCCAAAGGCTATGCAGGCAACCAAGGTAATTGTAAGACCAGACAGAATGTCTAGAGCAAAGAAGATCTGCCTTTGGTGTGCAGGGATCAGATCAGGGAACATTCAAATAAACTGTAGATAGGTAAGTCCATGAGACATACCCATGGCTGTTGAGGTTGCTCGCTGGTGTCGTGAGTCCATTCTTGATTATGTGTGAAAGGCCAGGGTGACTGGAGTAGGCTTCTGAGGACCAAGAGAAAGTAAATGTCACTCCTGTATGAAGGAAGAGCAAGAGAGCAATCCAGAAATCTACAGGCCAGTCAACTTCACCTCAATTCCTTGAAAGGTGCTGCAGAAAATAAACCTGAGAATTATTTTCAAACATATGAAGGATAAGAAGGGGAATATGAGTAGTCACCACGGATTTATAATGGGGAAATTGTGCCTGAACAATTAGAAAGTCTTTTACATTGGGGTGACTGCCTTGGTATATAAGGGGAGAGGGACAGATATTTTTATGTTGATGTTGGCATGACTTTCAGCACTGTGTTCCTTAACTTCCTCATAGACATATTAATGTTGTATGAGCTAGATGGATGAACAGGGAAGTGGACTGAAAACTGACTGAACTGCTGGGCTGAAAGGGCTGTGGTCAGCTGCATTAAGCCCAGCTGCAAGCCAGTCACTAGTGGTGTCCTCAATAATGGAGCCAACAATGTTTACCGTCTTCATTAATGACCTGGATTATTAGACAATGTGCACCTCCCATTAGTTTGTAGATGCTACAAAACTTGGAGAAGTGATTGACAGACCAAGTGACTGTGCTACCTTTTAGAATAACCTGAAAATGTGGGAGAAATGGACCTCATGAAGTTCAGCAAAGAGAAACACAAAGTCCTGCCACTGGGGAAAAATAACTCCTAGTATCATTACATGCAGGAAGACACCAGCTTGGCAGAGGACTTAGGTGTGCTGGTGGACGAATTAATAGCAGCGAGCCCTTGGAGCCAAGAAGACTGATTCTTCTGCTCTATTTTGCCTTGGTGAGACACATCTGGATGCTGCGTCTAGTCCTGGTCTCCCCAGTACAAGAGAGACATGAGCATACTGAAATGATTTCAGCAAAGAGCCACAAAGATGATTAAGGGAGTGGACCATTAGACATACAAAGAGAGGCTGAGAGTTTTTCAAAGAAGGCTCAGATACATGTACAGATATATCAATCTGTATAAATACTTGGTGACTGAAAGTAAAGGAAGACAGAGTCATGCACTTATCAATAGCACCCAATGACATGACCAGAGGCAATGGGCACAAACTGAAACAAAGGAAATTCTATGCAAACACACAAAGCCATTTTTTTACTGTGAGAAGGATGGCTTGTTGGAACAGTTTGCCCAGATAAATCGTAGAATCTCAATATTTAGAAAAAAGCTGGACATGGTCCTGAGCAACCTGCTCTGGCTTATCTTGTTTGATCAGGGGCGGGACTGAACAAGCTCTAGAGGTGCCCATGAGCCTCAGCCATGTTGGAACTCCGTGAAAATGCAAAGCAAGTACTATTCTTCAGATGCTCTGATATAGAGAAAGTACCTGAACTCTTCCCAAAATATTACAGGATCACGTCAAACACAGTGGCGTAAATGAAGTCTAGGTTCATTGACAAATTTGCCTGCGTGAGATGTCAAATGTTTTAAGAAGAGTGTGAAGAGAAGAGTAGGGACCCTCTACAAAGTAAAAGTCTGACCACTTAGAGAGGTTATTTACATATTTTATTAACTTCTAAACCTTGAATTTATATCTGTGTTAGAGTTTTAGTTTTAATTGTGCTAATAACTGCCTAATATTTTCTTTTTTTTTATTTCTGGTGTCATGTAGACATGTAATCCTACATTAATCTATCCAGCTAATGAGAAAAAATCCAGTTTGTTTAATAACCACTGAACTAAGAGACATTAATATTATTAAGAATGTAGGAGAAAAATTTAGGAGTTAATAGGTATCAGGAGTTAAGAAAATGTCCCATAGCCAAGTAATCAGTTCACTTTTGGCAACCAGTTCACTGAATCATACAAAGATCACCTACTTCCAACACTGCAGTCATTGGCAGGAGTACCTTCCACTAGATCAGATTGCTCAAAGTTGTATCAAGGTGTTTCAGGACACAAAAGCGCTTATTGCATTCAACTGGGGAGGTGTGGCATTACACATCTAATTCATAAAGGAATATGTAACCATATAGAGATGTTACCATACAGCACCAGAGAGAATTGAAGAAACAGAAATCTCCTCCTCCTGCAAAATCTTTAACAGTTTTATGTATCATGCTATCACAATCGATCACAATCTGCAACTTAGGGAAGATTATTCTGCTGTCAACACATAAGGATTTGAATATCAAATTCTGAATTCCTTCTATTTTTTTCTGATGGGAGAAAAGCTCTAAAAACAAACATGCAACTTTTCCTCCCCATCCTTTTTCAACTAATATTAAGTGAAGTTATAGATCTCTGTCTTAGAAGATTTCTATGATTTTTTTTTTATTTCTAATCTTATTTTTTAGGATCCATTAGGGTACTGTATTCTGTAGCTGCGCATTCTAGTTGCTCAGTAATTGTCATTAAGACTAAACTGTGCTCAGGTTTGCCTGTGACAAAGTTATTTAACATGCTGCTACGAGCTGAGCAGAATGGGCAGTCATGGGATTCTGCTTGACCTTAGAATGGTTCTGCTTACTTTAGAAGTAAAGCTGTGGCTGTGGGGTACTTTTTGCATATATTTAAAATGATGAATATCTGATAAATTATTTTGGTAATACAGTACATACAGATCTACTTATGAATTTCTACTCTTCAGAAAAAAACACACAGAAACACAGAATCTGACATGATTAAATAGATATGTGTATAAAAACTAATACATAAACATTTCTTAACACTTTTTAATAACTGTTGTTAACACTAAATAAAGTAAAAATGCACCTGGAACATTTGTAAATATCAATAGTGTAAGGTAAATTTTCCTCTAGAGATTTAAAATGCATTTAATCTTTCAGCCTGTAACCTCAATTATCAGAGTTTCTGCTTTGCTCATGTGTTAATGCTTAGTTGCACCGTAAACATTCAAGCTTTTCAATTCAGCTCTGAACTCAGCCTTGACAGAACAATTTATCACTACAGTAAATATCCACTAATATGGATAATATTAATGGACATCTCTTTTTAATACTTTTAAAGCTCTTATATAAATTTAAGCTTTTATTTGCCTTTCAGTATCATTTTATTGATAGCCCAGTTGCCTTAGAAAGTTAGAGATGGTTAATAATAAGAAGAAAAAAGTTTGCATTCTCTTATGGAACTCTGCTGCAAATGAAACACAAAAGTGCTATGAAGTTTATTTTCCTTTAGCTTAAGTCCATGTAACTTGTGAAATTAATCTAAATATGTAAAATACTGATGATATGCTTTAGTGTTATTGTGCTACATAGCTAGGTATTTTCATTTTTTTTCTTATTAAACCAAATATCTTAATATGTCAAAATCATTCAGTAGAAAATCTACAGGTTTCGTACTTAAATGGAAAGGTGAAATGGGTTAAAAGAGTTGGCGGAGGTGTTTTATTTTTTATTCTCTTTTTGAGATGTTTAGATTACTTTGATGATAATAATTCCTGGGAAGATAAAAATGTTTTCCAATGGCAGCAGAAAGTCACTATCAACTAGAGTCTGTACTTTGCTTTCCAGATCCTATCAGTTTCACTGTACTTACAATAATCATGTGGAAGATATTGCAGCAGTAGTAATAGGTTAGGTGTGATTCCAGTTACAATGCCTGCACAGGATAAGAATTTTTAAAGCTTCAATTTGAGACAGCAAGAGTCTGACATGAAAACTGAAGACATGAAGATGATGATCGATAGACATGATAGCATTTTAAATGACAAGAGCAGAAGAACTTGAAAGGCAACAAGAAAGGAATGGATGACCTTGTAAAAAGGAACAGATAATAATCTATAATCTATAATGCCAGCTGCAACTGGGAGTGTGGGTCTGCAATGTGTAGGTACAAGGGTCATATATTTTCTGTGTAAGGGAGTAAGAAAGTGATTTGAACTGTAATTTCAAATTTCACACACAGTGTGTGAGTTATTGTAAACAATTTCGGGGCCCAATTCTTGAATGAACTTGGGAAAGAGGTTAACATAGTTTTGAAAGGTGAAGAATAAGACAGTCGTAAATGTAATCAAGGACTTATCACTGAGAGCTCTTACCAAACTGTTCTGCTGCCTTAAAAAATTTTAAAAAAGATGTATAAATTACCTGATAATCCAGACAGGTAAATTTTTTACCTAATTTACATTTTTGGTCTCTTTTCATCAGTGAGAAAAGAGTACCTCGTATACTATGGTTCAGTTGCTGCTAAACTTTGACCAGAATAAAACATTGTCCAAAATCCACTAGAAGCTCATATTTGCAATCATCCTTTGTTCTTCCTTTGCACATTTCTCCACATGACACTTCTGAAACTTTCTTTTTCACTTGAATATGCATTGCCCTTTCCCCCACATTACAAAAGATGTATTTGAGTATCTTTCACCATCAAAAGTATTGTTCAAATAGCTGGAGCTAAAGTAATGCTATATATTAGTAATCAAGTTAAGGGGAGGCAGCTAACATCTATCTCAGAAGCTGACAGCCTCTGTGAACTCTTCTAAGAAGGACTTGATTGTTTTCAGTGACAGAACTAGTTGTGATAGACTAGGAGTTGCTTGTAATAATATTATGAATACCAGTTCTTTTATCATATCACTCACTGTTCTTTTGAGCTAGGTCAATAGGAAATATATCTCAGAGAAGGAGAAGAATTTTCATGTGTGTTTCTGAAAACACCGGGGAAATGACACAGAGCGGTTCACTCCAAAAGTCTTTCTTGCCTCTTTGCTGGGCCTGGTGCACCACATTTTTCCAAAAGTACCTGGAAGAGATAAGATGGTAAAAGGATTTTAAGTGACAAGATGATATTATAAAGCACTTGGAGAACACTCTGAACAGCCTTAGACACCATTTCTCACAGCATTCTTCTAGAGGAAGTGGCTCATAGCTTGGAGAGGTGCAATCTTCACTGGGTAAAAAAATGGCTGGATGGCTGGGCCCACAATGTTGTGGTAAATGGAGCTAAATCCTGTTAGCAGCCAGTCACAAGTGGTGATAAAGACATGTAGATGTGGTGCTTTTAAAAGGTGTTTTCCAACATAAATGATTCTATGATTTTATGGCAGGTAAAATCCATAGGCTGGGTGTTTCTGGGATTTGGAAGATCCTGAGGCAAAACACAGTTTTATAATGCATGATTTTAAAAGTTTCCAGTCATTAAGCTGACTTCTTTTGGTTAAAGGTATGCATTGGCCACATGTCTAACTTCATAGATTAATTTGTTTCCTAGAATAAACACAGTAGCTTCCAACTAAATCTTAGCTTTTAGCCTCAGAAGGGCTGCACCCTGGGAAAGCTCAGGCCGTAAACATGCAGTGAGGTATCAGGAACCTCAGCAGGAAAAGCAAAGGTGCATTTAACACTGAATCAGGCCAGCAATCTATCGACCCTTAAACAGGTTGGATCCGAGAAGGCAAAATGTTTCCTCTCTGCATGCTTGATATTCAGGTTGATATTTGAGTTGGAGAGGTTGACGAGGAGATTCAGCTGGCTAGCACAGTAATAGGTACAGACCTATTATAAAAATATGTCAGGCCTTTGTGGTTTTATATGAAAAATAAATAATATATAATAATGACTAACTATGAGGGTTCTATTCAGCAGCAAAATATATGTCTTTTCTGTGAACTATACAAATGTTTTACAGAATGCACTATTTTCTCATATGACCTTATGACACATTAATACTCTAGCCCTTTAGTTTCATAGCTTAGCTGTTGAACCATAGGAGCAAAGGTTTTCAAAGTGAGCTGGTATATGGTTTATGTTTGGTTACAAAAAAAAAACCCAAATGGTATCTGGATCTGCTGTTTGCCAAAGTATGGCATTGCCACCTGAATATTGGTTATGCGTGATTAACAGGCAAATGTGGACACTGGGAGGCATAAAAGGAGAGCAGCTAATACCAGGAAAGAACATTTGCTGCATAAACGCCCATCAAAATCTGCCTTTGTAAAAGACAGAATGCAAACTGCTGTTATCCTCTCAAAATCTTCACCTCAAGTCACAGCCCAGCAGTGTAAGTACCTACAAAGATGTTTGGCAGCTGCTTGCATAAAACAAAGATTTTGCTTCCATCTTTTGGGAAGTGCGTATTGTTTGGTTTGAATTGCTTAAGCAAAGCAAGGCTGATCCATGTGGGACATTGCAGTGCAGCCTTTCACAAGCAAGACCACAGCAGATTGCAATCACATAATGGGTAAATTATCACAATATATTGCTTGTCCAGTTTGGATCTGACCCTGAAGAAATATGTCCAAATTCACAGAAATACTGGGCAAATGTTTATCCACCCTGAGCATCCCTGCTTCTGCTCACAAAGCTCACAACCCTTGCCTTTCTTTACTATATTGCATCAGTAAATTAGAGACAGACTTGTCCATGGATAGCAAAACACTAGCTGAACCCTGCCAGACTCCTAATGGAAAGACACTCAATTCCATTTTGGCCATAAATATAAATCATGGAAAAGAAATCTTTTTTAAAAAGAAAATGAATAACTGCCAAACAACTCTTGGAAGCTACTAGATAGTCCTTCCTTTTACAGCAAGATCATTTCCAAATATTACTTATAAATAATTGTCAAACCATGTCTCTTTTTTGCATTCATCCCACTGTTCTGCAGGCTTTTTCTGGGGAAACCAAGTGTGTATTTTCAAACTATGTGAGAATTACTGAGAGAGCTTCACAATATCTGAGCAGTAACAACACTTTTGCAGCATTATTTGGAGGCACAGCAGTTGGTGTGTGAGTAGGCTTTCTCAACACATCTGGTTTTATCATGCTAAAGAAAATCACAACCATTTCCTGCAATAAGAGCCTGGAAATACAGCAGCAATCCTACTACTGTTCAAGCCAGAGGAGCAGCTGTTTTCAGACGTTCATGTTAAAAATTACACTGTGGGTTTCAGTCACAAAATCTGTATCTTTTCATAGTTTTCCTCTGAAGACACCTATTTAGAGGAGTACTCTAAAATACCGGCAATGCTATGAAAGAAAAAGAAGGAATCTTTTCTACGTAACTCATATGGAAGTAGCAGAAAAGTTACAATTACTCTGTAGATATAAGTCGATATGTCTAAATCTATTTTAAAAATTTACAAATCTACATTTATATATTTACTTAAACACAAAAGTCCAACCCATGTTGTTCCATGGTAAGAAAAATGAAATAATGAAATTCAGGTCTAATGACACTATAGATATTCACCCCAGTAAACTTGAAGCTGCATGATTTGTCACTCATGCATTTATCTATATATGGTAAAGTGGGTAAACACTGCATAAAATATATTTTGTGCTTCCCTGGTCTTGGACAGATTAGCACAAATTAAATTTCACACTAATCTGCCCATGGTCAGGAGTGCTACATTAGGAGTGAGGGGGATTCAGCTAATTGTAAAGAATATTTTGCTTTATTAAAATGACCTGTGAATACAGTAAATATATCCTGGAGAGCTATCATTATCAATATCATTCATCAATACCGAATCAATGACAGATGATGAATAATATCTTTGCATAGGTATATATTATGTTTCTCACTATTATTTTAAATTGTTCCATAAATTTGAAGTGTTTAACTTTTTTTTTTACTTTATATTTTCTTATTGAGTGTTTAATGTCATCATCATTTATGTTACACTGCTTAGTTATGTTTGACCACCCAAATCACATGGTGTTCCAGTCACGTAAGTAAAGACTGAAGAATATACTGAACTGCCAGAAGAGGGAAGTCCAGGACCAGAAGTTGGTTCCTTAGAGCAAATGTGAAACATGATATGACACCAGGAAGATGAAAATCTTACAAAATACTACCCTTTTAAAGCAAAGTTTGCTGAAGCATAAGTATGTCAAGCATTTAGGGAGAAAGTAGCATGGATGTAATACATATAAGACAGCTTACTCTAACTGCATTGCTCATACTGATCTTTTTAAAAAATGAGGGGCTATTGCCTAAAAAATGTTCTATCCCTTCAAATTAATCAACAAAGTTCTGTTCAGCTATCTGTTTGGCTGAAGCACAAATTAAAATTCATATGCAGTGGCACTGACCATGCAGGAGGCAATGCTCTTTCTTTTAACTGAGTCAAGAAAGATCCATTGGCAGCAAAGTTGTACATGTCCACAGGAAACTGAACTGCCTGGTTACCCTGTTCTAGGAAAGACCCACTGATACCTCAAAGGCAGCAGCAGCTAGACTGTTACTGGAAGTAACAGAGAAAAAAGTCATGCCTCTCAACACAGGACTGAACTTCTGATTAATTAAAAAAACCCTGTATTTAAACTTCCCCAAATACATTTCTTTTGGCTTGAGACTAAATACATGAAACTATTTGTGCTAAGTGGTAGGGGAGCTAAGATAATATATTTTGTTTTGTAGACTTAACTTTTCTGCAACAAAACTAAACTCCATGTTCAGTCATAAGCCAAGGTTTTTTTCTGACTTTTGAGAAAGTATTACACAGTTAAAAATCAGGAGTCGTTGCATGTGAAACACTGATAAATAAATGTTAACAACTCCTCATTCCCTTCAAAGAGAGATTTCTGTGCAGTTTCTGAATAAGCAAACACTATGTACACAGAGAAAACTTTGTAAATAATATAAAACATTGTGAAATATATTTACAATACTCTGAATAGCTTGAAACAAAATCTGTTAGACTTTAAATATCCAGGCTTTTCTCATACAAACTTCTATGCATTTGTAGCGGTTGAATATTTAAATTTAAATGCAGTGGTTCAGCAGAACATTTACACTTCTACTCCAACATATTTGTAGAAACACGTCTCATCTTTGTTTAGAGGTGATTTTTCCTCTTTTCAGGGCAATGATAAGATATGGCATGGAAGTTCACTCTAAGTCCTGCAGAAGGTGGGGACTATGAGTGTGGGACTCAGTGCTGGACCCTCTCAGCACTTTCCAAAAAATGTCTGTGCAACCACAGCAGGCTGTGGGGAGACCAAGAACGGTAATGAGGTGGGACTTTGTCTCTTGGTCAAGTCTCAGGTAGAGAAAGAACAGATAGGACTCTCTTACCTACATTTGTAGCTCTTTTGCATTGTAACCTGTCTCATCTTAAAGAGGATGACTGGAATTGAACTACATGGAAACCACACACTGGGAAACACGTTTCTGTACCTTCAGGAACAGCCACTGGTTAGCATAACCAACCCCCGTTGTAGTGCATCCATTTTGGTTTGACGCTGTGTGATTTCCTCTGCTCCACATTTTGTACACAAATATGGGGTCTTATGACCAATCACTTCTCCTCCTCACTAATTTTCATCCTTGCTGTGCATCCAAGAAAGTCAAAACAGTAACTCCACATATTCACACTGATTTTCCTTTTCATGCAATGGGGTGCTCCTTCCACCATTTCAGTAAGCATTTCAGGTCTGTCCCAGGAAATTAAATAGAAATCCAATGTAGCACTAACTCAGTTTAACTGATTATCAGAACATTTGCAGAAATCTGATTGCCATCCAGTTAAATGGATGATATCATAAACCTCCTTGGGGAATGTCCTTTTCCAACTAGCAACAAATATGTTATTGCTCACGTTTCAATAAACAGAAGTACAGCATGAGTTTCCAAGCCAAGATCCATTCACTGCCATTTTCTCTCTCACTCCTCATGAATGTATGCCATTGCTTGCCAATGTCCAGTATTTATCCTTTAAAACTTTGTGCTTTCCATTTTTGGACCAGCACAGCATTATGCTGATGTGCTAGACGAAGAGCTTGCATGAGTCAGTCACATTTTTCAGCAACAAGTCCTACTGAATTCACTAGATCATGATGAGATGTAGCTTGGAATACACATTAAGGTATTAATGGAGTGTGTATGCTTCATATCAGGTTTTCATGCTGAGTTGCACTGGTGGTAATCTCGTTTGATTACAAAGCCTAATGTAAATTCTTAGACAGATATTCTATTTTAGCTGAGAAACGAATGCTGACAGTTTACTGTGAGATGACAAATGAATGCTGACATTTTATTCTTACATGTTTATAAATCAGTTTAAAGGTTAAGAGTTGTTAATGTGGGCAATCTGAAGAATCCATATACATAAACAAAATATTCATTTTGGATAACTATATATGTCGAATGTCACTCACAAAAGATAGAAGTCAGATTAAAGAATGAGGAGAAAAATGAAAATTTATCAGTATTAGTTATCTTTTAACTGGAAACTGAATTACCTGATTGATAGGCCTTCTGATCAAACCTACAATATACGATGTGGGATTTATTGTGTTATTTACTTTAAAAAGAAAATAGCGACATGCTGATTTGTAAAAAAACAAAGATTAACCCCTCCCTTCCCACAACACACACAGTTTGCCTGTAACAGAACCAATCTCACAGTTGCTCTGGAAAACTGCTAATCAGCATGGTCTGTGCTATGACATGGCATGGGAATAATTTGCATTCTTATTTTTATTCCAATTGTTCCTGATATTACTAGAGCTAAGAAATAGTCATGTATTTCCAAGAAAACATCTAAACAGTGCTCTGAGCGAAGACCAAATTACACCGGCCGTTTATAATGTCTGACGAAGGCTGCCTCCAAATGAGAAAGGGACAATGAAGAGTAAACATTTTTTATAGATTTTACTGCAAATCTGGTGGAGATAATCTAGATGAGCATACACTATGTACCATAGTAGAAATAACTATGTAAGGTACAACAACCCTCATCATATTCTTTCATTGCTTAGGTAACATAAAAAGGTTTCTCTGTAAAGGGGAATTAAGGCCTGGAAAACTGCTTGGATGGTCAGGCCCAGAGAGTGGTGGTAAATGGTGTTAAATCCAGCTAGAGGCCAGTTACATGTGGGGTTCCCCAGGGCTCAGTGCTGGGTCCAGCCCTGTTCAAGGTCTTTATCAATGACCTAGATGAAGGCATTGAGTGCACCCTTAGCAAGTTTGCAGATGACACTAAACTGGGTGGAAGTGTTGATCTGCTGGAGGGTAGAGAGGCTCTGCAAAGGGATCTAAACAGACTGGACCGCTGGGCAGAGACCAATGGCATGAGGTTTAACACGGCCAAATGCCGGGTCCTGCACTTGGGGCACAACAACCCTATGCAGAGCTACAGACTGGGAGAAGCCTGGCTGGAAAACTGTCAGGAGGAGAGGGACCTGGGGGTGTTGGTCGACAGCCAACTGACCATGAGCCAGCAGTGTGCCCAGGTGGCCAAGAAGGCCAATGGCATCCTGGCTTGTATCAGAAACGGTGTGACCAGCAGGTCCAGGGAGGTGATTCTCCCTCTGTACTCAGCACTGGTGAGACCGCTCCTTGAATCCTGTGTTCAGTTCTGGGCCCCTCACCACAAGAAGGATGTTGAGGCTCAGGAGCAAGTCCAGAGAAGAGCGACGAGGCTGGTGAAGGGGCTGGAGAACAGGTTCTATGAGGAACGGCTGAGAGAGCTGGGGTTGTTTAGCTTGGAGAAGAGGAGGCTGAGAGGAGACCTCATTACTCTCTACAAGTACCTGAAAGGAGGTTGTAGAGAGGAGGGAGCTGGCCTCTTCTCCCAAGTGACAGGGGACAGGACAAGAGGGAATGGCCTCAAGTTCCACCAGGGGAGATTAAGGCTGGACATTAGGAAATAATTTCTCACGGAAAGGGTCATTGGGCATTGGAATAGGTTGCCCAGGGAGGTGATTGATTCACCTATCCTGGAGGTGTTTAAGGGACGGGTGGACAAGGTCCTGAGGGACATGGTTTAGTGTTTGATAGGAATGGTTGGACTTGATGATCCGGTGGGTCTCTTCCAACCTGGTTATTCTATGATTCTATGATTTAATACTAACTTAAAAACATGAAATGAAATTGGCTTTGTGAAATACAAGGCCAAAATCCTGGAAGGATTTCTGGACATGAAAAAATTATTTACATGAATTTACTTTTACTTGCCCTGACATAGTTTCTTCTGGGTAGATTGCAACACACTTTGCCCCATACAATCCAAGATCCCAACTCTTTTGCAGATGTGGATGAGATGTTGCTGATACAAATAAGGTATTTCAAATCTTCTGTTACCCAATAACTAATGAATGAGACTTACAGAGCTAAAAAACATAACCAGAAGAATTTGAATTAAACAATTCCTTTGTTCTGTGTTTCACAGCACAAAATTACTTAGAAGATATATTTGCACTTCCTAAACTATTAAACCATACTTCAAACACAGAGAACCCCTGAAGTACCCATAGTCAAGGTAAGCTAGCAGCAGAACATTGGGTAGTCTTTGAATGACTTGTTCAATTAATTTTGCCTTTATTTCTCATGATTCTTGAATCACCTTCTTAATCAAAATTGCTCTTTTTTTTCATGAACACTTTTTGCTCTTTAAATGTTTTATAAATAACTGACTAGAGAAATAAATACCACTCAAACCTGGAGATCTAATTTGCTTTAAGTAGGCCACAGGCTAATTGGTGTTCACTAGTATGTCCTGAGCCCACTAGTGCAAGACCAGTTTCCCTTCTTCAGAGGGAAGTTAGAAAATGGAGTCTGCAGCTCAGGTCTAGAAAATGTTCAAACTGAACACTGTTACAGAAAACCCTGTATGCTTCATTGTAAAACATTCAGAGGCCTGACAATAATAACAAAAAATCTGGAGCACTGCTAAGCTGAAATTCACTTTCAAATATGAGACAGTCTTCACTGCTTTCTTCACAGCTCATTTATACTCCTGCTTAAGATGCCAGCTGGCATTCAGACTGTCATTACAAAAAGTTTAGGGGATGAGCTATTGAGAGACAGTCAATCTTGGTAAGTAAGGCCTTTCATCTCACCTCTACAAGAACATATTGCTTTTTTCTTAAGCAATCACATGCAAGCAATTCAAATGCAATCCTTTTCCTGAACCCCAACAATAACATATATATCCAACTCTATGCAGAGCTGCACTTTGCCTGACCGCTACATAAGCACCTGCCAAACACAATAAACACTTGCAGTGCAGGTATATCATTACATTTGTCTACTATGATGGCTTGATTAAATTGACCTCTTTTTATTCAAAAGGCTAAAAGGACATGAATAGCATGTTGATATGGCACATTTGGGCTTTTTATATTGAAACTATTTCAACCTTGTGAAAATTGTTACACAGAAGGATTGTTACACAGAACTGTAATCTATAGGTGTTTTAGTTTGTATGCCGATTTTTAATAATTATCTTTAAATACTCAGAACTGAAATAAACCAAAAATATAATTCATCAAAGATAATAAATTTTATGTTTCATTTTTAAACTGGATTATTTGCTTAGATTATTTTCAGTGAAAATTTATGATATCTGTATTCATCCATTTTTTAATATAAATGTGGATGGACAGAACTTCATTGTATTCCTAATAACTTGTGTGGTGGCTAGTCTGGTTTTGATTTTGCTGTATTCTTATGAGGTGAGCACAGCAATGGAATAAACTGCTCCAGACTAAAGGTATATGTGTTAAAAATAAAATTTACTTTTTGATGAGTAGGTGGTAAAAAAAAAAAAAAGGAAAATCAAATCATTGATAAGAGTCTGAATGAATATCAAAACATCACTTGGAGAAAAATCACCTCATCCTTACTGAGCATTCAGAGATACAACCTTATCCCAAAAACCACTGCTGTATTTTGTCAAATAAAGCTTGGGATATGGTAACAAAGATAGGCTGAGGTCCTACTCTGAATTGAAATCCATTTTTTTTCCAAGTTTACCAATGTTTCATTCATCTCACTGCAAACTATTCTCTATTTTTCTTACATAGACATTTTCAGCCAAGCTGAAACTGGACACTGGAGGGATATAGTGCAGAGAGAACTATCTGATTTACAAGACAGAATTAAAACCTTTTTCAGTGGTACATCACCCACTCATTACATTTAACAGAGGAATTTAATTCAAGTGAGGTTGAAGATAACCTTTGAGTCCATGCCCATGATGATCAGGGTAGCATCTGGTGAAACTTGCTTTTACTTTTCAAGGGAATTGTTATCTTTCACTTTGTTTCCTTGGAGGCTCGATGTAATAGGATATGAGGTCTGACTGAAGGTAAGTGGAAGATCAAAACTAAGGTGAAGAGGGAAAGTGAAATGGGAAAAAATGGAAAGGATAAATGTGGAGAAGAAGGTGGCATTACTAAGAATATTTGAAGAGGGAGAGCGAAAATGTACTTGACAGCTTGCAGACACACAAGAAACCATATACTTTGGCTTTGGATCCCACTATCTCTAAACATGGACATTTTCTCATTCTATAGCAATTCTGGAGGCTCTGAAACAATTACTACAAACATCCCCCTTGCAGACCTGTTTCTGCTTTCAGTAATGCTGTTGATAGTCCAGAAAATCTTACTAGTCCCTGACAAAACTGTTCTGGATTTCTAGAACTGTAACTGACAACACAGTCTTGGTGCACAGTGTACAGACATCCTATGAAGGTGCCAAAGACCAGGGAGACATGCAAAATAGAAGTGAAACACAGGTAATTTGAAAAGTGATAGACAAAGTCCACATAGAGGTCATAGAATGATAAAATCACGGAATGGTGTAAGTTGGAAGGGGCAACTACAGGACACCTAGTCAACCCCCACTCCACCCCCACCCCACCTCCGCCATAAGCAGGGACACCTTTCACTAGATCAGGTTGCTGAAAACCCCATCCAATGTAACTTTTAAGACTTCCACTGATGGGACATCCATAACTTCTTTGGGCAACCTATTCCTGTGCTTCACTACCCTGACTGTGAAAAAGGTATTTGTTATGTCTGGTCTAAATCTAACCTCTTTCAATTTAAAGCTGTTGCCACTTGTCCTTTCACTACAGGTCCTCGTAAAATGTCTTTCTCCATCTTTCTTTTAAGTCCCTTTTATATACAGAAAGGCTGAAGTAAGGTCCCTCTGAAGTCTTGTCGTCTCCAAGATGAACAGTCTCAAATCTCTCAGTCTTTCCTCATAGGAGAGGAGTTCCAGCCCTCTGATCATCTTCATGGGCCTCCTATGGACCCACCCTAACAAGTCCATGTCTTTCATGTACTGAGGACCCCTGAAGGATCTCACCAGAGCAGAGTTAAGGCAGAGAATCACCTACTTGGCCTGCTGGCCATGCTTCTATTGATGTACCCCAGCACCCGTCTGGCTTTCTTGGCTGCAAGTACATGCTACTCGATCATTGAGTTGTTGAGGGCTGGGAAGGGTGACAAGCACAGCTTCTGCAGGTGTATCAGCAGCAAAGACTAGACATCTGGGCCAGATGCTGAATAGGGCAGGTGACAATCTGCTGATGAAGGATGTGAAAAAGGCAGAGGCACTCAGTTCCTTCTTTGTCTTCACCTTTAATGGTAAGCCAGGAAACACAGGCTCCTGAGACTGAAGAGAAGACTTAACCTTGGGTGGACAAGGATCAGATCAAGGAACACTGAAACGAACTGGATATATGTAAGTCCATGTGACCTAACAGGATGCCCCAACAGGTGCTGAGGTAGCTGGCTGGTGTCACTGTGAGTCTATTCTCAATTAACTATGAAAGGTCTTAGTGATGAGGAGAGGTTTCTGGGTACCAAGATAAAACAAAAGTCATTACCATCTTCAAGGAGGCATGAAGGAAGTTCATGGGAACTATAGGCCATATGGTGTCACCTCCATTCTTGGGAAGGTGATGAAGAAGATAATACTTAGAACCATTTCCAAACAAATGAAGGATAACAAGGTGCCTGGGAGTAGTCAGCATGGATTTATAAAGATGAAATCGTGCCTGATCTGATAGCCTTCTGCAATGGAATGAACAGGTGAAAGCGATGAGTGCTACTTCTTTTGACTTCGGCAAGATTTTCAACACTGCTTCCCTTAATGTCCTCATAGGCGTACGGATGGAGTATGAATTACATGAATGGACAGGGAAGTGGACTGAAAACTGGCTGCACTGCTTAGCTGAGAGAGCTGTGATCAGCTGCATTAAGCCCATCTGCAGACCAATCACTAGTGTTATATTCCAGGGATCAATACTGGAAGTGTCAATGCTGTTTACAATCTTCATTAATGGCCTGGATTATTAGTGTGCACCTTCAGCAAGTCTGCAGATCATAAAGAACTTTTAAGAGTGATTGACACACCAAATGACTGTGCTGCCATTTAGAGTGACCTGGACAAGCTTGAGAAATGGTCAAAGAGGAATGTCATGGAGTTCAGTCACATGGGAAGTGTGAAGTCCTGCCCCTGTGGAGGAGCAACCCCAAACAGTGGACAACTTGCCCAGAGAGGCTATGGAGTCTCTGTCATGGGAGATATTCAAAGCCCAGCTGGACACAGTCCTGAGCAAGATGTTGTAACTGTCCCTGCCTGAGCAGGGATGGGATTGGAGTGGGAGTTTTCCACAGCTGCCTGACAGCCTCAGTCATCCAGTGACATTACCTTTGCTCTACCCCTCTGTAATTTTGAGGAGCTTGTAACTCCTACTCTACAGCCAGTGGTATCACATACAAAGGAAGCTGTTTATGTAGTATACAAATGCAGCAGAGCTGGTATAAAGGTCACAAAGACATACTCTCTTTTATCTACTCCTAGACATTGCAACTGGAGTGAGCAATTCCATAATTCATTTCAATGGGAGTTTTGTTAGCAATAGATGTAGGTTCCAGAAGCCTGACCTGCATTTTTATGGGTGATTTGTTAACAGCAGTGGGTAATCCTGCAGAGAGAAGAGGTTTTGATACTCGGCAGAGTACTAACTTTACCTAATCTCTATTTCTAAGAGAACTTTAGATAGCAGGGTAATTCATGTTTTCAGAATGTTGCATGTTGCATCAAACTGTTTACTGTAATGAAACAAGTAATTTATTTTTATCTGAGCCTGCATCACATCTCTCATTTCACTATTGGTTTTGAACATTGATAGAGGGTGCTTGAACTGTGCTTCTCTGCATCGGTGATGCATTTACAACAGGGTCTTCCAGAGCTCAGAGTAATGGCTTATAAGTGTCAGTGGACAAAGTTGTATAACATTTCATTTTTTTCTTTATAATCTTACCTGGTGATATGAAATGCTTGGAGTTCATTGCCTGAGGAAGAGAACTGGCATCTTTATCATCTAAGAATGAATCCTACTTTAAATTTGTGGTTTATTGGTATTAATTGTATTTGTTGTAATCTTCAGGCAAATGCAAAACCTAATACTATCACTTTACCATAATATTTGGCTGGCAAGCATACACAGCAGTTTCATATAGGAAGGTATAATAGATATCCACAAGCTGAATACATTATTTTAATATTGTGAATATCATTATGAAACATAACAGATATAAACTATTATACATTTTGATGTTGAATGAAAAAGAAACACAGAATGTTATTGGTGAGGAAGGTTTCTGCAGAGCAGAGAGAGTTTCTGCTGTGAAATGGCTGTCACAAAGTGACACTGGTATCCTCTAACACAGTAAAGTTCAAATAAATGAAATCATGTCAACAGCTCTTACATAATTATAATACTTAGTTCCATTAAATGACATGAAAACTTTGAATGTATTTTAGTGATGCTACAGATTTCAATAACAGTATAGTTCGCTATATTAAAACCTTCTGTAAACATTGCCATTTTTTAAATTAATTTATTGTTATTTTACCTAATATGAAAATTACCAACCAAGAAAAGGCACCTCTCGTAAAAGGAAAGGGATTTCTGAAATTTAGAAAAGCATGCTGCATGCCAGATTTCGTAACACTAAAGATAAGCCTCAGTTGTTGGTAGACCAATGTTTTCCAGTGTTTAATGTAATAAGACAGACACAATCTCCAACCCCCTCCCCCACATGTTATAACCCTTAAAACTCCTCTTGTTCCTTCCTCTCTCTCTGTTCCAATGACTCACTCTCTGTTTTGCAAATTAACACAGGGTATAGGGGAAAAGCAGAAATGCTGACTTTTCTCCATCCCTGTGCTGCCCTCAGGTAAGGCTCGGGATTGTCCTTGACAGCCCTAAGTGCTGGCTAGACCTCGGCTGCTGAAGGGCCCAATGAATTCAGCCCATACTTTGTGGATTAATTCTAGGTTATTATATAAAGAGTGAGCATTAAAATTACCAATAGTGTAATTGACATTGTGTGTCCAACCCATTATTTCACAGAATTTTCCCATGAGGAAATCTTTCTAAGCAAAGGCAGACAACTGACTGAGGCTTTGGGTAGGGTGCCTAGCACTTAAAGAGGAGTAAGTTTCAAGAGGCAGGAGGGATAGAAGAGCCCTAATAAAAGAGATGAGGGCCAACTGTGTGCACATAAACTGCTTTTTCTGAGACACTGCATTTGTGACTTCAGGAGTAACAGATTGCATAGTCTGGTGGCTTTTACAGTGTGGATAGACGTCCAAGCTAAGGGCAGAGGTCTGGAAAAGGAAGACCCAGGAGATGAGACATGCAATTGGTAAACCTATTTTCCCTCAATAATTCTTGTGCTAAACTATCCTTTTCCCCTCATCCGTTCTCCTTCAGCAAGACCCAAACACCAAGAATTAACCTACTTATTCAGTAAAAGAAAGAGAAATCTCTTGGTGCAATATTTCTAATACATATTTGAGGCATAATTTGAAAATCAACAGGAAAAAAAATCCTCCTATTTTGAAAACCTCCTAAAAACTTAAATACTGCTCTTACTTTTGCACCTTCTAGTAGAGAGCTTTTTGGCTTTTAGGTGCTTCATCATTTATAATTGATATTGTGCTTCTTACAAACCAAACAATCAAGCTAGCTTGGTGGAGCAAGCTGTGCAGTGTCAGCTGGCCAGCAACAAATGTTCATATACTTGTGGGTGTACGTGGAGAGCTTGTGCCTCTTTTGCCCAGGGTTGTTCTGATAGAGAACAACCCTGTTTTTGCTGGCACCTAAAAGTGGCAATGATCAGCAGCCAGAGAAGCTGCACTGGGCCCAGGCAGATCCTTGGCACCCAGGGAGAACCTTATTTGCCTGGCTGAGCCACAAGAGACCTGCCAGACCAAGGATGTGGGAAACAATGTGTGGCAAGTTCATGAGCATAACCCTTGTCACACATGGCTGCATCCCAGCACCCTTTCTACTTGCGTCTGCTGTGTATACTGCCCTGTTGTGAGTTGTGGTTTTGGTTTTAAAGGAATAGAAGGAGTTTTAGATTAATCTTCCCTAATTACATCTGCAGCGTTTCCTTACTTTGGTCTAGAAAAGAGGTCAAAGACATACATCTAAACAGATATTTTTTTCCAATTCTTCTTACTTGCTCTTTTTTTGTTGAAAGACATTATTTGAGATGGTTCTTTTTCTACCCTCCTTTGAAAACTTTTTCCAGTAAACCAATATGTTCCCTTCCTTTTGCACACTTAGCTTAGTACCAAAACTTCAATCATAGGTTGAGATGGCTTCTTTGTAAAACAATTTTCTTCCTTGATCAGTCTTTGAACCTATAGGTCTTTTATCAGATTCCATAAGTATATCTCTTGGGGGTAGTTTCATCAGAATTAAAAAAAAATGTCAAATTATCAAAGCAGCAGCCTGTTCTCCCTCAAGCCAAATGCCAACATAATCAGCCTACTTGTATTTTCCACGTAGTCCCTAAGACTCAAGTTGCAAGAGCTTTAACAAGGCTTCCTTAAAAAAGGGAAAGTGAATGAATTGAAGGTGGCTCCTCCCAAGCAACTGAATAAACTAGCCACACAGGGTCACAGTTTTACAGCTACATAGGCTTGAAGCCATACTACAATTTCACATCCCAGCTCCTCTGATTACCACTCTTGAGGCTCATACTCAAAACAGGATTGGGAGTGGGAGGGCTGCTTCTGGCACCAAGTAGACTGAGGACTGTGGTTCCTACAGTTTACTCTCTATCAGTCAGTTACAAATACAGGACAGAACTTCCGTCACACGGAAATTTCTCAAAAGCAATTATTAATGAATATGAAAAATTGAGCTGAAACTGTTTTGATAACAAATGGGCTTTCAACACTCTAGCAATGCAGTTAGCCCCGAAAGGTAATTACATTTACATATACTCTTCAGTGCAGGATCATATGAACCTGGTTTCACAGTTTCAGTATGAACCTCTAGAAATGGGTAAGCTGAAGGTTGTTCTAGCTTAATCTAGTTCTATTCATCACACGTGACTTTTTGTATTTGGCACCCTAACCAACAGTTTGAAAGGAACAACTGTTATTCAAAAAACTGAGTAGTATGTGAGCTATTTTTTTTTATTATTAACTGTGCTATGAAAGGTTCCTGTTGGACTGAAGTGTTTTAGGGAGTTGTGTGGGGGCTGCTAGACTAGTGCTTGCTATGGGCTTACTCTTGCACCCATGGACAATCTAATTGGTAGGTAGGAGCCAACACTTTGGCCTGAGACCTGTGCAAAGCAGTTGAAAAAGGAAAGTGGAGAGAAAACTTTCCAGGAGCACATTTGAATTTGGAAGTGAATGAATGTATCATCACTCTCCATGGGCCAAAAGGTGCCGGTAACCTACTCAATGAGGACTAAAGAGTCTGGATATTACTTCTGCAACAAAGAATTTGTCTAATCACCTTATTCAGATGCTTCTTAATGTAGGTTAGGTTCTTTCCTCCTTCTGGACACACTCATGTCTGTGTGTGGTTTAACATTATAAGTGCAGTGTCTGTGTATGTACTAAGCAAAAATATGTATTTAGAAGCTGAAATTTTCAGAATTATTGCTTCCTCTTCACCCCAGCACAAAACTCCTGTCTCACATTTTTGATCACAATTCCAGGTATCTTGTGCCTCTGTACTACGAAGAAGCTTTAATTACGTGAGTGTAGATTTCCTGCCTACCTCCCTGCTCCATGCTCCATTTCACTCCATGCACAAGTGGTACTTGTTTAGTTCATATTGCGAAGGCTCTAAGGGGTCTCAAAGGGATCTGGATTCAAAGTGCTATTAGTGACCTATGTGGAAGACTGCAGAGAAGAGGACCGGCATGTTTGCAGGCTAACACAGTTGAAGCTTCGGTATCTGGATTATATTTTAATTATAGTAGGGTCACAAACATTTGTTCAGTGCAGTGTCGGCACTGACAGTTCCTGGCATCGCAGTGCCCTGGCTGTGAAAGTGACCTGTAAGGTAGGAAGAATTGTGGTTCCCTTCCTTATTGTCAGCCTTCGGCAAAAGGAGACCACCAGGACATAGAATCTTCGCCCTGGCATTATTCAGCATTTGGGACTGTTCTTTCAAAGGTCTTATCTCGCTGGTGTTTTAGCCTCTCTCAGCGAGTCTCCTGGGATATGCAGTGTTTTTCCAGTGCTGAGAGCTTGTAACTGCTGCCTTCTGCAGCCATCAATGTACCCATACTGCATGCTCCAGATTAACAAAGTGCTGATTGCCCTTTCCCTTATCCTCTTTGCCCCTCAGTGAGATTATCTCCCACTACCCTTCTTCAATTGTACTCACCATGGAGTTTTCTTTAAGTCAGGTTTTTGGGGAGTGTTCAGAGCTCCACCTCAGCTCCATCATTTTAGAGTAAATTCCGGTTCATAGCTTATGTACATTCAGAAATAGGAATTAGCCCACCTCAACCTCACCTTGATAATGGTTCTAGTGTTGATTTATTTTTTTTTTTATTCATAATTTTTTGGTTGGGTTTTTTTTTTACTTCTGTGTCTCTCAATGTCACAGTTTAGACCCACTCAGCCAGATTTCGGCAGCTAAAAATGTGTGGTTGATGCTCCAAAATCCCTTCCCCTTCACACTCCACAGGTAAAGGGCAGAGCAAAATGAGAGGAAAAAGATTTACAAATTGGAAAAAAATCCCACAGATTTAAGCAAATGATAACAATAATAATACTGAAAAATAATTAGAAATTAATAATATATATATAAATATAGGAGATCCCATCCCTTGATGACTATACGTCACCACAAATGCTGCAGAGCAGACACGAGGGAATGAGTGCACAGCTAGGAGGGAACTGGACTCAGGAACTGTGTTCAGGAACATATGGATCTGGGAGCAGGAACAACCAGACAGGCAAGGCCCTCGCTGGATATCAGCCATCACAGAAGAAAAGTGAGACCCTTATGATTTCTTAAGTTTATACCGAGTACAACATACACAGGATGGAATACACTGTTGGTCAGTTTAGGGTCACCTGTCATATTCACCCCTTCTTGCAGGTGCATCCCCCTTCTGCCAGCTTGAGGATGGCCTTGGATAAGCATAAGCATTGGGCTTTTAGCATGCCAATGCCCTATGTTGACACTTTGAGAATGCTGTCTCAAAACCATGCAGTTAGCGTTCAGAAAACTGAACCTACTTACAGCAACTGAGTTAGTCACAAAACTGACTGTAATTTAACTCAAACCACAACACTCAGTGATACAGCATTTATTGCACATGGGAGCAATCACCTTACACATTCACTCAGACTGGGTTTGGGATGCAACTACTATACTCTTGCAGACAGTGTAAGACAACAAATGTAGTCAAGAGTTATTTGGTAGAAATGAGAGACTGGGAAAGTTAGCAATGTGGATCCACAACAAATACCAATGATGCAGTTCTAGGATTATTTGTAGCAATATGAAAATGTCAGTATAATCCTTACATTATTACAATTAATTCAAGACTAACAGACAACAGTTTGTATCAATATCCTTTGCTGCTTGCATTAGGCATGTCCACCTGCTTTACGGTTACAATTTAAAAAATCACTATCATGTAAAAAATTCAGATGGTGATGTGAAAGTAGCATCACAAAAGTGTGAAGATTATAATATGAATGGGGAACCACAACAACCTTTTTTTATAATATGAATCTTAGGACACAGACAGATAAAAGAGGCAGACGTGGGAGCAGCCATAACATTAGCTCTGAGCACAGCTTGTTGACAAAATGTTTTGTGAACAAGGAACCCTTTATTTAAAAGCCAAAATATTGAATACAAAACCTACCAGGCAATCAGTGCACCTGGAATCAGGCAGGAATTAGCTCTTCTAAATATTAGGCTTTCATGTGGAGCAACGTTATGTTTCATATCATAAACTTAGGAAGTATTTTATTGCCTGCTGTTGAGCTATTAATCTCCATGCAACAGCCATCTACTGACTCCATCTGACTGGGATTAGTGGGTCCAAACCATTTGAGGGAAGTTTCCTGCTTCCTGCTGAGTTCCAGGTGTTAAAGATTCACTAATGATGGAACATCATCACAGGTGATTTGATAAATAACTAATAAACCTACAAAACCCCAAAAGCAGAACTAGGGAAGAATGTGTATTCGCAAGAAGATTTTTAGCAAATGGCAGTTCACCTTTTCTACTATCAATGTGAACAATTATATAGATACAATATGAAGAGGATACAAATAATCACTTCGTCAGAAGACAAGTAGTTTATTCCTGTAAAGGGTACTTCTCACTTAAATGCAGATGTGCTTAAAGCCCCCAGCTGGGATTAGGCCAGTATTGTCCAAACTAGTTTAAGAAACATAAGAGAGATTTCCGGCTGGCCAAAGTGTTTATTTTCAACTGGGTCAATAAATTGAATTGAAAAAAAAAAGGAAAATGGTGTGTAAATTATGGGAAAACATAATTCCTGAGCCCAGTTATTTGATTTGCTAACTTTATTAAATGATTTCTATTTTTAATGAATGTATAAGAGATCAAATGTCAATAAACCATGCTTGCCACTCACCTAGGTAGTGTAAAGTTTTAGTTTCAGAGAGTATGATGATGTAACTTTAGGGTTTAGCATGTGCCAGAGTTGCTAGGTGCTGCAATGAAGCAAGTAAAATGTGTATAAAATTGAGTATTTCTGTACCTACAGACAAACAAGCTGTGCTTATTTTGGACTTGTAAAAATGGGAACTGTCAGCCAAACAGGTGATTTATAAAGAGAGAATGCTACCAGGTATATTCTGTCATGTGAAAGCAATTGGACTAGCCAGTGGGGAGAAAAATAACACAGCATGGCAAGCTTTAATTTACCTGTTCAATGTATCAGGTACCCTCAGCATTTCCAGATCAGAAATGTTTTGTGATAAGGCTTTTCCCTTTCGGCACTACTTTTCAGCTAGGGATTCCCTTTTAACCCCGATATTCTCCTTTACTTTCTCATAGTCTAAATATACCCCCAGAGCTCAGCAACTGCAAATTATACTGCCTGTGCCTTTGTGACCAACTTCACCTAAATTTTTATCTATTCATGTAGATCTTTCAGAATTAGCTTATTTCAATCTAGATGTAATCACTTAGTTTTTTAAACTAATTTTGTATGGTGGATAATCTTCAAAATATTTGCACCTAAAAGGTCAAAATGTGCCATCTATCTGAAATATTGCAGAGTCTTAGATATATTAGAGAGGTGTTTTCTAATATATGTTTAATCAATAATCATGAATGATTTGGCTGTTTTATTCTCCCCGTGTTTGTAATGCTTTTCCTCTTGCAAGTCTTATTACCTAAAGTATTTACTATTGGACAAATTTTGACACTACTGAAATTAACGTATTCACCTGTTATTTTTGCTGAGAATGAGAATTAGCATAATTTTAAGTGGTCTTGTTCCATATTTAAATCCCAGCTAACTACCAGTATTTTCAATAACAGTTTTTGAAGTGTTTATTATTTTTGCTACTGTATCACACCTACTTGTTCATCTGCACTTATGAATAAAATGAATGAATTCAGTTCCAAAGAACGCAAGGGATTTGGTTGTTGCAAGTTCGTGGTATCACATAGTCTTACACTAGACCCCAGCGGGATGCTTAGCTCAAATACCATCTTTTTATGTATTTGATTCTGTGCTGTTTCTTTGGTTGATATAAAAACTAAATTAAGTACAAGTGTTTATGTAACTAGTCAGGTAAGGGTTTTGCTTTCAAATTTGTAGGATGAAAAAAGCATCAATAGGTCAATTTTTAAATGAAAATTGTGTGCAGGTGACTAATAGTTGCAAGCCAGGGATATCAATTGTGCATTAGTTCAGATTTTAATATAACACAAATTATTGTATAGTATTTCTATACTGAATTAGTGGATCAAACTACTGTTCTATTTAAATGTATGTTATTGTTTTTCACATAAGACTACTGAACACATAAACAATCGTACCAGAGGTGTTATGAAGCAAATTGTTCTACTGATTTTGATATCTGGCAGTACTGTCTTCCTCAGGATCGATAAAAGAAACAGTCTTCCTGGTTTCAGATCTTCACAATTAAAGTTTTAGTTCACTAAATACTGTCTTTAGTTTTGGGCCCCTCACTGGAAGAAGGACATTTTGTTGCTGGTGCGTATGCAAAGAAGAGCAATAAAGCTGGTGAAAGGTGTGGAGTGCAAATCTTATGCAGAGTAGTTGAGGGAACTGGGGCTATGCAGTCTGGAGGAGAGAAGGCTAAGGGGGTACCTTATCTCCCTCTCCAGCTACTTGAAAGGAGTTGTAGTGAGGTGGGTATTGGTCTCTTTTCCCACGTAAGAAGCGACAGGATGACAGAAGATGGGGTCAAGTTGCACCAGGGGAGGTTTACATTGGATATTGGGAAATATGACTTCACTGAGGGTTGTCAAGCACCTGGAGTAGGCTACCCAAGGAAACACTTGAGTCACCATGCCTGGAGGTACTTAAAAATATATATATAGATGTGGAACTCAGGTACGTGATTTAGTTGTAGACTTCACAGTGTTAGGTTTGCAATTTGACATCATGATCAGAAAAGTCTTTTCCAACCTAAATGATTCTATGATTCATTAGGTTGTCTTAGACTTAGTTGTGTTAGTAGAAGTCAGAAAGGACCTCAACATGGAGGCACCCTTTGTACTCAGTTTCTCTTTGAATACTGCTCCCATCGAAGAAGGGGCAATGTCAACCAGTTCTCAAGGGCTTGTTTACAGTTAGTGAGCAATAAATCCTTCTTGAAAAACAAAATGAAAAAAATTAAAGAAATTACTGCCAAACAGCTCCAATGATCTGGAATTTTATTCCATCCATATACATGCATAGTAACAACATTTGTTGAGAAATTATTTCTATCAGAAGTAGAACATTATCTTTGTGATCACCAGTTGCAGTATTGCTAGTCTTATATTTAAATATATCTTATATATGAATTAGATTCATAATTGCAGCATTGAGTTTAGGGTTTTGTTTTAGACTGTGCCTTTCAAAAGATAAAACTGATTGATACGACCTCATTACTTACAATACTGCTTCCAGTAATTTTGTTCATTCTTTATAAAGTATTGCATTTAACAGCAAAGGTTTAAAAATTGAGACAGAGATGCATCAGCGAAAGAAAATACAAGTACTATACAAGGAAAAATTTGCCATCTTCATTTAACGTACATTTCAGATTAAGAAAGTGTACAGAAACATACTGCTACATACAAATGCAAAGCCTAATGACTAAGGTACTGTATCTGCTAAAATATAAAAAGCAAACTCAGCCCAATTGTTCAAAAATCTGAAATTTTTAAGGCGAACTTTACAGCATAGTTGAAACTTCTTTGCAAGTTATATTTTAGCATATACAATACAGCTGCAACAGCATATAAGAAAAAAAATCAGGATACACAAGTGCTTTGGAAGCTATTTCTAAAATGCTTTTCTGTATTGTTTGTGACTATTTTCTTTAAAATCTACTATACAGTGCAAACCATATGTGCTACACAATAACTATACAATAACATTACAAATGACTTTAATATAAAGTTTTTAAATAAAAAATAACATAACTACAGCTATGAATACTGCTGGTAAAATAAATTAATATTTTTGAAAATGGCACCAATAATACACTTTACTAATGGACTGTAATGAAATTCCACCTTTAAGTCTTCAATTCGGCAATAGTGAAATCTCCTGATTGTCCAGATGTAATTCAAACAGCTTTCTTTAGACTGTATGGAACAATATCCTAAACACAGATACCAAAGGTGGCTGATTGTTTCATTTGACATGTTCTGCTGCATGTGACGAGCAATAGAACTTCTTATGAGTTATAAAGTTTGAAAGATTGTTGAACTGGATGTCACACAGTCGGCAATACTTTCCACTGGTTGGGGCCTGGGTAGAACCATTCACACCTTTAGCTATACTAGACAACTGTTCCTCTGCTGTAGGAATTGCTGGAGAGACATTTTCGTTTGCAGTTAAGGGATTCTCAGAGATCCAAGAAGGAGACTTGTGCCCATCTTCATGTGGAGGATTCTGGGAAATGTTCTCTTGTTGTGGGTTTGCAGCAGGTCTTTCTTCCTGTTTCAGTCCCCCATTAACTATTACCATGCCTCGGTTTTTTGGCAATAGTGGAAGAGACTCTTTCTTCTGCACAGCACATCCATTTGAAGGCGTCTGGCCTTTGGGAGATTCACTTTCTGTATTTGTGCTTTGATCTAAATCAGTATTATGAATGACGAGAGAACCAGAAATGTAATCACTTGGCTTTATTCCATAATAAGGAGAAAGCTGATCTGCTCCTTTAGCTTTCTTTATTGCTCCAGGGTAGAGGCATTGTGGAAGAAACAAATGTTTGTTTTCTTCTTTTGTAGCAATAAGCTGGGCAGCTTCACTAAAGACTTTCAGTCCTTGAAGTGTTGCTAAGTGTGTGGAAAATAAATTTCCATTAGGAGAGGAGTGCTTCGAGTTTCCATTTTTCTCACATTTGATTATGCTTCTTTCATAGCTGACATCTGGGCTGTTTCTTTCACTTTCTGGGTTTTGAAATACCTTATTGTCAAGTTGTCCCAGGTCGTTACGCTGATGGGCAGTGACAGGGCAAAAATTCTGCTTGTGAGCCAGGTAGTTCTCTACCTTGTTAAAACTGATCTTGCATACAGTGCACTCATGGTAGTCCAGCAGCCTTTTGGGAGAAGTAGAGGTCCTCTCTGATGGGGGTAAGCATTTTTTACTGAGATCTATTGGCACATCCATCTCCAAGCAAGACACAGTGGAGTGGGGAGTATCACACTTTGAAACTGGAACACATTTGTTAATAGACAGTGATGTCTCTAGATGCTTTGAAACTATTCCTGGGAAGATATCACATCGTGGATGGTAACATTCTCCAAGGCCCTCTGTTGACTCTTGAGTAGATGTACAGGGATTGCTGAGGTTAGCCACTTCTAGAAAACGCTGTTGAATTAGTGGTGGCCTTTGCTCTTGCTCTGGTAGGCACATCTCATACATCTTTCTTCGCTTCCGGGTACGCATTGTTCTCTGCATGGCAGGCACTTTGTTGGAAGCAGACCTCTTCAGCGGGGGATCGTGGCGAGTGGCACAGTAATACTGCTTGTGGACCATGTACGTCTCATGTCTGCTGAAAGTAATATTACAAGCTTCACATGTAGTCTTGTTAGGATCACTTTCCCCTTCTACTAAAGGAGCACTGGGATTCTTCCCATCAGAAGGTTTTCCGTTTATCTTCTCATCACCATTGCTTGCAGTTGACAACTTCTTTGACTGCGCTGTAAAGTCTTTTTCATGACTTTTATTGTTTGGCCCAATCAAATCTAAAACATTGGAAGAGTTTATGCAAGATGTCTGCAGAAGCTGATTCTCTGGATCTGATGCGTGAGGAGCAGCATTCAGGATGTTTATAGAACTTTGACCATTACTAGGACTTACAGCTTCTGACATTTTTTCTGGAACACTGGAAAAATCTGGTGACTTTGCCATCTGCTGCCATCGGCTGCTGCAGTAATGCTTTTTGTGTACCAAGTAGTTGTCCAAATTATTGAATGTTATGTTACACTCAAAACATGTAGCCCCTTTGGGCATTAAAGGACTGTAAATTACAGGAGGATAATTGCTACTTCCATGCCTCAGTCTTCGATGGACCAATTCAGACATTTTGGCTAATATCTCTGAAGCCTGAGGAACCACAGTGATGTCCTGGGGAAAAGCAAACTGGGAAAGAAAAGGTCCCATTGGGAAAGAAGGACCAATATTAGGCTGAACTGGTGATGAAGCAAGTCTTGGACTGGATGGTTCAGATTTTATTTTAGTGTATGAAAAACTCTGCTTATTTGTTGCAGGCTGGGTTTCTGGCCTCTGATTTGGAAGGAAAAGTGGAGCCTTTTTTTCACATTTATCAAGTTCTGTATCAGAACTTGCATCTTTAGTCTGCATGGTCTTTTGGCTCTGGGGAACATCATTTCTGCTCAACAGGTCCGTTGCTGGCTGTAAAACTTCTTCATTTCCACTTGGAGAGTGTTCAATGTCACTTTCTCTTTGAATCTTGTTGCCAGAGACATGTAACTCTTGGTGCTGCAGTAGCTCCCTCTGAGTCTGGAAGCCAAAATGGCAGTGATTGCATCTAAAGGCAGCTTGAGTAAGATGCGAGAACAGGTGCTGATGAAAGTTAATCACTGAGTCTGCAGTGTAAGTACAAACTGTGCATTTCAGACTGGCACCAGGTGGGAGAAATTCTTCCATTTTCACTCCTACAGAAAAGACAAATAAAGTGATCATTTTGCCCTTTATGATTGTTACTGGAAACTCAGTTGCACAGAAAGTACAAACACAGTGAGAACAAACTATTTTTTCTTCTAATGGGATGGCGTTAGTCACTCTGAAAATATTTGAATTTGTTCAGAATTTCTTTCCTTGAACTGCTAGAGGATACTCCCAGACTTCTGCTCTTCTTTGGAGAGCCTTAGTGTCTGCATGCATTCAGCAGAGATGAAGGGAACAAGGGAAAGGATAAAAGTAGACTGGACTTACTCTAAATGAAAAGATCTTAGAAATTACAGTTTTAACTAAGGGGGACACAATGTTCCCGACACACAATCACTGGTAATTTCAAATGCACAGAAAGCACATCAAGGTCAAGAGGCTCAAAGTTACGATGTGGCTTGAGGAACAGCACTCAAACTCAAAGTGCTTGAAACCCACAGACAGAGTAGAAGTAGCATTTTGAGCATTATTGATGCACAGCTCTTTGCATGCATGAGTTGGCTGTAGAATGCGAACAGGATACATATCTATCCTGATCAGAAAGGACTGATGTGTTGTATTCATTGTGAAGGAAGAAGGACAAGTAAGACATGGCTTCATCAACATTTTAGTTTCCATATATAATGTCCATAGGCAACTACTGCTATAACACATCACCTTTTCCTCATGAAATCACTACAGTCTTTTCTATCAAAAGCAGTACACTCAAAGCCATCTTACAATAACTGCTGAAACAGAAAAAAAAATCCTGTTTCATAGTATTTTGAAAGTGAATATTGTCTAAAAAGAAAGAAGACCTAATTTCTTTACTGCAACAACAGAAATTCTGATTGCCTGTTAGTTTATGAAAAATACTGGTAGGGATGATATTTGGAATCAAATGAATATTTGTTCTGCCTACACATACACACATACACACATACACATATACATTATGGCTTGGTCAGGTAAATTAGGTTCATTGTAGTTGGATGCTATAAAGCTGTAAGAATATTGTGGCTCAGTCTGTGGGAAGTCATTCAATTGTACAGAGTTTCTCACTTCTCCCCTAGCATCAATGACTCCCTAAGTTGTGAGCGACATTGAATTTGAACTACTCTTGGCTTCAGAGGCCAGAAGGGAGCTGAGGAGACACACAGCACTTCAATCAGAGCTTGCTCCCTCTCAGGCATTTTTCCACCAGGAGACCATATGAAGATTTAGCTCCCCCACTGCTAGGAGGTGGTGTTTCACATGCTTCCACATTATTTGATATAGTCACAGCGGAATGTCTCTATGGACTTTGCATTTCAGTCATGGTTCCATGCTTCAGTGGTGTGAGTCTGCTGCAGCCCGCAGTGGGAACAGTAACAGAAGTTTAAGCAAACACAGCACTAGCTTACAGGGCATTTGGAAAAAGTACGTTTCATTCCTACTGCAGAAGCTGTTATAACTTGTGATAATCTGCATAGAAAAATAAAGACTGACAGGATCTGAAAGACAGCAGGAATGACTGAACTGACTGGTTTATAACTAAAGAGAAGAGGAAGACCTGACTTTAAGCCTCTGCTAGAAGAAATAACTGAAGTTTCGTACTGGAAATTCAGCAGGTTCTCAGACCTATGTCTTTAAATGAACACAGATGCTTATCTCTACATTGCAAGAAAACAGTCACTCACAGGTTATGCCGGAAAACCCTCTCAACATGTAAGCCAATGAAATGTCACCAAATTCAAAGAGCTGAAGCAACCCTTTTACACAGTGGCTAAGATTTCGGAATTTTTCTCTACATGGGGAGAAATGAATTTGTTATCTTCCAAGAGTATCTTTTTTTTTTAATTACTAGGCTGTAAGACATGCTGGGCTGCGTTCACCTGCTCTTGTTGAAGCTGTTCCTACTGCTCTGCTGGTTCACTGAACAGTGAAATATATGCTAGGCAAGAGACAGAGAATGGCAATAGCCTGATATTCAAAGTTAAGATCTAGAGGCACAAAAAAAGTCTGACCTCTAAATGAATGGCTATGTGTAAACAGTGTTGTCTACATAAGGAAGTTTCTCACTCAGTGCTCTTCTAGTCCTATCCTAGGAGGTATCAAACTACTCCAAGGCAACACAATATCATCTAGACTTGGAATTGCTGCCCAGGTATCAGAGGAACAGTTTTCACTTCACCAAGCCCACAGAGCAGACTACCACTCCCCCAGAAATTTTTATACTGCAGCTAAATAAAGCTTTCTTCTGTGAATTAAATACATATTAGTTTGCTCTATACTCCATCCATTTAACTGAAGGATCAGGTCCTTGCACCTTTCCAGACACAGCTCTGTACAGCAGACAGCCAACACACCCATAACCCACGACACTGTAGCCTTTCTTATTTGTAAGTTTTCTTTGTTACTGAAAATTCCAGTGCAAAATGTTCTGCAAACTCGTAAGTTACGTTACCAGCCCTAATTCAAAACAAATCCAAACAGCACACTCAAAGGACCTTCGAGGAGGGAGATAAGATTACTGACGAGTTCCAGATTTTTAATCTCACAAATTTTGTAATCCTGGTTTCCATTTATCTGGTACTACAATTTTGACAACATGGAAAAAGAAAATGCTATCCCTATGTTATAAGGAGGGAAAAGAATGTGATTATGGAACAAGAAGTCTTTATGAAATAAGTGTCCTGGAAAAAGCACACAGAGTTCTGGACCCTAGTCCTCAAAGCCTCGTGCCTAAGAAGCTTACTCTAAGACTCCAAGATCTTATTTCAGAAGGACTTGCTCTCTGGCGATGTGTATTCCTGCATTCAGCATCAAAACCAGGTAGGTAGGGATTGTATTCCAGCAGGCTCACGTTTGGTGAATGGAATCCTGAAGTAACTGATGGAACGAGAGACCAAGCAGCAGCAGTTTAACTGTGTCTGGATGCCTGAGCATCCCTTCACCAATAAAGAAATGCTGCCTGTATGCACGTATGCACAGATTAAGGGAGAGGCATCATTCATAGAATCATAGAACAACCAGGTTGGAAGAGACCCATTGGATCATCGAGTCCAACCATTCCTATTAAACACTAAACCATGTCCCTCAGGACCCCATCTACCTGTGCCTTAAACATCTCCAGGGAAGGTGAATCAACCACCTCCCTGGGCAGCCTATTCCAATGCCCAATGACCCTCTGTGTGAAAACTTCCTCCTAATCTCTGGCCTAAATCTCCCCTGGTGGAGCTTGAGGCCATTCCCTCTTGTCCTGTCCCCTGTCACTTGGGAGAAGAGGCTGATGGAGATGGTTGATGGAGATCACTGCTTCATACTGCCCAACCCTGGTAAAGGATGCTCGCTTTCTACAACTGTAAAACGACTCTAATAAAGTTTTATTTGCCAGCGTTTTCAGTATTACCATCTCGAGACTGGACATAAGGATGGGAGGCGGGGCAGGCAAACTATCCCTGAGGCAGTTCCAGTGCCTGTGTGCCCTGACCAGTCATTCCATAGACCAGGTAGGACCAAGAAAGGGTCAAGAAAGGACCAAGAATGGACCAAGAAAGGACCAAGAAAGGACCAATTCAAATAAGTATTAGTAGGTAAGAGAAATGCTGCTGGTTATCTGGGAAGAGATGCTTGGCACAGAACACATGTCAGAAACCACTGACATCTTGGTAGTATCTACACTGAGTGCTTACATATATTTGGAGAGACATCAATCCACCACATTCTATAGTGAATAATTCTTCAGACACCTAAATCTAGGAGATATAGGAAAATAAATGGTACTTACCACTGTGAGAATTAAGGTGCATTTCCAGAGCTCTTGCATTAGAAAAACTTTTGGTGCACTGTGGAAAGGGGCAGACACTGGATATCTGCTGAGCACTATCTTCGTTCTCCTCTGACAGGTGAGGACCCTCTCTTTGCCTCCCACTGCAGTAGTACATGAGATGGGCTTGCAGGTTCCGCTCACTTCGATACCAAATGCCACAGGATTTGCAAGGGAATATGTCCTCTACAAGCAAATATAACCAGATGCAAGTTAGCCACAGTGCACTCAGTGCCAACCAATTAACACAGCTGGATTAATTCCCCTCACTTTCCCATTAAACATATGCTTATTTATTAGAATACTGAAACAGAGCCATGGGTTTACTAAAATGTCACTTGCAGGTGAGAGACTAAGCATAAGCGACAGTTGTTTCATTCAATTGTTCATTTCATTTTGTTCATTTCATTGTTGGTATACAATTTTTATAAATAATTTACATTAATTGTTTGTTGTGAATGTAAGTCAAGAATCAAGCTGTATTTCTAATACATCAGTACACAATAGGTAACATCTATCAACTGTGGGATTTTTCTGTGTGCAGAGGTCTTTCTAACATTGGATCTTGGGATTTTTGGGTGCTAATTCCATATCATTCTAAAGAATGCATATTTTCAGAACACTTATACAGCTATTAGCGTAAAATCCTGTTACCTTGATATCCAGGAGGCCAGACTAGATTACATTTCCTTAAGGTCCTACAGTGTTGAATGTAACACTACACTAAGCAGCCTGTTTATTTCCTGGGTTATTAATACTAGAAGTTAACATTTCTAACCTATGTTTGCCCTGTTATTTTTGGTAAATTGTTACTGTTCCACTTTTCATTACGCAAAATGGATACTTGCTAAGAATAATGCAATTTTGCATTGTTTCTACCCCGAAGTGTCACCATCCTCTTTAAGGAGAAGACAATGCAGAGGTTGCACAGAGTGGCTCCCAGAAGCAGAGGGAGTAGATATTTTGATCACATACCGAAGGCTACACACTTCACTCAAGGAAAGATTAATAATGCATATTAATGTATGTACACAGAGCAGATAGATATTCAGTTGTTCATATCATCAGAAGGATACCTACACAGTACACGTTTTGTGTCTATCTCAGAAGGACAAAAGACCTGCCTGATCTTTTTGAAAGCTGAACTTGTAATGCTATTACTAAGAAAGAAGAGATGACAACCCTTTAGAGTACTTGTACACTGGTAAATTAAAAGTAATGGGGTCTAGACTAGACCACTGGAACTCCTTGTTCATATTGTTAAAACATAAGGATGGTCCGTTCCACACGTTTGGCTTCAGTCAAATAACACCTCCCCAATTCTTACATAAAGTTCTGGAGTTGCAACATGCCCAGGATCGCTCCCTGCAATTATTTTGGACACTTCTCACCTGTTTTTGAGACTAAGAGCGACAAAGCTGGTAAAGGGGCTGGAGAACAAGTCTTACAAGGAGCGACTGAGAAAGCTGGGGTTGTTTAGCCTGGAGAAGAGGAGGCTGAGGGGAGACCTCATTGCTCTCTACATTGCTCTCTTGTGAAGAGGAGAGAGCTGGCCTCTTGTCCCAAGAGACAGGGGACAGGACAAGAGGGAATGGCCTCAAGCTCAGTCAGGGGAGGTTCAGGTTCGACATAAGGAAAAAATTCTTCACTGAAAGGGTCGTTAGGCACTGGAACAGGCTGCCCGGGGAGGCAGTTGAGTCACCTTCGCTGGAGGTGTTTAAAAGACAGATGGATGAGGTACTGAGCGGCATGGTTTAGAGATTGCTGGGAATGGTTGGACTCAGTGATCCAGTGGGTCTCTTCCAACCTGGTGATTCTATGATTCTAAAATTATGAGCACTCCCAGACTGTGCCAGCTGACCTCACGATCAGAGAATGGGCAATTAGAGTCAACAGCAAAACCTATCTTGGTAACATCAAAACTCCCACTGACTTTAGTATTTCAAAAAATGCTAGTCACTGTCATTAACTTAGTCTTGAAGAATGGCTGGCTGCTCTGAAAATATGACATGTGTAGCTGATAATATAATTCATTATCATTCATGACAATTTATATTTAGTCTCAAATATTGATGTGCATAGGACTATTACTCTGTTCCAGTTCCTCTGTGTGAGCAAAGTTGAAGACTCCAACCCACTGAAATGGTTGAGTCTGTTATTTGTTAAATATCTACAAATGCTCTCAAAATTTACATTGCTTAGTTTCCTTGCCTGACTACATTGCTCATCCTTGTCTATTTTTCTGCACATGAATTTGCATATTTCCACCACTACTTACTATTTTTCCCTTTGCCACTGAATAATTGTATATGAATTTAAGCCACAAGCATTAAATGTAGCAGTCAGTATTCCACTATACAACCCTATGAAAACATTACTGCTTGAGCTCGCATCATTTGAAATATTCATCTTATGTGAAAACTGACATTTCAGCATTTGATTTTGGCTTCAAATGCTTGAAAAAAAAAGTTGAACCATTGAGATTTTAACAGAAGAGAAAGCCCAAAAGAAGTAATAGCATATTCTGATATGGGGAACATGTATTATTTGAATTAATTTGACTGCATTTCACCACAGAATTGAACTTTCTGATTATTTTAATGAATTTGACTTCCAGCCATCTTTATTTCCTACAGGTGAGATGGCCTGGACAGTCTGTAGCTCCACTTATACACTATGAATATGTGACTCCTATAACATGCCATGCAAAGTAAACACATTTGAGGCATTTTGCATGGTGGGAAGATGGAATTCCAGTAAGAACAACGCATAAGGATGGGATCTGAAACTATTATTCCCCTAAAGTGATGCAAAATACTCAATGATCTTAAGGGTATTTTCCAATTATAATGATTCTACAAATCTATGATTTTATGAAAATAGATAAAGGTGACTTTAAGTTAATGTTTCAATTCTTTAAAAGCAAAATATTTCAATTAGTCTCAAATTATAGTGTCCAAATATTCCAGTGGATCAATTCAGGAGATGAAATATTAAAGTGCAAGCTGAATGAGCCAAAGGTGATACTCTAGTTTTGATTTTTTTCAAATATAAATCCATAGAATCATGGAATAAGGGAATAGATCGTTTTGGAAGGAACTCTTAAAGGTTATCTAATCCAATCCCCCTTTAGTGAGCTGGGACATCTTCAATAAATCAGGTGTTAACTTTAAAAATATCCCACCCTACAACATTTAATTTTTCTAGAAACTCTTTTTTTCCCCCAGAGATCTAGTGAATGAATGGTTAAGAGATGTCTTACTACAAATCGAGAGATGCATCTATTGGACTTACCTCTGGCTTGAGACTTTACTGAATAAACTGAATTTCAGCAGCTCAACAATGACATGTGGAAATAGCCCTGTCTAGTCAGAGACAGTGTCAGAACTGGGATGGAAAGTTCTGGACAGTGTGACTGGAGTACAGAAGCCACTCTAAGTTGCTGCTAAGCCCATATAGCAAAACCTGATGAACCATAAACCTAGACTCGTCTTATCAGCAGAAGTAGCAATGATCAGCGTGGCTTTCCAGGGCTCTGCAGAAGGCAGTGCTGGCAGCAAAGGTGTTTCCAGAAAATTGATGTTGTAGAAATCTGACTATTTTGCCAAAGCCCAGAGCTCACCTCCTGCTGATTTGCCCAAAAATACATCCTCAGTTGAAGTAAGCTGTGAATGGATCATTGCCCATCACGCTAGGTAACTCTCTCCCTGGTAGCTCCCTTGCAACTATTGGCTGCACATTGTTTTGCCCTAACAGTAATTGATGGTCCGCTTCAGAAGGTTCTGACACCTTCTTTTGGAAAAGTCTTGTAAGATGCTAACTGCTCATTCTGTGAACAGGTGTATCAGCTCATAGCAGTCCCACTGCTAGGGCAAAAAAAAATGTGCTTAGTTTAAGGTTACTGACAACTCACTCCTTAAAAGGGAGGACTTGTACATTTGAGGTTTATCTTTTAAACAGACAAACAACAAATATGTAAGAACCCCAATAACAACAAAACCAAACCAGCCAGCCAAACAATAACCAAAACCAGGAAAAAACAGAATGTGTGGTAACAGAATGTTACCACAGGTATTTTAACTAGTCCTGTCTGTAGAGCTCAAAAACTGTGACTATTCAATACAGAGTGTTCTCTGGCATAAGCCTGAGTGGCAGATTATGTGTCCGTGTGTGCATTCACATTGCAAGTACTGTGTTCAGTAGTTTAATGTATCTAATCACAATACTTAAAAATCATGGGAAGTATGGGGAAGTGCACCAACATGGGGTCTAACCAGACAGGCTTACAAAGCACTGAGTTAAGGATGAGTAATATGGTCTAAGAGATGACTGGGGAGGATCATGGTAACAGCTAACATATCTGAAAAGTACTTAAAGAGGAGGATGAGGAACTAGGGCTGTATAAAGGTAAAAAGCAATAAGAAGAAAAAGCTAGAGAAATGAAATTTAATTTAAGCTGAATTTTCCCAGTTCAGGAAGTGACTTCACATGTACTCATGTCCATCCACTCACTTCAAAGACAGCACTTAACTGCATGCTAGCTTTTGTGCACAATAGGGTCTACTGATATCCAGAGGACGTAAAAACATTTTTAGGCAGCCACACCAAATGGAGATAATACACTAAATCAGGGTTGCTATAAAGTGTGATCTCTTCTGAATTTTGAAACAGCCACTGAAAAGATGTGTTCTTTCTTTCTGTGGAGTATCATGAATTATTACCAGAAGCTGCAGCCTTAAGCAACAAGCTTACTTGAGCAGCAGAGTCTGGACTTTGGGGCTAACAGTTGTATCTTATCTACTCTTTTAACAGTTTCTGATCCTAATTGCCTCTGGGAGCAATTGCAGAACCTCCACAGGGGGGCAGGTAAGGTAGTCTGGGTGAAGCTCTTGCAAAGCCCAGAAACCAGACCACTCTTGTTCCTTCTTTTGTGTCTGCGAATTCATCTGAGATGATGGGGAAACAAAAGCAGGCTTTGAGCTGTGGGTTTTAAGTCCTGTGGTTTCTGTGGTCTTGAATTCACTATCACTGTATTAGGTATTCATGTGTCCCTTAAAGTACTGCTGTTTTAAAAACCAACAGGGAATAGTATGCATCACTTACTGTTCACAATAGCTGTGGGCAAAATAGATGCCATTGCAGCTTGTTGAGGGAGCAATTGTATTGAGTCCAGCAGGCGTGCAGGATACATCCCTTCTGTGAGAGTCATCTGACTAGCAGCTTGCAGCCTTGAGTCAAAATCTACAACAAAGGCAATCAGCTCTTCACCCTCTGAGATGACCTTGGTTGTGGTACACCAAAGCTGCCCTCCTACAGGAAACACAAAGGCAGAAAAATTTAATTGATGATATCAGATTCCAGAACTGAAAACATCGGTGCCATATCTTCACACTCTTTTTAAAATGTTGATGATTTGTTCAAGGTAAAGAGGCACATAATGTTCACTTTTACTGCCTTACATGTATCAACATACAATTTTTCAGTATATAAGAATAAAAATTTTGGAGTACTTTTCATATACATTATGTATATTCATTTTAATTTTTCATTTTGTTTCCTAAGGAAAATTAAGATGCAGGTGAAAATACTTTATATGGCACTTTTTTGATCATTACTTTTCACCAAACTTGCTGTGTATTTTTTCATAACTCCAAGTTTGTTTTATTTTGAATAACAAATCATAGCACAATAAAATCAAACAGCTGTAAAAAAGAAATGAGATTTCCTCTTCAGGGCGTTCTTCCCCTCCGTTATGTTTGCCACCCTCTTTCTCTAAAAAATCTTCCCTTATGTAATATAATTCGTAACATGACTGCTTTATCTCTGCTTACACTGACTGAACTTCCTGAAGAGAAGATATGCCAAAGATCTGTTTCATAAAGGCTTATTCAAATAAAGGTTTGTTTAAAAGGGGGGGAGAGGTGGAAGAATTTTCATCAAACAGTAAGATACACTATAGCTCTGTGCTGCAAATGTCACATGTAGTGCATTAAAAAGAAAATTAACTATGCGAGTACATCTACTAATGTATTTGAATGTGATAGTGAATGCTCATTTATTTAACATGTTTAGACAGGCAAAGCACTTATATTGTGTTATCTACACTCTCAGGCCTAGATACATATCCAATACAGTTATGCCTGAAATAACGTTGCATACTTTATATGTTATAATGCTTTTTTTTCCTCAGGTTTTGTATATATAGAAAAAGCTATATGTTGTATTCATTAGGCAAGCAAAAACTGTACTCGTTTTGATAAGTAATATTGCTGTGTTTATCTTTCGGCATAACTGCCTTTTCAACTGCACTTCATTTTTTTCCCCTCAAAGAGATTATAGTTTTAAAACAACTTGTTGCAAAAATCTGGTAGAGGAGATAACAACAGTGTATGATATGCCACAGCTAAATGGAAGAATTAGGACATTGTTTTAGAGAAATCTTGGACAATTAATTAAACCAGTCTATTAGCTTTCAAAGATGAGCAAACAAAACAGCATCAGTGACAATGTGTTTCAGTAGAAAAATAAAGCTAAGCTTCCCGACCTCAAAGTGGTATAAAAGTTTCAAAGCAGAAACGTATCTTTGTATTCACCCTTTGGAAATACAGTGGTTGAAGGTGGCCCCGAAGTTTAAAAACAATTTACTGTGATTAGATCAAAGCATACTAAGGTTTACTACCCTCCAAAATGACAGCATTAAATGGTGCAAATCTGACTAATTGCCTCCAAAGAATAAGAAGATGAAATGTAAGGATACTACCATAAATGTCTAGAAATGCAGAATCCTAATGCCCAAGCAGGAATTCAAACATTTGAAAAGTACAGCCTGACTTATTGCCTGATGTAAGTCAGGAGTAAACATACAGAAGCCTTCAGAGTTAAACTAGTACAAAACCTGTCCAAAAGAGAACTAGGCTAAATTCTTAAAGCATACTTAATTAATCTCATAGATAAAAATGTGTGATATACACACTGCAATTTGAGAATCTGAAACTGTGCACTCTCACTGCAAACATGACATAGTGCCTTTTCTGTGAGGACTGGGGTTTCTATTATTAACAGGCACTTCTATTTTATTTATATACAGAAGGTATAACAATCAACTGGAATGGTTTGGTATATTTTAATATAGAATAAGAACTTTTCCTAGACTGTGTTATTCACTGGATTTCTTAAAAAAATATAAAATGAATCACTATAGAAGAACCAACTCACTTCCTCTATCCCAGCAAACATCTTGACATACTCTACCCTTGAGGATGGGAAAAAAAAGCGTAGTTGATTACTGGGTCTCCAGCTGCAATCAGTCTGGATCAGCTAAAAGGCTAAGTCAGTTCCCGGGTGTTAGAGCTCCTTAGGGTGTTGACTCACATTCAGACGCAGATTAAACGCCGACAGCTGATGTGGGCAGTGACCTGGGTGTCCGCTCCACCCAGCTCCTGGAGGCTGTCACACCTATGGCAGGCACAGATGAGTGGGATGTGTGACAGCTTTGGAAGGACAGCAGTCTCTAGCTTGGCTTATTAAAGGAAACTAAAAAGACAGAACTTTAATCTGCTCCTGCATTTGAATAAAAACCTTCAGCCCAGAATGATTTAGATCCAAGAACGATACTCTTATTTTGTTTTCTTTCACCCCACCCTACAGAAAATGAGGTATTTAAGTGATCATGACATAGATATCCATGTTTTCATGAGTACATGACATTGCACTAAGCTAAATCCCCAGATGAATTCTGAAATAATGTATTCCTCCAGATACTGGAAATGCAGAATGCCACCTCTGTAACAATAGTCACCCACAGGGATAGGGCACAGTACAGCTCCCACATGTCTCCTTCTATGCTTGCTTGCACAGGGTATGGCAATAGCTGCTGTTTTGAAAGATGTAAATGACTTTATTTCCCTTAATGCAGTGAATGCCAACGTACTAGCCTTCATGCATAGCAGGAAAACAGTGGAAGATAAGTTTTCTTGACTTTTCTACTGCACAGTCAGGGAAACAGCCTGCAGAAAACCTGGCAAAGGCTGTTTTCTCTACAAGTCTAGTTCTGACTCTGTGAAACTGAAAATTATCTTTTTGAGCTTCAACATATTGGGTTTTATCTATAGTTAAATCAAAGAAATTTATGTGATATAGAACAAATACATGTCAAGTGGAAGAACAGAATAAAAATCTCGGTAAACACTACATAGTCAATTGAGTTCTTTTTCTGGTTTATGTTGCAAGGAATTAGAAATGCTCATTTAATCATCAAAAGTTGAGAAAGTTAAAGAATATCATGTTGTGCAAACTAGAGCGAAAAATTACATTCCATTTGCATTGGCATGGGTTCTTTATCAAATGACATCAGGCACTGAAGCAGCTATCTGATACCTTCAGAGTTTCCACAAAATGGAAAGGTTATTTCAGGATTCTCTGCTTTGTCTGCATCTTTCACTGCAAAAATTTCTGCAGCTTGAACCCCTCCCCAGCCTTAAATTACCAGAAACACTCAAAACCCAACAAACCAACTTTCTATGCAAAGGAAAAAGTAAGGTCCTGATGTCCCTGAAAAACTGTGGACTTACTGTTCTTTGCAATGTTTATGATCAAGATTCTTGTGCAAACAGATCTGGTTCCTAACAGGAAGCTTATAAATCATACTCATAATTGCTGTCAAAACTGCAGTGGAGTGTACTGCAAGTTTCGATAATAAAGAATAGAGTCACAGTTCAAACTTGATTACATTTTGGAAATTCATGCTGCTCTTAGAAGAATCAGTGGTCTTAAATATCTTCTTCTCCTGCCAAATTTTTCACTTGCACTTTTTATTATTTATGAAATCAGTGTCTGCACAATGTCATGCAGACCTCTGCTGATAAACTCTAATTAAGATTAAGACAAGCCTTTTGGAAAGGATCCCATCATTAGCAAACATGATAAATACAAGAATACTCCCTACTTGTCAACCAGGAGCAATTCAGTAACCTAACAGTATTATCTGTTGCTAGGCTACAGAGCTGACAAAGCTTCAATTATATTGTATGGCCATACCTATAGAATACTGTATAAGCAAAATGTATCTAATATAAAAGCATTTAACTTCATGCATGCTATCTGTAATTCATGGCTTCTTTCAATGGCAGAAATCAGGTTAATAATTACATAGCATGCAGGAAAAATCTTAGTGATGTGTCATGTTTGCACATTTTTTTCTAATTTATCTCTATGATTGATAGACATTTGCTTTGTAAAAATAATAAAATGCAAGCAATAGGATGCTGTAAACCACAAGCGCAACTACGTCTGGGCTCATCAAGATATGGAACCATACTTAGTATAAAAAATATATAGTAAATTGAACCAATTAAATCATACTTAGATACAGTAATGCGCTATCTTCTGTATTGAGAATAAGGAGTACTATTGTGATACGCATCCTAATACAAAACTTTATGTAGGATAGGCATCTAAAATACAAGATAAACTTGCTTTTAAAAAACATAAACAGCTGCTCATTTTTCCCTTCTACTTTCAGATTTTTTTTTTTAAAGTGACCTCTATTAGCCAGTTTGGAATCAGCAAATTGATTTGAAGATTTGACTAACATGATGGTCCTTCACCTGTTTTGATTCTCAGAACTCTAGAATACTACCGTGGACGACAAGAGACCCCAGCACAATTGGCCTTCTAATGGCTGGTTTCCCCCCCCCCGCCATATTTTTTTTGCAGATTTAAGGAGTAGTCCTTGGGGTCTGTGGATCACGATCTGAAAAAAATACATATATATTTAAGGACATATATATTAGGCACTCCTCTATTAACTTCACTGGGAGAAAAAAGCTTCAAATTGGATGGAATCATAAAGCCTTTTGATTCACTCCACTGCTTCTAAGAAAAGTTACTTTAGAAAACAAATCTCTACAAACAACATCTCCATTGAGTACAGTTGCTTCGTGGAAGGAAGTGCAGCTATTTTTTTCAGAGCTGAAGAAGCACAATGACAATATAAATATTCAGTCAAAGGCAATCTCAGTTTTCCTGTCTTAAGTACTGGTCAGTTTTCTATGTTGAACAATTTGAGTTCAGTTTTTTTGACCCAGAAATGGCATACATCTTTCATAAAAGTTTAGGAAATGAATGGCAATTTCCATTAAAACAAATTTTCAGTTCCAGCTAATTCAGAAGTACTACTTTCATGGAGTAAAATTTGTACTTACTGTATTTAATTGTGTTGCTGCAACAACATAATAGCCCATTTCCTGTACACACACCTTTTTGCAAAAAGGGTCAAAAGACTATCAGAATTTATATAAACAACAGACTGTTACTCTTAGGGACTTCCAGGCACTCTCAACTGAATTAAACCTTCCTCTCCCAATGACATATTCCAATTCGTAAAAAAAAAAAAAAAAAAAAAAAAAAGATGCTTTTTAGTAACAGTAATGGGGGTTGGAGTTAATTTATTATCTTCCCTCCTTTGTTCTGCAGGTTAAGCATTTAAGGAGAATTTGCACATCACAATAGGATACGATCTTCATATTTGGGTTCCTCCTGCTTCTCACCCATAGGGTTGTGACGATTCAGCATAATGAATGCCATTTCAGTGTGGCACAAGTTACTGGGCAGATCTCTAATTTTTAACATGAACAAAGTACATATATCTATATGTAGACACATTGTTTAATGAAAAATTATAATTAATTCAAATCCAATACTGTTGAAATTTCTGACAGTAGAGTGGTACACGGAACAGAACTTATAAATTATGTGTGCCCCTTCTTTGAAAAATGCTTTAGAGGTTTCTTTGTGCATTGGCAAATACAGTAGGAATATGAGGTATTGTGTGGATCCTCCTGCACAGCACCTGATAAAAGAATAAAGAGCTGTGACATATTCTTAAAACAATAGAGGAATTAAAAAGAAACAATGGGCCAGCTGCTTCATTAATACAATCAAAAGAGAGCCCAGCACAGAGGAGTCCAGATAATTAAGCACTAGTCTTTTAGACCTTTTTTCTATAATAAAATTGCTAAAAAATTATTAACTACTTCATAGTTGTTACATAGATCTATGTACTTGTTTATTTAGGTTGATTAATGCCTTTTCAGTATTCTACAACATGCCAACTCATGGTTCATACAAGTTTTTGAATAAAATAATGTAAGAATAAGTGATACAGATCTGTGGTATATACAGCAATAAATCAAAAGCATTTTGTGAACAGTTTTTCCAGTTACTAAATAATTCTTCACATTTTTCACATGTGTACACAAAATATATACTTTGCACAGCATTTTTGCCATTCATATATTTTAATGCTGCAGTTGCAACAATCTCTCTGTGGAATTGTCTTGAAAATCACACCAGCAAACTCAGGTTTCTCAAATTCTTGCGAAAAATAGTTTTAGTGATAAATGAGATGATTTCCCTGCATCTTCTACTGTTTTTCCTTGTTTACTAATCAGAGGATATTGCCAAAAGATACTTGACTTTTAGTTTTAACTAAGGTGCTGCATATTATAAGCCTGCATTGCACTGACTGCAAAAAATTTAAAATCTATTATACTCTATTAGACTAGACCAATACAGTGGACAAACCAGTTCAGTTGCAACTTTTACTACTACCTTTTTGTTCAGCCTAAAATATGGATCCTGCTTTGTTTTTAATTCACTGTAAAAACTGCCAAATAAAGGAATATTTTTCAGAAAAAAACCAACAGAACAATGCTCAAATTAAAGGCATTAGCCAAACGGGAAAAGGCAGCTTTAAAATACCTGCATTTTGAGATATAAAATGTCTGGCCAGAAAAGGGGAAGAAAAATACTCCCTCAGAATATAGCTCTTACTCTTTCACCTGAGTCAACTGAAGCTTTGGGCCTGACTTCAGCTTAGTCATGCTGAGAACTTAGAGTGGTTTTATCTGAACAGGTGATTTTATAGTTAAAAAAATCAGGCATTATATAGCTGATGAAGAGGAAAATATTAATTCTAGGGGAGTGACCTAACAAACCTGGCATCTCTCTGTCAGTGCAGGGGAAGGTCTCTTCCTTGCTGCAGTATGACTATTGCCAACATCACAATCAGTATTGCAGTAGCTCTTGAATTAATACTCCAAAAAGCTGGATCAGTTGAACCCCAAATTAAGCATGCTGTTTCTGAAGAGGAAAGAGTATCACAAACATTTAGATTTCACCTCTCGTTTTTCCACTGTTGCCTGCCTGCTTTTTGTTAGTTTGAAGATTTCTATTTGTTGCCTCCAATTAAACATCTGGGTGTAACACTTAACAGTACTGTTAGGCAAAGAGGTAAAATATATTAATGCTCAGAAAATATTCACAGGAAAATAATGTTGTAATTTTATTTGCCATTTTCCCCCCTGATAGAGCTGTCACAGCTTATTTACCACAGGGGGAGACAGTTAAACCCATATCCTTAGAAGTTCTATGCATTTAAGAGGCTTATATATCTCTTCTGGGACCTTCGTTCAAATCCTGGGCTAATCAGAGTGAATACATATCTTTCTATTAGATGGCTCTAAAAAGTCTTAGGTGATATCAGTTCCTGGTGGACGACAGTCCACAGCGTAAAACTATTAAATGTTTGGCACAAATGGCAATACTTATGGAATGAAGCTGGAAATCGTAATATCCTCCCACATCACAAGAAGTTAAGTCTACTGCTCAGAGGTTGAAATTAAAGCCAGTCACTAATGCTAAACCTGTTATATTTCTTTAATTCAGCATAAACTCAAACAAGGAAGTTGAAGGAGTTGTCAGAAGTTTAGCAATTTCTTACCTTTTTCCCCCCCTTTTACTTCCAAATTCCTCTGTTTTGAATTGAGTGCTACACCATTTTTACATTTGAATTGGGTCTCACTTGAGTGTTATTTCAGAATTGATTAATCCCTCAGAAAGGAAATGATAAAGAGCTTGAAAAAAAAAGATAAATGCTTGCTGACATTACCCATGTTACCCTCCCATCACTACTGCAAAGGAGCTTGGACCAATTCTCACAGCAAACTCATCCGCAGTTCTGCGTTTTACAACATCAATGAGTGGGCACTCTCCAAAGAGATTCATTCCCAGGAGACATTTCCAGGTGATCCTCGCTCATTCCCGAGCTTTTGTGGATGCACCAGGTTTCAGAGAGAGAGAAAATGCACCACTGACACCAACTACTCTGAAGCAGGGCATTGGATATACACATTCCAATAATCCCTGCTTCCCTGACAACACAGCTGTAAGGTGACCTTTCTGTAGTCTTACAAATGCAATCATGCCTGTGGATTGTCTTTTCGGACTTATTTTGTGAGGCTGAAGTGTATGAAAAAGTAGGTGATTAAATGAGACAATAGACATGCTTTAATGGCACCTCTTTCTAACAGAGAAAGCAGAGTACACTATCTCTTATCAATGGATTTTCTGCTGCCTTCCACCTGCTACTGTAGGGCTCATTTTTGCCCCTGGGCAAATTTAGGGTGAATGGCAGAGGTACCCGCGTGGGAGGAAGGGTTATATGGAAGAAGCTGGATTGATAGGTGGTATTTGTAAAGGAAATAAACACATTAAATAGAAGGACAAATAGGGAAGTTACTGAATGGCACAACCAAAGTAAGAAATAAATATAGGCTAAGAGATCTGGATCATTATTCAGTACAGGGGCCACTCCAGAAGAAGCTCACAGCTGCATGTGAAACAAAAGCCACCATTTATAAAGCACTGAAGCTGGAGCATTACGTTGTGTACGCTGTAACCCTGAGAAAACGGTTGCTATTGTTGCTAGCTAACTTGGACTTTTCTTCACCTTAGTGTTCAGCTCACAGGCTGAAGTTCAGGAACTACTTTACTTAGGCTATAACAACAATGGAAGTGAAGTAGCACCTCTTGATTTAAAATAAATCTTGCTCCCACTTAAGCCATTAGAACATTTTTACACTGGCTACAATGGAAATAAGACTCTGTGACAAATGAGTGGCCCTCTTACTAAAAAGGCAACTAAGTAAAAGGCATGAAAAGTTGATTTGCATATTTAATATGTTCTAAAATGTAAATAGCATAGAAGCTACAATAAGCATCTAATCCAGTATTTTCTATTTAAAAAGTAAACATTTTTAAAAAAACAACCACCAGAGACATATCCCAAACGCACACCAAACCTGCAGATTTCCTCCACAAGTGTTAAAACCCCCAGGTATTATAGTTGTGCTTTTTGAAGCAGATGTTAGAAGTAGAAAGGACTAAAGCCTTGTGACAATCAGAAACATTTCCACCTCCCAAAATATTTACAATATCCAAAGTAAACAAGTGTAAACCACTGCAAGTCTACCCATTAGTTCATCTAATAAGAGACTGTTAACAGCAGAAAGCAAATCCTGTAATGGTAACAACAAGACTGAGCTACTTCTGGTTGCAATTGAAATAAAAAAAGATTATGAATGAGCAAACAGTTAAGACTCTTGCTGTACACCCCAACACGGATTAGCAATTAAAGAGGATTCAGTACTTGATGATTTCTTCCAAAACAGGCTTAATGAGAAATAGCAGTTTACTGAGCATCATACAGGTGCGCAGGAGCTGCCATTCTGCCTGCCTGGTCAGCATGATTTCTAAATGGCCAGGAAAGAAGTGACTGTATACCCAAAGGCAAGCTGTCAAAATTCAGGCTGCAGCTGATAAACTGATTACAAAGCTGCTTAAGACTTTGCTTGTAAACAAAAGCATTTATCAACTAATAATTTGCAATAAACTGATGTAACTCCCAGCTGAGCCCCAAACTGTAATTGTCTTTACCATCTGCCTATTAAAATACCATTCTTCATCACTGAGCAGGAGCAGAAGGGAGAGAATCTCCACCAACTGCATAACTTGAATGCTTATAATAATCTGTGAGCATTTCCCACGTTTACTATGATTTCCAGGTTTTGTATACTTCATTTTCCCTTTCTGAGAGGCAAAGAGGTGCTGTAAAGTGGTAGAAAAGAAATTAATAAATACTATGCCTGGTGCAAGAAAAAATTATGTAAGTTCATCATACTCTGCTGTTTCTTAGTTTTTTTCTCTTTTTGCTACTCCATAGGAATATCATGATGGAAGCCCCCTCAAGCACAACTTTGGAGATTAAACTCTCAATTTCTTTTCAAGGTGTCAATTTTCATTACCTTTATTTCTTATGCATTGACTTCTTACAGCTGCTTCAATGGGGAGCCAGTTAAAGCATGATAGCTCCCCAGGGGAGAGTCTGCCCGGGTCTGAGGGATTCTGCAGACCTGGTGGATCTCTACAGAGTCACCTTTAAGAGCATTTTGCCTATCCCCTTCAGAGGCTTTCTGAAAATAAGGTGAACAGACATGCTTTTATTTTCTAACTATTGACAGCCTTACTTCTGAGCAAGGTGGTAGAGTTTAAACAAAGTTAAGAATTAAATGATGCAGAAAAGAGCCAATACATCCCAAAGGAAGAATTACTTTGTTAAACTCCTAAATATTCAAGTATGAAGGGGAGAAAACAGAGGAATTGATACTTCACAGAGAATGGCAGCCTCTTGAGAGTTGTCTACCTTAAATTTAGCAGAGAATTACAAAAACATACAGTGCAATGCACTCGACCAAATACCTCTGCAATCTGCACTCTCAGCCACCCACTGTTCTAAATACAAGGTTATGGACAGAGACCTACAATTAGTTTACCTCTCCAGAAATATCTATATAAAAGGCACAGATGCAACTTGATTTCTCATAGACTTCCCAGGTATTGACTAAAAGGTTCTATTTAGTTTAAGGAAGCTTTTCACCCATACAGTAAACGTTTCAGGTCATCACTGGAAAGAAAATGGGGATCTAAGAGAAAAAGAAGAAGGTTCCTCCTGTTAATTGATTGTTGACCTGTTACTTGTATTGAAATGCAAGAAATTAAAGGATGACCCTCTCACCCAGCTCACAGAAGCAGTCTCATTTCCTTCAGTAATAATCTTTCTTTACCTCACTGTGCTTTTGTCTGACCCCTTGTTACCAGTGTTGCCTGAAGCACACCACTCCAGAACAAAGAATTAAAGAAAGAAATCAAACCTCAAGACAGCCTGGGACCTATAGACTTAATTGTTCAAGATATTTACCACTCGAGACAATTATGCTTGTAAACTAAAGGAATTTTACATCTATATAACTACATATACTCATGAGTATGACGACTGAACCAGGTCTTTGTACCTGTTTGTATCCACAGTACTGGGACAGGATCCAGGAGGGTGAAATAGAGGGAAAAGTGAACAGCAGTGTCCATGGATACAGAAAACACATATATCAAAATAGAATTTTTTTTTGATGTTGTGAGGAAAAGTTTTTCTTAAACATTTAAGGCATAGTGATGAAAAGTGCCTTTCAAACCTCTGTAGTCACAACTCATAGTAGAAATTATTTAAGATGTACAAACTTTAAAGGGTGAGACCCTTAGCATGATAATGCTGAGTTATGTTACAAAGTTAAAAGATTCATTTTAAAGACTTGTCTTACAACTGAAAAAAGAATGGTCAAAACAAAAAATCAAACGACTGGAAGAGACTAAGCAAGGATTTGTAATTTCTAGTGTTGCCATATGAAATGCGATGTCAACGGAAATCACCATTGAAATATTTCTTGTTATATCCCAAACTTTGTTTTGAAAATCTGAAGTTTCTTAAGAAGCACAGTTTGTTTTACTTAATGCAAAGAAAATACATTTGAGCATGTGATTGGTCCAGCAGAGAGGTCTGACAAGAAAACAGGGCACATTAACACCAGAGGAACACTTCTTAACTATACTCTCACACTATCTTTGCACGTGTGACAGGTGAACTTAAGTAAGCAGTCCAAGCAGCCTCTAACGAAGTAGATTAGCTAAGTAACGAGTCAATTTTCTGCCGCTTTTCGCGTTTTCTTTGCGGTGAGTCAAGCAGGACGCGGGACTCGGAACCAGCAGACCCCCCCCCCCCCCCCCCGCCAGCAGGGGGCACGGCCGCCAGCAGAGGGCGCTGCCGCCCCGCCAGCAGCAGAGGGCGCTGCCGCCAGCCGCCAGCAGAGGGCGCTGCCTGCAGAGGGCGCTGCCCGCGGGTGGGAACTGCGCTGTTACCGCAGGGGACGAAATAAGCGACGGAACTGTTATTATTGTATGATTCTGTGGTTCATTTAAGGAGAAATTTGGGGAATATTTACTTACAAACATAGAATGGTTTGAGTCGGAAGGGACTCTAAAGCCCATCCAGCTCCAACCCACCTGCCGTGGGCAGGGACACCTCCCACCAGATCAGGCTGCCCAAAGCCGCATCCAGCCTGGCCTTGAACACCTCCAGGGATGGGGCAGCCACAGTTTCCCTGGGCAACCTGTGCCAGTGCCTCACCACTCTAATGGTGAAGAAATTCTTCCTTATGTCTAGTCTAAATCTGCCTCTCTTCAGTTTATACCCATTGTCTTATCATTACAAGCCTTTGTAAACAGTCCCTCCCCATTTTTCTTGTAGGTCCCTTTCAGGTACTACAAGTTCACTATAAGATCTCCTCGGAGGCTTCTCCAGGCTGAAAAAGCCCAATTATTTCAGCCTGTCCTCATAGGGAAAGTGCTCTAGCCCTCAGATTATCCTTGTAGCCCTGCTCTGAACTCGTTCCAACAGCTTCAAATCCTTCTTATGTTGAGGACTCCAGAACTGGACACGATACTCCAGATGAGGTCTCACAAAAGAGGAACAGAGGGGCAAAATCACCTCCCTCAACCTACTGGTCACGCATCTTTTGATGCAGCCCAGGATACAGTTGGCGTTCTGGACTGCAAGCACACACTGCTGGCTCATGTCGAGCTTCTCATCAACTAGCATTCCCAAGTCCTTCTCTACAGGGCAGCTCAAATTACATCACCCCCTCATCGTGTACTGAAATTGGAGATTGACCTGACCCAGGAGCTTGCACTTGGCCTTGTTGAACCTCATGAGGTTCTCACAGGCCCACTTCTCCAGCCTGCCCAGGTTGCCCTGGATGACATTCCATCCTTCCGATGTGGCAATTACACCACTCAGCTTGGTATCATCTGCAAAGTTGCTGAGGGTGTACTCAATCTTGCTGTTAATATCATTATTGAAGACATTAAACAGCACCGATCCCAGTATGGACCCCTGAGGGACACCACTAGTTACGGCTCTTCATCTAGACTTTGACCTATTGACCACTACTCTCTGAATATAACCTTCCAACCAGTTTCTTATCCACTGTCCTAGTTTGTTATCCACTGTATACTTCCCTCCTTATCCATCATATATTCTCCAGGCACCCCTAGCCAACCCCACCCGCCTTGTAGCCTGCTTGATCCAGTGTGGTTAGACAAAAACTTAAAGGAAAATGAAACCAGGCTGGTTTTGAGCTGTGACCATGTAGGTATTAGACTCCTGGTATTAGACTCTTGTATACCCCTCACCCTCTCCTCTGGCCTGTGTCCCCAAATCCACAGCCCAAGTTCTCCTTGAACCAGAAGACAAAGACAATACAAGGTGACCTTTCTCCTCCCCTGCCTATCAGAAGAAGTTCATCAAAATTGCCTTTGCTTACCTACAACCAACCATCATGTATTTCTACTTAAAATCATTCTACTGTGAAACTAGATAGGGAAAGGATGCAGCTAAGACTGGAAATTATCCAGCATCAGGCACTTCATAATATTTCTGTTGCTGAGCAAAAACAGCATTCCAGGGTGCGTGACTCCCACTGGAACACATGGGAATTGTGACGTTTAAAGTTTGTGGAAACCTTTGAACGCTTATCTCTGTCTCATAAGAGTAATGAAGAAATTTGATGTCAAGTACACAGTGATCCCAGAAGAACTGTCTGACTTTTGGAGGAGCAGGGATTACACACTGAGGTGAAATTCTCTTCACCCCACGGTGCTGGCATGAACCCCTGTCTCCCAGTTGGACCCTTCTTAAAACTGCAGGGAATCTTAAGAGGAATGGTATGAGGCCACTCCAAGTAAAGAAGTCATGGAAAGATTAGAGAAAATGTTCTATTAAATGTTTGGGATGCTCCTGGGAATAGAAGGTGTTTATGAAGCAGCAATTACCTATCAAGCCTCCCAGTCTGCTTGGAAATCTGCCCTGCTGTGAAGGCTGTTCTCATTACCACAACCCCTTTACACTTCACTGACCAGTCCTACTGGATACTAAACATTATCTACTACTTCTCTTCCTTTTTAACCAGGACAAAGTATAATAAACAACTCAGAATCTCTCTGGGGTATGGAAACTGAATGCAATCTGGCACCACAGAAAAATGCAGTTCATCATTGCCTAACCTATGCATAGACCAAAACACAGCCTCCTGAATGCTAGCCTGTTAACAAGCAGTGAAGCTCACAGCATCCTCAACCTGCTGGAGATGTTTTACTTTCTCATATCTTTTTGTATTGCTAAAAGTTAGCACTCATGTGAACAACTACGTGTGCAACTCAGAAGCACTAAAATGCTCCATTACTCTTTCCCTTAGCATGTGCCTTACTGATCCTGAGAAGATGGTTCTGTACTAGCCTATCTCAAAAAATATGTCCTCATACTTCTTTATTAAGACACCGGAAAAATCAATGCTCTCTATGCCCTGGAAGTGGAAACAGGATTTAGTGTCTATCTTCATAATGGAAAATATTGCCAATGTGTAGAAGAGACAGTTTAGACCTATTTCCTCAGTCCTGGGAGATACTGCTTGACGTAAGGGTATAAAATGACTTTCAGTATAGGTTCTTATTGCATGTTTAACTCTTTTTAGCTAGGGGGTTCTCATTTGGTATCTTCTTCATGATTAATTCTCTTTTCTCATTTTCTTTCCTCTCTGCTTTCAGCCCTGTACTCCACTCCACATTCTCAATTTTCATTAAATAGAAAATGATAAAATATTAACTGCTTATTGTTAATCTATATGCCAGTCAGGTAACACATGCACTCTAGCATATGTATACACGTGCAAATATCTGACTTACTGGCCATTACAAGAATTCTCTAAAGTCTTCATCACTGTGATCAGTCTGCTGGGATGATATTCTGCTAAACAGAGAGTTATTTTTAAAGTTAAAAGAGTCTGTTGCATGAGTACACTGCAGCTGGTTTGGATGCACTACTTAATGGCACTACCAGAGATGCGAAAAGTATATGAGATACTGTGCCTTGCATCCTTCAGTTATCACTTCAGGGAAGTTCTACACAAGTCATCTATCTGAATCTGAATTAACATTTTATCTCATTGCTCATTTACCTACGCATAGTATTATTAGCTGAATTAAATCACAGACAACTAAAGAGCAAATAAAGCTTGAGAAAGGGAAGTAGCAAGTTGTAGTTGTAACTACAATAAAGAAAACCCTTTATTTGGCTGTTTTGACAGATCATTCAAGACTATTCAGTTTCTTGATCTGAAGTCCCCTATGTATAATTGCATGGTTTTTTTACATGTTAGCTCAGACATCTAGTCTGTATATAATAGATACATCCAGTTCTCTGGAAAAGGAAGTGTGCCAAAATAATATGATATTTAGGTAGGAATTTAAAGAAAAAAGCTGGCAATAGCAGGAGGAAGCCCTAGCATGAACAACCTTTTGAGAAATGCCTAAGTCTTTGCAGGAGATACAAATACAAAATGGACTAACAACCATTTTTTGGGGGGGAAAGCAAATACAGCATTTTGAGGGGAAGACAAAGGAAACTAGAAAAGACAAGTACGAAGGATTTCACAGGTGCGAATGAGAGGATTAAATATACTATGTGATGATAAAAAGATCACTTGAGGATTTAAGAGGGTACAGCTGGGCATATTTTAAGTGAGCTAAATGATCTTCTCAATGACTTTTTCAGAAGCTAGAATGGCTTGAGAATTTCAGGCAGCAGTCACTGGGCAAAAATGGGGAAGACTACTCCTGATCTTTCTCTGACTTCTGATGTGCTCTCATTTGCTTCTCTGGGAGTATTTCAAATGGGTCCTCTGGTGAACATACTTGCACCTGCAGAGCAGCTCTCTACCCTTCTGCTATGGGCAATGGCAAAGAGCCATTCAGAGCTGGCTCTCAGAGCACATTTGTAAAAGTTAATTAATATAAGGGATATGAAAGCTATTACCTGAAAAAAAATTACTAAGTTGCTTACTCATTCTTTCATTACTAATTACTATTCATAATTAAATACACTCAGTTTATTCAAGACACTCCCAGACAGGTTCCTGCTCCAAGCAGTTTGCCACAGAAAGGTCAGATTTCAAACCTCTTATTTATGATAACAAGTGCTTAATCTGAAAGTAGCCATTAACAATCTTCATGAATAACACGAGTTCATGTTAGTCTTATGTGTAGATTTTGGCCTCTGAATGGACAGGAGATGAGAAAGAAAGTACAGGAGACAAATGACAGAAATGCCCTCGGTAATAAAAATGGACAAACAGCAATTTGTAGGGTAGATTAAATAATATGCTTGCTAGTAGGTGCAGATTCCACTTATTCTTTTGTGAGTGCATGTAGAGTCCTTCACTACAACAGTTTTAATTTTTAGTGGATTGATCTGTATATCTGAGAGAGTGAAGTCCAGGAAAAGGCTAGAGGTAGTGGATATTTTTCAAAGGCCAGCTAAAAGGTATAAGTTTTGATGAGGGATTTGAAGGAGAAGTTGTGAATACTCTCATCTGCATAGATTGTCAATACTTTTTCCCCAATGTAAATCATTATATTTCTTGCCCCAATTTTTTATCAAAATCACTTCCAACTTATTTCAGTCTGTCACAATAATATTTTCATATGAGGAGTGTTGTAACCTAATTCCTTCATTTGAATAATACATTCATTTTTAATTACTGCAACTTGATCTCAGATTATTCAAATAACTGTTTCATTTTTTATGCTTACCCTGACCCCAGTGTATTTATAGGCTTTTATCCTTACCTGATACCAGTGTAATGTAATTATAGATTGTATTTTAATCATCTACTATATCCTAGTGAGTTTGTTTAAATCACTCCAATCCAGAGTCTTTTATTTCTATGCCTTTTAAAATTCTACAATGGCATTCTCATTGCATAAAAGCAATATTTTTGTAGTTTACTACAATGAATGAACATTTTGCATGCATTGCTGGCCATGTTTCTAATTTAAATTTTAAAAAGACGCTATAGAGAACTCTATGTAAAATGAAATCCTGACTTGTAAACAGGCATGGGACAGCTCATCACTTTAAAACATTGTTCATTGCTCCTATTTGCTCTTTACCATAACTACAAGAAATATGGCAGAAAAAGAAATAAAATTCTTTTTTATCCTACCAAAAATAAAAGTACACCTTGTACTAAGAATCAACAAAATATTGATCTTTTTCTGCTAGCAAGTGCCAAATGTGTGCAAGTTATTTTGCCTTTATTAGAAAGAACTTAATTTTGAATCCAGAAGATATACAGTTTGGGTGGCCCATGTTATCATTAGTCATGACCACATTTTGATTGCCAGGGTTATGAATTCTCTTTATGAGTTTTATTTTAATGTTGCATATTCCAAGATGGTTCAGCTTTGCCTAATAATTTTAAAACCAGAAAATGGGTTTTTTTCTGCTCTTTAGGGCAGACTGAAGAGTTCCCTTTTCCCTATCTTTTGTGTTGCCTCAGGATTTGCATGTAGAACGAGGTCAGAAATCAGGTAGGTGAAGCTCCTTACATTTGTACATCTGCTGAAGCACCAGTATTTTTCTGGTCTTCATATCAATTTATACTGAGATAATTGCCATTGCTCTAGTCAAACTATGCCCTCTTTTTAAGCAGCATTTTTTCCTGCAATGACATCTAGCAGTAAACAGTAACAGAACTTACAGTGTCCTCACAACATGCCCTCAGTTGCAGCGTATGCATTTTTCTACAGAATGACATAACACCCAACGATACTTCCAAATTAAACTTTAGGCACAGCAGTGTGGTGCAACCAATGACACTGCACCCAGAGTTGTGTCTGTGACTACAGTAGAGAGCTTAGGTGGAAAAATTATCACGAGGACAAAAAAAAACTTACAAAAGCTGTAATAAATCTGCTGATTTGTAGGCACTTACTGCTGTGTCACAGTAGGGAAAGGGGATTGTATATGTGCTGCTAAAATTCAAATGTTCTCAAATGTTTAGCTAATTTTTAACTGAAGTACCTCTGTCTTTCTGTTCCTTTGTCTTCTTCATGTGTGTCCATTCCCTCTCCATTTCCTCTCTGAAATGTCACTTTCAAACCTAATACCTTCTAGCTTCTAGGAAATAAGGATCCAAAAGCCACAGAAAGATGTTCAGGACTGATGTCTGTTGAGACACCAGCTAAGAAATCAGTATTAGCTGCTTAAAAGTATGAAATGTCCTGTTCTACTCATACCTCCTTCACCAGATGATCTCTTCTCATTAACACTTAAGAGCTGTCCAGTGTTTCACTAGTGACAGAGAAATTCTGACTGGTACCTTAAAAAAAAAAAAAAAAAACAAACCAAAAAAAAAAAACCAAAAAAAACCCAAAACCAAAAACACACCAAAACCCAAGTCAAGCAAAGTAGATAAGTGTGGAAATTATGGGTTTATTGAATATAATCACTGACTAAAATGAATTATTCTGTTTTTCCAAGAACCAGACAGAGAAGCATGTTTCCCTCTGGGATTTCAACTACAATTTGGTTCAATATTAATTTTGCCTATAATAATACAAGCTTCATTAAAGGGGCAAAACAGCAATTGCCTCCTTGAGATCAAAGGACAATCTGTTAAATAAAACTAGCCAGATCTCTAGAATGAAATAGTAGGAAAAGTTTGAACTGAATTTTGTGGTGAATCAAAATGTAATTTCACAAGGAATACACAGAGTACAAAATTAACTTTGTAAAAGACATGGAAAGTAGATATGTTGATCTTTAAAAAATCTACACAGAAACTGAACACTTACCTGTCAGTGGTGTTCATAGCTATAAAATTTCCAATAGACGTCTAAGAGTACTGATCTTAAGGAATTACCATTAAACAAGAAGCATTGCTTATCAGATAAATTATCTGATTGACATAGTTTCTATGTAACTGATCTTGTTTTTGAAAATTAAATATAACTTAAAAATTAATCTGTCATTAACTGTCATTCTGCAGATGTTGTTGCAGAACAGTACCTTTTAAAAAAATCTGCCACATAACACCTAATATTATTCCTGAAGATGTATTTCACTGTTTAAGATTTGGTACTGCAAAATGGAATAGCATCTTTCTTGCTTAGATTCAGCATTGGTTTCTCTGGATATTATAGTAAAATCAGTGCACCTACACTTAACCACTGAGCATTATGGAGGCTATCATTGCAAAAAAAGAGAAACAGACATGCTAAAAAAAAATCTAAGTGCAAAGCTTCTCTGAAAAAATAACCCAAAAAAGCTCCATAAAAAGAAAGGTCTTGGCCAAGGCAAGAGAGAATTAGAGATGAAAACTCCTTGAAGCATACCCATAGGACACTGGGCAGCTCCAAAAGCAGACAGTGCCAGCCAGGAGATCGGGCCAGCTGTGGGCAGGCAATGAGCCCTTGGTGCACATCGGTGTGTTCTAAATTTGCCCTCAGCTTTCTTAGAGTAAAATAGTGGTAAAAGTCACAAAGGGAACCATTACTCTTGCAGGTTTTATTTCCCTCTGCAAAAAGCGCAGGCTAGAGCAGGGAAGTTCAATTTCAATCTGCCACTGCTAAAGCAACTCAATCTCTAAGTTATTTCAATCCTCTTATTGAACTGTGTCTCTACTTCTAATCAAGAAAAAAAAAATTAATGGAGATTATTCTGAGAAAGAAAAATTCAAATGAAATAAAATCCCTCTGAATGTATCTTAATTCTGAAGCCTCCTGAAAGGTTTGTGTTTATAATAATTAGAAGGAAGTTTTTAGAACTTTTTCTCTCAACATTTTTCACACAATTTGCAAATGATACTTCTTAAATGTGTTCAGCTGTCATAGGCCCCGTGTCTGTACTAATAGTTTAAAAATGACAGTAGTAAACTTAGGAGAACAATCTCCTAACCGCAGTCAACACACCACAAAGACTCCACAAGTGTAATTTAATACATCCACAGTGCACTGATGACATTGAATATGAAAGGCCAAATATTACTATTCTCTCATCAAAACTTCTGCATTTGTATCTCCACTAGGTGAGTCAAACAAATGTCTGGTTTTGCTATAGCACTGTAATTTCTGATAACCCAATGGAAATAATGGATGGTCATCTGTAGGCAAGATTGAATGTTTTGATTTCAAAGGGAAAATAAATGACAAGCTCCTATTTTATGAACTCTGTGAAATCCACCTAGTTGGGGCCTTCGGTACCCTTCTTTCTGCACCTGAAATGCAAACCAAAAGTACAAAAAAGTAAAGTACGAAAGAAAGCAATATTGATGTCTCAGGGGTACTTCGGTAAAAAAGGATGCAAAAAAAAAAAAAAATTAAAAATCTTATTCATCACCAGTTAAAAGAAATATAATGCCACTAAATATAAGTAAATATTTAACAGAAATTCTAGTTTAACTCGATTTCACATTCTAGAGTTTTCTTTATGCTCCTTTAGAGGGAAAACATGGGAATTCTGGATGGCTTTCTTGACATATGTGATTCACATTTGCCTCTGGCACAAATAACAGGGGGACCTTGATAATAGAATTTTTTCCAAAACATACTAATTTCTGTTTAAACCAGCTAAGATATTTCTGCTGCGATTAAAGTGTTTTTTATTTTAAAATGAGTTGTTTCTTATGAAAAATGTGACAGTTTTTGCACTGTGGTAAAAAAACAGGTACAGCACAACATAAATCGTGACTAAAGAATTCACTGCTAGGAAATGGGCAACTGAGCTTTCATAAACTTTTGCATATTGCTTCAACTTTATACTGATCTAGCTCTTCTTTCAGCGGATTTTCGCACTGTCTGTGGTACAGTAGGATCCATGCTGACCAGCTGCAATGTCATTTGAAAAGTAACAACTATTTACAAGGATATACACCAGAAACACTAAGTTATGACATTAGGTAGCCAGAAGAAGTTAACAATTTTGCTTCATTACTGATTCTTACTAGCGTGGATGGAGTGATCCAGAGGCATTGTTCTTTATTTTCATTCTACCAAGGCCTTAAATTACATAGTCGTCATTTCCCGATTTTGTAGTTAACACATCCCTTGACTTGAGTGAAACAGCATTTGTTGCAATTCATACCACTAGGTTCAGATGATGGGTACAGAATGCCACTCACACGTTCTTGGATAGGAATATTATCCCTAATAATCAAACTTGATACACATACTGGTTCTTTGGCATGTTTATCATCATGGCCATCTGTTAGGGTGGAATTGTGCCTGCTAAAAAGGAGATATGCCAGTTTTAACATGATATAGGTGCCATCAAAATGCAAGTGACTGAGGAAAGGCTCTAGAATATGGCAGTGATCAGTCTTCTGCAGAAAGATCCTCTGGCAACCTAACTGTTAGGAATATTATATTGATATCTATGATAATTAGAAAGTTTGGTTGGCTTTTCTGCCTCTGTCCACCCTGTCCACCCTGTTAACCGCAGTAGTTCTTGGTGTTTTGTGGTTGCTGAGGGAAGCATGCATCTACCAAAAAGCCTAATCACATTAAATAGCTTAATTAGAAGGTCAAATGACAGTAAGATGAACATTGTCTTTAGATCTTTTAAAATCTGAAATGATACTGATATATATATAAAAATGAAACAGAATACTACTTATTATCCTTACTTAGAAATGTCTTAAAATGTTCTCCTTACTAAGAGTTCTGGTGAAAAACACAACTAAGAAACTCACATACTCTCTGACACTGTTCACAGGAGAATGGCTTCTCTTATGGCCTTTGTCCTACTGTATCATCTTTAGAAACACAAAAATACCCTGCTGGAACAGAGGGTGGGCTATCTTGTTCAGACTCTGTCTCTAGACTGGCAACAAGTAATCATATTGAGTAAAAATATAAGAACTTATCCTTGTTCTGCAGTACATTTCCCTAAGAGTTCCCAAGCAGCTACATGAATGGAACGTTAGTGGTACATCCTCTTAGTACCATTTACAGAACTTTTTTTCATGAATTTGCCTAATCTCTTTCTGAACCTGCTGATACTGTGTGCATTCACAGACTCCTACAGCATCAAGTTCACAAAGTTAACTCCCTGCCCTGATAATCTGTTTTAAATTGTTCTTCTCCCAGTTTCCTCTAGCATCGTAGGATCTGACAAATAATAGTTCTTCATTCACTTTATTAACCAACTTCATGATTTTATAAGCCTGTATCACATTTCCCTCTCAGCTTTCTCTTCACCAAATAACGAAGTCTCAGATTTTTTGTCTTTTGTCCTAAGATAGCTGCTCCCTTGATCACTCCAGTTGCGAGCAGTACTCAAGAGCAGGTTGCACTGAACTTTCACAAATGGCAAACTGACAGCCTCTGTCTTGTTCTAAAAACTGTATAGGCTTTTGTGATTTGTAGCAAAAGATCTTTATATGTGTTTAAATTAGAAATCTAGTCTCATACAATTGAGTGGTTGCCTTTGGGGCTCAGATAAAGCCGCATATTGTTACTGAAATAGAGCTGTTTGGTACTTCTGGCTTTCACGGTATACAAAGGGACATAGCCATGTCATACCTGTCATAATGTAGCTATGCATTATGCCATATGATCATACTAATGGTGAAAGGCTCCACAGTATGAGCATATAAATAATTTATAACATTAGATGGCTTTGATATACAGAACTTGAGATGTACTAAGAACATTACAGTTAACCATATACCCCATGTGCGTTTGTGTAGTTGAGAAGCTACTTGAAAATGCTCCATGATTTTCTAGGCAAATATAAAAAGATCAGAGAATGAACATTAAATACTATTTTTCTCATCGAAGTTTTGTACAAGAAATTCTTCACACAATTTCCATTTGAACAACCTGCTAGTCTACTAGCAGAATTTCTGTGTTAATCAAAATACATCTCTGAGAATGTTTCAGACTGCACAACGTGTAAGCCCTTCTTATAGCTCTGAACCTGTAGCCAACAGTCATAAGAAACTCCTGGTCCTAATCTGTTTCATAATGTGGTGCCAGCTCCTGCTGACACATCTGCTCATTGTTTTTCAGCCCCCTAAGTTACTGGATAGACCATCTCTTTGCAACAGGTAAGTCCTTCCAGCCAGTGTAGCAGCTGGGGCACATGCATGTGAATTAATGGAACCTGAAACATGCCAGACTTTCAATATCCCAGGTGATTGTTCTTCTCCCAGCTTGGCTTTCCAAGATGATGCTATTGTGCCAGTGCTCAGAGGAGAAGACCTGCTGTCTGTTTTGTTTTGCTTGGCTACAGCTTTGGAGAAGGGAAGTATATATTACCAATAAAAGTATGTTCTCTTTTGAACATTCCACCATCCTTATTAAGACATTAGTGTTTCAAGCTTAATAGCTTTTTCCTCGTTCTAAGAGGAATGCTTCAGTCTCCACTACAGGCTTGACCATCCGATTGGCCAAACACTGTGGAAATTCAAGACAAAAGTCCTCTCTGTTAAATAGAATCAGTGATGAATCCAGTAAAGTTCACTAAATGCAGGTCTTGAGTATTAGATAAACCCGAAGCAAGTACATGTGTGTATACTGGACCTTTTGGAGGTAAGTCTTTTGGCACGATTTTCACCAGTACCCTAGACTGGTAATAGCACCGAGTTTCTGGCATACTCCCTAAAACTCATTTCACACAAAATCAATCAAAGTATAAAAATTGTATGATACATTTTCAATATCTGTCATCTGTGGCAAATATTACAAGTGCAGAACATAGCTATTTACTCTTCCTTGTCATACCTGTAAAATTCCAGCTGTCCATACCATATCTAGTGTAGGAAAAATAGGATGAAGAAAAATATGAGCTCCTTCTCTGACTAAATGAATCTGTTTGAGGTCCTGAATTTGTAAGGAAAGACAGAATTTACTGGTGTGCAAACCTGCTTTTACAAAGAAACAAATTCCTAGGGATAAAAAAAAAATACATGCCCTCTGCAGGCATGGGAAAAACAGAGAATTCATATTGCCAAAAGGCACATTGAAGAATGATAAAAAGCATTGTTTTACTATTAGACATATGTAGAGGTTTTTGCAGGCTGAAGGACACAGGAAAATGGAGGCTGTCCTTGAAAGACCTTGGCTAAGAGAAGAAGAAGCATGAAGAAGGCATGAACAGTTAATCTTAGCCAATTGTATAACAGCACGGTGCACAAACTGTTAATCTTAGCCAATCGTATAACACCACATTGTATGCCTGGCCTAGGCACAGGAACAAGTAGCAAAACCAACCAATCGTTGTAAAGAAAAAAGAGCACACGTTCTTGCCAGTTAACATATATAAAGGAGCCATTAAGCCTAAATAAACATCTTCTGCTCATCAGGCAGTAGTCTGTGCATCAATCCCCTCAGACATATATATCAACAGCCTACAAAGCAGTTTTGTCAAACTAATCCATCATTATCCAAGGAATTATTGATGCAAACTTTAGCTATGCTCTGTGCAACCATAACAAAGACTGACAGTTGCACAGCTTTAGGAAGAAAAATTGCATCAAAAGGTCTTCTCTCACCTAGGTGTGAATATCATGGCATCAAGTCAAAATGACTGTCCACTGGAACTAACACACCATAGAAATGAGTGTGATAGCTAGCTGGGTAGATTGTCAGAGGCCTGAACGAAAGGCATTGGTTTTCATAATAGTGTTCTACTGTGTTTACTGTGTCCAAACTCAGTTCTGATTTTACCCTAAAAATCAAGTGACACCAGCATTAGGAGACATTTACCTTTCGTGTGAAAAATATATCAAGCTGAGCAGTTGTAGGCAGGAGGAAAAGAAGAGCAAGAATGACACTTTTCCTGTTCTGTTTCAGTTCAGCTTGCTGAATGCCATATCACAGCCTGCTAAAGGAAGACCCTTCACTCCCAGAACTGATGAAAATCAAGTCTGCAGAATAGGACCTAACTGCTCTTTTATTATAAAAATGTTCATTCCTTTCATCCCATAAATAGAAAACATTCAACTGGACAATAAAAGATTTGAACACGACATTACATTTTCAGTTATAAATACAACTTTCACATCCTACAGTTTTATAGGATGGGAGCCCTGTTTTTACTGCAGTTGACATCAAGGTAAACTTGGTGATGATAATAGAAGAGAGTGTAATTAATGTTGAATATATTAAAATTCCATATATGTGTGTGTTCATTATGCACCCGTGTCCATATATTTTCCATTTTATATACAAATGTATACACACATGCAAACATAGTTCATGAAACTCGGCAAAGCCAGAAAAGGAAATAAAAGTGATTTTAACCTTTAACATAAAGGGTAAAACCCTTAGCTACCAATCATTCTACTCTGAATTATATGAGCATAAAATACAACACAATAAGCTGCCAAGTATATTAACTATGGATTTTAGATTGGAATTAAGAGAGGGGGAGAGAAGAAATTTCATTGTACTCACTCCATGGTTTTAATTAGTAAAAGGAATGAAATAGATGACAAACTCAAATCACAATGGCCATTCAGTGCTTATTTATGTGGCTGTGGTGGATATCTACTTTATATTCATACAAACACATCCTAATGTCTTCATTTTCTTGTTAGAGGTCTGCTACATAATTTGAGTATCAGATGGACTCATTTCAAAGTTGAAAATATAATCTTGTTTCATATACTTGGTGCTTACTTGAAATTTGATGCTTCTAGCTGTGTTTAAAGATCAATTGTACTAGTTGCAACATAACAAAATACATATAGCCAGAACCTAGTCTTCACAGTAGCGCCTATTGTTTTGCATGAAAAATGCATTGACTATAGTATTACGAGAGTAAATGTGCTGTATGCTGAAAAATTCTGTCACTTTCTATTAGCTGTAAATTATCGACTAGTATAAACCCTAATTTCATTTGTCACATTCTGTTGCATTGCTGCTCTTCCTTGTTCCCATTCTGTCATTCTGGCAGGCCCACTCTGCCCCAGGTATCACGGCATCGCCATCTGCACCCGACATCTGTCTCTCTATTGATCACACGGGTTTAGCACTTGATCAAACAGAGCACGACAGAATACATCTCTTTTTGCAGTACTGCCAATGCCAACTGCTGCATGAAATCTATTACAAAAGCATTCTTTTACCTAGTTTCTGAAACTGAAAATAGGTTTCTCTTCTTTTAAAATATTCTTACATTATTATTTTCTTTAACTTTCTGCCATTTATTGCAGAAGAATAGGAAAAAGCAATACGCTGACAAAAAAGAGAAATAAAGCACTTTTATCCCAGAGAGTGCAAATGAAGAAATTAGGCTACCCAAACTGAGATTATTTATTGAAAGAATTTACTACATTAATTCAGAGTTTGTTAGCAAACATAATTTTTTTCATTTTGCTGGGAAAGAATGGTACAAAGCAGACTAAACTAGAAGGTGCTAAACAAGCACCTCAGAGATTCACATGTGGTGTCTGGAGAGCCCTAGCTCACTGCAGTTTAGATAGTTGACTTTAGCAAGTCATTTGGGGACTTAAGAAAGGTATTAGAGAACTGTTCTGGAATGCTGACCTGGAGAACAGACAACAGGAAATTCTTGGCTACTGGAATATGTCAGAAATCACATCTCCTTCTGTAAATGAAATATCCATAACCAGGTCTGGGCACCAGGCACCTCCATTCTTTTGTGAGCAGGAACAAGGAATTCTTTAGAAGCACAAAGACTTAAATAAGCAACACTGATGCTTTAAAACACTAGGAAGGTGTGTACTATATTTTGCATAGGTATTCTAACTCTTAGGGTGATATGAGAACATAGGATGGTCACCTCAAAACCATTTAAACAGCCACACTAGTTACAAAAGCTGAACATTTGGTTTCTTTCAGGGGATGAACTGGAAAAATCTCTACAGTAGAAGGCTCTGTATTCTTTCACAAAACCGTCTGTGACCAGTTCTGACACTGAAGGGAAGTAAGATTACTTTGAACTTCATAAAATTAAGCCTTTTCTTCAGTATAATCCCCAGCGTTGACATAGGTGGTATTATGAACTGAATTTACTGGAAAAGATCTATCCAGGTATTGTGCAGTGCAATTCTGCATCCTTGCAGAACAATTATAAACTATTTTTGGCAAAAAAATGGTGGAATTCCAAAACTACATCAGGTTATCAAGGCCCTAGATATGGCAAAGAAGGTATTCTCAGTACTTAAGATTTTAACAATGATATTCCCACTGACTTTATGTTAAGTTCCCATACAAAAGTACTTGAGAAGGTACAATAAGCCATAAGAAATGAGGCATAAAGCTAAGAAATTACATTATGGACTAGCAGGAGTCACAATGACAATATACCTGCTTCTCAGACACAGTAATATGGACTAACAGCATCTAAGTATTTTATGATAATGTGTTCATGCTTCCCACAGATGGATACCATGTTTTCATCAGTTGCAATGTATTTTAAATTCACTAGGTATACAAAAGACAAACATTTTGTGAAAACAAATGCTGAATTTCTATTTGCAAATTATTCAATAACCAATAGCCACATGCTGTTTTCCTTATTTATGCTACATTTACAAATTAGGTTGAAAAAAATTTGTTGTTAGGAGCAGATTAAAAAAAACCCCTAACTAGTATCATGAATGTTAAAAGACTATTTTCCTTGTTTCAACTGGCAGTATTAGTTACAACACAGGAATTAGACTGGGATCTAGCAATGTATTATTCATTAGATTTTTTTGTAGCCAAATACATTAGAGTATATGGTTATACCAACAAATTAATATTTTAGAGCTAATTGAAATTGTTCTTCCTATAAAGATTAAGCTTCTTCCCACCCTACACACTTCAGTCATTAAAATAACACTTTTAATGCCTTGTCTAAATGATGTCTCACATTAATGCAAAGCTATATTAAAGCACTCAAATGACCAGTTCTTTTGTAATGCATTCTATACGATCAGACACTGGGTCAAATCTGGGCAGTGTGTATGAAGTGGTATCAAGTGGAAGCTAATTAAAATATATTCTCTATAGAACTTTGCAGAAAAAAGAGAACAGTAATCATCAGAAGGTAGAGCCTGAAAATGGCATTTCTGAAAGGCTTGCAATATGATTTATTCTATTTGCATGAGGATACTTTTTGGAATAAAGGCTTAAGAAGATGGCATGAATACTTCAATTACAAAGTACCTTACTTCATTCCTGACAATCTCAGTGATAATGTGTTTCTGGTTTGTTCAAAACATAATTTTAGAGCATTTAGTTTTGTTTACAAAAACAGTATTTAGGTACCTCTCTCACAAGTAACTTAAAAAAAGAAAAATGCAATAAAATATTCATGAAATAAATCTAGCCAAATCTTTTAAGTTTTTCAGTCTTATAATTTTAACATGCAAAATGATATGCATGGCAGAATAACTAGTTACTGAGTCTGAATGCAGATAAATCCTATTTCCTTTATCAAAGTTCACCTCCCACATTAATCAGATCTGTCTCTTTCCTTACCCAAATCTATGCAATTAAAGTGCATTTAATTTTTTTATTAATTTTTTTTAATCCAAGTTTTACGACGCAAAAGTTGAACCTTCTTAAGATAACTTAACTGGCATTTTCTCTATTGTACTTTTACTGATTCAGGGAAAATGAAATAAATAAGACAGAGTAGGAGATTCTCTTGATATCTCCACATTACTCCAGAGGAAAGACTTTCATAAGATGTTGCTATTTCATGCTCAAATGTAGGAGTGGGGGGAAGGGCAGCTACAGTCAAGCTTGCAGAGTTAGTAAGGGACAATTAGACTGCATTTGTTCAGGCTCTGGTCAGTTTGTCAGATAAGACATCAATCCCCCTTATCAACTGACTAATCTCTTTCTTTTTAAAAAAATATGAATTTCAGGGATGTGGGTGTTAAGAAGATGGATGAAGCATTTTCTAGGGATAAGATGTGGAGGGTTAGAAAGATCTTTTGTCTGATCTAGTGCAGTAACTCTGTCGGGCTGTGACAGACCTCTCTGTTAATAGTTCATAGCATTGTAATGGCAAATGTACATTTTTTAAAAGGCCTATAGGACAGTTTGGGTTTTTTTTCCTTTCCCTTAGCTCTCCTCTCCATTTGTTATTATTTAAGGAATTATTTTGATGTGGATCAAATTGCAAATCTTCCAAAAATGGGATTTTCCATTTATGCTAAAATTGTGGTGTTTGATGCAGAAGATGCATTTGCATTGCAGTAAAACACTTCACCCTAATCTAAGCAAACATAACTATGTTCATTTTAATTTTAATAGTGACAGTTTAACTACTGTAGCATAGAAAGTAGCACCCATATTTTAGTGGGAGCAGGTTGAGGAGCTAATTCTAATCTCCAGCATGCTACAGCCATGTTGGAGCAAAGCAGTTTCACCTTTCTGTCTTTACATCTATGGCTGCTGTAGACACGTCAAGAAGAAAAAGATAAATCTTAGTTTCTCTGGATTTCCATTTAATTATTAAAAAAAAAAAATCCTACAAAACCACCATTTGGCTATATTAATAGTAGATAATAGATAAATGTCATTGCAGTTCACAATATCCTTAGCCAAAACTCCAGCCTTTTGCCTTGCAAATCTCAGTGGAGTTTATCTCCTTCCTTTCTCCTCAGCAGCACCAACCAGACTCTTACACACCAGCGTAACATGTTTTGCTGGTCACGTGGCTGCATTATCCCATGCCTAGGAAAGGTTTGGGTATTTCCATGAGTCTGCCTACCCTGCCACTGTGGTCATAAATCATGTCCTTCTCTTTGCTGACCTATAGAAGGGTCTTACTAGCTTAGACCAGAGCATGCTCTTAACATCTGTCAGAATATTTCTTTCTTTTAGGAATCTCAGGTGCCATTAAGCATGTAAAGTTCAAAAGCTGGGAATCAGGTGAGGGTACAAGGAGGAGTTTTATGGTGTCTCTGCTTAATGGTGCCATCATGCTTAATCATCTCCCACAAGAATCCTGCTCTATATAGCATGCCAATAAGTGACTCCTTTGCACTTGAGATCTAAATGCATGGCAAGAATTACTGCAAATGTGGCAGCAAGTGGCAGGAGAAGTAAGACGAGAGTAACAACATAGTGGAAGTCTGTTTCCATCTATTTTGATGTCTGAAGGAAATACATTGGTTATACCTGCAGCATATCTTAGAATTTGCCCAGCAATTCTGGGAACTGCTTGTGCTTCATCAGTTGTGATCAAATTTTACTTTTTCAAAAGTAAAGAAACAAAATTATAGGCAATATATCACAATTAAACTGTTCCAGGACTAAATAACTGCAGTGTTTAAATGCTGCATTTGTTTCTGGTTTGAGCTCTTTTTGTTGTTCAACCTATGGATGTTGCAATATCTTTTCTGCTGGGTTAGAGAGCCATTAGGAAAACAGAAAGAGAAGACAGCAGTAGGTATAGCGATAGAAACAAATGCTGTTTAGAAAATACTAGTATAAACTGGTGATGTTTGAAATCCAGATAAAAGGCTAGATTTTTAGATGTTCTTCAGTAAAAATATTTAACAACATTATTGTTTTCATTTGAAAATCTCTTTGAAGCATCCTGTTTACACTGAAAGAACCACTTTAATCCCATAAAAACCCTTCAGATTATTAGAAGCATCAGACTCCTACTTAGCCTGCCTCTCTGGTCCAGTGACAGGTAGAAAATTTCACCTTTTGGACACAAGACTGCAAAGATGCATTTATTTTCTGCAGTTCTGCAAACTATGTTTAGGTATTACACATGTTATTAGCTTTAATCTTCCCCTGAACCTCCAGGAGAAAATACCATTTTACAATAAATTATCTAAATTAATCAGTAACACCAGTTAAGTTAGTCAGATACTCAATATGCTAAAAGGTCCAAAATGTAGATGACCTTGTGAGATTGCGTATATGAAGGAAAAATAGAAAGGATCACAAATGCTAACTATGTTTACAGTAATTTTTTTTTGAAAATTCATGTTTATATAAATATAAATATATAAACCCAACGAGGAACACTTACATAATTTCTGTGCACATATCTGCTGTCACTCAGATACTGTTTGTAGTCCTTCCAAATATCAAAATTAACAAGAAGTAAAAGGAAAGGAGACTGTCAATAACAGCATACAATTTAAAATTGAAAACTATGCCAGGGAAAATGCTAGGATTTGAGCTACTAATCTTCAGATTAACCCCTATGACTCACTTGGGAGATGGTTGTATGAAATACAAACAGCTATTACATCAGCTTTTACAAGTGCAGATGAAGCTCGTCATGGTCAAACTAAAAGCAACACACTTCAGAAACATGTAGTTGTTTTTTTTTTTTTTTTATCCTGAGCACATAGGACAGTAGATAAAATACCAAGATTCTGTGCACAGCTTTAAAGATTAACAGATCTTGTATTTTTTTACATGTAGCTTCAGATCATGACACAATAGACAAGCTCTTTACTTATTTAGTACATCCTTCAAGACAAAAAGCAGTACCTATTTGGGTTGCAATTATACATAATAAATTACAATTAGCAAATTAAACATGAGTAATACATATTACCTATACAAATTTATTATGATCACTGTAGTTACAGGTGACCATAATTCATTAATATCTATTAAAATATTAGCTGACCATTGGTTAACAAGTTCTAAAAGAAACATAGGCTGGCTGGTCTTGAGATTTATAATTATTATATAAACATGAATTAGATACTGCAATTTTTCTTCTTTTAAAATTCACTGACTCTTAATTCCAAAATTCCAAGGTAGACTTAAGTAATGAATGAATTACCTGATTATTAATAAATTGCAAGTATTCTGTCAATTTTAATGTACATATTTTATAGTAATTGGCTTTTATGATACAATATAATATGAAAATTCTATAAATGCAGTTACTTGTGGCTCCTTTTATGGAATAGATAACCATTGGAGAGACAAAATTACAGACCAAGTTCTATTTTCACATGCTCTGGAATAAATCTGGAATAACTGAATAGCTTGAGTACATCTGAGCATAGAAAATTGAAGAAGTGTATTGGCTTTGCAAATGTGCAAAATGAAGGCTACAGCTATGCTAGTTGTATCTGCTAAGTAGTATCTTCATCTTGTAGCAATATTGCCAAACGTGGGTACTTGTCATTGCTAATTAGTATGTTTCTCACACCTTACAGTACACACGTGTTGGTGCACTCACTCTAAAGTGCTGGGTTTTGTGACTGTGAGAACCTCACCAGCCTGGCTCCGCAGCAAACACCAAAAATAGGTGCAGAAATGGGACTATGCAAATATTGCTTCTGTAAAGCATGACAAAAAAAATGTGTGTGGAATATGTAGGAGAAAATACTTAAGAACAGAAAGCATGATCTAGACTGTGTTATTCAGAACACTAGGAAGATGGGATGGCAAATAAATTAAATAAGGGTATAGAGCTGGGCACTTTGTACTTTTGACAGGGTAAAAATTTACTTTCCTGGTTTTATGAAATCTGGATAGAGTCTGGATAACTTCAGTAACTTAATTAGTAATTTATTGAAGAAAAAAAAGTGGTTTGGAAACTGTTTTTTGTCATAAAGACTTTACATAAAACAAAGGAATTCTTCTTGGTCTTTATGAACTGAGATTCCCCAAAGGATTGACTCAGAATTATTGATTAGAAATATGGAAGTTGAGTGTGAAAAAGAATCATTCTTGGGGGAAGTATTTCTACATGTGACATTAGATAAACAAAACAAACAAACAAACAAAAGAATTTATTGAAAACAACATTTATTTAGCAATTTGGAGAGAAATGTAGGAGAGCAGATGATTAACACCCTGTTCTCAGAGTTCCTTGGCCCTCAGCCCATTAACAGGAACTTAATCCCATGACCTCCGACACCAGTGATTTAAGCATCCATATTTTCTTGAATAGCACAGAGTAATGTAAGACTAAGTAACTTGTTAAAATGGAAATTAAGGCTTATTCCATGCAGTCTTGCACAGTGGTCTTTGTTTGCTTTTCTCATGAATACCTATTAGATCAGAACATGCCCTTTTTGGCTGACCTTGCCCCTGTTGGGTTACACAGGTGTGTAAAAGATAGCCACTAGCACACCCAGGATTAGGGATGCTTGCTGAAACTCCTGATTACTTGCATGACTCATGTGGAAAAGCACTCTGTATTTTTTCTGATTAAAGCATCAGGAAATTCCACTTCAGTGGTGTGTAAAATTTTTATAAACTCTGTTCTGAAACAACATTATCAGTAGAGTAGTCAGACTGTAAAAGATTGGCTTAAATATGCTGAGCTGTATTTCTCATATTTTTTTCTTCCCCTGCTAACTATCTCCATGTTGTTGTCTTTCTCATTATTTTATCTAGCTTTATGCATTACAAACATGCCTTTGTATACACATGTAAACACTCTCCTACCCACAAAAATTCCTTTCTGTGCACATGAAGTATTGATTATGAATTAATATGTCCACTACTTTTTTGGCAAAATGTGTATCATTACATTTAAAATTATTCCTTTAAATCACACTATTAATGTAGACATTACATCATTAAACAAAGGAGCAAAGTTACTATGTTTTTCAGAGAAAGTTTGAGAAATATTCAATATGCAGCATGTTTACAAGGCAACAGAAAAAGGCAGCCTGGCTTTGGAATATGAATGTAATCTCTACACAGACCCAACTGTTACTTGTTTATGACAAAGGAGTAAATAATCCATTGATCTGGCAACAGGGCACCTGCCTTACCAACTGACTCTGTATCAGTGGTCCCTGAACCCTCATTATTTTTCCTCAATTAAAGTTCATAGTCTCCTAAAGTCTGTGCTGAGCAGATGTACAACTGTTCTTGACTGCTGAACACAGAAGAATCACAAATTTAGAAAACTATTGCCATTTCATAAACCCTAGAAGTGCATCATTTGTTGTGACGAAGAGACATTATAAACAATATGTCTCTTTTATAGGCTGCTAAGCCAGTGCACTACAGAAAAGAATATTAAAGTTCAAAAACTGTCACGTAAGCAGTGCATTATGAATACTGTAATGTGGTTTTTTATGATTCAAATAATGGTTACTGAAATGAAAAAATAAAGTCCTCTGAGGGGTATAATGTAAAATATGTGATTTATATTTACCTAGAATTAGACAAAATTGATGTATGAACAAAATCAAACTGGAATCAATGATCTGCACAGAAATTCAAAATATAATAGCTGATAAATCACCGAAAGCCAAATTAAAGTTATGTTTGCTGTATTATCCTTTTGGTTCTTTGTAATTGCTTCTTTTGCAGAAACAGGGAAGTCAGGAAAAATAATCAGAAGGGCAATACTACTTGCAATTATAATGCGGCAAGACTCTAGCTGCAAAAATTAACCGAAGGATACACATTTCAGAAGAAGCAGCCTTTTAACTGTAGGTATATGCTCAAATATTGTAACATATGAAAAGAGAGGACATTACATGCACATCCCTTACAGTGCATCTTGTTGTACGCAAGAAAGAAAAGAATCTCTTGATAGGGCATAGGGAGATGCTCATTTCCAGCACAAACGCGCTTACGAAACAAACAAACCCCATATTTTGGGGGGACAAAGTTAATGTGCATACACAGCATCTGTCAGTCTGTCTCCAGCATGATTCCAGCACAGCTCTGTTGCCACAGTATGTGCTGGATTGAGTGTGGCAGATTCTGAGTCTTTAGGTCAGAGTATGTGCTTGAAGCATCAATAGCTACACCTGTCATTTGAGTTTTTCTGGGAAGAATATGTTATTGTTAACATTGCAACATACATTAGCCACAATCTGAGTTTAAGAGTGGGCACTGAATTTGGAAACAGCAAGTTAAAATATTATCATCGATGATGAGGTGTGGGTGTTTTCTGTAATGTCTGATGGAGATATTACCATTAAAATGATGCCTGTTTCTACTTAAGTAAGCTGTGTTTACTGGCTTAGGTTGTCCTGTGAGACTTTAATCCAGTCTTTGGAAAACAAAAGATGCAGAGAAAGGAATTGAGAAGGGAGGGAATTATTAAGGAACTTACTGTCCAGTCAAAATAACAGAGAGATTACTGGTTGCAATCTTATGTTATTAGCAGGGGTCATTTCACACTTTCAGCTTTCACAACTATTTACTTCTCCTGGCTTATTTTCACAAATATTTTGCAGAATGCTATTTAATGGAATGAAATCTTTACCCTGCAGCTCACTTAAAGCTATTCGTGCTGAACTGATGATTCAGTCATCATAGTGTTTGATGAAGATGTAAGCACCTTTGGAACAGATAGTGTTTATAGTCTAAAGAATACACAAATCAACAATGGTAACTACTGCAGTATTCTGGGGGATTCTCTGTGAAAAGGGCTTGTCTTGAATTTAACACCAATTGGACATCATACATTTGTATGCAAAGCTTCACACATTTTATTTCACAGAATAAATGACAAAATTGCCAGGCAGTTTCATTCTTGCACTAGAAAGAACAGAATATCAGTGCAATATCATTTTTTTTTGTTTATACAGTACAGGATGTTTTTCTGCATGCCAGAATATAGAATATTTAGTGGGTGATAGTGTAACTTGCAAACAAATATGTATTAATAAATTACTTGTGAAATACAGAAGACCATGCTAAAACGAACTACTTATTTGCCACAAGCAGATTTGTGTACACATATGACATCCATGTGAACCATAAATCAAAAAAAACTGAGGTACAAAATAGACTGTTTCACTCCAGATATACAGATGTGCCATTATGAGGTTTAGGATATAGCTAGTCATTAGATATTGGAAGTCAGAGGTTGTCTTGATGCATTGATCTCAGGTAAGATTCTAAAGAGAAACAATCTCAAATGCCACAAAAATTATTAGTCTCCAACAGTGATGCAGTGTTACTGTATCTGCAAGATAAGTCTTGTGACTCACTCTACCCATCTCTATAAGGGCTCCTCTGTCCCACTGCATTGCTCTGTCTTCAGCCATCTCCCAGAGCAGGTGTGATGATACCTACACAGCCTCTTAGCTACAAGCAGACCATGCTCTCCTTGCCTCAGTGAATCTGCTGGCAGCAGCTCCCCAGTGGTGCCAGTGCAAACAGGGCTGCTGGCTCCTGGGAGGCAGTGGGGACCAGGAGGTGGCTGTGCTGGAACTGGACCTGGAATCACAGACTCATGCAAGAGAATGAGAGGTCTTAGTGCTACACACTCTGCTCTGCTGTGCAGCCTTTACCAGATGGTGAAATCCACAGGGACAGGTTTCAGTTTTCCACCAAAACTGGATAAGCTTGAAAGCAATGAACTTGTCAGAGGAGAAATAAAATCCAGTGCTCTCCTATCCAAAAACCCCAAACCCTCTTGCTGAATTCCTGTCTGAAAACATTAGGAGTATCATACATCGTGCTACCTAGATGATTTTGGAGGCATAGGGCTGGCAGAGGATCAAAAGGTGGAATAGATCCAAGGGGCTTTCAGGCTCTGAAGAAGCAGCGCTGACACACCCACAGTTTTGCGGAATTATTCATCTGTCTGTGCTAGCAGAAAAGCAAAAGCTGACACCTTCTGAACTTAGGGAGTAGAGACAATGAATAAAAATAAATTCTTCAGCTTTTCTTCAGCCTCTTCTACCTTTCCACAAGAAGTGTACAAAAGAATCAATTCCTCTGCATATCAGTCCTTACACCTGCAGATGTGGAAAGAAGCCGTCACTCTTGCAGAGCAGGTCTTAGTTGTTCCTGGAAAGTGGCAATCCCTAACAATGTGCTCAAAAAAGCTCTCAGACACTTAAGTATTAATGCAGGTTTTCTCTACTCTGTCTCATTGCTCCAAATATAATTTATATTTGATGCACCGGTCCTTTGTGTAACTGGTTTAAGCTCTCCATGCTAACAAAGTAAAAAAATCTTTAAAAAAAGATCTTTAAACATTTTGAATTATTAACATATGTCTCTACAAACTCAGCTTTCACTGTTTCAAGTTTTCTCATCACTTGTGGTCCTGTGGGCTGGAAACATGTTGTATTTTAAACTATCCTAAATGTCACTGTAGTGACCAGAAATATCCTCTCTTGAAGCTTCATTGTTTGACAGACTTTAGGCTGACTTTTCTCTGCATGCAGCAGTGGATGTCGTAAAAGAAACAGACTTCATGTCTAAGTCTACTTAAACATAGTTATAATTTTTAAGTCTCTGTTTCTTTTAGAATGTAAAAAAAATATTGTACTGGTGTATAAGTTTAAATGTATCAAATAGTTTTGACAGACTGAACAGACTCAGTTTTGCAATGTGCTAACTTTCAGACTCAAATTTAGCTTCACCTGACACAAACTATTATTAAGGTTATTAATTAAAAAAAGTTTAAATGCAAGTTCTCAAGGATCTTGCCTCATTTTGGCGTCATATGGAAGAGACTAAAAGAGGCTAGGTCCTTTGAGGATTACAGAATGGGTGGGAACGCTAACTCATACGTGTCTGATACTTCCTATGTTGTTTAGTCTAGTATTGGAAAACTTGCTTTCAAATTCTGTCCTAAATTTGAGTGATGGCAGGTCAGGTATAGTTCTTGATGAGGTGCAGAATTTTCTCTGATTACCTCAGTAATTACTTTCTAATATTATTAAACTTTTTACATGAATAATTTCTCTTCTGATTGATCCACAAAGCTCATGTCAAGGGCCATCTAATTATAAAAAGTTGCAGATCCATCATCTTCATTTGAAAATACCTCTTGGTCAAGAGCTGAAGCAAAGTTCATAATCACATTTGCAACTCAGAGACCATTCTAAATCACTTAAAAGCAATATATGGCTAAACAATTTAATTGCTGATAAAACAGCAGAAAGAAATTCTTCATTCCTTACTACAAAACTGAAGTATGTTCCAGTTTTTATAAGCCTCGGTTATAAATATAAGATACTGTGAGCATATAAATGGTTTCAGTTATGTTTAACTGAACACTATTAACATTAATAGTGCTTAATTAATCAAGATTGCATATTAAAGAATACATTGACATTCTAAACCTTAGCAAAATATTTAATTAAACTACTACTTTGATCTCCAGATTTCTGAGCTAGGTCCAATGTCTGCTCTACCATCAGTGAAACCATCACAGACCTGAACTCTTTCCCCGAAATATGTTGCGTCTGTAGTGTGCAAAATACACTGGACATAAATAATAGTGGACAAATTCAGGTTAAATGATTTATGGATCATGTTTTTCTTTTATCTTGTAATTCTGGCTAACTAAAAAAAACTTGTTGCAGATGTGTCAGAGGTTACCAGTCATGCAGAGCTAGAGAGGCTGTCATTGGGCTAGCTTGGAACCAATGAATTCAATCTACGTGAATGGTTTTCCTTTAAAACATTAATGCTTTATTCTTGTTGCACATTAAAAAATCATCTTTCTAAACTCATGATTGATACTGATGCACCAAAATTCAGCTATGTGCTCCATCGACAACTGTGTTAGTGTAAGTGGATGAACTTTACTTAACCCTACAGGATAAGGGAGTATGCCAGCTGTAAGAATAAAGGTGTAACTGTATCATAACAAGGTGTTAATCGCTGTTAAAGCCAGACAGCCAATTAAGGATGTTCTCTATCTACCCTATAACTGGGGATATCCCTTGGGAATAGACCCCTGGGGGACCCCAGCCCAGCCCAAGACTATGCAAAGCACAGCTGCACCATTTCGCTTCTGGATCCTGTCACCTTCCTGCATAGAACTTGCATGATTCTTAAATTTCTATGTATCCAAGATTAAAAGTTTTTTTGTTCCAGGCCCATTTAGCCTCCACACTGTCATTTGGTCTGTGACACTATGTGGGTAAGTAAGTCAGATGTCTCCCAGTCACCTGTTTCCCTTATGTGTATTTAATTAACCAAGCACTAAAATACAATGCCCCTGCTTTCAGTAATATATTTCATTAATTAAAATCAATGTGAAAATAAGACAGGTAAGATGTGAAAAACTACACATTTTAAGAGAAATATATTTTGAGAGAAAGCTTCAGAAGGTTTTTTGTTAAACCAGTTTGTGACTGGGCAATGATAATGTATGATGTGAGGTACAAGGATTTGTAAGAAATCACTTTCTTTTCACTAACATGACCACACTAATATATTTAACATAGACATTTACATGCTTTGCATTTTAAGTGCCTCTGAAATTCAAGCACCAAGCCTGCACATTTCAGCAGCACCATCAGATGTAATGAGTTATGGTACTATCGGCATGTTGATAAGCTATAGCCCAAAGAAGAACAAGAAGGAAGTATAAAAAATATGGCCAGAGGATGGGATAAAATTATCAGCGAGTGTGTTTTCCTGTTTGGTTTTAATCTACATTTAATTAAATTCTTATCTTCTGTGTACTTATGGTCGCATTTGAATGGCGAGACTGCATTCATTATGAATGGTAAAACTTAACTCGGAGAACATTTCATGTGGCTTCTTTAAAAAAAAGGGAAAGGAAAAATGCTGTCTTTATTCTTTACACTTAGGTCTTTTAAAAGAAGAGTTAAGTTACTTTGGGCTGAAATGGTGTTATGCGCTTAACCTTTAGGTTAAGTGATTTCTAAAGTTGCTCTTCAATATATATTTTTTTTAAATCTCTAATTTGGAAATGTTAATATCCAAATTTTGGTTCAATGAAGTCAGCAATGGGGGAGTAATGAAGCACACAAAAGAAATATTTTCTTCATTCTTAACACCAAGCACAGAGAATCAGAAGTTACTGCTAGTAACAAAAAAATGTGTCTGTTAGGTTGCATCTGGAATTATTTTTAGTCATACATTTATTTGAAATTAATCAGATATTAAAAAAAAAGTAGCAATTATTTTTTTAGAGTCTTAGTTTGTACTATTGTTTTTTTCTATTTTCCAGATCACTGGGCTGACCATGCAGTCCTCCTTGGGCAAAAATCAGCTTTAATCTTATGGAAACAGGGAGGGCAGAATTGGGCACTTTGTTTACTTATTAGTTTCAAAGGTATTTTGGGGGCCAGAGGAAAAGTGAGATCAGAAATGACACTACCAGCACAAAAATAATATCTAGGCAAAATTACTAAATGATATAACAAAGTGAAACAAAATAGAAAGCCTTCTGCATGTCCTTATCAGTCAGTACAGCACCTACTACACCATATATATTTTTAAAACATTCCATTTAGCAATCGTTTTCCAAGAGATGATATCTTGCAATGCAAAATCATATGACACCGTGTCAGAAATATCCCCGTGACTTTTATATTGCATACATTTATTTTCATTCTTTGAAGGGCCTATCCCCAAGATGCTTTAAGGACATCTGAGAGGTACAATTCATTCATGCAAACCCAAGTCCTACCAAAATGAAACCTCCACAAATTAAACATATTCCTGCAGTAGTGAATACTCATTTTCCTGAGCTAACCTCCACAAAAGCCCTTGAAAACCGATCAGCTTTGAAGTGTAGGTTGATAATTAACAAAAATGGGGAGCTACTGCAGGTAGAACATTCAAGGGTCAAAAGTCCTACAATGAAAATGAAAACAGTGGCACCAGAATGTAATTGTTTTCTTGTTCATTTAGTTATTGACTTTCAACTCCCTATTCCTCTAGAAATTCAGGTTTTGTATATCTTCCCTTCATTCTTTCCCTGTTCCTGAAGTATTATAATACTGATAGTATATAAAGGAAAAGGGAAAAGGCAGGAAAGGAAGGAAAATTATGGGAGAAATGAAATATTCAAAGGTGCAGCTTACATCTATTTTTCTAGCTAAAAGAATACCCACCAGAAAACAATAGTTTTAAGTAGCATTTTATTTCTGGAATGCAAACTTTGTCTCTCTTCCACTGCAAAACTAAGCAGTATTTGCAATTCTTTTTTAAAGTATAAACTATACAAATCATGTTCAATGTCTTTTTAGAGTCCATTGGATTCCTGCAAGCTACGCTATTAATGGCAAGTTTTGCTTCATCAGCTTGCAGCTCCACATGGAACATATTGTTCTGCTATAATCTTTCAGGTTTAAAAACAGAAGTAACTCTAGCAAATTTCTCATCTAAAAAAAATATTGCAATCATTTCACTAGACAAACAAAGAAAAATAAAAAGCCCCCTCACTACAGCATCTACCGTTAAGCTTTAAGAAAGATTAAGCTCTTAAGAAAGATTTATAACTGAGTCATGTATCTTCTGCCTTGATTGCTGGGAGACAAACAATTGACATTCTTCCACCTGTATTCAAATATGTATCAATGTTACCTGTATTTTGCTTTTTTAACTATTTGCCAGCTAATTCACAACTAAACCACAATTTAAGCTGAACTCAATCACTTTGCTGCACCTGTCAGATCAGTTTTAAGAGACAACACAGTCCTGGCTTAATCCTTTAAACACAGATATGTAACTACAGTACCGAAACAAGGGACGTGGTTGTCCTGGGATTCCTCTTTCTGAGATCTGAGGTGAAGTGAATTGTGCTCTCAAATGCCTGTCTCAGCACTGGGATTATCAACAGTCAGGCTGACACTAATCTCAATTTAGGTGCCTTGGATTCATGTCTAAAATTAGGGGGAATCTGGACTGTAGAGCACGGTACAGTTGCCGTTGGGGAGAGATCACACAGCACTTTTCCTCACTACCTCCTCAGATGGCATTGCGTCCTGCTGCAGAGGAAATTGGAGCAGTCTGAGAGATGCAATAAAGAAGTACATGGAAAATACTCTTCCTTACAAGAAACTGCCAATTACTTTTGGATTCAAGAATCACATTGGTGTAGTCACTTTCCTATATATTTCATGTAACTTCCAAGTAGTTCCTGCAGGATGGCACAAGAGCTTCTGAAAGATATGCTGCCAAAACCTGCTAAAAACTTCATTTGCAGTACTGTGTCTGTAAATCTATTTTAATGCTATTAGCTGTGTTAAAATAAAAATACCAACTCAGCTTGAAAAAAAAGGTATATGTAGCCAGCTAATCAATTGCATAACTTTTCTAAAAATGTCTTCAGCATGATGACATTAGGCAACTGTGAACCTGCTAGCTTCCAGCTCTGCTGTCAGTGCTATGATATAACAAGTGCCAGCATGGTGTTCCAGTCAGCTACTGCCACCTGCTCTGCTTTGGAAAACGAAGTCTCTTTTCCTGGCAGCCATCAGATGTCATACCCAGTGCCCGCTGGCAAAAACGATGACTTTTCACCATGGTCTCCTTCGCTTAAGAAAGTCTCAAAAAGTGCCCTAATGGAGAGGGGAGATAAAAGAGCTGTCGTGTGGGGTTAGGAGCATGGTGGGAACAGTGGGTGTGAGGGTGCACAGGGTGAAGGTAAATTCAGAGAAAGCTCTTGATATCTTGCTGCTCTCAGAGGACTCCAACCTTGGCTCTGAGCTGGTCTCCAGGAAATAGCAGACTGGCTCTAGGTAGAAATGCAACCTCCATTTTGTGACAGTTCAGTGTTGGGCTGAAGGTTCCATCCTCTTCATCTATCTCTACGTATTTCCGTGTATAATATGTGTATATTACACATCTATCTACGTATGATATGTGTATCATAGCGCTTTGTCCCATGGCTCACCCAGACAAAAACACCAGAGTGAAATGGGGCAGGCAGAAGTCTGTCTTCCTCTCTGACACTGCTCCGTACCACAGGGATTGCAGAAGGGCAGAGATGTGGCCCAGAGGGCAAGAAAACAAGAATAACCTTATTTCTGTGTTGCCTGTTTTGCTGACTAGACATCCCTGGCTGGAACGATTCATACTTTGTCTTCTTAGTGCTAAGATGTGAGAAAAAGTGAATTTACTCAACTGAGAGGGTTATCTGGTGATTAATGAAAGTCCAGTGTGATGGACTATCATCCTAATCACATTGCACACTGACCAAATACTACTATAAATGAAGGGGAAAGAGCATTTGCTTTTTTAATGGGTACAGCAACTGGGCTTTAGATTGGCAATTTTAGCAGTAATATGCTAAACTAACATGCATGCATCTACCATAAGCCTAATGCACTGATTTTAATAGGTAATGCTGGCATTAAATGCTGCTCGGGACAAGCCTGTTCTTTGTATTTATATTTTTCTAATGTGCACAAGCATTTACATGAACTGTGCTTTTACTTTGCAAGGGTAAGAGGCACAGATTTACACTGTATACATTAGAGGGTTCGTATAAAGAAAAAACAAAATGAGGGAAATTATACTATTCTTATTGCTTGCGAATGGAAGCATGATTGTAACTCACGAAAAGTGAGTTATGACAGACCTGCCCTCTCAAGACAACAGTGATGATAAATAAAGCATACAAACCAAGACACATACCACACTCCATAATTCCTTGCAGGCTCTAAGACTACAGTTTGTTTTGATGGAAGTCTGACCTTCTATGGCAAAAAAATTTCCAACTTTCTCTTGTGTTAGAAGTAAAATAGCAATGACTATTGTTCCACCTATTTTTATCTAGCATTCAAGTCATTGCAAACCCATGACGAAAGCTGGTATGTACACTTCCTTTAGTATAGACTGACACTAAGGATTTTTTCTTAAATTTCATATTTCTGTATTTTGTAGGCATTTGGAGGAGGGGGAAAATGTTCTTCAAATTATAAGATTGAGACTTTTTTTCTGTTTTTGACTTCCTCTTATAACACAGATGTTTTAAAATAGTAAAGCAAGAAACAGTGCCACATATCTACTGTGACTTGGGGAAATGAACCATTAATGGAATCTGATATTATGCCTGTTCCTACCACTTCTCACGTTTGCTGACTTATCCAGCACTGTCATCATTTTAGCACGTCTGATTATGATTCTTTCTAATAGGAATCATGAAGCTGGATTCAAGATGACATGATTTTGTGAGGTTTTCTTCTTCTTTGCTAAGAACTCATGTTGTCTGCAGACCTTTATGTTTTTAACTTAAAAAGCATTAACTAACACATTTGAATAGTAATGTACTAAACCATGAGAATTATTTTTGAGAATTGTTCGCCTCCTGCTTAATATCTAGAACGTAAATAAAAGTTGCCTTGTTTAACTTTGAACTAATTTATCTGTAAAGGACAGATCCCACTTTTCTCTCCAGTCACAAGTCTCTGAGTTTAAATTTCCATATCCGAGCAAGCTTGCTCAGCCATCAGGAGTGCTGAACTGCAATGAGCCACGGAAATGACTTAACTCTACCACAGATGCACACTGACATGCTGGATATAGAGAAGTCTTTAACATCACAAAGTTTACCATGAAAAATGCTTTTCCTAAAGAAAAACTAAAAACAAAAAAAAAAGAGAAAAATCTATGCCAATATTACATGTGAAAGGTCATTACATTTATTTGCTTCTACTAGGCACTCATTGCACTTGCTAATCCTGAGCTTTCAACTGTCTCTGGTTCATCAGGATAGCATGTCCTTCATCACCGGATAAAAGCCTCCCTTGGTGGTTGAGGCCATGTCATCTTCTGTCAGGCCTCCAGAAATGTGTGGTCCCTAGGCATGAAGCCACCAGGTTTCACACTGAAGATTGTAGCCCACAACTCCATTCCTCAGGCACATGGGAGTTCCAGCAGGTGGGTTAAACCTTTCCTGGAGGCCAATTTGAGATGCAATGAACTCCCACATGTGAAAAAAATTACTACCATTGTTCCCACAGCCTGACACTAGCACAGGCTGAGCTGTAGTCTCAGTATAAATAAGAGGCACTACCTGAATTTTAAACTCTCTCCCCAGTTAAAAACCATATCAAAACTACACATGGCACTTCAGAAATGCTAGGAAGAATATAGTGAAAATGAAGTATGCAAGCAGTTGTTGGTCATGCTTGCAAGTACATAACTGGAAAGCATTTGAGAGCCACATGAAGGGTCTTAGAGCATCCTGCTTAGGGCAGTCACTCTTGCCTTCCATTTTCTGCTGAGGTCCCTAATTGCACCAGTCAGATTTGCTTGTGCATGCACTAGAGCTTCTTATTTTCTACCACATGCAGTATCACAAATGCATCTATTTAGGACATCATAAAGTGCTTGATATTTAGTTTGTACCATATCACATGGATCACTGCAAGGGTTCATGAAATACAATGAGCGAGGAAAATCTCCTCTATGCTACAGCAGAGATGCTGGACACAGCAAGTAAATCAGCATTTTCAATCGGTTGCTACTGGTTTGCCCCATCTGCTTTCCACCTGCCTCAAGTGCTGCTGATAGAAATGTCTAGGCAAGAGTTTCCATATATACATGAGATTCAAACACAGTAGAAATTTGGAAATTTGCTTCTGCTGTGCAAACCTGTATGAAAGCCTCTTCGATCATATGTGCCCATGGAAAAGTGTTGGCAGGATCTGACCTACAGACGGAATTGAGACTTCAAGTGAGAAATAAGTAGGTAAAACAAATTAACCCAAAAGGGCAAGAAATATCCTACTTTGATACACATTTTCTGAAAGTCACAGTAAAGAACTGAGGGAGGTACAGAACCATGATTGCCTCTGCTGTTCCCAAGACAGAAATGTAGTCCTTAAATTTTGGGGCAGAAAAAGTAATTTTGAAAAGATACATTATAATTTGTGTGCATTTTTGTCTGTGAGACTGGTAGTTTTGCAACAGTGGAGCGGTAAATTAACTGTCTTCATTTGCAGTTTAAAATAGAAGGTCACACAAGGCGTAGGATGCACTGATTTATTGTTCTATAGAAAGTATCAAATTATGTTACAATTTAATATAGCCTTTAAATTATGATGTCATCATACTGATAATTTATTTAGTATAGCAGGTAAAGGATTTACCATTTTTAATGTAAATAAATACTTTAATAATTTTTGAATTTTATTCAAAAGCATATGGAATATATATTTTATCTTAATAAGAACTGCAGCAAACTCATCCCCTGCCAACATAAAATGTTCTGATTCCTCTGAAGACATCCTATCTCTAAAATATGACATTTTAAAAATAAAAGATCCTGAAATAGACTTTGACAATGTTATATCCTCAATGTGCAGTTTTCATGATGTCAGAGTCCCAACATACAGCGCTAAGCTGCTCTGCAGATGTCTCAGATTTAAATCCTTAATCAATATTATGTAACATTAAATGAAATGCAAATAAAAATATATAGATTTTTCAAAATTAGGAATAATACACAAAGTAATTAAAATATAAATTGCGTGGAATATTTTATCTAAGTCTTAGATTTCACCTGGCCTCACAAAAAATGCAATGGTATCAAATTGATGCCTAATCTAAAACCCTAAAGCATTTTATATATAATAGAAAAACATGTGCAAGGTTATGTATGTATTTCAGACTTAACATGGCAACACAAACCCCTTGAATTTGTTCTTGTATTTAATGTCTTTGGAGACCACTGATGTAAAATCTTAGAGCTCACATTTACTGGTGTAATATCCTCCATAAATTTTGTAGATACAACAAAACTATCTGTCTGTTAGCTAAGAAACTAGACATATTTCACAGCAGTAGCAATCATTAGAATGAAATTAGACTTGTTAGTCAATAATACTACAGTGTGCAAATTAAGGAAGAGATCTCCTTTTCCAATGGAGAGAAAGAAAAGAAATAAAATAAGGATGAATCACTGACATGATATCCTAGGGATGTGCTTTTTTAAATTCACCCCCCTCCATCCACACTAAGTGGGGGGTGGAATCTAGTGTATTTTTAATTCTTTCACCAATAGTGTAAGGGTTAATGGCCACAGAATTTGCTGCACTTGCCCAGGGCACAGCAGCATCCTTAATCTATGTACTCCCTGGACATAGCTCTGTTGTGGTGGGCTCTACATGCGTCATGTCGTGAAGAAATCTCTCCTTCATGGAGGCTCTGAGCGTGACTGGGGAAAAAGATTGCCCTGTACAATTAGATGTGTACAAAGATCAATGCAATCTTATTTTCCACGTCTTTTCCAAAGACAATAGGAAGGAATTTCATCTATCATCTCTTACCCTCCTCTGTGTAGGGGGAGGAATGGGGATCTCGGCAGGATCCCTGGAAGGAAGGGAGGTAGCTCTGTGCAGGTGACTCCTTTTCATCACAGACAGGGATAGCCCTGCCTGACAAATCTCCATGGACAGATCTGGAAGCACAGCAGGTTCTTCTGTAAATTGTGGTCTGGGCAAATCACCTCTCATCTGACTTAATCAAGGCAACCAACAG